>PVKZ01000289.1:395833-1009449 GCA_004027375.1 Macroglossus sobrinus
CTAAGTGCAAAGTCTGGTTTTCTCACCTGAGCATGCATCAGTAGAGCTTGTTAAAACACAGTTTACCAGGCCATACTACCAGAGTTTCTGATTCATTGGATCCAGGGTGGGGCCCAAGAACTTGCATTTCTAATCAGTTCCCAGGTGATGGTGATGCTGCTGGTCCAGGAATCACACTGTGAGAACCACATACTACATTATGACCCCCATTTTGGTGGTTAACAGTTTGGAAAAAGAAATACTTTAAATGTGTCATGAGTTTTGGCCAGTGTTTTGGCTATTTTCTTTTGCGGGAGGGGGGCTAGAAGAGGAATGTGGATTTGTTTTGTTCCGCTTGTGCTCCCACAGACACGAGAGAACAGAAGGTCCTTTGAATCAACCTATGATTTAAGTGATATCCCAACCAGCAAAGCAGGCTCTAGCCCTATTATCAGTTTCTGCATTTCCACTTATAAGGTTTATGTACAGCCAGGCTCAAGAGTGAAATCTGACCCAACAGAAAGAAAGGAATTATTTCAGTATGAATGTGTGTTCACACTAATTCAGTGGCTGGCAAGTAGTGGTTACGATGTCACTATGGAAATCTCTGGGCAATCTTAATAGCACACTGAATGGTTTGGAGGAAGCTTCTCTGTAAGGAACTGAGTTGACAGCTTAATTTAAATGATGTAAAACCTCAGTGTTATCATCTCAGCCCTGCACAAAGAAGATGATAAAAAACATCACCATCTTACAAATATGGAATCCATCTTAACCCTTATCCTCTCTTTTATGTCCTCTCATTTCTCTTTAAATAATGAGCCATTTGGTCACTGACTTTTTGTTATGTATCTCGTCACCTTCCTGTGGAAAGTACTGCCCTTTCACAACAGTTCACATCAGAAAAATAAATGTTTCCATCCACTGTAAAACATGCTGTAAATTACTGAATTTAGAGGCATCTAAAAGGGGAGCATGTAAAATGTCACTGGCAGTTTAGTAAAGATTAGTTCAGCATGTTTATTCTGATTAGCACCGAGGACTTCACAAATGTTCAGACATGGAATGCCAATAAATCAATTACTCCATAGGAGCAAATCACTTTAGAAAGTGCATTAACTTCCTTGAACCACTAGGCCACCAATTAGTAACAGATTGCTTCTTTGTGCTTACTGGTGACCCACTGCAGATAAGGCAACCCCGAGGTGTTTAATATATTCCTGGAGCAGGATGCAATAAATCATCATCACCATTATTTATTAGATTTATAAAATTGCCCCTTTTCTAGTCTTCTACATCAGGGACCCAGTACAAAACTGAAAGCATTTGCAAATAAGTAAATTGGAATTGCAAAAGGTAATTGGTGGATTTTTTGTATGCTGCTAATTAAGGTAATAGTAGCTGCTGGTAACAAAAGAAAGTATAATGGCTCAAATGCTATGAAAGTTATTTCTCTAAAAACCTATGTTCTAAAAGAGCTGCCCCTAATGAACAGGTGGTTGTTGTCTGTGAAGGTTAATTTTATGTCAACTTACTTGGGTTACAGTATCCAGATAGTTGGTCAAACACTGGTCTGGGTATTGCTGTGAAAGTATTTCTTACATTTAAACCAGTAAACTTTTTGAGTAAACCAAATTTTCCTCCATTTTGTGGGTGGGCCTCATCTAGTCAGTTGAAGGAATTAAGAGAAAAAGACTAATATCCCCAAGGAAGAGGGAATTCTGCTAGTAGACTGTCTTTAGATTTGAGCTACAGACTTTGCACTTGCTAACCCCCACAATTGTGCGAGCCAATTCTTTAAACTCAATCAGTCTCTCTCTTTTCTGTCTATCTGTCTCTGTCTGTATGTCTGTCTCAATGTCTTTCTCCCCTCCCCCCAATATACATCTTATAAGGCATGATTCATCATCAAGGCCCCTTCTATCCTGTGACCCTGCTGTTTTCAGTATGTGGCTCTCAAAGTGTCTGTGGTTATCTCTACCATGCATGAATGAGAAAGATCATGGAGAAGTATGTATGGGAATTGTCCATAGGTTCTGCTCACATTCCATTGACTAGAAGTTAGTCACATAACTACCTCCTCCTGCAAAGAAGGCTGGAAAGTGTAGTCTAGTTGTGTGCCTAGGGGAAAGAAAAAGAGAAGATGGATTTTGGAGAACAACTAGCACTGTCTTCTTGCTATCTTTTAAATGTATTTTGCCATATCAGCACTCTGAATCCCATTATCAAATCAATGTTATCTAAAGACAGGCAGGTCTAATGAATCCCCAAAACCACTGCTTTAGACAACAAATCTCTCAGAGGTAGATCAGCCTCCAGAAGAGTTCTGAGGGTCATTGACAACCTTGCTACATGTTACTGACATTTCTCATGCATAAGGCCCAATCTCTTCTCCAAAGACCAAGACAGCTTTTTGGAGGAAAAGGACAAGAATGCCTTCACTCTAGTGTCCTCTGAGGCAAGGATATCTCTTTTTCCTTGCCATTATATTCACCATTACATCCCTGAAAGCAATCACAAATCTGAGCATATGGAAATAATCCCATCAGAATTTTTTAATAAATTAACAAATGAAAAGATATTTTAGGTTAAAGAATCTTATATTTAGTATCCAGTAAAAATTCTAGAAATTATCTACCAATTTTCTCACTTTACAGAGAAGTAAACTATATTCTTAGAATGTAAATATTTTATTCAAGGTCACATAACTAGCTTTGAATAGAGTTTGGATAAAAACTAAAGTGCCACCAATTTCTAGCCCAATGAGTATATATGCCTAGTGACTCTAGGCATAAAATTATAGGTAAATAGATTAATTTATAACCTCATATAATTATTGTATAATTATGTTATATAACCATTTAATTATTAGATAATAATTATATCTTTATATAAATAATATTATATGAGGATCTACAGAAGTTTCCTCATTTATTTCTCTCTACTTCTAAAAATCTTTATCCCGAAACCCTTCTATGTCTTGACATTGCAACTTCATCCATGCTCTGTTTTATATTTTCTCTTTTTTTATTTGCCACTGATTTCTGGCCCTCACGCCACCCTGATGCCCACCTTCTCTACCTCCTGACATTCTTCCCTGTAGGTCTTCACATGACTCCCAATCTGTGTAACTGCCCCTGACAGAGCTATGAAGTCAGGAGAGGGCAATAGTGAAAAGGGAACAGTGGTGCCTACTGTGCATCACCAAGTAGAGGTGAACCTGGCTGAGTTGCCTTACCTTCAGACAATCCGTCTCAGTCATATTCGCTACATCCTACATTCCCAGTGAACATTTTTTCTTAACCACCAGGGAAGAAACTAACAAACAAAAAAGGGCCTCTTTACATACGGACATATATAATCATGGCATTTAGAGTTCATGTGCTTCTGCACTTGTATTATCAAAGAGTGGTGATGATAATGACAGCTACCATCTTTTGAGAGCTTACCATTAGGAAAGTATTGATGAATTACAGACGTACCACACACTCTCTTGGGATCACCAAACAGTGTGTATTTTCTGACTGGGGATAAAGAGACAGTCTCTAAGGGAGAGGAGAGAACTGATCACATCAAGTTTGAAATCATGACCTTGGCCCAATTGATGTCATAAATATTTCCTTGTGGATATTCCAGGGGGTCTCAACTATGTGCCAAGGTGCCCCAGGGTACCACAGCATATTTACACTGCTGCCATGGGAGATGTAAATTTTCAATGGAATCTCTATGATATTTGTTGGACACCATGTGAACTATTAGCTTGAGATAGTTCAGTTTCATCAGTAGATCACTAGATTCCTTTTGATGACATCAAATATTTGCTAAGCTGGGTTTTCAGCAGTTGCTAGGTAAAAAACAAGTACTGCATAAAAGTCGATGTGAAATGAGAAATGAGGATTGCAATTTCCAATGTGACTCCAAAGGTTGAGAAGCTATTCAGTGTCCAACAGGTGCTAAGTTATTAGAATATAAATATTTATTAAGTGAATTTAATGTAACTACTTAATAAATGGAACTATTAGGTATTTGTTTTGGCCTACATGCCCTGTGAAAAATTACTGAGAGTTAAGAGTGGTGTGAACTGAGAAAAGTAGGGAACCTATGCAGACATCATTATTTCTGAGGAGAGGCAATAAAGTGTGGGTGTTGTGGCATGTGCTCCCTCCCACTGCTTCCTTTGATGATTGCTTCAGCCCAGAAGCAGCAGCCCCATGAAAACAAACTATGGAAGCTCAGAAACTAAAGCAGTGGCCTGTTTTATGCCCAGTATTCTTTCCTAATATCCACTTATATCTGAAGGATTTATGAAAACTATGTGAGCTGATGTCTACTTGCTACAAACAAATGCAAATAATGAACCTCCCAGAAGTGTAGAGGATCATATTTCTGGTCAAAACTGCATGCCTCGATGCCTTTCTATTACCTTTCCAACCGTATTCAAGCAATGATACACGCAGTGACTTTGTTAATTGGCCTTCATTCCCTTTCTGCAAAATGTTTTCCCCCAGGAGTTACGCTCAATGCCTAAGAGCACTGGGGCTCGCACTTCCAGATTCTGTCAGCTCCCATAGTTGCAACATACAGGACTGAATGGTCACATATTTAAACCAACATTTGGGCAAAACTTTAAAGTCAGATGTTATAGAAAGACCTCCCAGAGCATGATAATTAAATCTTAAAATATTTCAAATAAAATGTAACTAGAATCTCACTTTAATTATAAAAAGTCATAGTCTAATATTAAATGTCTGAAATTTGAGAGCAGACATAATACTGTCTTAACCTTGTCAATTACTGGATTGTTCCTTGGGTCACTGTTGTGCCCATCTGTGAGATGAAATAGAGACTCAGTATGTTAGTTTTCTAGGGCTGCTGTAACAAAGTACCGCAAACTCAATTGCTTAAAACAACAGAAATTTGTTCTCTTATACTTTTGGAAGCTAGAAGTCTGAAACCAAGGTGTCAGCAAGGCTATGCTCTCTCCAAAGGCTCTGGAGAAGAAGCTTTCCTTACCTCTTTTCTAGTTTCTGGTGGTTGCTGGCAATCCTTGGTATTCCTTGGCTGGAGCTGTGTCACTGCAATCTTTGCCTCTGTCTTTACGTGCCATCTTCCTTCTGTGTGTGTCTGTATTTATTCACATGGCCTTCTTATAAGGATACCAGTCATTGGACTTAGGTGCTACACTAATCCAGTATGACTTCATTTTAATTTATTGCATATGCAAAGACCCTATTTACAAATAAAGTCACATGCTGAGGTTCTGGGTGGACATAAATTTGGAGGAGCCACTATTCAACCCAGTACATTCAGTTACAATCAGTTTTTCTGAGGAAATAGATGAATTTTGGCTTCCTCACTCTATAAAAAGCATTGTTGTCATTGATGTTGCCCCCAAGGCCTTAGGCTTTCCTTACTCTCTCATAACAACTTAATTAGACAAAAAATCATCCTAGTTTCAACTCCATTACTCTGCCTCATATTTTTATTTAAACTTTTACGAACTGATTTAACTCAAACAGGATATAATATTCTTCTTAAACTTATTAATACACTTACTTATGTAGTCATTTGTCACTTAATATCAGGGATATGTTTTGAGAAATGAATTGTTAGGTGATTTTGCCATTGCGTGGACATCGCAGAGTGCACTTACACAAACCTAGATGGTATAGCCTACTACACACTCAGGCTATATGGTATGGTGTATAGCTCCTTGGCTAAAAGACTATAGAGCATGTTACTGTACAAAACAGCACAAAATTAAATCAACCACAAGAAAAAACAATACTATCAACAGATATGGTAAACAAGTGATATGAGAGGCCACTGTCAACATAACATGGCATACTGTTTTACAGCAAACTTTTTTTGATATATAAGTAGAAAGAGTAGACTCTAAAATAACCATAAAAAATATGTAGTGTGGTAAATACATAAACCAGTAACTAGTCATTTTCTATCATTATCAAGTAGTATGTACTGTACATAATTGTATGTGCTATACTTTTATATAACTGTGCAATAGGTTTGTTTACATCAGCATCACCACAAACACATGAGTAATGCATTGCATTGTACCCTGTTTATTCTTGATGAAATTTAGATCCCTTGCAAAAACATGGTTATTAAGTAAAGGGCACAAAAAGGGATCTGAAGTAAACCCACTCATTTTGGTATGACTAGGACTTCAAGGACTATGTCAGCTGACCCTACAGGGAGTGAGATAACTAAAGGAACGTCCAAAGTCCATTCAGGCAAGTTCAAGTTTAAGATTTACGAACAGGAAGCCAGAAGCACTCCATGAAGAAATCCATGCAGTGAATAATGATTAAAGCCTTAATTAAAGGACTAATACAGAAATCCGCTGAGCAAAGTGACTGACTGGTTCGTAGGAGGCATTGGTCAAATGTTTGTTGAATAGCTGAATGAATGAATGATAAATTAGTCTGTTCATAGGTGGCAGGATTCCAGTGGTTGGGTCAGGGTAGGACTGGGGGCTTCACTAAAGCAACTATGTTCCCCAGAGTTTAGGACATAGATCAGGAAAGAGTGATTGGCCTTAGAGCAAAATATCTGAAACTTCATAGTTAAAATAATTAGAATACGTATTCCTAACCTACTTTCCAGGAAAGGGATCCAAGAATTAGCATGTTTTATGTACATCCCACATGATGCTGATTCAGGATATCACAGATTTTACATATGGCAACCACTAACCTAAACGCAGGAAAGATCTCTAAACAGGATGATGGGTTAGAACCAGAGAGGCCACAGCTGGTATACCCAAGACAAGTATTGCAGGTGGACAGATCCAGCCCTTTAAACAGCACTGCATACCAGATGGATGAGGATACCAACAAAGAGGCTTAGAGGGGAAAGGAAAACAAAGGATACAAACCAAATATTATTCTTCTACTTGAGTTCTCACTGCCTACCCTAGACCATGTGATCTGTCACTGCATGGTGTTATCAGCCCTGGACCATAAGCTAAGAAACATGGATTTTTATCCAAACTCTATCACTGTAGAGCTATGAGGTGCTGTGCAGACCACTAGGCCAGATTTCAGCTGCTTCATATATATTTTTAAAAGGAGCTAATATTTTTATCTCTAAATTCTTATTGGACAGTGAAAGGTCTGAGAGTTTCAAAATCCAAAAGACCTGAGTTCAAATTCCAGCTTAGCCCTTTACTGACACTGTAACCTATGCAAATTACTAAATTTCTCTGAAGTTCAGTTTTCTGGGGAAGATATAATTTTTCTAGGGAAAATAATAACTACTGTCCTGCACTTTAGGTGTTGAATTCTTGAACTGCATCCCCAAGAATCAATATTTTTAAAAACTGTTACTTTTTTTATATAACAATATTTTACACTAATTTTGACAGTATGTTGTTATCAGTACTAATATTTAATTATTACTTTGTTATTAAACTTTTTGTTGTACACATACAATCTCTCCTAGTAGACTAGATTTCTTGAGAGTAGGATTTTATGAGGCATTTTTATTTTATTTAAGATGACCATCTCAGTTTGCCTGGATCAGAGGGGTCCAAGATATGGGACTTGCACTGCTTAAACCAGAAAAGTCCCAAATAAACCAATGAGTTTTTAACCCTGCTTTACATCCACCTTCATATTTAGTAAGTTCCTAGAAAATATAAAGTGAATGAATGAATTTTCCTTTCTCACCTCAGTTCATTTTAGTTTATCATTATCTAAATAGGACAATAAATCATAGATAAGTGCAATTAATCACAATAATATTCAAGTTATAGTTATTTCTATTAAAGAATGATTTGGTTTTTGTTTGTAATATATATTTTTTATTTTACTAAAATGGTAATATTTGTAACAAAATATTTTTAATAAAAAGTGATATTTTCCATCACAGAGCCCAAATAGTGGTTGACTCCTAAAGTTCAGGGGTTATGTTAATTGTTTGCCAACTATATAAAACATATTCTACAGACAAAGCCCCAAAGCAATGTAAGATTGAATTATTAAAAAGAAGTTTGAATTATTATGACTTTTTTTGCATTAAATAATGTAGACTTCTAAGTACCTTCTCTCTTAAGTACTTTTTTCCCCCTCCAACAATGCAATTCTTAAAATTTTAAAACTGGTTAGGCAATTTGGGATTCCTCTGGGATTTTGATGCCAAAGCCTCCTCTGACATTTTGAGGAGTTAATGGTTATAATTACTTTGCCTGTAGCAATATCACTGCCTTTAAAATAAAAGCTTCAGGACTTTTTCCTAATGTATTAGATTACATTCTATTCTATTCAAAAGGACAGGATTTATTATACAGAAAAATGTGCTAAGAGTATATTGATCTTTCTTCCAAAAGTCTATTTTTCAAACATGAATCTTAACACTAGTATCACACATTTGTGGGATTTTTTATTCCTCTAATCCTCCATTTTAAAAAGTCAGTGTTTCTTTGATATGTCAATTTT
Source organism: Macroglossus sobrinus (assembly GCA_004027375.1). Classification (NCBI taxonomy): domain Eukaryota; kingdom Metazoa; phylum Chordata; class Mammalia; order Chiroptera; family Pteropodidae; genus Macroglossus; species Macroglossus sobrinus. The sequence continues at coordinate 404,272 of PVKZ01000289.1, forward strand.
GAATTTTTATTTTCCTTTTTCAACAAGTCAGTATTTTATGTGGTACAGAATCCTTGCTCCCTTGGTTGGTGGAGGGCATTAGTGGGAGGAGTGAATGTGTCCCAGACCTTATCAAGACAAGACTGGGTCACAGCTGATAACTAACAGCAGAAAGACAGGTGGTTCTTCTCGGTGGTCATTGACATCGTATAGTGGCCATAATGGCTGCTGCTCAGAAAAGAGACAGAAAACCGTGGTAGCTGTGGCTAGCACAGTTGACTTAGTGTCAAGCTTCCCACACAACAAAGAAGCAGAACATAATACCTAGAAAGGGGTAATTATGAATAAAAATGACATATCCCAGGAGTATTTCGGTACTTGAAGAAATAGAGTCGGTCTTGGGAATGGGTTGAATATGTGGCTGACATATAGGATTATGTGAAAGGCTCCCAAAGGAACCAGGAAGTAAGTAAGACAGGTATTATATGACCATTTTAGATAGAAAGTGACACTTGTTTCAAATCCTTGAGTGAGCTGGTCAAAATGCAAAGTCAAGAGCCCAGGCCTCCTGATGTCTAATCCAATGCTCATCCTACTACAACACACTGCCTGGAATTCTACCATTAACATTCCTTTTGCTTTAGTGGCGTCTACTGATAAAATTCAAGCATTCCTGAGAAAGATAGTAACTTAAATAAGGTATTAGTTATTACAGGAAGTTATATACAGGAAGTCAAGAGCTTCCTGTAAATTACTTTATTGGATCTTTTCCAATGGTAGTTTGATGGTGGAGAAGGGAAGTCTGAGTACAAAGCCAGGGGCCTCCCAGGGATTTGAGTTGTGAAAGAGAAGCACTCTGGAGAGTCAGGGAATCCTGAATGCCCCCTATCCAGAACTAGGAGGAGAAGGAACTATAAGGATTGAAAAAGATTCATGGTAAACTGAGTATTGCCCAGAATTCCAGCCAAGATCAGCACTGAGATTTATTCTGCAAAGAACTAAGACTATGGATAAGAGAAGATGGGAAGGAGCCAGAGATGGCAGCCATGGGGCTTTCCTCCCATGTGAGGTTGGCCACTAAGGGATACTGAAGAAATCTGTAATGAGAAGGCTTTCATATAAATCAGTACTGCAGCTTGAAGACAAAGACTGGGAGCCTTACTTCAGGATTATTTCTCCTTCTTTCTAAATATAGGCTTTATTACCCACCGGTACTTTTCTCTTTTTGCATCATAGTCTGCCAACATTTTATTTTTATACTAGTGGACAGGTGTGGGGGAGGGGAAGGAGGAAGTTAACATGTAAGAAATGCCTAGAATATCCCAGCCACTGTGTGAAATGCATCATGTACATATAACTTCACCTCATTATTACAAGGTTAGGAGGCCAGTATGGTAGAAAGCATTGTTCAGATAAAGAAACTGAGGCTGGGGAAATTGAGGAACTTTCCCCAGGTCACTGATGGAGCTAGAATATGTACCTAATATTGACTATAAAATTTATTTTCTTCCTACCACGTGGCACTGACACCATTAGGAACCTCATTTCTCTTGAAAAATTAAGAGTCCCTGTTTTTCCAAGACTCTGTCAAATATGTAGTACATTGTTATGTTCCAGTGGATAAAGACCTTCAAGTGACAATATTCATCTTAGATCAGAGAAGTGGCATTGTATAGTGGAAAAAAGGTTAGCATGGGAGAGAGAAATTCAAAGTTGTTACCTCTGGCTGCCAAATATCTAAATTCATTTAAGCTCCCCATGGCTCTGATTATCAGAAAAATAGAAATAATAATATTTTCATAGTAAGGCATAAGTGAAGGTAAAAGAGCTTTGTAAGCTCTTTTACACCATCATGCAAAAGAAAAATAATATTAAAGTAAAATGAGAAAAACAACTCAAATGTCCATCAACTGGTAAGTGTGTGGCACATCCATACAACAAGATATTGTTAAGCAATTAAAAGGAAAAAACTAATGATGTGTTCAACAACGTAGATGAATCTTAGATGCATTATGCTAAATAAAAGAAGTTAAACCCTAAAAACTACATCATGTAGCATCTCATTTATATGACATCTTGGAAAAAGCAAAACTATCAAGACAGAAAATGGATCAGTGGATGCCAGAGACAGGAGGAAGAGGAATAGGAAGGGGCTGACTACAAAGGAGCATGAGGAAACTTTCTGGAATGATGGAAATATTCTAGATCTTGATTGTAGTGGTGGTTACATAACTATATGTGTTTATCCAAATACAGAATTGTACACCAAAAAATGTGAATTTTGCCTCAATAATCCTGACTTTTTTGAAAAAGTAAAATGAAGGTACTGTATACTTAATTCTAACTAGTTATAAAAATTCTGATTTGTTTACTTTGGAGAGCCATTTGTATCCTGATATACAAAATGCTTTAGTTCCTTTGGAAAAAATGTTTGCTCTGAGTTAGAGAGCATTTAGTGATCATGAATGATTAATATAGCCTCCTGCTCAAAGATGTCTGCAGATTCTTTGCTGAGAGCCATAATCCTGGTCAGCTTCTTTTTAAAGCGATCTCCATTTGGCAAGGGTTGTACCTTTACTTACGCTTCCACAGTGTTCCAAGCTGAACTGCTTTTAAAATGCAAGATGCAGCATACTCCTCCAGGCTTACTTTTAATATGGGAAGACCTGATCTTGTTATCTCCCAAAGAGAATATCTAAGAGCTCAGCCATAATTACCTGACTCCGGAGTCTGGTTTGCCCTTTCTTAATGCTAAGCAGGCTGCTGCTGAATCAGAATAGAGGCTTTTCTATTTGAAATGGCAAAATTTTCCAGGATGAGCATTCAACTGATATTAGGCAGGGCTTCCTCTCTCAAAATCAGTTTGCAACATTTCAGTTTTGAAAGGTAAAGGCCAAAGGGATAAGGGCTTGGTTTTTTGACAACAGAACTATATTACCTTTCTGATATAAAGTAGATTTTTCAAAAATAACACACATATTCTGATTGAGGATTTCCATTTTTGTTTTAACTTGGTGGAAACAATTTCAATTTTTCTACATGGTTTTCAAATATTTATTTGAGAAAGCCTTGATAATGGCCATAATTAAAGTTATATATTTGAAATCCCCAACCATCAAACATTCTTAAATGAAACAGTTGGCATTTTTATTAGATGATTAATCTGTACCTTTTTTAAGTGCAGCAAGGGGATGAGGCAGTTAGATCATAAAATATTTATAAGAAAAGCCCTGATCTTAAACCTTTTGAGACATCTGATTAGCAACTTTGACAATTTTGAAACTGGAGACAATAAAATTCCCTTATTTTCTTAATCCCTAAAAAAAAAAACTCTTAAAAATGTATAGGATCTGCAGTTGACCATTTTTTTGCACCTTAATTTCATGTGTTGAGGGAACACCATTCCTTTCAGTGGACAGAATTTCCTTTTATTCTCATGGAATGCTTTTCAAATGATTTTAATTCCCTAGCTACATTCCATACGATTGGCAGTCTCAAAAATGTAAAGCTTCCCCCATTCCTTTGCTAGGCACACAGACAGCTTTAAGACTCAACCAAGCATTATGACAGAGTTCCCACTCTGGAGAAATGACTGATTGGATGGATTAAATGTGTTTCCAAAGTGATTTCCAAATGGCTATTAAAAAAACGGAAGCTAATTAAATATAGTCATTGAAGAGCTGTACTTAACTTGATGTGCTGCTGTATTATGCATTCTTAAAGGAGCCATGTGCTCTGGAGTTTTCTACAAAAAGGGGGAAAAGAAAGAGAGCATAAATGTCCAGTGAAAAAGCAAAGGTTTAGCAAACTATGGGACATGAACCAAAAAGAATGTTATGTGGTAATTTTAAATAATCACTAGAAAGATATATGGGGACCTTCTTATAATACTTTAAAGGAAAAAGATTGTTAGGTGGCATGCACATTACAGTTATAATCATGAAAAATGTATGCTTGTGACCAAATGACATCTAATAAAATATACAGAAATTATAATATATCTGTTAAAATGAGGAGTATATAAGTGAGCCCTGGTTTTTATTTTCTTTAATGCTATGATTATTTTTTTTAATTTAAAGAATGCTTTTTATCTGTACTCTTCTTACTGGAGTTAGAAATATGAATCACGAGTTTATGTGATGCATTCTGATCACCAAGACTTCATTTCAATTCAAGCTGCAGTGTTGCTTAGCAACAGGATAACTTTTTAAAAATTTTATTAAATTTATTAGGGTGACATTAGATAACTTTTCTGAAGTGAAATTATCCAGTAGCATGAACCTGTGAAGTATCCTTTGAGGAGTTCTATACTATATTGGGTTCCCAGACCCAATTCCAATGTGGGAGGAGGTGTCCCCCACCACCAACAAACAATGCTCAGGAAACCAGCAAGGTAACCCAGAATTCAACTCATTTCTGACTCTAGTTACCTGGAAATGGCATCAGATTCCTCAGTTTAAGGGTTCAGTCCTGCAAGACTGCCCCCACCAAACACACACTTAAGATGCCAACTGCAAGTCCAGGCTCTCTATACTTCTGACCAGCTGTGTGCAGATTAGAGGTCCCAACAAGCCTCCTCCAACTCAGAATGCCAGTCGCAAATCTAGGTTGTCATCTGTACTTCTGACCAACTGACTATAAATCAAAAGTTCCTACACTCCCTCCTTAGATTCAATTAATTTGCAAGAGTGGCTCACCAAGCTCAGAGAAACATGTTACTTCTAGATCACTGGTTTATTGTAGAAAAACATAACCCAGGAACAGCAGATGGAAGAGATGCTTAGGACAAGGTATGTAGGAAGGGATGAGGAACTTCCATGTCCTCCCCAGGCAGGCTACTCTCCCCATCACCATGTGTTCATCAACCTGGAAGCTCTCTGAAACCCATCCTCTTAGGTTTTTATTGAGGCTTCATTACACAGGCATGATTGATTGATGCATTGGCCATCGGTGCTTCAGTCAAATTCCGGCGTAGCCCCGCACTTGGATGTTGTGAGTAGGACTGGAAGTTTCAACCCTTGAATCACATGGTTGGTTTTCCTCACAACCAGCCCTCTTATTACAAAAGACAACTTTATCACTCTCAACACAGGAAATTCCAAGTGTTTGGGGAGCTTGCGAGCCATGAATTATGGACAAAGATCACTATATATGAAATATATTTTGGTCACCTCTCAATGACCAAAGATATTCATTTTAGAAATCAAAATATTGCACTTACCTTAAGTTCACCCTTATTACCCTGTTCTCATTCCACTGCTTTGGGAGAATTTCTAAATGTAATCATATAGGGATATTAAAATTTGGAGGGCTGTATTTTAAAATCCACATCCCTGGATGTTTTGCCTCCCTGCTTGGAAGAGGTGAATGGAGTAAGAGACTTTTCTAGATTTCTTCGCGTCTCTAACATTCCCCAAATAAGAACAAGAAAGAAAATGGTGAGAGTTTTGATTTCTAATCTTTATGGATCATAGTTTGACATAGCTCCAATCAGATGTAATGTTTCCTTTTTTAATCATTGAGAGTTTCTTGAGATATAATTTACTATAAAACTTATCTTTTTAAAGTGGTTTTTAATATATTTGCAGAGTTCTACAACTGCCATCACAATTAACTTTAGAACATTTCATCACCTCAAAAGAAACTCCATACCTATTATAGCAGTCATACCCCATCTTTCTTTAACTTACCCCTGCCACAGGTAACCATCAGTCTATTTTCTGTCTCTATAAATTTGACTATTCTGGACATTTCATAAAAACAGAATTATAGAATATGTAGTCTTCAGTATCTGCCTTCTTTCATTTAGCATAATGTTTCCAAGGATTATCTATGGTATAGCATATAACAGTAATGCATTCCTTTTTTATTGCCAAATAATATTCCACTATACAGATTTACCACAATATGTTCATCCATTCATCTATTAATGGGCATTTAGATTGTTTCTACTTTTTTTGCTATAATAAATAATGCTTCTATGAACACATTTGTGTACAAATTTTTGTGTAGACATGTTTTTCTCTTAGAAATATACCTAGGAGTGGAATTGCTAGGTCATATGGTAGTTCTATATTTAATATTTTGAGAAAATGTCAAACTGTTTTTCAAAATGGCAGTGCCATTTTATATTCCTACTAGCAGTGTATAAGGATTCCAATTTCTCCACATCCTCATTAACACTTCTCATTGTCTGTCTTCTTTTTTAAAATTTTTTCCAGCTTTATTGAACTATAATAGACAATTAGTTGCTCGTATTTACATTGTACAATTCAACGAGTATTTTTTTTCAATTAGAGTTGGCAGACAATAATATAGCAGTTTCAGTTTTACAGCCTAGTGATCAGAGATCCACAGAACTCACAAAGTGATCACCCCACTAAATCTAGTATCCCTCTATCCCTTACATATTTATTACATTATTAACCATCTTCCCCATGCCACACTCTACATCTCCATGTCTATTCTGCAACTATCCATTTGTACCTCTTAATCCCTTGGTGTTTTTTTTCTGTCCTCACAACACCCCTCCATCTAATAGCCCTCAAAATATTGTCTATGAGTTCATTAATACCTTTGTTGTTGTTGTTGTTGTTTATTTTGTTCTTTAGATTCCACATGTACATGAAATCATGTGATATTTGTCTTTATCCAACATCAATCCAGTGCAACACCCTCTAAGTCCATCAAGGCAATATCTTATTCCATCCCCTTTCTTTTAGTCTGTGAGTGTCTTTTAATCTGAAGTGAGTCTCTTGAAGGCAACATATGTAGGGATCTTGTTTTCTTATCCATTCAGCCACTCTGTCTTTTGGTTGGAGAACTTAATTCTTTTCCATTTGAGGTACTTGTTGATAGAAATGTAGTTACTACCATTTTTTATTTCTGTTTCTTATATGTGTTTATTTCTTCTTAAAGAAGCCTCTTCAAATTTCCTGTAATACTTATTTGGTGTTGATTTTTGTCTGAAAGTGCTTTATCTGTCCTTTGACTCTAAATGATAGCTTTGCTGGATAAAGTATTCTTGGTTGTAGATCCTGGGTTTTCATCATTTTGAATATTTTGTTTCAAGCTCTTCTCTCCTGCAATATTTCTTTTAAGAAATCAGTTGCCAGTCTTATGGGTGTTCCTTTGTAGGTAACTAACTGCTTTTAAGATTATCTCTTTGTATTTAACCTATAGCACTTTAATTATGATGTGTCTTGCTGTGGGCCTCTTTGAGTTCATTTTATTTGGAATTCTCTGAGCTTTCTATGGTTGTATGTCTATTATCTTCACCAGGTGAGGGAAGTTTTCCATCACTATTTCTTCAAATAGCTCTTCAACATCTTTTTTTCCTTCTGGTACCCCTATGACATGGATATTTTTACATGTAATAGTGTCCCATGGGCTCCTTAAATTATTATTGTAGCCTTAGCTTCTTTTCTCTTGCCATTCTGATTGAGTGTCCTTGGCATTCCCATCCTTTATATCGGTGGTTTGATATTCTTCTTTATCCACTCTGCTTATTCCATATAATATACTTTTCATATCAGATAAAGTGTTCTTCATTTGTGACTGATTCTCTTTAATAATTTCCACTTTTATGTTTTTATCTCATTGTTAAAGTTCTCATTGAATTCATCTACACTTACTGAGTTCATTGAGCATCTTTATAACCAGTATTTTGAATTCTAACAGATGTTAGATTGCTTAACTCCATTATATTTGGATCTCTCATATGGTTTCTGCTTCTTTGTCTTCCCATTTTGGCTGCCTTTCTATGTCTGTTTCTATGTATTAAGCAAAGCTCCTAAGTCTCCTTGTCTTATTAGTGTGGATTTGTGTAGTAGGTGTCCAGTAACACAGTCCTGAGAGGGGCTCAGCTGCAGGCCAACTTTAGCACCAGACTGTGCCCCTCTAGGGTCAACTGCTAAAATTCAGAAAGCAATCCACAGACGCTATGTTTATAGTTGCCTCAAGAAACCACTCCAGAAATGGAAGCCAGCTGCCACCAGTGTGGGTCTTGGCTCTGCTCAGCAAGGAGCACTTGACTCGCTGAGGATATACTTGGGTGTGGCTTGGGTGGGGCCACAAGTTGGGAGAGGTGGAGTTTCAGGGAATCCTCTGGGAAGAGCACCTCTGTATGATGATGTCTCAACTTTGGCAGTGCTGTATCAGCACACTAGGAGGGGAGAGGGTTAACAGAGGAACAATGGATACCACCAGCATTTCTGCCAGGGAGAGAGTCTTGCCAGGGCCCTCACTCTGACAACTCAGTGTCGCCCTGTAGGTTCCTGCTTCTCCCTGCTTATCCAACCCAGCACTGTTGCTCAGAATGAGCAGGTCAGTCACCACCAAAGTGACCTAGCAGATATGGCCCCTTTGAAAGGTGTCTGCAGCTGCCGACTGCAGCTGCCACAGCCTTTGTCTCACTCATCTGCTCGGTACTGGGCAGTATCATATCCTCACCCCCATCTACCTTCTACTGTTGCAGGGTGATATCTTCTTTTTCTCTCTAGTTGTAGGGCTTGTTCATCTAGATCCCAGACAACTTTCCTTGCTGTTTGCTCCATGTTTCTGCCACAAGTTTGATTTGGTTGCAAGAAGGATAAGCAAAGCCTCTATCATCTATACCATTTTTTTCTCCTCTGTCTGTCTTCTTGATTGTAGTCATCCTACAGAGTGCGAGCTAATGTCGCATTGTGTCTTACATTTAAATTTCTTTGATGACTAATGATGTTGAGCATCTTGTCCAGTGCTCACTGGCTGTTTATTTTCTTTGGAGAAACATCTATTCAAATTCCTTGCCCATTTTTAAATTTGGTTATTTATTTTTTTATCGTTGAGCTGCTTTTTATTTCTTTTTTCCTTATGATACTTGGATTTTTTTTGTGTGGAGATTTGTTGACATCAAGGCCATCAAAGACACAAAACACTCAGACCAAGACAGTTAACACCAGTTATAGAGGAGAACAGAGGGTAGTCACTGTACATCAGTGTCAGTGAATGGAGACACAGTAGGCCCCAAGGAATTCTCCTGATGAACATGCTCATATCTGTCTGGTGTCCTCACATCACCTCTGGAAGTAGAATCTTACTGCTCAGCCTCCACATAGCATAGTGCATGCCCTTGCTCTCAAGGGAGCCTCTCTACTTTATAAAAAGAAAAAAATAGCCATTGCCACACCCATCATCCTCCCACCTCCTGAGGTCAGGATCTGTGCCTGTTATATTCCCCCAGTATTTACCCCAGAGCCTGACAGACAGTTGACAAATAAATAAATCTAAAAACTTCCTTTTTAAATTTAACAGTGAGGTGGTTGTTCTTGCTTGCAAATTTTCTATATGTTCTAATTCTGGTTAACATATATTTAGCATTTATGGCTCTAAGTATTTTACAAATAATTTAACTGATTGTTTACAAATAACTTAATGCTTTACAAATAATTTTAAACCAATTTAATCCTCATAAAAATTCTGTAAAGTAGGAAATGTCTTTATCTTCATTTTATTGATGAAGAAACTTAGACATAGATAAGCAAAATAACCTGCCCAAGCCAAACAGCCAAGTGGTGGAGCCACATTCAAATACTGCCTGGCTGCAATCTGTGCTCTCAACTGCCATGCAATGCTCCCTCACTAATTGTGTTTTAATATATGCCCATTACAAGATTGTAGGGAAAGAAGGGAAGTATGCGAGCTTAGTTCATGTAAAGGCATCTCTTCACAGTGGGTAGATTCAAAAAAGTCATCCAAAACAGTTTTGGAAAGGAACCCTGCCATGAGTCAATTGCCCAAATAAGGAATTCTGTGTTAATGCAATTCTATGCTAATGTTGATTTTCATTTTCATATGTTAGCACTTGCTTTCCTTAAAGCAGGTTACCCATTTACTGTTGATGAAATAGTAGTCCCTAACCGAGTTTTACACATAGCCAACATCTTCTAAATGTTGAAAGATGTTGAATGAATTAATGTACAACACACAAGGCTATAGACTGATTGCCTGGAACAGGACCCTCTCTGAAAAAGAATCTATGCAGACCTGGCTGGCTCCTAGGGGTAAGTGCAATGTCCTTGCCCCACCCTAGACCCAGAGGACAGCTGAGTCTACCTCACATGCCTGTTATCCAAGGGCATCACCAAAAACAGAAGCCCTTCTTGTCATCTGAACTCAGTATTTTCATTCCTTACTGCTATGAACATTTCTCTGACCACCCACTGTTTTCCTCCCTCCCAAAATCTCCACGCTATGTCTTCTAAAACCCTCTCTTCCATATTAAACAAATCCTCTTGATCCTCCACCTTCTTCTCTCTCAGACCCTACCCTGGAGGCCACATCTACTCCTAGAACTGTCTTCATCAGAGGCTAGTAATTCTTTTCCCCATGATGTACAGTAAGTAGTCTCCTCACACCTCCTGCAATTCTTATTTCACCATTCCTCAACCTACTTACAAAAATGGTAGAAATTATGGGCCACCTATCTCGATTCAATTTTACTTAATATATGCCGTCTGTCTATAACACACTCTTACTCACCTCATTGCACATATCTACTGACTTTCTCAACTCTTCCATCCCATTTCCCATTTATTTTAAACATTATTCTGGTCAGTTTGTCTCTCTATCTCAAGTCTTGCCTCTGTCCTGTGTCAGTTCAGGGTACAGAAATCCACCGAGCAAATATCCAGTATTCCAAGTTCCTGCATTTTTTCCTCTCCAAGTATTTTCTCCCTACTAATTATATCAATTCAAGTAACTGTCATGACCACACCCTAGACCTTGTCACCACCAGAAACTCACTCATATTTCTCTCTCCTCCACCCCTCTTTTCTCTCTCTGGTTTTACATACTTTATTCCCTTCATCTAGAATACTTGCTCCTTCCCTCTCTCTTTTCACCTGGATAACTGTCATTTCTCAGGTCTTAGTTGTATCTTCCTCCAGAAAGCCTTTCTTGACCATCTTGCTTCTATGTTTCCTGTAACACCCTGAACTTACTTTATCATATCAACTTTCACCCAGTGATATAATTAATTATCTCCTTGCCAGTACCTCTATTAGACTATAAGCTTCTTGAGGTCAAGAACCATGCCTTGTTTATCAATCTATACATAGTGTCTAGCACAGTCTCTGAAACATAGCAGGCTTTTAGTAAATATGGAAATGAGTTAGAAAATGAAGAAAGATTCTCACCTTTAGGAATATAATTAAAATCAGTGTTTCTCAGTAACAAGAAGCAACTTTTCTCTACCATAATCTTGAACTATTTTAAAAACTAGAAATTATTTATTTAGCTACTGAAATGCTATAGTAGACACTCTCTACTCATATACCACTAAACCAAGTACGTGATTCTGTCTGAGAGATTTTTCTGGCGGCAGGAACATGCCAACCTGTAGAAGTGCCAAGAAGTTAATGCCTCCCTGGGAGCAATCCGCAACTGAGGAAGAATGGGATTTAATGGATAAATACTCCAGCTTCCCTTCCCCTCAGATGGATTAACTCTGAGGCTTGCTCTCTGCAGTCTTCCAGAAGTCTCCAGAAAGACTAACCCTCCTTCTCCACAGAAATCACCCAATTATTAACGCATGCTTTATTGGCTGCCTCCTGTGTCTCATTTTTTTATCGGTGTTTCCTAGGATTATCTCCCACATAAACTATCACATTAAAATTCTTTTCAGGATCTGCTTCTTAGGAAGCCTAAACTTAGGCACTCACATAGTTCCTGGGGCACCTACTATATCCAAATTCGCCATCTGTGGCCATTACCTTCTACCTTTGACTTTTCCCACTCTTTAGTGAAAATAAAATCAGTGTTTGGCCATTATCATTATAGTGGTAATAATACTAACGAAAATAATGATAAAGTTTAAGGTTTATAGAGCATTTTCTGTCTGTTCTAAGTGATTATGTGAATTAATTCAAGAATCCTTTGCCCATGATCCTCCTCATGCTTCCGTCATTTTGTCAAATGTATCCTGACTTCCCTTGTCTCTCTATTTGATCACTGAATTCCTGGGGCCATGCCAAGCAAACGATAAGATAAACTAGGATCCATGTCATTCAGAATGGTGTTTCTCTAAGGAAGCCTAGAATAGCACTGCTGAGGGCCCCATGAGAATTGTGGCCAAAGGAGCCAAGATTCTAGCCAAAGACCACAAGGAACATACCTGTCATTGAACAAGCTAGGTTTAATACTCATTTCTGTGAGAAAAAAACACACACCATGGGAAACTGGGTAATGTCAATGAAAGAACATTAGAAAAGACTTATCTAATGACTTGGGCCTATGTTGGACACTTTGAAGGAGGGTTTCAGGAAGCAGGGCTTTGCTCTGGATTGGATGTTTTCATGAAGCAGGGGCAATTCTATGATTGTGCTCTTAATAAATCTTATCTAGGAGGAAGAAAGACGAGATGAGACTAAAGCCATGATTGATAAAGAAGCAATAGCCATTCATATTAGCTGTGAGAGGGACATGTTTGGTCATTTTTGTGGCTTAGCAATGTTCATGTTTTGTGCGTGTTAAAATATGATTGTGGGATAATCTTGCTTCTGTTTTGATCCATCATAGCTATAGAACAGCCTCATCTGACATTGGTATTCTGGAAATAGTTTATATTTAACAAGAAAATACCATGGCCCAAACTTTGAGTGCCCAGCCAGCTCACAGCAACACCAAAACCCAGCTAATGGCAGCAGGCCAGCTCCCAGATGTTAAAGAACTACTGTTTTTTCTCAGGGCAAATATGCAAAGCTTCACATTTGAAGATGAAATAGTAATAAATACTGCTGTCCTACACAACATCCATTTCTCCCATTTACTTTCCTAGTAGAACTTTAGTTTGGTTCAGGGATCCACCCTGCCACCATGCAGTCATGTTCTTTGGGGGAAGTGAGCCCCACTGCCCAACTCCACTGGAATATCTGAGTAACCTCAGGACAATCCTATTCCCCTTGATAGAGATTGGTTAAAAAATGAGCCTGTGACCTAATTTTGGCCAATGATTCTTGAGAGGAAGTCTGCTTGGGCACCACTGAAAAGGTTTCTCACTCTTCAGAGAGGTTCACGCGAGCAGATAGCCTCTTTTCTCTCCTTTTTCTCAGCCTGAGGATAGTGTCAAAACTGAGGACTCAGAATGAGGAAATGTTATGAACTTGGATTAGTGATGACAAAGGCACTAAATCAACCAGCCCTGATGCTTCCCTACCTTGGGACTTCCAGATATGTGAGATAATACATTTCTGTATCATGAGAATACATTTCCTGTCATATGAGATAATAAATTTCCTTTTTCTTTACCCAGTTGAGTGTGAATTGTCCATTACTTATATTCAATATGTTCTAAAATGGTAGTGAGGATGAAAAAAGCAGAGGAAGAGTCAGGGTGGTAGCCAAAGGAAAGAGGACAGGATAGAGCAAAGTTCAAAAGAAAGGCATGTGGCACAATAATTTCCTATTGTTTGACAGTTTAAAGGAATTGCAATCTACCCAGCTTGGATGTTATGGGCAACAACCTCAGCTTGCCCTTATCAGCTGTCTAGATTAATCAATGCACCTGACCTTCTGTTGCATCTACTTTATGAAACATAAACTTTAAATTCTTCCAGTTGTTTCCTCACCACAGCTCCTACGTTTCCAAGCACAGCTAGAGAGGAAAAAAAATGTGTCATTGTACCCATAGGTTTTACTACAAATCCAGACTTTAGAACCACAAGTTTGTCATGCCTTTAGGGGAACCTCATTGTCTAAAAATATTTTATGTTGTAATTATTATTTTAAATTGAAAAATTAATATTTACTTCTTATAAAATTAAAAAGTCAACAAAAATGAAAGAATAAAATATGAAAATCAGTATATCCTTCTGGCCTTCTTTTTGTAGACACATGCATGTATGCATGCATGTGCAAATACACAAATAAATGTACCTTTATTTGCACACAGAAGTTTTGTGTTGTTTTGGTTTTGATGGAAGAAGCAAAGGTTTTGATTCCTAGAAGAAAATCATCAGTAAAATCTAATATGTATCCTTTAAGATATATCATACATATATACAAAACTTTAAAATTATAAATATGCATGCATAAGCACACATAGTTTTTTCAGATGATTTTTTTTCCAAAAAAGGACATGTCATACACATTATAGTGCAATCTAATATTTTCATTTCACAACATATTATCTCTATCTCTCAATACCAATATATATTTGTACCATCATCTAAGATAGAACTCCATGTAAATAGGATCCCATTGTGGGGTTGTATTGCAAGTTTTTAACCAATTGCCTATTGAATCTTCGTGTTATTTCCATTTTGGTGTCTGTGTTAAATACTACTTCAGTGTATAATCTCACACATTAATTTCTGTGGAATAATTCTGTGGAATTATTTCTACATGAAAAGCTCATAGAAAAGGAACTTCTGCATCAAAGTAAATGCATTGGTTAAATTTCAATAAGTAAGTACAAAATTGGCCTCCAAAAATATTTTAGCATTTTACACTTTCACCCATACTAAGATGTTCATCTTACCCAAAGCACACCTGGTACTACCAACTTCCTCCTTACTGCTTCTTGACCAGTTTTTTACTTAGCCCATAATCTAAAATTGCATTCCCAAACTTTCAATAGTTTCCTCAAGTCTCCAACCAGTTGTCTAATTCTCAGTAGTCTTTTGCCTCTCTAAGAAAATGGGGCTCAACCAACAAGTTCTGCCTTGTAAATTAATCTGTCTTCATCTTCATCCATTTTCTGGTTGTTACATCAAATCATAGACAGAGCCATGTCTTTTACCTTGCCAAGCCTAACATTTTCACACATCCTCCTCTTTCTCTTCTTCATAGATATTTACAAGTGCCTCCCCACAAGGTTCTCTTACCTCATTCTCTTCCATCTAATCTGGCCTTCACATGACTGGAAAGCTAATCATATTATGTCAATCTCCTGCTCAAAGTCCTCTCTTGGCTTCCTAATGCCTGTAGAAGAGCATACAAATAACATGTTCTTTCCTGTGTCTTGGCTCATTTTGTTCTGTTGTTCTGTAATGCACTTATTTATGCTTAACCAGTTGAAGCTTTCCTCAGATTTTAAGGCCCAATTCAAAAGCTTCTTCTCCCTGAAGATTCCCCAAGACACTCAGATAAAATCGGCCCATTTCTGTATTATCAGAGGCATACATTTCTGCTTTATTTTTGGCCCTTATCCTATCCCACTATTAATAATGGTTATCAATGTACATGCATATTTATCTCCATAGCTCTAAGAACCATAACTTATGTATACCATAGCACCTGGCACAGTGAGACTTCATAAAAAGCCCTCAAAAATGTTTTTAAATGTTATTAGTACCATAAAAATAAAAGAACATTAACATTTCTTCAATATCAGATACTCGGATGGTGTATCATATAAATAAAACCTATTTGATAAAATCACAAAGAAACATTTAAATAAAGAATTGTTATCTTTGTGAAAAATATAAAACCAATTATCTCATGATTTTAATACCACAACCTATTAAATATTATCGATCTCTTCGCATCTCTATCATGACACCCTATTCTGCCTTTAAATCTCAAGAACAGGATACTCAAAACCTGCATACACACACATAATGGCTTAGCCTCATAAATAAGAACTAGAATTTTGAAAACAGTACACCCTCCTTCTCCTTCTATGCCCTCAACATCACTGCACCTCCAGTTAGGATTAAAGAAAAGATAATTGAGACGATTCTGAGTTTGGTAGTCAGAAACCAAAGAGAGTCTCCTTGTCAGATCTTCTATTACTAGTAAAAAAGCATGATTCCTCACCTCATTTCTTTGAAAGATAATAACCACATTTAAACCCATTACTCAATGAACATACTAAATGATCCAAATTTAAATTTTTAATATTTGATACATGTCAAATTATAAAGGATGTATTCACAATGAAAACCATGAAGAAAAGTGATAAACAATAATATTTGCCATTTATTGAGTACTCACCATAAGCCAGACACATTGTGCCAATACTTTCCACATAGTCTTTCATTTAATCCTAACAAAGTGCAGTAGATATAAGCACACCCATATTACAAATTAGGAAACTGAGAGTTAGAAAGACTAAGTAATTTTCCCAGGGACACATAGCCACTTTATGTCAGGACACAAAGACAGATATGCCTCAGACCCTAGCAAACGATCTTCACCACCACTCTATACCACCACTCTATACCACCAGCCACCACAAAGAAAACACTGCATTTTGTTAAGAACTCTGCAAAGTTTCCAAAAGTACATATGTGTCTCCTTTGTTTGCCCAAGCAATTCAACAAATCAGGAATTCATCCTAAGAAAATAATCTTTCTTTTTCCAAAACCCCTTATGTTGAAGAATCTGTAATGTTCTCCAAATACTCTATTTATTCCATTCTGTTTCCCAGTTCCCTTACAGGTTAGTTCTGGTTCACGGGTTATGAGCAAAGGATGTGTCACTCCCAGGTATAAGCAGTGAAAGCTTTGTGTATAATTTTTTAGCATCTCTCGCTTAGCTATAATAATTGAGCTAGACACATGTTCTAGATAGCAGCTACAATATTATGACAACTCCATCAGACTGGTTCCCTGAGGACTGTGTGACCCTCCCCCATTGGCTCATGATGAACATGTAGCATGAATGAGAAACAAATCATTATTGTATTAAGCCACTGATATTTGGGGCTCGACTTGTTACTGAAACATAACCCAGCCTATCCTGAATAATAACAAAAAATATTAAATAGAAAAAACTTTATGAGTTTATACTACAACATTAAAAATTAGTTAAGATAATAAATGTCTAACAGATAGTTAAACTAGTATGTAAGTTATCAGATAGTAAGACTGATGATTAAAATAATTATGACACTTATGAATAGTATTAAATGAAGAAATCAGATTATAGGCTGTATCTTCTTTGACGTGCATTCTAAAACAAAATATGTGCTGCCATGAACATGAGTGAAATAAGTCAGAGAAGATAAATACCATATGATTTCACTTATATGTGGAATCCAAGAAGCAAAAAGAAGAAACTAATCAAAAACAGACTCACAAATATAGAGGACAATCTGAGGACGTCAAGAGGGGAGGGAGATTGGGGGTCTGGCAGAAAGGGGTGAAGGGTTAAAGAAATACAAATTAGTAGTTGGTAGATGGTCACGGGGATGGGGAGCATGACATAGGGAATGCAGTCAGCAGTAATGTAATGGCTAGGTGGAGGGCCAGAGGAGAAAAAGAACAATTAGGGGGATTATTTTATAAACTATATAAATGTCTAACCAATGTACCGTATACTTGAAACTAATAATAAAATAAAATTTAAAAAAATAAAGTATGTATAAATATATATGGGACTATAGAGAAACCTGGAAAAAATAAAACCAGTATTTTGATAAATAATGAAACAACAAGGTAGGAGAAACATTGTTATTTTATGATGTTGTTTTTAAAAGAATGTATTAAAACTTATCCTTTCCCATACACATCATATCAAATTAATACTTTATTTTAAATAATACATTTCTTAAGGTAAAACATTAGAAAACCAAAATAGAACAGCTGAAGTACAGTTTTAAGTTACTCATATTTAATTAATAAAAAGAAATCAGACCCTGACAATTTAAACATTCATATCTTTTCATATTAGCCAATTAAGAAACTATTTCTCCAGGTCAACTCCCTCCTTAGTGTCATGGCCTGCTGAGGTAATCCTAAATGCTTTACAGTTTTATGCTTCACATTTCTCCTCAATGCAAAAAGCAACTGGTCTAATCAGGAGGGCTCAACCATAAATGACACAATGAGCATCCTCAGGAATAATTTAATTAAATGCAGAAATTTTTCTTGCTCTTTCTATCACTGAAGAAAAAAAACCCAATCTCACTTGTGAATATAGAAATATGATTTTAGAATATAGTCCTAAATGTTCTCCTCCCAAAAATGCCAACTGGTTTTTGGTTTTTGAAACAAGATTTTAATTCTTACTTGTTAGAATGTTCTTTATTAAACTACCAAAATAGAGAGACCCAAGGGATGTCATAGAAAGAACACTAAACACAAGACTTGTTTTTCCCATACTTCTATAGAACCCATGTGGCATGACTCACTTGCCAGCAAAATTACTAGAGAGAATGTCACCTGTTTAATTGTAAACAGCTGCTAATTCCAAACTCCACCATAATACAAATTCCTTAACACTAAATCTTATCCCAAGTGGAATGTATGACAGCAGTGTTTCCTTATAACTAGTATTGTCAGTTCTGTTTGAGCCATTTTAAATTGAAGGCAAGCCTTGTTTTACCCTAAGATCAAAATTTTCACTGTGGAATTCACAGGTAGTCTTAAAATAGAGCTTTAGATTTAGCTTTACTAAGTCAATAGGAAAAAATAATAAAAGAAAAACAAAACAAGCCTACCCAGACCAAGCCCTAGGAAACATCAGTGTCATTGAAATTTAGTTACCCATAGATAAGTTTGTGGAAAGAAAGAAACAATCTCTTCTTGGAGATAAATTTCAAGGTCATCTTCAAAGAAAATGCCTTCTGTTGTCATAATCGTCCATACTTTCAAGGAAACTGAGTAAAGAAATCAGTGTGTTCATCCAAAATTAGAATCTAGATTGAAATGTCAGTGAAAATTACTCCTGGTGAAACTGAAATAACACTCAAATATAATATTTTATTAATATTAAAAACAGAAGATACAATAACAGTTTGAGAGGGCTTGACATTGTTGTCCATGTTAAAGACAATGTTCTAGAAAAAATAATAAGACCACCTGATGATATTTAGTTTTGAAATAAGAAGTTTGTGGCAGACACTATTGACTGCCTTCCCAACAAACACTTCCTCTTTCATTTTTGCTAAGAAAACCTTATAGTTGCATTCCTTTAGCTACGTGCTATTAAGAAATAGTATCCCTAACATGGAAATAAGGCAAAATAATGACCGCCTGTCTTTTGATGTCAAATAGGCTCAACCAAGTAGTATGTAATTCTTTAGAGAAATGCACATTTATTTGACTTACAATTAACTCTCGACTCTGTAAAGATAGATATTAATTTGTAGAACATTAATAAGTTGCAAGGAATTGCTGTCTTGTAAAAAAGATAACCTCTAAGGTTACAGTTTTATAGCACTGTAGGATATTAATAAATTTTATAACTAATTTAGCCATTACAATTCAATATTCTTTCTTTCCTTGACCCTATCTATCACTTCCTCCTAGCTTTGAACCAGCTTTACTATTTTGATGGCTCCTTCATTAAAGAGTTATCTTTGACATGTGTTCACTTTACACTTGATAAGAGTCACGATTTTAACCATTTGAAATGTAGAGTTTGACAGTATCCAGCCCCAGAGATTGAATTGTGATTAATCTCAGACAACTGTAGCTTTCCCATAACCCCTTTTCCAGTAATAGTTCTAGGAGTGAGCATGTGGACCTGTTCTGAATAATGACACATAAAGAGAAATCAGCTGTGGCCTTCTAGATAAAAATCTACTTTCTCTGAAAAAGAGATGATAAAGAGAAAGCCTCTTTTTCTGCTATCTTCCATGTTTCTTGCTTAGGCTAGTGTCATACAAAGCGGAGGCAGCCATCTTTCAATCAGAGAGGTGACATTACTGAATACATTGACGATAACAAAGCAGATGAATCCAAGGAGTACCCAATTATGCAACTCAGTGATGTTTTCTTTCTCTGACAGCATCACTGAGTTGCATAATTGACCCTGAACTACCTAGTTCTTGGCTTCTGGTTGGATAGACAACATAAGTCTTCATGATATTAGATTTTATTAGATGAATATTGTGTCACCTGCAGCTAAAAGCATTCCTAATTGATATAGAAAGTAATAGAATACAATGAAATACAAAGATATTATTTGAGTTCTTAGTTGCTACAATGAAACTAATTTCCAGAATTACTTGTTTTTAATTTTATGCAAATGCAGAGTACAATCAGAGAACATAGAAGCACATTCAAATCTACATTAGGGCAAGGGGCTGGGAGTATAGGGGTAGAATGAAAATAAGTAGTCTATTACCCAGAAATTTTTTTGACCCATTTTTCTGAAGCATTTCTTGAAATAAGAATATTTACTTGGTTGGCTAGCTTTCCATCCTCAACTGTCTAGCTCACAGTATTAATGGCAGCTCTACAACTCTTTTGGTCTGGCATGCAGACCTTACAGGACTTCATTTATATTACTGCTGTTTCAACAAAAGTGCCTTTGCTAGGTATTTTATGAACACTGACATCATATTATTTTGTGAGTTCAAATTTTGCAGATGTAAATTATATTGTACTCTCTAAAATAAATTTAAATTACAGAAGATACTGATGACTATGATATATTTTTCAAGAGGAACAGAATTCTTAGTGTAACCACCAATAATTCTCTGGTCATACTTGCTTCATCAGTCCACGTGGATGGTAACCTGAAAGTGCCAGAAAGTTAATACTCCTGAAATCAATCTCAACAAAGTATTTTGAGCTCATGTATAAATATTTCTCCTTTCTATGGTGACCAACTCACTCCAGTTTGCCCAGGACTCTCTTGGTTTTAGCACTGGAAGTCCCACATCTCAGGAAACCTCTCAGCCCCAGGCTAACCAGAACAACTGGTCACCCTAGTGGGGATACATCTGAGGCATGTTCTACACTGTGTCCCAGAGCTCCCCAATACAATTGAGCTGCAGTTGCCCACCATTCTAACTGGCTTGATAATGCATTCTTTATAGTCTTATTCCTTGACTTGTCTTACTTGCCCACTAATGTTTTTTTGCAGTCACCTCTAAAATAAGTTATTTTTGAAATCTTTATGTCAAAATCTACTTTGGCAGAACTCAAACTAAGAATCATTAACATTTATGGAGAGCTTACTACATGTCAGGCACTATCCTAAATGCTTACATATTTTAATATATTTCATCTTCATAATAATTTGAGATTGATGATATTTTCACCTTCATGTTGCAGTAGATAAAACAAAGGGCATGGAGAGGTGATATTAGTCCTTTACTCACACACATACAGCCAGCAAGTGCTAGAAATTAGATTTAAACCCAGTTTGACACCAGATCTTCCATTTGTAATGACGTCCTTATACTATGATGTGGAAAATCAAGACTTTACTCAGAACCACCACCAGATAATCCTTTCAGATAACATGTCCTGTGGATAATGTGAAGCAACCATTTTCTTCTTTGAAGGGAAAGTAACTCACAAAAGCATGTGTAGCAGGAGCCACAGCATGAGCCCTAAGGTGACCATACTAGTATCAGAGAACAAATAGGAATGCCCTATGAGGGTCATTACTGGCAAAGCAACCCCTAGGGCCCCCCAAAAGTTGATAAACAAGGGGAACACAGTAGCTTCAGGAGGTAGAGGTGGAGAAGTGCAGTTGAGGATAGTAGGTTAGTGACCAGCATCAAGGGATGCTTCTGCCCATGGAACAGTTGTTGGGTCACCAGTCCAGCTCTGTTCTCATGGATACACACTGGAGTCTCATAGCAAGCTGCCCTCAAGGGGAATTTTGATGATCATTGCCTTAGTTGAATTTTCCCAAAAGCAGATGGTGAAGCAAGGATTTGGATGCAAGTAATTTATTTAATAGTTGATCCTTAAGAGCATGAAAGAGAAAGTAGGTGGAGTGAGAAAAAGAGGGAAACCAGTCAAAAATGCATCCATAAGTGAGCTACCATCATGGGCAGCTATGGTTCCATTCCCCTGGAGACCCTGAGAGAAATTGCATGCGACATGCCTCAAAATAGTCCCACTGGGGACTGAAGAAGTTGGATTATTTAGCAATCAAGTTCATCCTTCAATGGATATGTTACTCTTGGAGTATTAACTCAACTTTTCTTACCAAGCACATTCCTAGAATGAGAGAGCCAGGAATCCCCTCCTGTAAGGGGCTGTTGTCAGGTGACCTCTGGGCTAACCCAAGGAGATGGAATAGAGTATACAGTACAGTAGCTGCCACATTAAATGTGGTCTGTTGCCACACTGAACAACAATAAGAACCAGAGACCTACCACAGCAAGCCATAAAGGGAAGAAAGGAAAATAAAAGATACCTCTAGAGGTTTAGTTCTCAGTATGAACTTGAGAGACTCTTTGAGGATTCGCAGACATTTCGGATGAATCTGAATAGCATTGAGAAGGGAACAATAAAATACATTCTTGGAACTGAAAAGGTGACTCTAAAATATAGACTCTAAAATATATGTTACATATGCAGATATGGCTGCTTAATCTGACTAACAAATTCTCACCTGTGTTCTGCTCAAAAAGCATTAGAAATATGTGTTCCCTCAAAATGACTTTAAATGTCATGACTCCATTTGCTAATGGCTAATGTGACACTGATCAGCCTTATTTTCCCTGTGGCACCAACTGAGACAGACACAGCAGTAATAACCATATCACTCTTCATATTTTATGGACCTCACATTGTTCATTTAGTGGCTAAGTCATAACTACTCACTCTCTGTCCAGTTAATCCTACCACTAGAAACATGCCATTTTCTTTTACATTTAATGGTGAATAATATAAAATATAAGCTTCCAATATACTCATAAATAACCTTTTATCACACTAAGAGAGATAAGCTATCTCCACATAATATTAAAATAAAAGGTAGTATATGATTAAGTTCAAGGGCTACACACTAAAGTGTTGCCCTCCAGTTGGCTTAATTCTTAGCACAGAACTCAGTCTTAAAAATATATGTCAGTTGAACAATATACCATAAATAAGCTAGAGAAGCAAATAAAAAGAATGTTGGAGGTCAACTAGGCCCTTGCTACTCAGATTGTGGTCCCTGGACCAGCAGCACTTATATCACCTGGGAGCTTTTTATGAATGCATTATCTTGGGCCCACCCCAGACCAGCTAAATCAGTCTTCATTTTAACAAGATCCTTCATATTATGTACATTAAAATTTGAGAAATGCTGATCTAGTCAACTTCCTTTATTTTACACATGAGGTCATTGAGATCCAGAGAAATTAAATGATTTGTTCATCTCTTAAACTTCACACATTTTCCAAAGAACTCCAGAAAAAAATGACCCCATTAAGATAAAAAAGAGGTAGTAGAAAAATGAAATTGTTTAAAATATCAACTGTATCGTTGTTCATGGGATTGCTCTATATTTTCAATTGTCATTCAAATCACAGTCAATTGTAATGAGGATATGTCTTAAAATATAGCTCTTTAGTCTCACAGTGCATGCATTATACAAATGTAGCGTTTGAGACTATCAGACCAAAACTTAGGCATGCAAGAAATAAAATTTTATTCGCCTATGATTCAACTTAATTTCTATCTTGAGCCCCCCCAACCCCACTTCCACCAGAACCTTAATCTTTGATGTCTCTTTCCCTTATCCTAGGTTATGATCAAAGTTTTGATGGCTTTTCCAGCATGTCAATAGATCCAGGGGTAGAAGGACTGACAGTCTGGTTCTCAAAGTTATAAGTCCACATGGGATCCTCAGAGACATCCATCATGCCATCTGGTCCTTGGATCACATCTGGATCCATCTGGATCACAGCTAAGTGTCAAGGTAAGACCTTATTAAGTCTGTCTATTCCATTTCTCCACCTCTCTTTGGCACTGCTTGGGGGCAGCAGATTAATTATGCTGCTTATGTGTTCTTTCGGGCTGTCTAAAATCTTGTCTTACAAAAGCAACAGTCACACCCAAATGTCTCCAAACTCCAGGCTGGTACATGATGAGTGAAGTACGCTGTGGCACACTGGAGAATTCAGACCCCATATAAAGGACAGTCTGATACTTATTGCTCCAATCAGCCTCAGTAAATCAACATTTAGGATTATTTACTAGCCAATAGGTCTCTTGTTCTTGTGTGTATACTCCCTTAGTGGAAGAAAGCCTGCTTCACTCATCTTCATATCCCAGTGTAGTGCCTGATATTCATTCATTAATATTGATTTATTCAACAAATATAGATTGAGCACCATCATGTTCTAGGCATGTGATAGCCATTAGAAATACACGAAGTCTCTGCCATCATAGAGCTTGCATTTCTAAGTGGGGAAAATCGACATTAAACAAGTAGCAAATAAATGAATAAGGCAATTACATCCATTGTGTAAAATGAATTGCCATAGTAATGCAGGTTTAATGAAAAGTTTAGAGTAAACCTTTGCAGCTGGCCTGCCAGGAGTTCCAGGGGTTAGGCTATGTAATCCAAATCTGTCTTGCTTCAGGCTATGTTTTTTTATTTTCTTATTTCATTGTCCACTTAATAGCTCATAGAAGTGATTCTGGATCTTATGAATACATAGCACAGCAGCACTTTCAAGCATTTCCCTGTTTGTTGGCACAAATTTTGTTGATCCAATATGGAGAAATACTGGAAACTCAGGCACCTACCCTCCATCTCATAGTTTCCCTAGATAGAGTAGCCTGCCACTTCTCACCAGTCCTCACCCTTCTCTTCATAACACCGTTTGCCCACCCATGCTCTGAGGAGAATAAGAAATTTATCCCATCTCTGGTTGAGAAACAAGCTGGGAGGAGGACAAGTGCCAGTCATTATTTTGAGTTCAAGTGATTGATTGTAAGTCTTGGTGTCATGAAATTTACTATATTTCATTCCCAGTAATTTTCAGTAGTTCCTAGTAGTCCTATGGCTTCCCTTTTATCCATTTGACCATTGTCAATCATGCCCCAAAAGTATGATAGAACTTATTTAGAATAAATAGTCACTATTCAACTTTAATTATAAAATAGAAGATTTAAAGTTTTTATCAAGAAAAATTACCTAAAAACTAAAGTGCTTTTGATTTGCAAGAGCTAGTCTTCCAGAGGAAAAGAGTTTGGAGATTATGACAACTTAGCTTTCCATGTCAGGGTCCAAAGCCTGACAAGGAAAAACCAGAGTTTTTATCTGAATCATGGGTTGAGGACTGTGTAATGATAGAAGCATTTTCCAATGATATAGAAAAGAAATAAAGTATTGGAGAATAAATTTGAGTAATATATTTGTGGAAAGGGCAAGTGAGTTTGGAGCCAGGTTGGGACTTTTCACTGCTTTCCTCCCCTCTACAAAAAAAAATCTATATATGTAAGGATGATAAAATTACCCAGATAGATTTGGAGAAATGAAAAAAAAGAAAGATTATATCTCATTTCACCTCTTTTTGAGATGTGCTTCTTGCCATGCTCCCTGGACTACCATGTGGCAAATTCAGAAGGGCTGAAATGATAGTAGATTGTATCTAAACAGAGAGAGATAACATGGCTGCCTACACCTCATTCATTTTCCTCTCTTTCCACTTTCACAAATATTAGTCTCCCTTGCTATCCAGCCACAGAGTGTGAAAGGAGATCCATAAATGTTACATTGTTTAGGAATAAGCCTCAGGAGCTCTCTGAGAAGTAAGAGTCATCCATGCCTTTCAGGGTGGCACTGTGGTGTGAATTGAAAAGAACTCAAAAAAAAAAGGTTGTGGAGGGGATGACTTCAGCTAGAGATAGGATGGAGTTGGCTAATGAGCCTACAGGAGCCATAGGACCAGCTCTAGCCAATAAAAAAGGAACAGAAATGGAGTAGGGCACTTCTGAACTGAGACAAAGAAAATGCTCATATTTACTTTTGTGACATCTTCCAAATAGCCTGTGTGTTTCAAATGTAGCAGTTACAAGAAGGGGATACTTCTGTCCGTCTGGATCTTTGAGTGACTGAGTGAAAGCAAAGCCCCTTGCTGACCTGTACTGGAACATGTAGCATGAGCAAGAAACATGGTTTTATTGTGTTAAGCCACTGAGATTTGGGGATGTTTGTTGCCCCAGCATAATCTAGTCTATTCTTACTAATACAAGCTAATTTTCCTACTTAAAAATAGAGTCACATTTTATCTCTTTACGTTTTATAACCTTTAAATTTTAATGCTTCGACACATTATATATTAAATCATATAAAATTGTCATTTAACTAGGTAAAAAAGAGTTGAACATCAGCAATTTCATATCATTCCACCATAGTATTTCTAGAAATGAAGTTGCAGAATTCAGGTATATATTTTTACTACGATTTAGTATTTCGGTTTATTTTGTTTGATGATAAATTAGGGCATAATTTCCATTGCTAAATCAAAAACAAAAACTAAATTATTCCAATTTGTTTTTAGATAATTTGAAAAATGTTAGAATTGGCTTCTCTTCATCAGTTAACATTGCATATATGTTGTCCAGGCATAATATAAGTAGATCTAAGAAAAGGAGGCAGAGAAAAGTTTTCTCTCATATAAAATCCTGTTTTGAACAAATATCCATAGATTGCTCTAGACAAAAAAATTAATTGGGTGAATATTTTTTTAGATATTTTCATACCTCCTATTAGCTTCTCTTTTCCTTCTTTGCTCCTTTTTCACTTCTCTTTTATTCCAAAGACTTGGAGTCAATCTCATTTCTAGTACTCTCAGCTAAGATTTATACCAATTATCAAGAAGGGGATGAGTTGGCCACACTCATGAGAGCCTCACAAAAGATCTAAAGTTCCATAAGACTCAAAGTCATGAAACATAAGAACAATAATGCTCATTATGTCAACAAATTTTTATTGTGCACCTACTATATGCCAAATACTAGACCATGATGCACAAAGCTCCTGCCTTCATAAAACATATTAATGGAACAAAAGATCAGAAATAAACAAATAAATATATAACATAATGTTAGGTATCAATAATGTCATGAGTAGAATAAGGTAAGGTAAGGGGCTAGAGACCAATGGATGGGATGCAGAAGCCATTTTACATACAGTGGCTAAGAAAGGCCTTTTGAGGAGAAGACATTTGCAAGAAGACCTGAATAAAATGTAGAAGTAAGTCATGGGCAATATTAATATCTGAAATTAGGAGAATTCCAGTATGAGAGCTCAGCATATAAAAAGTCTCTGACCTGGAACATGGCTGCATGGTTGAGGAACCACAAGAAAATCATGACTAGATGGAAGTGAGGAATAAAGAAAATCAACAGGAGAGATCAGAAAACCAGGCCAAGACCAATCACATAAGTCCTTGTAGGCCATGGTAAGGACTTCGGATTTTGTTCAAAGTGTGATGGGAGGTTAACACACGGCTTTGAGTAAAGGAGTGACAAGATCTGGTTTATATTTAGAAAAAAATCCTTCAGGCTGCTGTGTGATGAATAGACTCAAGGCAGGAGTGAAAGCAGGAACACCAGTTAAGAGGCTACTACAGCAGATCAGAGAAGAGGTGATGGTAGTTTGGACTATAAAAGTTGACATTGCCTGGTTTGTGATATAATCACATTTGCCATTTATTGAACATTCCCTGGCTAAGAGTTTTATAAACATCTTCATAACCATCCTCTAGAGTAAGTATCATCATTAGCCCCCATTTAACAAGGAGCAAACTAACATTTAAAGAGGATAACTTGCCCCATTTCCCTTAACTAGCCCTAATTTACCAAAGAATAATCTGAAATTTAAAGAGGCAAAGTAACATATCCAAGGTCACATAAGTAATAAATAATAGACTCTGAGTTTATACAAATTTATCTAACTCAAGATCTAGAACAATTTTGCCTCCATAGAAACTATATGGGCTACAATTACTGATGTTGAGCACAAAGTCATTATGTTCAGGGTAAGGAAAGAATACTATCATATATTAATCATGGGCAAGTGAATATTGGAGAGAACTAGGACTGGTGTTAAAATCAGGACCCGGCAATCTTTGTGGATAGGCTACTTAAGCCTCTGGAGAGAAAGATTCTGGGATTCACACAAAATAAAATTTTTTAAAGCCTCTAGAAGCCATAAAATATATTTAAATGATTATAACTGTTAGCTATACTCTGTCCTGGACACAAAGCAGATTTGTGCAGTTTGAGTCATTCTGAATCTGAAAAGATTGGTCTGTGAACCATCTAACTCTGTACAAGAAATGGGATGCATTAGAACACACTTCCTTGATGGGTTGGCCTTGGAAAACTGAGTAAAAATTGACTCTGGGAGAACCAGCAGCTGACAGGGCTGCTTCCCACCAAGTGAGAGTTTAATAAACAAAATCACAATTCACCCCAACTTGGCTTCAGCATTTTTGAAAATGACATCCAAGATGGCATAATCGCTGAGGAGAAAATCACAGCCTAGTTTGCAGTTGGAAATTGCTAGCTTTGCAGCAGCTGTTGTTCACTCATGGTTGAACTGCTCTGTCATTCGATTTCAGAATAGGATAACACAAAGGGAAAGGATGATGCCATCACCTTCCTAGGCTTATGAGCAAATAAGAGTTCGGGAAATTCTTATTTACAGTCAACAAAGTACTTAGTACCTGTGGTCAGTACTACATTAAATGCCATATAAACCATGGCAGGAGGTGGGAAAAGGGGCTTACAATATTGCTAATATTCAAGAGAATTTACAAATACAAAAGTATGCCAATTATCAATATATTGCCTCTCAGCTCCAAACCCACGCTTCTTTGCCCTGCATTGTGATACTGGAGCTGGGCCTCATAAACATTTATTCTTTGCCAGGTGGTGCAGACTTAGGATTTGTCAATAAAAGGCATCAGAGGCACATGGCAGGATAAAGGAAGTTCCTCTTTCTAATATACTGCTTTGTTTCTTGCTTCTGTAGCACACAGTGGTATACAGGACACCAGAGGTGCTCACTTCTCAGCAAGTTTCAGAGCACTCCCACAGGTGGCTTCCTGGCCAGTTTCAGTGGTATTCTTACAGGTAACTTCCCAGAAAATTCTACATGCAACCCAGAGGGCAGCTTCTCAGAGTGTTTCTGTAGCACTCCCTGGGCAACTTCCTGTGACTCTCATCAGCACCCCAGCAAGTAGCTTCCTAGTGGGTTTAGTTGGCACTCCTGCCAGTGGTTTCCTGTTTGCCAGCCCCTGTCTGTGATACCTCAATGCTGAGGGGACTCTTCCAAATTGTTTCTGCCTTAGGTACTCTGCCTCAGCTCTAGAGAAAGTAACTGCCCATACTATCTGCTATCCCTGTATTTTTTAGAATTTTTTTAACCCTTAGTAGTTAATCCCCTTTTAGTAGTTAATAATTCTTTATATTAAATTCTGTCCTAATTACTGTGTGGTTTCCATCTCCTTACTGAAGACTGGCTGATACAAAAGGGTAGAAAATGCAAGTGCAAAACGGGTGTAACTACAGTCATGTAGCACCTAACAACATTTCAATCAACAATGGGCCACATATACAATGGTGGTCCCATAGATTATAATGGTGCTTAAAAATTCTTGTCCCCTAGTGACAACATAGCCATCAAAATATTGTAATGCAATGCATTATTTGTATGCTTGTGGAGATGCTGGTGTAAACAAACCTACTGCACTGCCAGTCATATAAAAGTATAGCACATACAATTATGTATAGTACATCATACTTGATAATAAACAACTATGCTACTGGTTTATATATTTACTATACTATACTTTTATTGTTATTTCAGAATTTCCTCTGCTTACTAAAAAACAAAATTTGCTGTTAAAGAGTATACTGTGTTGCATCAGCAGCAGTCTCATACATTTTGTGCTTACCATGTCTCTTGATTTCATCATTTTCTCTCGAGCTTGATTTAATCTCATGCTATTTTGTACAGTATTGTGCTATAGTCTTTTAGCCTAGGAGCTATAGGCTATACCATATAGCCTAGATGTATAGTAAGATTATACAATCTAGGTTTGTGTAGGTGCACTCTGTGATGTTCGCACAATGACAAAATCACCTAACAGTGCACTTCTCAGAACATGTTCCCATTGTTAAGCAGCATATGACTGTATAAGAGATGCTATAGGAGTCCAATATGGCCTGTTGAGTCGAGGGAGGACTTCATGGAAAGCTATAACCAGAATTGGATCTACTCTGACAGATGAAGAGAATTCTAAATTCAGAAGGGAGTGATAGGACCAGGGCCCAGATTGAATGATGCATTTTAAGTAGTGGAAAGTAATCTCAGAGAGTAAAAAGAGATTAAGAATTAACTAACCAAATAATTAATTCAACAAATATTCACTGAGTACCTATTATATATCAAGTTCTAAGTGCAGGTTACAGTACCAAATAAAATGGACAATGATATCTGCCTTTTGTGGCGTTTACATCTTATGGGCAGAGGGCAAGACAGGAGAGAGACCAGAAACAATAGACATTGTACATTGGTACAATAGATGTTGATAAATGATATGAAAAAAGTGGAGTAGGAGTGTACTAGTTTTTGCTGGCTGCTGTAACAAATTATCACAAATAATAACTTTAAATAATGTAAATCTATTGTCTTATAGTTTGGAGGTCACAAGTTCTAAAATCAAGATATTAGCAGGAGTGCTTTCCTTCTGAAACTCTAAAGAAGATTCATTTCCTTGTCTTTTCCAGCTTCTAGAGGACACCTGCAATTTCTTGCCTCATGGTCTCTTTTTTGTCTTCAAAGTTAGCAGGGTAGCATTTTCAAATTGCTCTCCTCTCTTACTTCTGTTTCCATATCACATCGTCTCTGATTCTGAACCTCCTGCCTTCCTCTTATAAGGACCTTTGTGATTATATCAGGCCCACCCAGATGATACAGTATAATGTCTCCATCTCAAGATCCTTACCTTAATCACACCTGCTAAGTCCCTTTTGCTATGTAAGGTAAAATATCCACAGATTTCTGGGGATAAGGATGCGAACATATTTGAGAGAGCATAATTCAGCTTACTACAAGGGGTTGCAGCTTTAAATTGATGGTCATAATAGGTCTCATTAAAAAGGTAATGTTCGAGCAAGAACTTAAGATAAGAAAGTTACCTATGAATTTACACTTGTAGAGAATGTTATTGAAAGAGGTAATAGCCAGTGCAAAGGTCCTGAGGCTGGAAGGTTCCTAGTTTGTTAAAGGAACAAGGAGGCCAGCACAGCTGGCACATAGTGAGTTAGGGAGAGTGCCAAGAGATTAAGTCAGAGAGAGAGAAAGATAACTTGGGGTGAATGCTTTGGGTGAGTATATTGACCAGAGGGACAGTGATTTGCTTTACATATTAAAGGCTGTCTCTGGCTGCCATGTTGAGAGAAGACAATGGGGAGGCAAAAAATCAATCGGTACCAACTGCTTGGAATGCTACATGGAGAAGAATGAATTCACGCATGAAAGGAATGAAAATACAAGTGGGGTCTCAGGTCCAATATTTTCCACTCCTGTAATGGATATGGGGTTCCTAGAATGTTAGATTAAGGGAGCATGTTTTATGTATTTTATCGAGAATATAAAAAAAGATTCTAAGCAGAGCAATGTTAATATGTGTCTAAAATTTTTTATTGGGGCAAAAATAAGAAAAAATGTCTCACTGAACTAAAATTCAAAAGTGCATGTTTCTCATATTGATATCTCTTGTGATGTTTTTGGTAGAATCTAAAATGTCTAACACGTGCAGAACTTGTGATAATGGCTTTTTGGCTGTTCAATTTTATTTTTAATTGCAAACACCTGACAGTTCAGATGATCCCTTTCCTCAATCAATCTTATGCTATTTAAATCTACGGGTATGATACTTGTTGTAAAGAAGCTTTTTATTTAGTTTCAAGCTGATTGTCACAAGAGATATGCCATTATAGGGGGGGTCCCTAATACCTATATTTCTCCTCTAAAACTCTACAAATCTGGGAAACTGACTTTACCAAACACTCAAGATGATCAGTCCTGGGGAGGCAAGACAGGGATAGTATAGTATACCCAAGTGCTAACTAATTGGCTCAAAGTGTGAGGTTTAGGACAATTGGTTTTCTACAGAAAAAAAAACCTACTCCTGACAATAACCACTTGAGAGGCTAAATAACATATTGTAAAAACTCATTTTAATGAAAATTTAAATCTGTGTATTTCTTTGTGCAAGTATTGTTTTAAGCACGTTTTTATTCATTTACTCAAGAAATAATTATTGAGCACCTAGCTTCATGCCAGATATTGTCCTGGGCACTTGTAAAATATGAGTTTCTTTTTTAAAGGTTAAGCCAATGGGGTTTCCTGGTAGATTGGACATGAAAAAATAGTATAAAGAGAAGTCAGGGATGAAGTCAAGTTTTAAGGAAGGAAAGATGGTCAGTGAGCAATTCTCCATGAAGAGAGTATTCCTGTTCTGGCATTTGAGTTCACTTAGTTGTCTCCAAATCTTCAGTCACAGTCTGTTGTGCCAAACAGCCTTGCATTAGTGATGTATGAAGGAAATAAAGGTAAAACAGAGGTGCCTGAGCCAGGGACAGGTTGCAGGAGGCAAGATTGTGACCTAGTGAGTGCAGATCAAGAATTTGGATGGAGTAGGAATTCAGAAAGAAAGATACTGAGGAAACTGTCAGTCTCTATACTTTAATAATTC
Organism: Macroglossus sobrinus; assembly: GCA_004027375.1. Taxonomy (NCBI): domain Eukaryota; kingdom Metazoa; phylum Chordata; class Mammalia; order Chiroptera; family Pteropodidae; genus Macroglossus; species Macroglossus sobrinus. The sequence continues at coordinate 436,640 of PVKZ01000289.1, forward strand.
TTAAAAATAATTTAGCAGACCTTGGGCATCCCACAATATAGAAATGAGAGCTTGAGACTCTTGAAAAAGTTTAAATGGAACTCATATAAAAAGAAATACTCAAGAAAGCTAGTGGACTTTAGTTGGGAATTCAAAATGCATTACCTTTTATTTAATAATTATAAATATAATTATCATGAGTTACTAACTGAGGTAAATGTATCAACCCTCATCACAATCTTAGAATATAGGTGCTCAAATTATTCTCATTTCATAAGTAAGAAAAAAAAATTGGGACTTAGAGGGGGTAAGCAAATTGCTCACCCTCACCCAGCAAGAAAGAAGGAGAGGTCTTAAACCTTAAGCCTTAAACATGGGTCTTTTTAACTGCATGAAATATACTCTCCTTGGACTGGCAGTTAACAAAATATGACTATGTATGATACCCTTTTATGTGTATACATGCCTAGGTTAACCATTGGGCACACTCTCTATATATTTTAGCTATTGTAGTATTTTGATGATTCTCAACAGATTTTTTTCTTTGCTTTTAAAACTAAATTAAATAAGCCCTTCAGCTATGGTGTATTAGGTGTCAACAAGGTGTAAGCATCTAGGGGCAGGGATTTTCTTTGCTTTGTTCATTGCCTCATCAACACCTACAACAGCTCCTAGCACAAAGTAGGTGTTCAACAAGTGTTTGTTGAGTGAAAAATTGTCAGAACCCTCCAACCATCTGGTTTGGTAGGGATGGCCATAAAATCTGATCTTTGACTGGAATGGTGAATCAAACAGTACCCTGAAGGGACCCTTTTTCATTGAAAGTGCTCAAGGAGATGCCAAGATGAACCAGACTGAGTCTCAGAGGACATACTACCTAGGGAACCAATGTTTTCTCTGTGATTGACAATTCCACTTTATAAATGAGTATTGGGTCCCACCCAAGACTGTAGCTAAGATCTCTGCCACTTTCTGAATTGGGAAGAAGAGATCCACCTCTGTTTCCTCTGCTGCCTAGATCTATACCTATCCTGCTGAACTCCTTTTAGCAATATTCTGTGATCCAGGCACACTTGGCTCCTGAGTTGGCTTCCTGTTTCTACTCTTCTTGATTTCTAGCATTTTGATTCACTGTCTCCCTCTTCACCATTAGTTACCATCCCCACCTCAAACTTTCCTCCAGAAACTCTGGCTACTGGCCTAGTCAGGCCCTTTTAATGTATCCTCCCTTTATTTCAAGTGACAGTATTCTACCCTGGCCTGCACCATGGCTTTGCCTTAATGATACCTGGTTCTACCTAGACCACCTTTATAAATTACATGTTTGGTTTTTGTATGTTTGTTTGCTACTTTTTAGTAAAACATACATACATCAAGAAAAATGTATTGATAATAAGTGCATAGAATGACAAAGTTTTGCAAATTGAATATGCTCATGTTACCAGCACCAAGATCAAGAAAGAGAACATTACCAGGATCTCAAAAGCTGCCATCATGCTCTTTTCCATAACTACTCCACCCTACTTCCCCTCTTCCCTTTAATCTCCTATTGATTAACATGCTCAAACAAGAAAATTTATTTGAGGAGATTCTTAAATTCTTCTTTCAAGCTTTTACTTTAGAGACCCTAATTGAAAAGGTTTTTTCATCTCTTGAATTTTTTGAAATAAGTTTAAAAGATAGAAATAGCCACTGTTATTGTTGTTGTTGATGATGATGATAATAATGATGATGGTGAAAATGATGATGATGATGATTACTTATTTAAAACCCCATATTCAAGTAACAGTCCCATCTGTGATGATATCAAATGGACAAACCAGAAAAAGGACCCATAACAAAGAGGTTATTAAAATTCTATGAATAGTTGACATAATACAACTTGGGCATATTCAGCAAAGAGTTCTGTTATTAGAAAAGTTTCAGTAAGCTTTAGCCATACCACCTATTCTATCTAAAGATAAGTGTGCATCTTGCTCACAACCTTTCAACAGCAACAAAGACTATTTCTCTCTAAATCAGATTTCATACTAGTCTAGGACAGATGTCTATAGGCATCTCTCTTTCTCTATCCACGTCTCTCCCAAGATCTGACTTTGTATATTGAAAGATAAGTGTGTGTGTGTGTGTGTGTGTGTGTGTGTGTGTGTGTGTGTGTGTGTAGTCAAGGGATATCTGAGATTACTTCTGAGAGAATGTTTTTTGGCTACCAGTACATAGAGCTTCTGAGAAGTTTTATGCCAAGAAGAATTAATTAAATACAATGCATCCTGGTGCTCAAGAGCTGAAAGCCTAATGAGATCCAATGTTTCATGAGAGACTACTAAAACTGAAACAGTGGCAGAATTATCTAGAAATTCCTGATGAAACCTCAAGCTTGATACATTCTTCTTTTTTTTTTTTTTGGTTTGCTATAACACACAGCCCATTGCATTGTACATTTCTGCATTTATGGAAGCCAGAATATCCTCAATTCACTTCAAAAAGGCAATTTGAGATGAGATTTATTTTAATAGTGTTTTAGATGTTGTATCTAATAATGATAATGATAGTATATGGAAGCTGGCACAAAAGAAGTGTGTAAGATGATGGGGAGAGAGAGGCCCCAAATATCATAAGAAAACACTCATTATCATTCACCAGCAGTAGATAAAGTTGAAATTTATTTCTACTGTCGGCTTGCAGCCCAAAACACATGACCATTTCCAAGGCACACAGATTACAGTACTTTGGAAATCACCCAATATGGAAGAGCATGGGAATATTTTCGTTTTGTGGTTAGAAAGACAGAGTTCTACATCTGCCTCAAGCTTTGCAGTTTGTATTGAGTTCTCTGGGATCTACTGTAGTTTCAGTAGACAACATGAGTAAAAGGCTAGGGAGAGTTAACAGGAGCTGTGGGGGAAAAAGTGAAAATGATAGTAGATTTGGCAAGCGATTATGAATATGCAGCACATAGAGCTTTGCATATCCCACCCTTTGACCCCCTTGCCAGAGAATGAGATATCTGTTCTTTTCTCCTTTCTTGGGGCGGGGACAGGATAAAAAATGAGAGCAATGAAAGTCAGAGGCAGACATCTGGTGATGGTTCAAATGTCCCTGAGACACTAGAGGAGCAGCCCCACTTTTATTGCTCATACTTGAGTTACTGTTGAAAATATAGTTTCCAGTCTCCTGGTCTGCAAGTCCAATTCATTTAATAAGGAAGCAAACTTAACTGAAATAGTGTGTCTCTCTCTTCTAATACCATTCAATTTTAGTGTAACTTCCCTTTCAGTCTCAGCCTGTGACAACCAGCTAAGTGTGGGGGAGATTAAAATCATATCTGGATTTATGCAAATTAATACACACTATAGGCATCAGAAATATAGAACACCATAGCTGGATTGCAAGTGTGGTTCTTCCCCTGTCTGTAATTTACAGATAGCAGAACATAGTTTGTTACCTTTTTAAAGCATTGATACTTTTCATTCTTAACTTTTAAATGGCAAAATATGACACAAATCATTAACTATAACATCAGTTTAATGAAAAAATCAGATCATTTGAGAATCTATAAATAAGCTAAATGGTATGTAAATTATTTAATGTAAAGGGAAATAATTTTCCTATTGATTAAAAATGCTTACCCCTGTCACCTTTATCCTATTAATAGGCCCATTTCTGAATTAAAAGCTGAGCACACACCATATGTGCCAGGGACAGTGAAAGCATTCCAGCATTTTTCAAATTTTACGTGCATACGAATCACCTAGAGATCTTGTTAAAATGCAGGTTGTGATTGAGCAGGTACAGGGCCCGAGATTCCACCTTTCTAACAAGCTCCAGGTGATTGCTGCTGGTCTGTGGACCACACTTCAAGTAGTGAGGACAGAGAGCTCTCCACCCTGTAATGAAGCTTCATTCAGAACCAAACTACTCCCAGAAATTTGCCCAAACTTTTGACATGCATGCAACTTTTTGATTGCTGTCGTGATTCACTCTCATGATTTTTGTTTGCAATTGCATGAAACAGTTAAGTCTATTTCAAATGTCCACTGATGGAGTTTTTATCCATTAATTCACTTTTCTCCCATTCAAACAATAATTGACATTGTGCCCTCTGGCACATAAGAGGGAGAAGGCAGGAAAGAAAGTAAGTGGTTTCTTTCTAGATTTGAGTGCTTCAAGGACCTAAGGCCAGTTCTCTGCCACCCTATCACCCCACCACTCTATTTTCTTCCTTTCACTAAAGCCAGTTGTTGGCTTGCAATTGTTATTATATTTGCTGTGTTGCACTTGTAAGAGAGTAAAGATGATCAGGAAATATTTTTTGTATCCACTATTTATAAAATAGAATAAGAGGGTAGTCTATTTCAAGATAAATGAGACAGAGCATAGATCTCTGTAGAAATGAAGACCATAACTTGTTTATTTTGCAAAGAAAATATACCTGTATCAAAAGCACATATACGGCTGAAGACACCCACTACGGAACAGATCATAGTAAGAGCTGTCCATTGTATACAACAGTTTTCAACCTTGGCACTATTGACATTTGGGGCCAAATAATTCTTTGTTATGGGGACTGTCCTGTGTACTGTAGGATATTTAGCAGCATCCTTTACCTCTACCCACTAGATTCTAGTGTCATTCCCTGCACCCCTCCACACACACACACACACACACACACACACACACACACACACACACACACAAATAATACTGTCTCTAGACATTGCTAAATGTCACTTAAAGGCTAAACAACTGGCATACAATAATAGTAGCACAAACTTACAAAGTGCTTATCATGCACCTGGCAGAGTTCTATGTATTTACATGTATTCATACATTAATACTCAGTATAGCCCTATGAGGTAGGTACTATTATTTTTCCTATTAAATGGATGAGAAAGCTAGAACATGGAGAGGTTGTCACTTGCCCAAAGTCACCAAGCTGGTAGGTAGAAGAGCTGGGATTTCCATCTAAGCATTCTAGTTTCAGAATCTGTGCTCTTAACCAACATACTGTGCAAGAAAACATTTAGTAAACAGAAAAAGGAGTGTGATTTCCATATCATTTATTTTGAATGTGAATAAAATCAATAATGCTGCTATGAAATCATTTAAATATTAATTTAATTGCCTGACGCCAAAAAATTTACATTTGGGGATTTCATGAGAGTATGTATTAAATATAAGAGGCCCTGAGCCTTAGGGTGACCCTCCTGGAAATTTTCTAATTTTTCCTCCAGGGCCAGTCTGGTTAAACCAGCACTGCCCAGACCATTGTGTGATCCAGTCACTGGTTGTCATTTCTCCCCTCTGGCTGCTATATGAACTGCTATTTTACCCCTTGCATGAGGTCAACCAGATACCCCAAAGAGCTCTGGGAATCATATGGTATTGAGGTACCAGTTCCAGGAGAGCAGCCTAGTGAGCACAATGCTCCCATTAGCCAGTGTGATATTTCTTTCATGAAATTGTACAAGATGCTGAGTCACTGGTTTGGAGTGGCTCTCACTTATATCACACACAGGACAAGTATTCTCTGGGCTATTGATGGTCTACTACCAATCCTTAGGCAAAGCTGCTTCTAGTCTATAGCACTTGGGAGTGACAGAGTTGGCTATAGGCACCCATTACCTTGTTTGTCCTTCTTCTGGAACCCAAGGTGATCCCCTACCCACTGCAGCCTCCAAAGGTGTTTGAGGTATGCAAAATTAGGCTATACCTATGCCTCAAGGGCATTTGAGATTATCACTCCACAATGCCTACATCACATTCATGTTCTCCTTTGCCTCTGATCTATGTACTGACTCTGTACTCTCCCAGGTCAGTCTTAAGCCATGTGGGATGAAGGACAGTTGTTTCTTGTGCAAATAGAACTGCTCTTCTTGCTCAGTCCCAGGGCCCTCACCTATCTTCCAGGCTCTTCCCCCATGATAGCTGTAACTATGCAGCAGGGGTATGGGCCACATTGAGAGAGATGGAATTCTAGGAATACAGTGATGCTGGCCTAAAGAGTTCAAGAGAAAACATGGTTAATTGACAGACTTATTCACATTTTCCTGCATATTCTGAGTAACGCTTGCATTTGTGATGATCATCGGCAAAGCAATTACAATATCTGAAAGAGTCATAGGCAGCAGGATGGATTATGCATCATTAATATGTAATGATATCACCAGAATATGTAAATGATATTAGGGAAGTGCACAGGCAAGAAGATCTGTATTGCTTTAGTAGTTTTCTGGTTCATCGTAAATGGGTGCTGATTGATTTTTTTGAATGATGATATCCTCTGGTTTATTTTACCCAAGGAAAAATGCCCATCTCAACTTAGCAACAAAAATTGGATCAAAGACTTGACATTGCAACCCTTCTAAATATTTCGAATATTTCTCACCAAAGGCATTAGCAAATGGACAATTTGTTTTGTTCATTAATCATACAAAAAGTGGATCTTTAGAAGTTTCACTTGCCAAAAACAATCTCACCTATTTTCCTTTATTAAAATAAGTGAACGCCATAGCCAAATATATATTCCCAAAAGTGTGAAATTGAATTCCAAATTCCAAATATGTTTTCTTGATACGAAACTTTATGAAAATAAACTAGCATTGTTCAGTTTATTTTCCTCAACTGGCATTATAGTGTGAATTGGGAACTCCAAATAGAAGTTATTGAACTCAGTGTAATATAATCCTAAAAGTGAAATAATGACATTTATTTATCCTAAATGTAAGAACACTGTGTGATGATCTTATCCATGCCCAAAATGAATGGTCAATTCATGGAGAGCTTATTTCTGTTATGAAACTGAATTTTATTAAATATCAAAATCATTTAGAAGATTAAAGGGTGAATTCTACCCTACACCTCACAATGTGAAATATAAGACCTGACACTTCATGTTTTTGCAGAAGTTAAGGTATCTGTTTTCCAGTACCAAATTAAAAGAGTAGTGAAACATGAAAAAATAATTAATAATAACTATACCTGTTTTTAATTTCCATTTCTCCAGGTATATGGTAAAATATAATCTCCATTAGAATATCTGAGTTTATTATGTTATCTCTTTATATATTTCAGTAAAAACAAAGAAAACTTTATTATATTTCTGCCAACTGATTTTCTATATGCCTGCCCTTTTTCATTAATTTATCTGCTTGGTCTGTAGATGCATTTGATTTTGTGACTCATACAATAAACATCCAGCAAATGGTAGTTGAACTGGTTTGTTCATTGAATTTTAAAAATGTATACATTGCCTCAATTCATAAATAGAACAATAGCAAAAAATTAGGCCAAAGCACTCAATAAAGACTCATGCAAAAAATTGCAAATGTTGGTACAGACAATAAAATAATATTGGACCCAGAGGTAACACTCAAAATACTCAGAATGCTAAAATAGATAGATAAATAAATAAATAAATAAATATTTGGAATGCTAGTTCTCATAGGCTGATAAAAATATTATCAATAATCTACATAAAATAAATAAATAAAAATAAAAATCCATTAAGGGACCCAATATTTCTCAAGGTTTTTTAAAAAAAATCAGTCTATTCCAATCATGGCCTAATCTATAGGAGCGCAAATAGATTCATATACATAATTGTCTTTTCCCTGTAATTAAAACATCCAAATGACACTTTTGCAATTCTAAAAAAAAAGACTTTCGTAAAATTCTTATTTTTCCCATTTCAATAAATAACTGGTATATTTCCATGAAAGCAAATATTTGCTTTTTTGAACTTTATTTCGCCTTGCCTTAATTTACTAATTTTCTCTGGCTGTGAGTATATTCTGCTTCAATTCCTTTGCTGGAATGAGGGAGGGTGTAAATATACACATTCTTCCCTAAGATTCTTCAGGTAAGAGAAAACAGGGCCTGAGGCAACTTAACTAAGATTATCACAGTGTTATGTAAGCAATTTCTGTAAGGTTTTATTTTTGTAAATATATTTCTAGTGGAAAATTTTTAAATCATTTTCAGGTTTTCACTTGGCACATAGAAAACATGAAGCTATTATCTAACTTGGGCTTAATAAAGAAGCACAAACAAAACCAAACAAAAGCACAAACTAAAAAATAAATCAAAGAGCAGGAAAATAGACTGTGTTGCTCAAATCCAGTATTTTTTCAAAAGTTTAATGAATACAACAAAAGTCTTTCAAAATCAAATGTCTGCCAGTTGATAAAGAGCCACCAGTGGTAGAAAACTTTCCCCAATGACAAGGGACTAGGAATGTATTGACTCCTCAGTGTAATGAAAAGGAAAGATTATAAGAGAAAATGGAAAATATGCAAGTGAATTCAATTAATGAATATCATGAAGCAACTCTGTGTCACTCTCTGCTCAAGGTGCTAGAGACACAAGTGAATATATGAGTTTAAATTCTTGTCCTCAAAGAGCCTATATGCTGGTGAATGAGACACTGATAGAGAAATAAGTATACACACACACCCACACACACCCACACACACACATACACACACACACATACACACACATACATATATACAGGGTTGGTTGTGTCTGTAAAGAGAATAACAGAGGATAAGGAGGTAGTCAATGAGAGGAGGTGCTATTACAAGGTGGTCTGGGAAGGATCTATAAGGAGGGAATATTTGATCAGAGACTTAAAGGAAGTGAAGGACTAAGCTTTGCAAGGATCTGAAGGAAAAACATTCAAGGCAGAGAGAACAGCAAGAATAAAAGCTGAAGCACAACTTGGAGTGTTTCAGTGTGAGTCAAATAGTGAACAAAGCAGAGAGAAGCTGGAGATGACGTCAGAGACATCATAGGAGCTAGGTCATTCAACACTGCAACAGTCATTTAAAATGGCCACAAATTCCTTGACCTTCCTCTCATTGAGAAGTGGGGTCTAAGTTCCTTCCTACTGGATCTGGTGGGCTTTGACTGCTGCAACCAATAATGACTAGGAGAGGAGCGTATTTGGGAAAAGGAAGAGGGTAATAAGTTAAGTTAATGGACATGTTAAGAGTTTTAATGCTCAAATTGGAAGTATAGAATTCATATATGAGTCCAAAATTATAGGGGAGAAAATATATAACATCTTGGATGTATAAATCTGGAGTTCAAAGAAAGAAATCTAGGCTGGTGTTAGAATCCAGGAAATATCAGTATGTTTTTATGGCCATAAAACTAAATGAGATCACCAAGGGAGGTCATCTAGATATAAAGATATAAAGGAGCATTAGACCAAAGAATGTGCTGAAGCATACTGTAATATTTTAAAAATAAAAATAATAAAAAAGTGAATATCCACATGTAGAAGAATGAAGTTGGATGTTTACCTTACACCATATTCAAAAATTCACTCAAAATAAGTCAAAGACCTAAGCTTAAGAGGTAAAACCATAAAAATTTAGAAGAAAACATAGGGAAAGTCTTCATAACATTGAATTTGGTAATGACTTTTTTATATTGCACCAAAAGCAAAAGCAGCAAAAGAAAAAATAAATTGGACTTCAAGGATAAAAATCATATGATCCTATCAATAAATGCAGAAAAAACATTTGACAAAACCCAGCATTTATTTATGATAAAAACTTTCAGTAAAGTGGGAATAGAGGAAACATACCTCAACATAATAAAGCTCACATATAACAAACCTACAGTTAATATCATACTCAATGGGGAAAGGCTAAAAGTGTTTTCCTTAAGATCAGGAACAAGACAAGGATGTCCACTTTCATCACTTTTATTCAATTTAGTATTGAAAGTCCTAGGCACAGCAATCAGACAAGAAAAATAAATAAGTCATCCAAATTGGAAATGAAGAAGTCAAACTGTTATGATTTGCATATGACGTGATACTATACAGAGAGAATCCTAAAGATTCCAACAAAACACTGTTAGAACTGATACATGAATTCAGTAAAGTAGCAGGATACAAAATGAACATTCAGAAATTGGTTGCATTTTTATACACCAATAATGAACTCTCAGAAAGAGAAATGAAGAAAACAATCACAACCCTCAATCATTGTTGGTGGAATTGCAAATTAGTATAACCACTATGGAAAACAGCATGGAGGTTTCTCAAAAAGTTGAAAATGGATATACCTTTTTGACCCAGCAATTGCACTTCTGGTTATATATCCAAAGAAAACCAAAGCAATAATTCATAAAGATCTATGCACTCCAATATTAATGGCAGTATAATTTACAATAGCCAAGATATGGAAGCAACCTAAATGCCCATCAACAGACGATTGGATAAAGAAATTATGGTTCATCTATACAATGGAATATTACTCAGCCATGAATAAAATGAAATCCTACCATTTGCAATGACATGGATGGACTTAGAGGTTATTATGCTGAGGAAAAAGTCAGATAAAGATAAATATCATATGATTTCACTTATAAGTGGAATCTAAGGAACAAAAAGAACAAACTAATCAAAAACAGACTCACAAATATAGTGAACAATTTGGTGATGGACAGAGGGGCCTGGGAGAATGGTGTGAAGGGTTAAAGAAGTACAAATTAGTAGATGATAGTTGGTCACAGGGATGAGAGCACAGCAGAGGGAATGCAGTTAGCATCAATAAGGTGGCTAAGTGGAGGGTCAGGGGAGGGAAGGAGCAATTGGGGAGATCATTTTATGAACAATATAGATGTCTAACCAATGTACTGTACACTTGAAACTAATTTAAATAAATAATTTTATTTTTAAAAATTCCATTTACAATTGCAAAGAAAAAGAGAGAATAAAATACCTAGGACTAAATTTAATCAAAGAGGTAAAAGACCTGTACTAGGAAAATTATAAATCATTGAAGATAGAAATTGAAGAAGATTCAAATAAATGGAAAAATAGACTGTGCTCATGGATAGAAGAATTAACATTATACCCAAAGCAATCTATTGATTCAATGCAATTCCTATCAAAAAACCAATGGCATTTTTCACAGAACTAGAATAAATAATTATAAAATTTATATAGAACCATAAAAGATTCCAAATAGCCAGCATCTTAAGAAAGAAGAACAAAGTATCATATTACCTGATATCCAACTATACTACCAGGCTATAGTAATCAAAACAGCATGATACTGGCACTAAAACAAATACATTGATCAATGGAAGAGAATAGAGAGTCCAGAAATAAACCTATCCCTATATGGTCATTTAATCTATGACACAGGAGGCAAGAATATACAATGAGATAAAGACAGCCTATTTAATAAATGGTATTAGGAAAATTGAACAGATACATGCAAAAGAATAAAAGTGGACCACCTTCTTACACTATATACAAGAATAAACCCAACATGGATTAAAGACTTACATGTAAGAGCCAAAACCATAAAACTTCTAGAAGAAAGCATAAACAGCAAACTCTCTGATATTGCTTTTAGTAATATTTTTTTCTGATAAACCTCTTTGGGCAAGAGAAACAAAAGAAAAAGTAAACAAATGGGACTACATCAAACTAAAAAGTATTTGCTCAGCAAAGGAAACCATCAACAAAACAAAAAGACGACCTACTGAATGGGAGAAGATATTTACCTATGATACATCCATTAAGGGGTTAATACCAAAATTTATAGAGAACTCATACAACACACACACACACACACACACACACACACACACACACACACACACACATTCAAATAAAAAATGAGCAAAAGACCTGAGTAGGCATTTCTCCAATGAGGAGATTCCAATGGTCAATAGACATATGAAAAGATGCTCAATTTCACTAATCATCAGAGAGTGAAACTTAAAACCACCTCACACCTGTCAGAATGGCTATCATCAATAAATCAACAAACAAGTATTGGTGAGGATGTGGAGAAAAGGGTACCCTCATGCACTGATGGTAGAATTGCAAATTGGTGCAGCCACTATAGAAAACAGTCTGGAAGGTCCTCAAAAAACTAAAAATAGAACTAGCTTATGACCTAGCAATTCTACTTATAGATATTTATCCAAAGAAAACCAAAACACTAATTCAAAAAGATATGTGCACCCCTATGTTCACTGCAGTGCTATTTACAATAGCCAAGATATGGAAGCAACCTAAGTGTCTATCAATAGAAGATTGGATAAAGAAGTGGTGGTACATATATACAATGGAATATTACTCATCCAAAAAAATGAAATCTTACCATTTGCAATAATGTGGATAGACCTAGAGGTATTATTCTAAGTGAAATAAGTCAAAGACAAATACCGTATGATTTTACTTAAATGTGGAAACAAACTGGCGATTGCTAGTTGGGAGGGAAGTTTTGGGTACTGGGTGGAAAAGGTAAAAAAATGAAGAAGTACAAATTGGCAGTTACAAAATAGTCATGGGGATGTGAAGTATACGGAATATAGTCAATAATATTGTAATAACTCTATATAGTGCCAGGTGCATACTAGACTAATTGGGGGAATCACTTCATAAATTATATCAATGTCTAACCACTATGCTGTACACCTGAAACTAATATAAATAATATTGAATGTCAACTCTAATTGAAAAATTAAAATTTTAAATAATAACTAAATTGGACTTCATCAAAATTAAAAAGTTCGTGCATCAGAGGACAGTGTCAAAAGAGTGAAAAGACAACCCACAGAAAGTAAAAAATATTTGTAAATCCTATATCTGATAAGGGATAAATATTAAAAAAAATAACTTCTGCTATCCAAGAACCAAAACACAAACAAGACAATTCAAAACTGGACAAAGGACTTGAACAGACATTTCTCCAACGAAGATAGATAAATGCCCAATAAGCACATGAAAAGATGCTCACTTTACACCTATTTGATGGCACTATCATAAAAAGGAAATTAGCAAGTGTTGGCAAGGATGTAGAGAAATTGGGACCCTCAGAAAAACAGACTGCATTGCTGATGGGAATGGAATGTAAAATGGTGCAGCCACTGTGGAAAACCACTTGGCAGTTCCTCAAAAAGTTACACAAAGAATTACTATGTGATCCAGCAATTTGACTCCTAGACACATACCCAAACAAATTGAAAGCAGGATAAATAAATACTTCTACACCAATATTCAGACCAGCATTATTCATAATAACCAAAAGGTGGGAACAACTTAAATGCAAATGTCCATCAACAGATGAATGGATAAACAATATGTGATATATATATATAATTTGATCCTAAAAAGGAAATTCTGATATATGTTATAACATGGATGAACCTTGAAGATATTATGCTAAGTGAAAGAGGCCAGACACAAAAGAACAAAGATTATATGATTCCACTTATATGAATAACCTAGAACAGGCAAATTCATAGAGACAGAAAGTAGTGTAGTAGTTACTAGGGTCTGGGAGGAGGCAGGAATGAGGAGTTAGTGTTTAATGGGTACAGAATTTCTATTTGGGATAATGAAAATACTCTGGAGATGGATAGGGTGATGATTGCACAACATTGAGAATATACTTAATGCCACTGAATTGTATTCCTAAAAATGGTTAAAATGGTAAATTTTGTGTTGTATATATTTTACTGTGATTTTTCTTTAAGTCAGGAAATGGAGGAGAACCAACAAATGAGACAGAGAGGGAGCAGCCAGGTAGCTAGGATAAAATCCAGAAGAGTGTGTGGAGCCGTTGAAGCAATTGAGAAAGAGAATTAGCATAGTTTCCAATGCTGTTGAAATGTTGGGGAGGGTAAGGGCTGAGAATTGACCATTGGGTTCAGTAATGTGGATGTGAAGGGGTCCTTGATAAGAGCAGTTCCAGTGGCACAGTGGGGACTAAAGACTTAAACCAGACTGAAATGGGTTAAAGAAAGAATATGAACTGAAGAAGTGGAGCTAGAATATAAACTAAACATTGAGGAAGTTTTGCTATAAAGAGTAAAATTCAGAGAGAAAGAAAAGACTGAAAGAGGGACCATAGGTCTAGGGCAGGCTTTGGGTAATAGGTTTGTTTGTCACTAGAAAGTAAATGTCAGTTGAACCAGAGGTGATTTTATATCAGATAAAGACCTAATTTTCATAAAGGCTGAGTAGCACACACTAGAAAGCAAGCAAAATACTAAAATTATAACTAGTAAGAACTATGAACTAATCTTTTCAATTAGTCACAAGATTCAGCCTTTTCCCAAAAGAGAGGGTCCATTTCCACATTTTGTACTTAAAAAGACATGGGAAATTTAGCAATGACCCAGGAAAAGTCACAAATATGAGAAGTTTTGACACACAAGAAATAGAGAAGTGAAAGGAAAAAGAAGAAAAATAAGGCAACGTTTAATCATTTTTTCATGTGACTAGAGAGCTTTTTAACAGAGAATTTATGAATATTCATCATATACTCAGAGGAATAATAAAAAAGTTATTAAAATGACATAAACAACAATATTGGCCTTGGGAAAAGCAAAACAGGACATATTACGTATTACATACATATTATATATTATAGCATAAAATTTGAAACATTGGAATGAGTTTCTGGTTACAAAACCTCTTTGCTATTGCTTACAAAATTAGACAAGTTTTTTGAATATTGTTCTGTAATTTCTGGCCAATACAATAAGACATTAAATCAGAAAAAAAAGAGGTATGACTATTGGAAGGCAGAAGAATTTTTATTATTTGCAGACATTAAGATTGCACACCTAGTTAAGGCAAGAGAATCAATAGGAAAAGTATTAGAATTACTAAGCACATTCCAAAAAGTGACTGGATGCAGGATAATTATCAAGAAACCAATAGTTTAGGTAATAAGCAGCTAGAAATATAATGAAAATGCAATAGCACCACCTAAAAGTTATCCTAGAAGTATATATAATAAGAAATGTTTAGAATAGATAGAGAAAAAGATAGGGGTGGGAGGGGAGAGAAAAGAGGAGAGGAGAGGAGAGGAGAGTGGAGAGGAGAGGAGAGAGAGTTCTTTATTAAGAGAAATAAGACTTGAATACCATGTTCCTGATTGGGCAGAGTTAATCTTGCAAAGATGTCCATTCTTCCCAAATGAGGGGTAATGCAGTCCTGATCGTAATCTCATAGGGTCAATTTTAATTTGACAATATATTTCTCTAAAGTTCATTTGGAAGAACAAACAAGCAAAAAATAATCAAGAAAACTTTTAAAGAGAAATGAGAGTGAGCTTGGTCTGCTAGATATTAAAGGTTTTTCTAAATCTCAAATAAGTGAAATAATGAGACATCAGTAAAATATTTATAGAGAGAACAATAAAACAGAAGAAATAATACACGAACAAAACTGGGATGCATAAGTATTTACCATACAATTGAGTAAGTATTACAAATCAGTTGGAAAGGATGGATTTTTCCATAGGGAGCATAGAGTAGAAATTGACAGTTATATAGGAAAATCACATTGAACTATCACTGTATCATACACCAAAATAAACTCTAATAGGTTCAAAAATTAAACATAGTTAAACTACATAAAAGCTAGAATAGGTATCTGATTTTTGAGTGAAGAAAAGTTTCTTAATTTTGAAAATAATTTTTAAAATGACAAAAATATATATATATATACAACATAAAAGGCAAACCAACAAATTGAGAAAAATATTCACAACAAGTATGATAGACTAAAATTAATATCCACAATATATAATGAGTTCTGTAAAATTGGTAAGATAACCTTAAGACATGATACAAAAATTGCCAAAGGACAATCTAAAAAAGAAATGCAAATGACTAGAAAATAACCTCATTCATAATTGAAAATAAATTAAATAACAAATGTGGTAGAAAATAATAATAATGGCTCCCAATGAATCATACCTCTCTGGGTTCATGCCCCATGGCAATGTGACTTCAACACTGCTTTCATAAAGAAGCACAACCTATTTCTCTACCCCTTAAAGTTGAGATAGCCTTGTGACTTGCTTTGACCCATAAAATGTGGTAGAAATTACTTTGTGCTAGTTCTGGTATTTAGGCCTTATAGAGCCTTACATTTTTCAGTCTTGCTTTGGAACCCTGAGACTGTGCAGAAGCTCAGTCTAACATGTAATTTAAGATGAGAGACCATGATGAGTATAAAAAAGATGACTCAGACAATAGCTAGAAGTAACTTCCAGAAATTTGAGTGAGGCCATCTGAGCCCCTTCAGCCCCAGTCAAGCTGTCAAAGGATTGCAGATTAATAAATGATCCAAGACCAGGAAAAGAACCAAATTCAAAAGTTCACTTCTGGACAGTATTTACAGTGAGAGGAAGGAGAAGAAGCTTAGAAAATGGTTGTGTCTATAACTACCTGAAAAATGTCTGGTATTTTTGGATGCAAATCTAACTCTTGAATGAGGAATGTCCTAGCCAGGGGGATGTGCCGGGTAGGTAGTAGGTATTTAATAGGTGTGTATTTATTAAAAGTGCAATACATCTTTCAACTTACTTTCTGATTTCATATCTAAGAAAATGACCCCTATCTTAGTTTTGGTACTCTTCCAAGCATTCCTCAGATTTAAGCTCAAGCAATATTGACCATATTATGTTCCAGACAATATCTTAGATATTTCAGTGTAAGTTTATCTCATTTAATCCTCTCCCAAACCTCATGAGATAAGCATTTACTATTTGGTAGATGAGTAAAGGAGAGGTCAGAAATTGGGCTTTTTGCCCAAGATCACATGGCTAAAAAATGTACAGCCAAAATTCTAACTGGAAGTTCAGGGAGTGGGCATTTATTTTTGTTTATTTAAAAGCCTCAAATTTTTTACACTCCTCCTGTCAAGGGGCTGCTCTTGTCAGGCCACAAAAAAAAGGTGAAAATGATGCTATGTGATTTATGAGGCTACATCATAAGAGGCCATGCAGTTTTCTCTGGCTCTCCTGGAGCACTCACATCATCCACAGGCTCTTTCTCGGGACTTCCCCCTTCAGAACCCTGCCATTACACTGTGAGAAGTCCAAGCCATATGGAAAGGCATTGTGTAGGTCCTCGGGTCAACAGTCCTGCTGAGCCCAGTCATTAAATTATCCCATCCCAGAGCCCTTACATGAGAGAAGAAGCTTCCAAATGATTCCAGCCCCCAGCCACTTAAATCACCCCAAACCAGCTGAGGACCCATACATTGTGGATTAAAGAGAAGCCATTCCCACTGTACCTGGTCTGAATTCCTGACCCCTGAAAGCTCTGAGCATAATAAAATGGTGGTTGTTATTTACGCCACCAATTTGGGATGGTTTGTTAAGCAGTGATACTATGACAGGGACCTTTCCCAAAACTTTAAATATTCAGTGCACTTGTGATGATGTAAAATTCCATACAGTCCTACAGGCTTTTGAATGCTTCATGAGTGCCACCCAGATTCTTCGTGTTACAAGGGAGCAGGAAGCAGAGACTCTGACCCAAACTCTGATCTGAGCTTTATTTCTAAAACCCTGGCCTCAGCAATTTCTCACTCCATCCTGTTAGAACTTTCCAGTATTTTTTTCGACCTAGTAAATTGTCTTGGTCACACAAAGCATCCTTTACCCCTCTGACCCTGTCTAACCTCTCTGATCCTTCCTAGCACTGAGATTTCTGTGTTCATTCTTCACAGCTCTTTATCTGATCCCTAAAATTAGAAAATAATTTTAGTTTGTCTTGCTCTCAATCTTAAGACTTGATTGCCAAAGCTATTTCAGTTGAAGTCACTATTTTCCACAGATATCCAAGCCTTCTCACCCTAAAGGCCTGCCTCCAATTCTCTCAATACTAAGCACAAGACCAAGAAGGCATCTATTCCTTTCGCTTCTCCAGTCTTATCTCCAAGAGAGAACATAAGTTCCAGATCAAGGGCCTGTCTGGACAGGAAAAGCAGATCATCCTTAACACTCATTGAGGTTTAGTAAGATTTCAGTTTATCAAGCCCTAACCTTGAATACACATTGCCATTTTAAAAATAAAGTATGTATGGTATTGTATTCAAATTTCAATCCCATAAAAACAATTAGCTGACCATAGAAAACACAATTCAAGATAACTGTTATAACACATTCCCAAAATGAAAGCAGAGATTTTGAGGATCTTTCTGTTTTAGAGATTCTGATTAGGAATATCACTTCCCAAAACAGAGCACAGCTGGGGCTGAGTCAAGGGGACCCAGGTTTCACATTGGGAGTCTGTGGTTTCTTATCTAAACAGGCTCTAAACTACACCCTGACAGAGCAGGCATGTATTCTGCAGAGTGAGAGCTGAGAGGAAACAGTAATTTCTCATCCCCAGACACAAAGACTAAATTCACAGCAGCCAATGCCTGAAATTCTATTCAAAATGTATCCCTTTGGTTTAAGGTGTGTTCTCTCCTTAAAAAGCAAATATCTATGAATTACTTAAACTGAGTGATAGTGGCAGGTCCTGTTAACTGCCTACCTAATATCTGTTTCTCTCCTTTTTTTCCGGTTACAGAACTCCAGTTTTTAGGTCAGGGTTAGTAACATGCCCAGATTTCATTTTAGCTAGGAGTAGTCATGTGACCTGGCCCTGGTTTCTGAGATATAAGTGGAAATTATTTGGAGGGGCTGCTCAGAAAGCTTGTTTAGAAGTGCAGACTTCTAAAAACAATGGCCCTTTCCCCTTCGCATTTGTTATTCCTTCACAAAAGATGGACACAATTCAGGGAGGCACAGCTGCCATGTTGCAAATCCAAGGAAAGAGCTATACACTACCAATGGCATAGCAGGAAGATAAAAGAAGCCTAATTTGTTGATGACCTCACAGAGTCACTGTGTCACTGTACTGGCACCATAGTCAGCCTACCCCATTTCAAATTCAAAGCACTTTATTGGGTTAAGGCTGTAGAGATAGGTTTCTGTCTCTGACAGATCCAGTGTTACAAAGGTTTGAAAAATCATTCAAGGAATGAGTTTTGAAACAAGCAAGAAAGCACAAGGAAGTTATGGGCTTTAAGGACTGTACAAGGAAAAAAAGATATCCTTGAAAGAGAGAACAAAACTGGAAGTGAAAGGTATGGGACCATGAAGATCAACTAATCGTGAACAATTTTAGATTTTATCCTGTATCTCAACTAACTAGAGAAATGATTCCATGACTTTGTGTAAGTGGGATAAAAGGAAGTATCTCTTTACAATATCTTTATGAAACAATAATTTAAACACTCAACATGCTAATTATTAAGGATAATTTTTCTGGGACAAATCTAGGTGAATCACATTTCTAGTGAAAAGGCTTTCATGAACAACATAGAAAACCCACGTTTTCCCTGAATAATGGCTCCACAGAAACTGGTGGGGGATATAGGGTCACTGATTAAAATTAATGTTGATTTCCTGTTTGCATTCTCCTGAAATGCAGTTGCTATCAGCTGGACATTGGCAGTGCTTAAGTTAGTACAAACATTACCTAGGACCACCTGAATTTTTACCAAGAGCTTTATTAATTAAGAACTGAGAGGTCAAGTTACTCTAAAGAGAAAAATATGATCCAGTTTTAACCATTAACCTAAAGTATTCATACAAACTGATTTCTTTCATGTTGTCATGTATAAAATCAAAGGCTGGCCAAGGTTCAAAATGATGGAGAGTTTCCTTTAACTTGGAATTTTCTGTAACATCTATCACCTCTCTTTCAGAAAAATGTTGCCATAAGTTGTTGGTATGTTTTGTGAAATCCCACCAATAGATCAATAGTTGGGAATCAAATAAGTTACAATATCTTTAGTTTAACCCCACAAAGAAGAATTTTCCCATTCTATAGCACTGGGGTAGAGTAGTGCTTCTCAAACTTTAATGTGCAATCCAAATCACCTAGGTCTCTTGTTAGAATAGAGGCTCTGATTCAATAGGTCTAGAATGAGTCCTGAGAATCTGCATTTCTAACACGCTCCCAGGTGGTTGATGATGATGCTGATGCTGATCCATGGACCACACTTTGAGTAGCCAGGGAGTAGAGCATGGGCTAACTTGGCTGCTCATCAGGACATTTAGGGATCTTGTTAAAGAACAACAACAAAAAAAAAACAGTCTTAGGCTGCATCCCAGCTCTACAGAATCAGAATCTCCGGGAATGAGGAGCAGGAGTTTGTATTATTAACCATCTCCCCGGGTGATTCCTATTCAGCCATAAACTGCACCTGGTCTGCAATGAGCAGAGCAGCATGGCTCAGAGTAGCTGTTCACCCCCTACATCAGAATTGCCTGAGGAGCCTGACGATTGTTCAGATACCGCTCTGCAGATACCTCTCTTCTGCTGCCTAGGAAGGAGGCAAAGGGTGGAGGGAATGGAAAAAATAAGGAGATAGTATAAAAATGGAGATTGACGTCACTTCAACTCCCACCTGGCAGAAGTAAAGAGGGCCAATTCTCCTGGAAGTGACAGCATGGAATGTGCCTCCTGCTGCCTGACCACCTGCACCTCCTTCCTTCTTTTCCTCTCCTTGGCAACTGCAGCAGCCAAGGCAGCCCCTCTCAAGGGCTGCTGGTGGTCCTGATTAGAGAGGAGGGAAAGGAGTGAAGAGAAAGAAATGTGGGGATGGCTAGAAAAATAAGGTGAAGGTATAGGATTTATAAACAACCTTAGGCTTCTACTCATATTGCAATTCAATTTAGTCCAAATAAATAAATATCTACTTCGATATGTGTGCTTGCCGAAATGAAAACAATGTATTATTTGGCCAAAAGAGTGCATTTCAATTGCGTAATATTATGCCTACGTATGGAAAAGGGTCCGGAAGCTTGTGAACCATATTAATCTCCAAGTGGTAGAATATAAGGTACTGTTTTCCTTATCAAATAAGAACTTAATCAAAGATATAACCACTCCTAATTGCCCTGGGACTGCATGGTACTAATATTATAATAAAATTGCCACATGCAAATGATTAAATAGCAACTAGATGTGGAACAATGATCTCTGTAGAAATTTTGGGAGGCTTTGTACATCAGACAAAAGATGAGCTCTGAAGGGTAAGAATCTGGGTTAAACAGGGTCTGCCTGCTTCAGAATTTATTGAGTACTGCAGACATGTGGTTTCTTTCACTGACTTTAGCTATAGTCATAGAAAATAATAAACTTTGTAATTATATGTTGCCTCAGTCTCCTGCTTAAAGCATGGGAAGAAAAAACAGATAAAGCAGCCCAGAGGGAGGGGAGAGGGTCAACAAATTAAATTACCCCTAGGAATTTGAAGCCAGATCAGCAAAACTCCCTGAATTCCAAGTTTCTGAACTCTTACTTTTGCCTTCCATAACTTAAAGAGATTTTTCTCTTTTAATTTCCTATATCTATTGCTATTAGCTCAAGCTTCAGCAGGGAGCACTAGTTCATTAAATGATGAATATGAACCTAAGTACAGAAACACAAATACTTAAACCATTATGAGGTGCCTTTTAAACAGTGATAAATGAAGCAGAAGAAAAAAGGAACAAGTTCCACTTTGGGGCTGCATGATATACTTTTGCCCTGGATGTCTCAGGTACCCTCAGCAAAGTCTCAGGAGGAAAAGCCTGATTTCATCATCACACTTTTATTGAGTTAGTTTCCAGCCACTGTGCTATCTAAGCTCAAGAAGATAAAAGAAAAACATTTCTGGGAAATGGGAATGGAATGAGGAAAGCAAGATGTGGGGGAGGTACATTGACATGGAGACAACTGATTATAATACAGTGTCATGACAAGTGGGCCCTGTGCCCAGCTCTGGGTCATATCCTGTCTTCTCTTGATATTTCCATTGCCTTCACCTGGATATGGAGCAGATAGCACATTGGAAGGGCAGTTACCACACCTATGGCTAATTTTACTGCTGGAATAAGGTAGGATTTACTAGGTTTTCTGCAGTAACTTTGAAAATATCTGTGATAAAGCATCAATAGCTGAAATCAAAAGAAGTATCTCAAGGAAGGAAATGACTGATCAAAAGTAAAAGATGAAAAAAATAGGAGATGAGGTTTTTTTTATAAGAATTTCAATCCCTTTAGTAAAGTACTGCTGTTGATTAATTTAATCCCCGAACTCACTGAACTGTGTTTCTGAGTTTTCTTGAGTTTCTTCATGACCACTATTTTGAATTCTCGATGCTAAGCAAAATAAATCAGATGAAGAAGGACAAATGTCATGTGATTCCACTCATAAATGGAATATACAACACAACAAATAAACAAAACAAACTCATAGAAATTGGTGATTACCAGAAGGAAGCAGGGTTGAGGAAGGCCAAAATGGGTGAAGAGGGTCAATTGTATCATGACAAATAGAAACTAGAATTTTGGTGGTAAGCATGATGTAGGGTATACAAATGTAGAATTATGTTGTACACCTGAAACTTATATAATGTTATAAACTGATGTTGCTTCAATAAAAAAATAGGAGACGAGAAATAGTCACTGACTTGTTTGCCACCGATGATAATTATATGTAAGTGCTTTTACAGTTTGAAAGAATGCTACATTTAGGAAGCTTTGACTGATTCTGATTATTTCTGTGTCTCTTAGGGTCTCAGATCTAAACACCTGAGCACTTCCCCTAAGGAAGTAGCTAGTTCATCTCTAACTCTCCAGACAACATCAACCTAAAATTTTCCTACAAACAGAAATGTTTCTGGACCAAGATTCTGATCTTCCTTTCTCTTTTTCAGACCCATCAGAAGAGATTTCTGAGAAGATGGATAAGGAAATTTTTCATTTGGTTATTATCTGCCTGCGGTCCAGAGTTCTACCAGACCCTTTCAAAATGAGGTACATATAATATACATGCTTGTAGAAAATTTTGAGTCTTAAACCCAATCTCATTAGCTCATTTATTGTTCATTAATAATGGCTGAAGAGTCTGACGTCGCAAGACACTTGGATCCTGGCTACTCAAAGTGTGATTCCTGGATCAGCAGCAGCAGCAGCATCTGAGAGCTTGTTGGAAATGCAAACTCTTGGGCCCCGCCCCAGACCTATAGAATTAGAATCTGCTTTTGAACAAGAGTCCCAGGTGATGTGTGTGGGTTCCAAGTTTAAGAAGTGCTGCTCGAAATCCTCTTTCTTAAAGAGGTCATTTTCATCTGGTTCTATTATTAATACAAAACAATGAGAAAAAGAAGTTTCAACAGGGCTACAGACCCTAACCTAGGAATGTGAAGTTTTGAGTGAATATTTAAAACAAGCCAGCAAACAACACTTTACAAAAGTTAATATAGCCTGCACTGAGGTCAAAAGGCAAGGCTGTAAGAAGGGGAGTGGCTCTAAATATACAGATAGGTATTTTAACAGTATCAACCACTGAACACTACACCCTTCCTCTTTATGCTTTCAGTCTTTTACTAAAATGCCACATGGCACTTTTGGCAGAATTAGCTCCCAGATTTGCAGTGGGAATTAGACAAGAACATCTTCTCCTTCCTTTCCTTCGAGACACAGGGATTGGGGGCTAGAGCAGGCAATAGGGAGCACTTCTGAGGCCAAGAGTAAGCAAAAGTGAAACTGGAAAATGGGTGCCAAGATACAAATTCCAGAGGAAACACAAAGGCACAAAACTGCAAGAGAGGATGGGAGAGTGACGTATTGCCAGGTACCTGGGACCAGAGAGGCAAGAGGCAATTGTGACTTGATAAGGAACTAAGGGTGAGAGTAGAGAATTATCTCAGGGTGGGGTGAGATAGGGTGGGTGGCCACTCTAGACTGAAGCCACTATTTTTATGTTTATTATCCAGTGCCTGATGGGTGGGAACAGCTAAAGAACCAGGGGAAGATCTGATAGATTCAACATGGGAGTAAAATGATGAAAGAGGTTGAAAGAAGTATGAAGATAAATTAGTCCAACATCTCTGGACAGTATTGAAAGGATAGAAAGATGTGATCTTGAACAGCACAAGCCAAGGTGCATGTGACACATAGAACCAGACCTAATCAAAACAGCGAAATAAATATTTTGCTACCAACATCCTATCTCTGCTCCTGCCTTTCTTTCCTTCTTCCTGTTCCTTCCTCCAACTCACATTTAAATTCCTGGTTTAACATCTGTCCAACCAATTCCTTTAAGCCTGTAGGTGTCAACCAATAGATTTGTCGCCCTTTTTCAAGAAGGCTGAATCTGTACACTCTTTAAAGACCAAACCATCTTTCAGATCCTCAACAAGGATGTCCCCTAAGAACCCTGAAATCCATGTCAACACATTCCTGCTCCATCTATCCCAAGGCCATATTTGTGTACATGACATTGAGAAGGAAGAAGAAAGAGGACCTCCATAACTAGATAAAGAGGCTGAAAACAATGGATGACTTCAAAAATTTAAACCCTGAGTTCCTGAGAAATTGATAAGGTCATTAGTAGACTAGGGACAAGGGTGATAATGGATTTTTATTGAAGGTAGAATTTCAAAATAAATGTTATAATTTATTTTAGATCTAATCTCAGATTTCTTTTATACTTTTTAGTCTTTTCTTGTTAGGATATTTGTAATTTTTCCCAGATAATTATCATACCTCCTTTTGTTCTCCTTGAATTTCATGCCACTCAAATACCAGTTACCCCCAGCTGATTCAAATGCCTCAAATTCCAAAGAGAACAAAATTGGCAAAAAAAATCCCAATATTTGAGAGTAGAGGGTGAATGATTTTTTAACAATGGTAATTAGAATTTAATTTTCCTTGTGGATCATGTAGCTTAACCAATTACATTGAACTATTAATTTGAGAGGGGAGGAGAAAAAATACTATTACTTTCCTAATATCTGTCATCTTCATAAGGTTTTGTTTGGCACACACAGATGGTCCTGGTGGCAGTGCTAAACAACTGTGCATCATATATTGGCCAAATGATACAGCTCCCATTTCACGTGTGCCCCAACATTAGTTGTCAAATTAGACATGCTACTAATATCCATAATTACACATTGCAAGCAGTCAGGCTGCAGTTTGAAGTGTAGATGGTAATCAGGCTTCAGGGATTTCCCTATGAACAATGCATTCAAGCCTCCTTTAACCTCTGACTTGGAGGCCAGGCATAAGTCCTTTTATAATACTAACATTTTACCCATAATTTCTAATTGTCTATGATAATTTAGAATGCTTTTTGAAAGGAAAAATAGCAGAAAGCTAATCCTCAAGGGGCCTGGAGAACCATTTTTCAGTTTTACCAAGTTTATTTTGTGTTAATGTTATTGTTGCAGGTCACAACGAACATTGGTTGGGGCAAAGGGGAATGAAGCTTAAGACTCAGGCTATACTCAAGGATTCATGTGCCTCAATTTCCCATCAAGCCTTTCTAAGACTCTTCTCTACCCATGCCCCTTCCTAAACATGTACTGACAATAGTGGTATAGTCAGCACATTATAGAAATACTGAAGAGGGTAACCCAAACCTGCCTGAGATTGTGTGTGTGTGTGTGTGTGTGTGTGTGTGTCTCCATGTACATACATGTGTGTTTTGAAGAGTGGGGATATGACAGTCACTGTCAGTATCTGCTAGAACCCCTCACCATTTTCATGCACATCAGCTTCAGGCTGCTTGTACTCCCAGCAACCAGCACTGTGTCTCTTCATTGGAAGACAGCTCTCAGACTGCAGAAGCCTACTTTGTCTATGCACATGCGCAGAAAGCTGAAATGTCTGGGAATTGACTTCCTCAGAGGCAGCCTGGTAACTGACAGGTACGGGGATTAAGTACACCAGCACCTTTCTCCTGATCAAGGTAACTCTGATGTGTACCCTATGGTCTCTCCAAAAGTCCCCCATGGGATGGGGCCAGAGGTACTCTTCATGGCAATATTGCATTCTTGCTTGTTTTCCTTTCCTTTCCAGTCCCTCTTCCCCACTCCCCTATTTGTTTTTCCTGGGAACAGATACTAATTACATGAATCCTCATTTCAGGGCCTATTTCTAGGTTACCCCAATTAAGGCAGGAAGAGTACGTCACAAGAAAAATAATTTTTGTGACTTTGTATGGTCACAGATGATAACCAGAATTGTGATCATTTCACAGTGTATATAGATATCAAATCAATATGTTGTACAGTTGAAACATATATATTATATGTCAATTATACTTCAATAAGAAAAGACAGGGAGAGTAAACAAAAGAAGTCTTTCTTGAAGGTCCAACTAAGTCAGGTGCTGAAGGAATGGAAGAAATTATGAAGATAAAAAGGGTTAAGTGTTACACCTCAAAAAAGGGTGAAAAAGGAGTGCTGTGAAAAGGATTTCAGAAAGCATGAATGTAAGCATGCAGGTAAAAAACATCCTGGAACACACAGGGAGCTATAATCATATCTTACAGCATAAAGTTTGAGAAGATCAGCCAGTGATGAGTGGGTAGGCACCACACCTTCAAGGGCTTGATGTACTTGGTGTACTGAAGCCAGCTATCAGCCACTTGCTAAATATTCAGAATTTTTTTGATCTGCCTATTAAACTGTGGTAGCTAGAAATTGGCCTTGCTGGAACATTTACACTAAAGAAATTTGCAAACATTTCAAATTACAGCCTTTAAAAAAAAATGGAACTGATTTACCAGCACACTGCTTTGCTGTACAAAGGAGCTTTCTTTTTACCCCATAAGCAGCAATGGGGAGGCCACTGACATTTTAGCAGAGGAGTAATATAGCCAGATTTGTATTTTCTACCTAACAATTTGATAGCTATGTGTAGTTTAGAGAAAGAAAAGAGCCTAAACCAAGGCAGCAGTAGGAGACATGACTATAAGCAGTGAAAGATTGAGGAGTTTCTCTGATTGGATATCAGGATTGATAGGCTGACTGGGCAGATGGCCGAGACAGCCACCAACAGAGCTGGAGAATACAGAAAAAGTTTAGGTGACAAGTTCATTTCTGGAAACATTGGATTTGAGATTTCTGAGGGATCAGGCAGTTGTGTATACAGATGTGAAGCTTAGGCATGAAGCCCAGACCAGATCTGGGAGTCATCATGGCTCCAGACACTTAAGTGAGTCTTGGCCAGGCACCACTGGCCTAATCCATTCTCTCCTCTTGGTATGGCAATCTCTGTTGCTGACTACCTATTGTGTCAGTTTCTACCTACTCTCATAACTCTTTATGTCTCTAGTAGGACACCCCTGTGAAGGCAGGGCTACTCTTGCCAGCGGGCCCTAGGTAATCCCACCTCTTCTAAATCTATAGTTCCCTCCCTCTGTCAGGCATTTAACTTTAGGGCCCCAAGATGTCACCTAGAAATCTTCATGTGGCCCCACCTTGTATTCTAGGTTAATTGCCCTCCTTCCCCAAATATGACCTTGAGTCACAAAGTCAGACATTTATCCTCCATATCTTTCTTACCTCAGGAAACTACCTAGCTTTCCAGAACAGATGGAAGACAACTTTAGCTCCCTTTCCTTGAGTGAAAGTGGTGATAATCCCAATGTCTAGAGAATTGACCACAGGCTCCCAAATACTCATCCTATTTCCTTTCTGGAACCTATAGAATCTAAAGAAAATGGTATTCTTGGAAGCTGACCATAACTTCTCAGTTTCCCGAGGAAGCTTTGATCTTCACTACATTGCTTCATTTCACAATATGGAATATTAACCTTTGCTTGCAGATGTAGATTTCAACCAAATTTCATAAGCATTTTAAAGTAATTTTTAAATGAAGTGACATAACAGACATGCTCAATTCCTGTCAGCTCTATGACCTCCAGACCCCTACCTTAACAAAGTTGGAAATGACAAATCAAACACAAGCATTCTGAGAATTCTTAAGGCAAACTTTAATGCCTATCTGCTATAAATATATTCATCAGAGGAACCCTGGAGCCTGCCATAAATGTATGCTGTTAGACTTCAGTATGAAATAGATTAATTTTCCTAAACTAATAGAGTTCAGGCATATTATCATTTGCTAGATGCAATAAAGAAATATGACTTTGCAAAAATATGTAGGTGGCTTCAGTAATGGCTTCATCATAAAGCTTGAATTTTATCCTTAATGCTCCTTTTCAATGTAGCACTAACATTTAGTCACCTCAAGAAAAGCATAGAGGGAAAAACACTCCCAGAAATGCTTTGTAATCCAGAAGGTTTTCATTAAATAATCCAAAATCCCTGCTCTAAGTATATTTACATAGATAATTTTCCATTTAAATTTTCACATTGTTTTTAGAAATCTTTAGAAAAATTTCAATACCTAACTAGTTTTCAAAATGTAGACACTTTCTTCTACATATTTAGCTAAAAAATAACTGGATTATTTTTTTGCCAACATTTTCAATACTCTCACATGGGAGCTAAGATAAATCATGGCAGTTTTAATCTCAAAGGGATCATTTGGTGTTTAGGAGTGGAGAGGAAATTTATTTATGAACCATTAGCAACATAAATGGAGATTGCTCTTGGGATATAATCATCTATTATATAAATAGGATATGGCTACAGTGCAATACAAACATAGGATTCACTTATATAAACATGAAAACTTTGATATATTTGGAGTTTTTCTATTTAAATATACATTATATTATTTTCTAGATTTTTTTAGCATAAGAAGATAATTTGGATTAGAATGATTCTCAAAAATGTAATAGTTGAATATTTGAACTTGAATGAAGGGAACTTATTGATCAACTACAAATTGTTTTTTGCTTTAGCCTAATATTTATATTAAAGAAGTGTTACTTCATGGTCACATTATATATATATATATATATGTATATATATATATATATATATATATATATATATATATATATATATATCAGCTTAATGAATACATAAGCTTTCTCTTATTAAAAAAATATGATTTCACTTATATGTGGAATCTAAGGAACAAAAAGAACAAACTAATCAAAAACAGACTCACAAATATAGAGGACAATCTGATGACAGCCAGAGAGGGGTAGGGGAGCTAGGAGAATTGAGTAAAGGGTTAAAGAAGTACAAATTAGTAGTTGATAGATGGTCATGGGGATGAGGAGCACGGCACAGGGAATGCAATCAGTAGTAAGGTAATAGCTAGGTGGAGAGCCAGAAGAGAGAAAAAGCAATTAAGAGGATTATTTCATAAACTATATAAATGTCTAACCAATGTACTGTATACTTGAAACTAATAATAATAAAATTAAATTAAAAATAAATAAATAAAATGAAAAGTCACAAATCCTAAGATGAATCATTTCACATTTAGCAAATTGCATCTTATTTATTCATATGTAGAAAATATTTAAAGGTAGCTATGGCATAGTGAAAAGACCATTGTCTTCAGAGGAGACACAGCTGGGCTTGAGGGCTGGCACATTCACTTTTTGAATAAATGGAAAAATTAATATTAGTGTTTAATTTTGAGCAAGTTTATAAAATTTTCATAAAATTTTTATGTGTAAAATCATGAAAATAATGCTATGAAGTTTAGTATTTATGTTAATATATTTAAAGTCCCTGGTATGATGCCTAATACATTGTAGATGCTCAATAAATAGCAGCTACCCACCTCTAAAAATCAATGGCTCTCTATTGCACTCAAATTAATTAACATGGCTTCAAAAGTCCTTCATGATCTGGTGCCCCTTACTTCCAATGGCTTCATCTCGTAATACGTCCCTCTTATACTCTCTATTGGTGGTCCCTAAAGTGAGATGTGGATACCAGGATACAACAGATTCTTTTTGTGCCCTACTTGGATCATTCAGGCCTTATCACAGCAGTGTGCACCAGCCAATTCTAAATGGCAACATCTACATCTCCTTGGAGTCTTTCTCCATAGTTGCAGAAGGTCACTCAACCTGTTTATTCAGAGAGCTGGACATGTTGATGTGATGTCTCTTGGCAGCAGCCTTTGACCAATGACTGAGTATTTTTAAATGCACCAGTTTCATCATCCTTAAGAATGGATAAGTCTGAGACATCTGTCAAGGACTGTGAAGAGTCTAAGATTTTACCCTACCTGCAAACAAGCATGTTAACCTGCCACCATTTCATGGATACTGACAGAAGACATGAGTCCCCTAGGTCTGAAACAAAGGGCTTTAATACTGCACAGCAGGCAGCATGATCTTCATCTTCTCACTGGTTTCCCCTGACACCCAAATCCCATGTGGGTGATGTGAAGTTGTCCAGGTGAATGCTGTGCACACAGTGGGTCTGTGTCACACTTGAAGGTCCTCAAGCTTAGAAACCCCCAATCTTATAATGGGCTGCCCAACCTTTGTCCCAGAGAAAGACATTATGTTTATTATCCTGATTAGGAAACAAATCTGCCCTCAGCCCTTAGTTGGAGTCACTATCTCTGTATTCCAATTCTTTTTGCTATGCAAACATCCTTGAAGACACAGAGCAGGACAAAAGCTGTCA
This sequence comes from Macroglossus sobrinus, assembly GCA_004027375.1. Lineage (NCBI taxonomy): Eukaryota > Metazoa > Chordata > Mammalia > Chiroptera > Pteropodidae > Macroglossus > Macroglossus sobrinus. The sequence goes on from PVKZ01000289.1 coordinate 466,809, forward strand.
TAAGATATATAGAAACAGCATGGAGAATTCTCTCCCAACAGCATGCACTCTGTCATCATCACACTTCCCCAGCAGGACTGAGCTCCACAGTGCTAACTCAGTTGATAATATTCCCTTGATTGCTTCCTTCTCTTCTGTCTTCTTTCTCCATTCTCAAAATTGTTTCCTAAGCTCACACCCCAAATAAATAAGTGACTTACAGATACCTGAACAAGATTAGAATGTTATTGGAAAGGAAGAAATGAGAAAATGAATGGGGGAATCAGTCACCAAAAAGTTTACTACACCTTGCTTACATTCCTCCTGCAGGACTTAGAAGCATTTACTTTAGGTACTGTAGCTGAGCTAACCTAAGAAAGTAGAAAGAGCTATCTATCTTGCATTAATTCAAAACATACAGTTTTAATTGAAACATATTTTCAGTGTTTCCTGAGCAACTGATTAAACTACCTCATTGGCATTGTTAAACTTCTAAGAAATTCATTGGTTCCAGTCACTACCCAATAAGAGAACCCTCTCAAGGAAGAGAATAGACTTTATGACATGTTCTGATATATATGTTAAGAATAGAATTTGATGACTCTGTTAGGACTCATTAGAAAACAAGATTTATTTCGTCATTTCAAACATTAGGATGTTTCTTATTTCTAAGGCAGAATGGTAGGATTTACTATAACTGCACATATATAAAATACCATGTTTTTTAGTGGATAGCTATAGTTTTAGCCACAAACAAAAATAAGGATGTTTTCATTTTGTTTCCCCAGATGGCATCTAGCCCTCTCAACCAACTTTCATCCTTTTTACATCTTTCAGTTTTAGTCATGATTTTCTAAATGGCAAGGTCTGTTCTAGGAAGAGCTCTGTTACTTTGTCTATAAAACTGCCAGGAGACAATGCTCTTTCTAGTCCACTCTTAAAGTATGGTCTCTGGACCAGCAGCATCAACATCACCTGGAGTGGAAATTCTCCGAGCCCACCTCAAAACTCCTGAACTAGAAACTCTGGGGATGAGGCTCAGCCTCTTTTTAATAAGCCTTTCAGATGATTCTGACACATACTTAAATGTGAGAGCCAGTGTTCTAGAGTCTACCCCAAAGTCCCAATTCCAGTAAGGAACTCCTGATGGCTTATAACTCAAGGAAATCAACTACCAGCTGCCTGATCATACAAACTGAACTTCAAAACTAGGCTTCAATTGTACTGAGGATGGATTGCCTGAGATTATATCCTAAAATCTGTGAACTAGATTATGGACATTGAATCATTCAGTTTTTATCTCTTGCCTTTAATGAACATTTTGCGTTGTTTGGGTTTTAGTTTTTGTATTTGGAACCATTTTCATGTTTTAGAAAGTTGACATTTTTTTCTTTCATAAAGTGACATTCACATCTTCAAAAAGGTCTTTCCTGATTAACCCCACCCTCTTTTGATGTGGCATTTTACTCTGTGACTGGGTGTCCTGTTAACATTTGCATATTCATTTTGCATGGCATTAATCTTCATTCAAGCCACATCCTTTGAAAATATTCTCTGAGTAGGTTACATCCATCTGTCAGACTGGAACTCATGGGCATAGACCATGATTATTTCTCATCTCCTCAGAATCTCTTTGGCCTCCATGCCTTTGTAGATCAATGCTATACCAACCAAACAGGGATATACACATGTGTGTCTTGGCACCACAGATCTTTTTTTAAAAAAAAGGAAGAAAGAAAAAAAATGAAGATAAACTATTCAAATTGTCCTTAAGCCATGCATCCAGGATCACATTATTCCAAATTCCCTACTATCTTCACAATGCCTGGCTCTCATCACCAATGATAAAAGAAAAACACTTAAAAACTCGATGAGGACAATTTTTTTCTAAGAAGAAAAAAAAACACTTCTCTGTGGTGGCCACACACCAAGGTCTGGGTCACTGCAACAGAGGTGAGGCCAGGGTGACCAAGCATCCTGGTTTGCCCAGGAACGAGAAGTTACCTAGGCAATGTACTCTCAGTGCTAAATCTGGGACAGTTCTTAGTAAGCCAGGATAGTTGGTCACCCTCACTGAGATATCTAATTTGAAGAACAATTAAAAAGAGTTATTAGGCTCATAAAAAAGAGTGAAATCTTACCATTTGTGACAGCATGGATAGACCTAGAAGGTAGTATGCTAAGTGAAATAAGCCAGAGAAAGACAAATACCATATGATCTCACTTATATGTGGAAACTAAAGAACAAAAACAAAACAAAACAGACTCACAGATATAGGGAAGAAGCTGATGGTTGACAGATGAGAAGGGGTTGAGGGGGCAGGTAAAAATGGTGAAGGGATTTAGAAGTACAACGCTATCACAAGATTATTGACTATATATTCCTTATCCTTTACACCAGTGGTCCCCAACCCCTGGGCCATGGACCGCTACCAGTCTGCGGCCTTTTAGGAACTGGGCTGGACAGCAGAAGGAGAGTAGCAGACAAGTGTGCAAAGCTTCATCTGTATTTGCAGCCACTCTGGGGTTGCATCACTACCTAGCATCACTAGCACTAGCATCACCGCCTCAGCTTCACCTCAGATCATCAGGCATTAGATTCTCATGGGAGCACTGGTTCCTGGTACGAAAATGGTTAGGGACCACTGCTGTACACCAAATCACCATGACTTATTTATTTTATAACTAGAAGTTTAAACCTCTTATTCCCCTTTACCTCCCTGTTTTGATTTTTCAATTATAGCTGACAACCAATATTATTTTATATTAGTTTCAGGTATATGACACAGTACTTAGATATTTGTATAATTTATAAAGTGATCCCCCCAATTAGTCTAGTACCCATCTAGCACCATATATAGTTATTACCATATTATTGACTATATACCCTATGCTTTACTTTACATCCCCATGACTATTTCATAACTACCAATTTGTACTTCTAAATCCCTTCATCCATTGCTGGACTTATCCTGGTGATCACTTCTTTAGGTATATAAATATTGAATAACTGGTGTACACCTGAAACTAATGTAGAATATTGTATGTATATTTTAATAAAACTCTTTTTAAAAATACAGTTAGTGGGCTCAGCTTTCGCATTGTACACTGCCCACTACTCAGACCAACTAGCCAACAAGACATTACTTGTAACAGTCCTTCCCAAGTCCTCCATTGCTGACACTCTCCAGGGTAGCCCTGGGTAAAGTTGTAAAGTATGCAAAATATCCAAGTCCCCATCTTCCCCACTTTACAGCTCTCTTTACAACCCTGCCCTCCATTTGGAGTGTTTTCTGAGCCTTCCGCCTCTTGCTTCCCCCAGCCCCAAATCTTGCCTACAGGAGATTTTATCCATGCAAAGTCACAATGACAGAGCATTGGTTCTCAAGCACACCACACAGTCAAATCATTCAGGCTGCTTTTAAAAAGCACTAATAACTGAATGTCACTGGCTGAGATTCTGATTTAATTGATCTCAGGCAGATGCAGGCATTGGTATTTTTCAAAGCTCCCTTTATGAGTCTAATCAGCAACTAGCGTTGAGAACCACTGGGTTTGAAGCATTTGTTCTCAAACATGGCTGCACATTTGAATCATCTGAGAAACTTTAAAAAAAAATACTTATCTCTGGGTTTTAACCCCAGAGAGTCTCATTTAATTGATTTGGGGCAGTGTGGACTTCTAGACTAATAAAAACTCCCTACGAGGTTCCAATGTGCAACCAGGTTTGAGAACCACTGATCTCACCTTGTCACTCAAAGTATGGCCCACCCCATCTGGAAGCTTGTAAAACATAGACTCATGGGCCCCACCCTAGACCTACTAAAACCAAATCTGCAGTTTAACAAGATCTCTGGGTTGATTCATTTGCATGTTAAAGTTTGAAAAGTTCTGGTTTAGAATGTTGCCCTCTCCTAGAGCATTTAACAAGAACTAGAACCTTAACCCTAAAAAGAGAGTTCTGTTGAGAGAATTTTAGGAATGAGACAGAAGGTAGAAAAGCATTTGGGTAAAAGGAGGGTTTCCCCAGTCCTCTGAGTCATGTCCCCAGAAGCAGTCACCTACTCCTCCTACTCATAAGAACAGTCTGATGTTATTAAATGTCAGCTGCAGATATACATCTGGTTATGAATCAGCCAAGGGGAAAACAGACACTGTGGAGTGCTGTCCCTGGTATGTGCACTTCTTGGAAATGGCTGGCAGAGTTCAGAAACTGTAACTAATATCAAAGTTATCTGGGAGCACTGTTATTTTTTAAAAGATTTGAGCAAAATGGGCCCTGTCTCACATGGAAAGCAAAGAGTATTATGGGTGGGGGTGGGAATGACACAAAGGAATAATGTAGAGATTGAACTTAACCCAAATTAGAAACTGTATGTATATCACTGTGCAAGTTAGCAAATGCTTCCATGTCTAGCATTGAATACTACAAAAAATACTAAAATGACAGCCTAAGCAGAAAATGGTAATGACCTTTACTTAGTTTAATAATGAGTAAATGTTATTTAGTTAAATTCCGTTATTTTATTCTAAGCAGAGTCGAGAGGTTCCTGGATGTCTGAGCTGCACCTCCATTATAATGCAGTTCCATTCACTCCCTCTCTATTTAGACTTATTCAGAATTACACCCCATTACCCAAATGGACTGCTGAGGGGTGAAAATGAAAAGCACTGCTCTCAATCAAACCCCAATGGCTTTAGTCTAAACTACTCCATAAAGGAATAAGTGGTAGCCAAAGTTCTTGGAACAGGGAAAGAAGTGTCTACAGAAGTGAATACACCATCCAATTTGGTCTTTGGGAGACACATTCATCTAGGTCAAATACACAAACTATTGTACCGTATATTCCAATCACAGGATAGTTAACACATTCATTCCAGAATATTCATATCTCAAGGTGTCTAAGAGGAAACAGACAACCCTAAGATGGTCAAACAGGCCAGCCTGCTGAACCACAGCAGTGTGTGCAACTACACATGGATTTCACAAAGAGCAAAAGCAGAATCAACTCCATGTGCACAAGGACCAGTGGACACCACTTTGGAGCTACCAGTGATAACTTGAAAACAGAATACTTTAAAAATCTAGAGTAGGGGCCACAAAGGAGGAACCCATTAGTTTGAACCCATCAATATAAATAAATATATCTGAGGAAGCAATATTTCTGACTAGTCCTATCACCTAGGCACTTAGCAATGACTATGAATTCAAACTATTTTTATAGCAACACAATAATGCAATCATTTTGTATCAGTATGGACATCTCTAGGGAGCTTGAATTAGAATTTTCATTTTGCCAGAATACCCAGGTTATGTATATGTTCATGGATGTTTAAGAAACACTGATCTAGAATCAATCCTGGCTGTGTGTTTGAATTGCCTGGGGAGGTTCTCAGCTATCCAGGCCTAACTCCAAGCTAATTAAGTCAGTCTTTGGGAATGGGACTTAAGCACCCCTATATTTTAGAAGCTCCAAAGCTGTTTCTGATGGGTATCAAGTTTCAAAAGATGCTGACAGTATATGTAGGATAAGGAGCAGGACTGTTTTTCAAAGTGTCTTTCCCGTTCTGTCTGTCTGTCTGTCTGTCTGTCTCTCTCTCTCTCTCTCTCTCTCTCTCTGTCTCTCTCTGTCTCTCTCTGTCCCTCTCTCCCTGTCTCTCTCTTCCTCTCTCTCTTGCTCCCTTCCTCCCTTCCTCCCCTCTCTCTCCATGAAATATTGGCATCATAAGTATGTTAATTAAATTTATAATAAAAATGAAAGTTTTTTCTTAAACAGTCACATGATTATGACATGGACCTGTGTCCCCACATATTATCTCTTCATGCCTCCTTAATAGATAGAACCAAAAACTATATTCTATTGGCTCTACCCAGATGCTGTGTGACCTGAATAAGTCACCTTCTCTGAGCCTTTGTTTTCTTTTCTTTCAAATAAATATAATTTTATATACCTTTACCTCTCAAGGTGATTATATGATAAAAGGGAGTAGAGTGACCAACTGTCCTGATTTAGCACTTAAAGTCCCCTATTCCAAGATACTGCTCAATGTTGGAGGAAGCAAAGTGGTTGGTTCCTTTCGGAGAAATCAATGTGAATCACTAAGACATACCTAGAGGGCTTTACTAATCTAGAATTGTACCTGGCTCCCAAGGCAGGCCTTGCTAAAGAAAGATTAAAATTGCTAAGCCATTCTGAGATGCAAAGAGTGCAAATGGGGAGCCTACAGATTGCTTCTGAACCAGAAGAGCCCAACAGAAAGAAGAAACTGTGTTTGGGAGTCTTGTAGAAATATGAATAGTCATCAGTTGTTAGACTCAGATCCAGCCTAGAAGGCAAAAACGAGGTTTTAAAGAATATAAGATCCTGGCAGGTAAGAATGTTAAGGGTATAAAGCTTCCCCTGCAGCCTGAAGAACCATTAGTAAGAAACAGTAAAGCATTAAGAAAAAACTATAGAAATTTTCCAGCCTTGCAGAAAAGGAAGTCATAAGCTTCACATTTGTTTCAAGCATACCTCCAGAGTGGAATGAGATCATGATCTAAAAAGCTCGGATTAGTTCCTGAGCTCTAAGGATGGTGGTGGTGGTGGTGGCAGTAGGCAGTAGATCCTTGCAACTCCAAAGAAAAGGTATCTTTAGGAGAATTATTATTACAAACCTGTGGTTTTCCAGTAAGACTGTCAAAATCTCTCTAAGTTAGCTCTCCAAAGAACTCTCATGACCCAATGACACTGCTAGGAGTATAGTTTTCCATTACATCCCTGAAACCAAACTAGGCCTTGATTTGTAAAGCAAAACTTCTGGTCTTGCTTGAACTATTGCAGTAGCCTCCCAACTAATCTATGTCCATTCCTGCCTCCCTTTTATCTGTTGTCTGATCAGTATGTCCAACTGACACATCACCACTCTCTTGCTTAAATCCCTCAGTTGCAATCCATTGCCCTCAAGAGAAAGATCCAAACTCATTGAGGTACACAAGGCCTTGTATAAACTATCCTCTGTGTTCCTCCCCAGCTTCATCCCATACCTCATGCTCCATGCACTCACGATGACCAGTCATACACAGTAATCAGTCAACTTCATCTTCAGTTATTTGAGAAATCTTCTCTGTCCCCTACCCCAACCCCAGAAAGGCTAAATCTCTCATAGATGTCATTACAATATATATGTCATTCCCTTCCAGGAATCTCTCAATCCATAATTGCACATTTGTATGTGAATATTTGATTAATGTTTCTTTTCCCATAAACTATAAGGCTACAATCAGTACAGAAGTGGTGTATTCTCTCCCCTTTTGGTGAATCCCATATTTGTATCAGCATATTGACTCACAGTAGGCACTCCATAAATATTTGTTGAAGAGAAGAAAGGAGAGAAGGAGGACAAAGGGGAAAAGTTAGAGATAATAATATTTTTATCTTTTATAGGGGAAAATATACTTTAATGGAAAACTATGCATTGTCTAGAGCAAGATGGGCAAACTTTTTCTGTAAGAGCCAAATAATAAATATTTTCAGCTTCACAAGCCATAAGTTCTCTGTGGCAGAGATGCTGTGTGAAAGCAGCCACAGACAATGTGTAAATGAATGGGCTGTGTCCTAATAAACTTTATTAATGGACACCAATTTGAATTTTATACAATTTTTACATAATATAAACTATCATTCTTCTTTTGATTCTTTCCAAACATTTTAAACTCACAGCCACACTAAAACAGGTGGTGGCTAGATTTGACTCTGGGGCTAAACAGCAAACCCTTGGTCTGCAGCACACTCTTCCAGGTTGTCTGATTCTAATTTTGTGGAACTAGTCTACAACTCCCCAAGTTGTGGTTAACTGAAGAAATCCAAATAAATTCTTGTCTATAGACATGCCAATAAATTTTTTCTGGTAGAGGGACAATTCCCACCCCACCAAAAAAAAAAGCCAGCTTTGCAACCTTTTTCAATTTGTTTCAACATTCCTATACTCCATATAAATTTATACTTCTATGACTTCTTCAAGGACTTCTTTGTCTTCTCTCATTTAATTAAGGAGTTAAAGTTAACACCTATTAATTTATATAAGAATAAAAGTGATGTTTTCACCTTTTAAAAAAATATCCTTTTACCCACTGTTCTTCCCTGTCACAATAAGACCTGTGATGGACCCTATAGTAAATTCTGTGGACTCCTTCTAAATATACCACTATGCTGAGGTGAAAGTGCATGGTCTCCCTCCATTAGCACCTTAGTGTACCTCATTGATTTATAACCCTATTATGTCAGAAAGCAAAGCATTTCCAGGAAATATATACATAGGGAAAATGAAGTTAAGAGAAGTAGGTTGAATCCAAAAATGAGGTTAGCACACAAAATACTATGGTTAGAGGTGGGCCATAAATTAGACTCTCAATTATCTAGAAATAGACATAGAGAAAAATACAATCAGTTAAGCTTCCTGCCCAGTGTCCATGAAACAAAAATAGACCACAAGGCTCATGGGAAAGGTGAGTTGTTCTGAATCATAAAACCAAGAAAGTTTCTCCCTTGGGTTCTCACAAAGCAGCAGCCTCTGCAACCAGCAGCAAGTTATCAGTAGTTGATGTCTTACTAGGCCCAGGTCGTTTTTTAAATTAATTTATTTTTAATTATAGTTTGTTTGTTTGTTTGTTTTAGGCAAGGCAACCCTTGGTTGACCTCACAGATTGTGAGGACCTTGTCCGCTTACAATCCCTTATTTTTTAGGCCTACAGCACCTGGTCTTCCTAGGTATCTCCCATCCAAGTACTAACCAAGCCCGACCCTACTTAGCTTCCGAGATCAGACGGGATCAGGCTTGTTCAGGGTAGCATGGCCATAGACTTAATTACAGTTTACATACAATATGCTAGTTTAGGTGTACAAAATCTTAATTGGACATTTATATACCTTACGAAGTTTTAAGCACTTTGTAGGCCTATCACTCATGCCATTGTTTTAGGGAATTTCTTAGCCAAAAATTAGACCTAATTTGATTAATTGTTTCTTTATATAAGGCAGTAAAAGAAGGATTTAGAATGCCAAAAGACGGATATAAAAGAGTTTTTCAATCAAGCCCATATTTTCTGGTCAAAGTAATAGAGAGAATCGGATATTAACCACACTGGATTCACAGCTGTCTGAGCTTTTTCTTAAATAAACTGTTTGAAAAGTATGAATCTTGAAGAAATAAATGCTGCCTTGAGAGAAGAATTGACGAAGACAGGCTTGTCCACAAGCAATCTCCCAGGGGATTCACTGGAATTATGGGGTTCGCTTCCAATAACAGATTTATTCTTCCTGTTTTGTTCATATCTATATACAGTAATCTAATCTGCCCTTGTTGTAATTTGTATAAATTAGTTTGCAAATAGAAAGGCCTAAATTTTGCAATCCAGTGGTCTCCTAGGGACAGACAGTTAAGACTATATTTTACCAAATAAAAGAAGAACTATCATTTGCCCAATAGTCAGAAATTTTCCCACTTATACCCCCTGTCCCTCAACATAAAATGTAGGACTTTTCCAAGTCACAGAATTCTTCTAGAAATATTGCTTGCTTCTGTCAAGTTTTTTAATTTGATTTTTAAAATAGGTAACACAGTCATATGGTTTGAAAAGCAGCCTATGGGAAGGCATATGACTATAAACAGCACAAAGGAGTTCCTCGGTGGTGATAAGACAATTCTGTATCTTAACTGTGGTTGTAGGCACATTAGTCTATACATGGGATAAAATTCCACAAAACTACACACACACACACACACACACACACACACACACACACACACACGAGTTCATGTAGAAATTGGTAAAAATTGAATAAGCTCCATAGTCCAGTTAAAAGTAATGTATCAAGCAAAGTAAATTTCCTGGATTTGATATTATGCTACAGTCATATAAAATGTCACTATTGGGGGAAGCTGGTTGAAGGGTTCAAGGGACTATATATACCATTTTTTCAACATTGTGAGTCTATAATCATTTCCAAACACTTTTTTTTTAATTTTAAAAAGCAACCCACATAAAGTTTATGGTGAAAAGCTTCTATTCCATCCCTTCACCCTCCCAGTTTCCAGCCCACACATTCCCATCCAGGAAATGAGCACTCCTAGTTCCTTGCAAATTCTTTCAGTTTTTTTTCCTTATACCACCAAATATGAATAGATATTCTTATCCTTTTTTTGTACAAAATGTACACATTCTACACTGCTCTGTACTTTCCTTTTTAAGGAATTTTTTTTAATCTTAATTTGCAATTAGAGTTGACATTCAATATTATTTTACTTTCAGGTGTGCAACACAGTGATTCAGCATTTATATACCTTATCAAGTGATCAGTATAAGTATAGTAACCACCTGACGCCATACACAGTTATTATGCTATTACTGACTATATTCCCTATGCTGTACATTACATCTCTGTGACTTATTTTATAACTGGAAGTTTGTACTTCTTAATCCTCTTATTCTTTTCTGCCCACCTCCCTCTCCTCCTCCCCTCTGGCAACCATCAGTTTGTTCTCTGTATAAGTTTGTTTCTGTTTTGTTTGTTCATTTATTTTGTTTTTAAATTTCAATATAAGTGAAATCATATGGTATTGTTTCTCTGACCGACTTATTTCACTTAACACAATATTCTCTAGGTTCATCCACATTAGTATAAATGGCAAGATTTCATTCTGTTTTATGGCTGAGTAATGTTCTATTATGTATATACCACATTTTCTTTATTCACTTATCTACTGATGGATACCTACGTATGCTTCCATATCTTGGCTATTGCAAGCAATGCTGCAGTGAACATAGGGATACACACACACACACACACACACACACACACTTGTGTGTGTGTGTGTGTGTATCTTTTTCAATTATTGTTTTTGTTTTTTTCAGGTAAATGCCCAGAAATGGAATTGCTGGATCATAAGGAAGTTCTATTTTTAATTTTATGAGGACCCTCCATACTGTTTTTCATACTGCCTGCATCAATTTACAATCCCACCAGCAATGCACGAGGGTCCCCTTTTCTTATGGACAAACTGATATTAACAAAGGTACAGAGGCTTTTCTTTTCTTCACATAATTGTATATCCATATGCAAATGCAATGAATTTCAATCTATAATATGACCCATATACAAAAATTAAGTCAAAATAGATCATAGGCCTAAATGTAAAACATAAACTTCTAAAACTTCTAAAATAAAACAGAATAAAATCTTTGTGACCTTAGGCTAGGCAGATTTATTCAATGTAACACCAGAATTATAATCTTCAAAAGAAAAAATAATGATAAATTAGTTTCCAATCATTTGTATTACCAAAAAAAAAATGCTGCAATGCATAACCTTGAGCATATGCCATTCCACATGTGTGCGATTATATCCAAAGGATAAATTGCTAAAATTCCAAACAAGGTTTATGTAAGTATTGAATGACAGTAGCTTGAGATTCTTTTTCCAAATGAGTTCTTGATTTTAGTGTATCCTGTGTTGCCAATTGAGTGTAGAACAATATATTTTAACAATCAGTTGAGTGGATAGTAGGGATTCATAACGTTTTATGAAAGTTGAAGCATGAGTAAAAGCCAAGGACTATGCATGGGCAGGACCAACATTCTTCTTGAGAAATAATACTGGATTGCCACTAACTCACAGAGAATACACAAAAAGATCCCCAATCTAGACCATAATAAATTAATCCTGAAAACATTCAAAGCATGTCACCAAATGCTACCTTGACTTTAACAAAAATTCTAAACCATTTCAGATGGAGATGTTTAAGATTGAGCAACATCATTTCCTATAATAACCTTCAAGATAAATTGGTTTTGAAATATATGCATAGGTATCTGAAGGAGCTGATTTGTGACATAGTGTTGTTCCCTGTAAAGCCTATAAATCAGTTAAATATTGGTGAATTGCTATAATAAATGATGATTTTATTTTAAAGAGAGTCATCTATAGTTCTTTGTCTTATCATTAATTAGATAGTAGGGCCAAGAGTTTACCGAGGCCCCTTTATAACACTAAATCCAGATGGAATGCATGTATATGTGTGTACATATATAGTGGTCCATGAGAGTTAAGAATTTTTTTAAAGGGATATATTGTTTTGTACAAGAATCCCATGTTAATTGTAGCAATGGATTAAAAAGGAAACAAGTCACTCATAATCACACCTTTGTCAAAACTTTTAGCCTGATTCTAAAATTACTCTTACTGCTACTAACAAGGAGAAAAAATTGTAATAATGTTACTGGGATTTTATTTTCTTAACATTTTATCTGTAGAATTGTGTGAATTTCTGTTCTTAGTGAGGGACTCTTAGTTCTTCACACTGAATGCACATTGGAATCACCTAGAGAGCTTTAAAAAGTGCTGATGCCTGAGTCCCACACATACTCTGATATGTTTGGTCTGGATTATAGTCTGGGCATCAGGATTTTTAAAGCTTCTTAATGGGTCCTAATGTAACTGATATCGAGAACCACTGGTGTGAATGTAAAGGAAAGGAGTCTGTTATGAGTTGTATTGTGTCCCCCCCAAATTCATGGCAGTGTCCTAACTCCCAGTACCACAAAATGTGACCTTATTTGGAAATAAGATTGTTACAGATGTAATTAGCTGAGATAAAGTCATACTGGAGTAGGGTGGGTCCCTAATCCAGTATGAATATTATCCTTATAAATGGGGAAAATTTGGGAACAGACACACACACAAGGAGAACACAACATAAAGATTGGAGTTATGCTGCCACCAGAAGCTGAGAGAGAAGCCTTAGAACATATCCCTTTCTAGTGCCTTCAGAGGATTCATGTCCCTGCTGATATCCTTGATCTCAAACTTCTAGCTTCAAGAACTGTAAGACAATCAGTTTGTATTGTGTAAGACACTCAATTTGTGACACCTTGTTATGCACCTCTGGTAAACTAGTACATAGTTATAATCATTTTCAGTGGCTTCATTCCTGACAAGCATGTTACTGTTAACTTAGTGGTGTGATTAAGTAAATGGCAAGAATAGAATCATAGGAGGCACCCAACTGGAAACATTTTATCACATCTCCACACAGGAATTACAGGGTTCTATTTCTGGCAAATCATCACCTTTCAAAAGGCTTACATTTTCCAGTTTGGTCACCATCTATACACAGTATTGACTGTTCTGTAAGTTTTCAATAAATTCTTACTGGCTACTTGCCACAGTCATGCCTCCAGCAAATGCAAAGAACTGAAGACTGCCCCAAGCCAGGAATGATTCAAAGCACAAGCTACTGACAATTAGAAGTCTGAAAAAAGCTACAACAAAATAATGTCCATACATTCCCCATCTTTTGGCATTATCACATAATCATAGACTTTTAGACCATACATCTAAGATATTTTGTTACAGTCTTACAAAAGCTTCAGGTGAATACAGGTGCCAAGAATTTAGCTGCAACTATTCTATGGTGAATTAAGTTCCTTGAAGATTCGTGGCATATCAGAAGAATGTAATTTTATAGCCATTTATACCTACCTTCCAGATTCCATTCTTTTTATGTGATTTAATAATAAATTAAAATTATTTTAAAAGTTATTTAATTCACATATTTTTAAGTGACATCTGGCTAACAATCCTGTCTGGAGACAGCACCCTCCAGATTTCCATGAAAATGTCTATGAAGATGTAAGAACGAACACACACACCATAAAAAACTGAAATTGGCAGAACCCTTATTGTTGCAGCTAAGTACAAAACAGATGGATCGTGGGTAAAAAAAAGAAGAAGAAGAAGAAGAAAAGCAACTGGTGCCCTATCCATGCTTTCCTCACAAAATAAAACAGTCCCACCTGCCAGAAAGATAAAAAAAGACTCATTTTCTTTCCCCCATAGTCTGATCCATTCCACCCAAGATGCAATATTGTCTGTGACTGACTATCTTGCTGGGAAGTGGGAGTAGGTGTAATTTCAGGGCTTATCCACAGGTTAAATACTTGATGTAAAGGTTGCCAACTGCTGTGTACATCCATACCGATTATACTTTTAGGTAGGTCTGTGGACTGAGATGCACCCACTGTGAGCCGGGGCCACTTTTATTACTTGGCCTCATACACTCCTACACTAATATGGGAAGGCCATGATGGTCCGGGAGTATCAGTCAACTAGGATTCTGTATTGAGCAACCCTGGAAATATCTGAGTATTCTCCTTTTCCCCCATGTATAATTACTCAAGGAAATATCCATAAGTCTTTTTAGGGAAGAACTGGGAGAATTACTACCATATATTTCCATGCTGTGGTAGGGCCCTTCCTCATGAATACCCAGACTTCAGTCAATTCATTCTGAGTCTACAAACCAGCTTGGGGCTAAAAACTGGTCATAGGATTGTGACTTTCCATTGTGTTGTTGACATCAGCTTTCTGATCGTCATTCTTGATCTTGTGAGATTATATGTGTTAAACAATACTAAGGTTAGCTGCCTATATATGTTGCCTCTAAAAAACACTATTAGCCATCTCTATAGATCCTTGCAAATTAGGGTCCCCTGGCTGCCATTCTGAACTTGCTGCCCATTATGATCATTATGCCCACTTTGCTTCTGTCAGTTATGCTTTGCCATCCAGCCTCTGCTATCCTGGGGCCCTATCAACCCCATTCCTACTAGGGAGCCAGTTCTGTCATAGCTTCTTCTACCGTCAGCTCTGGCCTGTAGAGAAAAGCCAATATTAAGCTTTTCAGTAATGCTATTCCTCTCTTGCCAGTGCTTTCTTTATTGCTTTAGAAAGTAGGTCCCTCTCAAGGAACCTAGTCAATTGGTTGGTTTTCATCTTATATAATAGATCCCTTCTAGCATATGCCCTCTGGGAGCCTTTTGACCCCTGCTACCACATTCTGTCTTGACAATCCTAACATCTCTACTTCATTTAATATAGGCCACTTTTTTCCCCCAAGTTACCAAGAGCTATCCCAGGAACATGTGAAAAAAGTTCTCCTAGGACTACACCAGGGTGTTAAAAGCTATGTCACAAGAAAGTGCTCAATATTGATAAATGGGTAGAATTCTAAGCTGACCTCTAAGATTCTTCCTATTCTCTGATGTACATGAGTTGTATAATTTCCTCTACTTGAATATGTGCATGCCTTGTGAATATGATGGGATCTCACCGCTGTGATTAGGTTACCTTATATGACAAAAGTAGAGAGATTTTGCAGATGTAATTAAGGTCCCTAATCAGTTGACTTTGCAATAATCAAAGGGGGACTATCCTGGGTGAACCTGACAACATCAGGCCAGTTCTTTCAGAAATGTAAGGGATGAGAAGCAGCGGCAAATGCTTTCCTGTTGGCCTTGAAGAAGCAAAAGAGCACCACACAGCAGGGAACAGTGGGCAGTCTGTAAGAGCTGAGGGCCTCAGTGCTAGAACTGCAAGGAACTGAGGTCTGCCAACAACCAGTAACCTTACTAGAGTACCCCAAGTCTCAGATGTGCCTGCAGCTCCAGATGACACCATGATTTTGGTCTTGTCAGATTCCAAGTGAGAACAAAGAACTCAGTTGAGCCATGCTTGGATTTGTGACATATGAGGTTATAAGTGGGTTAATAGGTACTGTGTTGAATTTCAAAATTATGATAATTGTGACACAGAAGTAAAAAAAAACTGACAGTTTTTCCTTAACAGCTTTATATTATTACCTTTCCCTCCACACCCAGACTAACACCTTCAGCATCATTAAGAAGCATAGTCTCTCAGTACCAGCTGGAACTGGACAGCTAACCTTGCAACTTCTTTGATATATAGTCCCCCTCATCTCTGAGGGCTCAACACTGCCCTTAGGTCATGCTGAGATCCAGTCCTAGTTATTGTCCTGCTAGAGATCAGGGTTGAAAGTCACAGATGATGAGGAGGAAAAGCTTTAACTTGTAAGGCACCTGCCTCACTTGAGCCCTCTGCATAGTCATCAGGCAAGGAGAAACTCTGTTTTCCAGCAGGGGGCAGTATACCACTTCTGCAGGTTCAGAGCATTCAGGCTCTCACATCGCGGTCCCATTTCAAGGTCCCACTCTTCCCCTGACAAGCACTCTTACAGTTATGTCCTATGCCTGATTTTTAAGGCTATCTGCATTCCAGCTGCAGATAAGGGGGTCTTGATTCCAAGAAGGCCCTGTGACTCTTATACTTTATATTTCTGATCATTAGAATCTGAGCCAGTCATGTTCTCTCTCCCATGCATCATCACTGGTGCTTAGCAATAGCCACGCAAGGTAAGGCATTTCTTCTTACTTCTCAAGTGCCAGAGATAGTGTAAAGGGCATCTCCTTCCACCTATATATTATCCCAATTCACTTCAGGTTAAAGACAGTAGTCATACAGCTCCAGCATGCCGGGGACTGTCAATACTTCACCTTCTACCAGTGATGAGGTCCTCATTGCCATTCAGCAGGTGAGTGATCCAACTTCAGAATCCCATCCTTAGAGTCTGCTTTCCAGGACCACTCCTGCTACCAACTGTCTTCAATTGAAATTCCTAGAAGCAGAAGCTGTGACAGGGATTATTCTTCACAGGATTTATTGAGGGAGTGCCCTTAGGAGTAAGGAAGTGAAGGGAGCAGGCTAGGAAAGATGGAAAATAGCTAAGCAAGGATGGAGTTCCCACAGGGAGCTCTGGAGCATAAACAGCACCACAGAGTTAGTCCCATCTTGAAGGAGACCAAATTTTTGTACCCTTATATCAGTTAGTCATTGTTCATGGTCTGCCTCTAGCAAAGGATGAGGAGAATAACCTCCCTAGAAAGATGCTTTCTGCTAAGCCAATTTGCTGCAGAAAGAACAGTGAGCAGCTATTAGCAGGCAACATTCAAAGCAGTTGGAGAATAGATGCATCAGCTGGCAGAAGAGAGCTGGGTGGGGCACCCACATCATCCACTGCATAGCCCCTCCATCATCTCAGTTTTGAACATCTTGCTCCAATGACCACCTCCGTGATCTGTCCCCATCACTCCCTAACTTCTGACATCGTCTCGTTACCCCCTTCACCTTCAGCTACACTGGTCTCCTTGCTGTTCATCAAACTGGTCAGCATGGTTCCAACTCCAAGCCTTTCCATTTACTGTTCTCTTTATTTGAAATGGTTTCTCCCCACATCTTGGCACAATTAACTACCTAACATCACTTTCTCAATAAATTCTATCCTAACCATTCCAGTTAAATATAAATCACCCCATCATTTCTTGTCCCCTTTTTCTATTTTTCTCTATTGTACTTATCTGACATTCTATATATTTTCCTTATGTTTATTGTCTGACCCCTCCCCTCAACTAGAGTGTTGGATCTATAAGGGTAGGGACTGTTTCTGTTTGCTGCTGTATATCTTAGACCAATTCTGGTTGTTATAGACACTCAGTAAATGTTTCATGAATTAATTAACTGACTAGTTAATTAATTTTTAAAGAAATTATAAATGAAAACCACATTTTATGAATTACTCTCAAGTTTGAAGCAGTGGTTCTTAAACTTGAATGTGCATCACAATCACCTAGAGGGCTTGTTAAATCACAAATCTCTGAACCCCTTCTCAAGAAGTTTCTGATTCAGTAAGTCTGGGATAGTTCCCCCAAATTTGCATATCTAATAAGTTCAAAGTGATGCTGCTGCTTCTGGCTCAGGGACCAAACTCAAAACCACTCATGTAAAGACATGGATGAAACACATGATGTAAAAAGGACTTAAGAATTGGTACAAATTTCTCACAAATTATAAAACTCTGAGACAGGACTAATAAGTAAATGCACTTTTCTAGAATGTTTCTTTGGAAGGCTTTATTCATTTTAAATTTTTAAAATTTTTCTTTTTACATATGGATCGTAGTAACTGGATCAACCAATAAATATTTACAGAGATTTTAATAATATGCAAAAATGCTTATGTTTTAATGTTAAACAGAAAAACTAAAATTAAATGTATGCACATTTAATCTCAACATAAAATAAGCATAGAAAAATAGAAAAAATTGCATCTATGATATTTGATTTTCTTTGGCTGATGGAATTATAAGAAATTTTGTTTTTTAATGATTTTCCAATTTTTCTACAATCAGCATATATTACTTTAATAACAAGAAAGTTAAAAATATACTTGCATTTCAAAAGTTGAGGTTTATCTTTTCAGAAAAGAGATAAAGATTTAAAGATGGAAGGCAAGAAGATAGATACAAAACTACCCCAAAATGATAATAGCAAGTATTGGTTAGACCTAAGCTGTCATGTTTCTCCTGTTAAAATTAAATATTCCTAAATATCCAAAAGAACTTGTACTAACAACTCATGTTTATTTTTTTAATTTTATTAAATTTATTGGGGTGACATTGGTTAATGAAATAATATATGTTTCAAGTGTATAATTCTATAATACATTATCTGTATATTGCATTGTGTGTTCTTCACCCAAAGTCAAATCTCTTTCTGTCACCATATATTTGACCCTCTTTACCCTTATCTACCTCGCCTACCCCTTTGCCTTTGTTGTCTGTTTCTGAGTCTCTATTTGTCCTGTTAATTTGTTGCTTTTAGGTTTATATCCCACATAGGAGTGAAATCATGTGATTCTCAACTTCTTTTTGACTTATTTGCTTAGCACAATAATCTCAAGATCCATCCATGTTGTCTCAAATGTCAATATTTTAAATCTTCTTATGGCTGAGTAATATTCCATTGTATATATGTACCACATCTTTATCGAATTATTTACCAAAAGGCACTTCACTTGTTTTCATGTTTTGGCAACTGTAAATAATGCTACAATGAACATCTGGGTGCATGTACCTTTATGGATAAATGTTTTCAAATGTTGGGGGATAAAAACCTGAAGAAAGATTGCTGGGTCATATGGTAATTCAATTCTTAGTTTTTTAAGGAAACTCCATACTGTTTTCCATTGTGCCTATACCAATTTACATTCCCACCAGCAGTGTCTGAGGGTTACTTTTTCCCCAAAACCTCTCCAGCACTTGTTATTACTTCTCCTGTTGATGGCAACCTAACAGGTGTGAGATGGCATCCATTGTGGTTTCGATTTGCATTTTCCTAATAACAAGTGAAGTTGAGCATGTTTTCATATTTCTGTTGACCGTTTGTATGTCTTCTTGGGAGAAGTGTCTGTTGAGGGTTTCTGCCCATTTTTTAATGGTATTGTTTGTTTTTGTTGTTGACTTGTATGAGTTCTTTAAATATTTTGGATATTAGCCCCTTATAGGAGATGTTTTCTGCAAATATCTTCTCCCATTCAGAAGGTTGCCTCTTTGTTTTATTGGTGATTTCTTTCACTGTGCAGAAGCTTTTTAGTTTGATACAGTCCAATTTATTTATTTTTGCTTTTGTTGTCCTTGCCTCTGAGATCAAATTTATCAAATCCTCTCTAAGACCAGGGTCCATGAGTTTAATACCTAGTTTTCTTCTGTGAAATCTATTGTTTTGGGTCTTATATGTAGGTCTTGAATCCATTTTGAATTAATTTTTGTATGTGGTGACAGCAATTTAGTTTCATTTTTTCACATGTGATTTTCCAATTTTCCCAGTACCATTTATTGAAGAGGTTTTCATGTTTAATTTTTAATTGAATTAACATTGAATAACAGTTCATTGCTACCCCCAAAATAGTTTTTTAAGAACTATTAATCCATTGCTTGTTTTCACAATTTCAAAACATAAATACTACATACAGAGTTGTTTAAAATAACAGAACCACATTAAGGCATATTTCAGAAGTTGCTCCTCAGGTCTGCTTAGGTGGCTTTTCTGGCCTGTACTAAAGTTACCAGGGAGAGTCTAGTGTTATCTCAGAAGTAGCCAGGGCCTCATAAAATTTTAATTTTAAAGCAACTGTGTGGAAAAAAATAATAAAATAAAATTTAAGCACCTTAATTAGGGTTACATTTGCAAAACTCCCTTGTTGGTTTTCCATTTAAGGACTTTGAAAATATTTTTAGTCATGTACAAAGTGAAAGGAACTAGGAGGCTAATTAGCATGAAACTCCATTTTCTCTCTTGGTTTAATACAAGGTGACTTGTTTTAAAGCAACTCCAAGGAAGGTCATCTGGTGTTATACAGCCTGTCTTTATGGAATCATTGTATTTCATAAAGATATCTTATAAAATAATCGTAAAAGTGTGGTACCTAGGGAAACAATATTGCATTTGTTTTTAAAAACATGAAAATGAGCAAACTCATTTTAATTAGTTTGGAGAACAAATACATTGAAATTATAGTCATGTAAGTATGACTTTAGAACCTTGTAAGTATTCTGTTAAACAAAATTAAACATAAAAGCAATTCGTAAAATATTCAAAAAGTAAAATAACACAAATGAACATAATTATATCCAGTTGGTGTCACAAGTGGACAAAGAGGAAATTTCCAAGTGATGTTAAAGCACAATAATTTGACCATACATCCCTGGCAAGGTATAGCCTAATGGGGGTGGGGGGGAAAGCCCCATTAAATTGAAATTTTAGATAAGCAACTAATCATTTTTGAATAAATGTGTCCCAAATATTTGATGGAACATACTTATACTAAAAATACTTATACTAAAAAAGTATTCATTGATTATCTGAATTTCCAATTTAACTGGGCATTCTGTTTTTTCATCTGGCAACCCTGCATTGGAAACTGGGTAAAGAATATGTGGGACTTCCCTGAACCATTTTTGTAATATCCTATGAATCTGTACTAATTTCAAAATAATTTTTAAAAACTAAGAGAACAGATTTTGAAAGTAGTTGGTTCATGACATGGGAATCTAACGCATTTCAAACTACCAATAGCTGAAGAAGAAAAATGATGCCTAGAGTATTCAAATAAAATAGTAAATGCAAAGGAGCAGTAATTCTGGGGTTAGACCTGACATGAAATTATTTACTGTAAGGAAAAGGAGAACTGAGAAGTTAACAAATTGTTTTTTTTATAAGTGAATGTGTTATTAGTAGGTAACTCAGAAGGTAGGAAAAGAAATGGACTAGAAGTCATTTTTCTATCCATGGCGCTGGGCTGACAACAAAGAAATTTACTTTCAATTCAATACAAAGATATATTAATTTAAGTCACATCTAGGATCATTGTAAAGAACATGACTTGATCATTTTTTCCTTTAGAAAATTCTTCTGCAGACCTGAAATTGCATGAAAGACAGTAACAACAGAAAGAATTTAAAAGTGAAAGTCAGGAACATTAAAAAAATCTCTTTCAGAAAAACAAACATTGTTTGTTATCAATGATACAATTTTTCTTCAATTGAAGAATTGTTTTGTTTATTCTGAGTCACTTCAACAGTGACCTAAAGTGGAGAAGAAAAATAGCAATGCCCTCCTTCCTAATCTCAGTAACATTTTCAATTTGAGGGAAAAATTGAAGAATTAACTTTCTTTTTCTTGGGTTTGGGGGAGGAAAATAAGGTAAGAAGGAGAGCGTACTATGAGAGTGGACAAAAATATCATAGCACCAGAACACATGGTGAGTGGGTAGAGTGGGAGAACACTACAGAAATGGATATGCATGACCTCACCATGAGCATTCTTAAAATATCCTGTAAAGATGGAAGGATTAACAGCTTATTCAACACTGTGTACAGATGCACAGAGAAGACCAAGATCTCAGTAATCATTCCTTGCCTGCCAGTTCTTCATTGAAAATTAGTGCTTAAAACTCAAGATAGTTTTGCTCAGAGAATTAAGTATATGTTTTTAAAGTATATTTTCCACTTAGCAACATGCTTTAAACAGGTTCCTCTTGAAACCAATGTAACCAAATTCCTCACCCAATATATGGGTACTACTTTGCAGAAAGTAACCAGAAAGGAAAGGGTCAAAGGTTTTCATGGTAAACATTGTGTAAGAATTTAGACCATGAAAATTTATCAAGTATTTGCTTTTTACCTAGCACAGCGATAGATACCAGGGTTTTACGAGATGAAATAATGTATACCTCACCTACAAAAGCTTATATTCAATTTGGACAGAAGGAAAAATCATACAAAGTTGAAAACTTCATTTAAGGACTTTAAAGTTTTGAAAATTAACATCTTCATAAGCATTTGCTCCACACTTTCAAGTTTACAGAGAACTTGCACATATTCTACCATTTGATCCACACAGTAACCCTATGAGAGGAGGGGTTTTGTTAACTCCCTTAAACCTAAAAAATTCAGCTTTGGAGATAAAATAAAAATATTTCTAAGCAATTGTTCAAATGTTATATAAGTCTGCTGACTTATAGGGACATGGAAAGTAATTGACCTCCTGGGGGCATAATCATATCCCCGAAAATACCTTGTCCCAATCTTTGGTACATAGTAGATGCTCAATAAAAGCCATTGAAAACATGTGTTAATGCATTAATGTTACAGCATATCCCTCAGTGTGATATCCACTGCACTCACCCAGTGCTTGACACAGTTAGGAGTTCAGTATATAGAGTTAAACTAAACTGGCAGGAGACTGACTCTAATAATAGAGTGCTTACTACATGCCAGATACTATTCTAAACCCTCTGCATTTATCACCTCATATAACCCTTATGATAATTTTATAAGGTATGGGCCATTGTTTTGCCTGTTCTTTAGAAAAAGAAAAGTGACTTCAGGCAGGTTAAGTAACTTATACAAGGCAACACAGGTATTAAGAGCTTATGATCTTTTCATTATTCACCCAGTAGACCATAAAGCTAATAGTCACTTCAGAAATTTGGAGGGAGTGATTGCCTGAGGCTGAGATGGTCAGAAAATAGAAAACAGGTCATTAAAGTAGCTGTCAAATTTGATAAAGTGAGAAGAGGGCACTCCAAGAAACTGAGGAGGGATGACCAAATTCATAGAAAAATTATACAAGGAATGTGTATTAGGAACAGTAACATCAGCAACTATAACAAATAGACCCCAAAATCTCAATGGCTTAGTAAGTTGATTTCTTGTTCATGTGAAGTGCAAAGAGTATGTTCCTAGATATAAGATTGCCTTCCACATGATCTTCAAACACTCAAACTCCTTCTATCTGTGGCTTTACTAGCTCCAAAATCTTAGTGTATATTGCTAGATCCTCTGTACCATGGGAGGTAAGAGAAGAGAGAGCATGGAGAATCATTCTAGAAGTTTTTATAGGTCAAGCCTAGAAGTTGATCACTTCACTTCTACCTTTATTCCACTGGCCTAAATGCAATGCCATGTACAACTGCAAAGGAAGC
The DNA here is from genome assembly GCA_004027375.1 of Macroglossus sobrinus. Lineage (NCBI taxonomy): Eukaryota > Metazoa > Chordata > Mammalia > Chiroptera > Pteropodidae > Macroglossus > Macroglossus sobrinus. The sequence continues at coordinate 490,004 of PVKZ01000289.1, forward strand.
TTATAAATGCAATGTGGCAGTGTGCCAGGGAAGAAGAGAAGGCATGGCAATCCCAAGTACAGTATGTAAACTGGACATTCTTCCACATTTCCTTGAAAGTTCTTATTCTCTTATAGTCTAGTCTAGTCTTGGGTGTCATTTATCACTGACCATGATGGCAAGAGTTGACTGAAAAGGTAGTAATCAAATATAATACTCACACTAGAGTTAGCAACCACCTACAATCTGTTCTCTGAATATCTTCCTCCAGCATTGTTCTCATTTGGGAAAATATAACTTCTTTCTGCAGTATAATGGAAATACAAAAATTACCTAGCCAAAGGAACTCTACACAAAGCCCAGGAAGAAAAAGGCAGAAAACTAAAAGGTAACGGGCTCATGGAAACTAACCACAAAAAAAGATCATTTTATTTAAGTTTATGAAAGATGAGGAAAATGGAAGAACTAAAAGACAGTTAAGAGTGTTTATAATATAGAGCACATGCTAAATGTGTATAAAGCACATACAGAGTGAACATGCCAAAAATATTTTATTCAAGAGATAAGTGGAAATGGTTGGGAAAGAATAGAAGACACAGGATTTAAGACAAGATTTACCTGTCCCCCTAAAAATACAGTAATGAGAGCTTCTAATACAAATATGATTGATAAAGACACTTGAATTAGTGTTTTATCACAAATATTACTCAAATGGGTAATAATATAATTCTTCCTTTCCCCCATACCATTCTTTATCCCCTAGTATTGCTCTAAGGTGTTCCAACAAACTTCAAAAAGACAACAACACTAAGGCTGGGAAAGCCAAAACTAGTATTAATATTTGTTTACCTCACTTCTTCCTCTCCCATTCACTCTTCTACAATATGGCTTCTCTCCCTACCACATTACTGAAACCACTCCACTCAAGTTCACCATCAAGCTTCATCTTGCCAAGTCCAATGTACCCCTCTCTATCCTCTCAAACGTAATGTCCTCTCAGCTGCACTCAACACAGTTGATCACACCTTCCTTGAAATAATTTCCTTTTGTGATTTCAATGACATCACACTTTCCCTAGCCAATTCCTCCTTTGCCAACTGACCTCTGAATGTTAAGATAACCCAGAGTCTTCTTCCCTGTGTTATCTTGATGGATTCATGCAGTCCTATAGCTTTAAATATCATTGATATTCTAATACTCCCAAAATATATCTTCTGCTAACATGACATCTCCTCTTGGAAGTCAGGTAGGCTGCTTTAAAAAATCTTCTAAATTACTTAGACCAAAAACTCATAATTCCCTCCATCCATGAAATCAATTTCTTCACTTGTCTTCACCATATTGGAAGATGACACCATTGGTCACCCAGTTTGTCAAGCCAAACCTTGGATCACCCAAGTTTCATTTCTCTCCTTGAACTCCCACAATCAATCTGACAGCTACTTCTTTCAACTCTACCTCTAAAGCATCCCAAACCCATCTATTGGCATTGTTTTCCCTGGCCCATGCCTCTATCACCTCTCAACATCAACATCTCCTGGCAGATCTTATTGCTTCCACTCTTGCCTCTTTCTAAACTGTGTTCTATTTAGAAATCAGAGTGATCTTTAAGCCATAAATCAGATAACATTATTACCCCCATTCAAAACCTTCTTATGATGTCCCATTGTTCATAAAATAAAATCCAAACTCATAAACATCACTGAAAAGAATGTCTACCTTCCTAAACTCATCTCATGAAACCCTGCCCCATCTTACCATGTTCCAGCCACAATAACCCTTTTTCTATTCTTCAGACCAAGTCCCCCACCTCTTCTAAATTAGCTCCTATTGCATTCTAGCTTATTACCCTGTTTATCTCATTCTTAGTACTTAAAGCAACCTTAATTATCTAATTTATATATTAGTTTCCTTATTTATTATTTGTCTCTTTCACTAGACTATAAGGTTCATGAGGAGAGAAGCCATATCTAGGTTGTTCACTTCTGTATCTTTAGTATCTAGCACCAATAGCTTATTGAAATAGTCCCCAGTACACATTTGTTAAATAAATGATGTAAAGGAAGAAGCAATTTGAACACAATAAAAATAGAAGAAATGTGTCTCCTTTGCCATCTGAAACTTCTAACAGTTATTGTCTTCTGACCAAGGTTTGAAATCTACCGAGATTTCATGAGAGAGGACAGCACAGTAGAACTCTTACAGGCAGTAGTTGTCCAAATTCAAGTTCAAATAGAGGTATTTTAGTGTATGCGAAGGAGCATCAGGAAAATTAGAAAGATTCAGAAAACTGTTGATATATGCCACTGAGGCTTGGAGAACCCAGAGGGGATGAGGCATGGAAATCACAAAGTAAAAGTTTTAGAACCACCACTCTTGGCTTTCACTTCCCAGCCCACAATAGCTATCAACGTGCAGTCATTCTATTTCCAGGGTTCTATTTCTAGGCTGTAAGAATGGAGCAAATTTTAGAGTATTACAGACTTTCACAGGAAAAAGAAAAGATTACCTAAAAATATTCTCACCTTTGCCAAGAACTGCTTCCAAACACAAACTTTAGCTTGTCCCACCTGCCCCATTTCCCTCTTTTTCCTTCTTTGCTACTACCTATTCCCTCATTGCACCAGATACATCTGCTACCATAAAAATTAGCTAACATGCCCCAAGTAATTTGAGCTCTTCAAACAGAAAGTGTTCCAGAAATAAAAATAAGGTGCTAAATAGTTACAAGTCTCTTCTACCAGAATTATTGTTGAGATTTTCTATTTTTCTATTTTTAAGTTTTCGCCCTTATGTTTTAGGGAAGATAATGCCAAAGCATTTGATATTTCACCATATGATTAGTTCTCAAATAAGAGACACAAAGCTAGTATTATCTAGAGCCACATTTTCTATTTTCTCTTGAAAATGTGTACCAGCCTAAAAGAAGAATAAAACCTTTTTCTCTGTCCAAAGAGTCTGACAAGTTGGATTTAAACTCTCTGCAGTATATAGGTTTTAGATATTAGATTTAAATTTTCATTCAGCTAACATTTACTAAGTACCTATTGTGTGCCAGGTAAAGTGGCAAATGCTTTCACATTCACTTTATTTAATCTTCATAACTATCTTCTGAATGGAATGTTATTGCCCCATTTTAGAGATGGAAGTATTGGAAACTAGGCTTTAAGAAACTTGACCATTTTTATAAAGGCCATGGAAGATAGATAAATAGACAGATAGTAGATAGATTGATAGATAGATAGATAATAGATAACAGATACATAGATATAAATATATGAATATCAAGACCATGGCAATTGTGTGCTTATGTTCTATGATAGGCAGAAAAATGGTCCCCCCCAAAATGTCCACATCTTAATCCCTGGAATCTGTAAATGTAATGCCAGAATGGTAAAAGGGACTTTGCAGATGTGACTAATTAAAGAATAGGCTGAATTATCAGGTGAACCCAATGTAACATAAGGCTCCTTTATAAGGGGAAGGCATGTGGGTCTGAGAGAGAATGACACATGATGAAAGTAGAGCTCTCAGTGATATAGTTGCAGGAATGGGGCCAGAAGCCAAAGAATACAGGCAGCCTCTAGAAGTTGGACAGATCAAGTAAACAGATTCTCCCCTAGAGCCTCCAGAAGGAATGCAGCCCTGCCAACACCTTGATTTTAAGCACTGAGACTCATTTTATGCTCCTGACATCTAGAACTGTAATAAATATGTTTGAAGCCACAAAGGTTGTGGTAATTTGTTACAGCAACAGTAACAAATTGATACATCATTTTAGCATCTACATATATTGTTGTTTGACTATGGGACTGTAAGCTCCATGTGTCCTGTTCACTTTCACATCTTCAGTATCTGTCACAGTGCCATCTGCCCATTGTTCATGCTGGTGGTGGTTATTAATGATAATTCAAATTCTATAGAAACACAACAGCAATCCAATCCATTTCTGCCATCATTCATTTTCATGGTAAGAGAAGGAAATTATTATGATTTAAATCAAATTAGTTATTTCTTTAACCACCTGTGTAAATATTTCTACTACTTTTCCCAAAATTGGGGATTTATAATATCTTTAATTTTTTTAAATCAGATGATTTAGCTGGGATTAGACTGAGAGATGTTAGCAGGCCTTCCTCAAAGTTCTTCCAGTTCCATCTTTGGGTTAAGCTAAATCATCGGAAACCTTTCATATACTCTAGAACTGTCTCTACAGAACAATATTTTAATGCTAAACATTGACTACCACTGAGGCCAAGGAAGAGACAAATCAAGAAATCCTAGAGTTTTTATTTATTTATTTTTGGGGAGTAAAACATTTAAACAAATTTTTCTAATGTTACTAAAAACCCCTTAACATAAAGAACCCAGTGATAAATTTCTGTCAGCCGCCCTCATAAAGATATTGTTAGCTTCTCTGAAGAAACCAAATTGGTTCTAAATAGAGAAAATACCAGCTATAAAGCCCATTGAGTTTCTCTCACTCTGTTTTTCCCCTAGCTACCAGGAGGCACAGAGCTAAATCTGATATGTGAAATCTATAGCATCTATAGAAAGGAGTTCTTGCTACGGTTTTTCTCTATCCTTTTTTTGAAAATTATTTTATTTTTATCTTGTGGTCATTATTTTATAGTATTACCTAGCCTGCCTCAAATCATTTTTGAAGATTAGAAGAATATAAATGAATCAATAAATTATATAATAAACCACATTCTAACTTTAATATTTATTACTGTCTTGGTGAACATCCAAGTTTTTCAAGAGCCATAGTGCTCATATGTCCTGAGACAACAAACTAGCAAATCACCAGACACTTGCAGGCTGTAAGGGTACAGAAAGGGGACAAATTTAACAAGATCCTGGGGATAAGCACAGAGAAAATGACTTCTACACAGTAGGAAAGGCGTTTTCATGTAACACTCAACCTAGAACATATCCATTTCTGCTAAAAACCATAGAGATCTAATAAGAACAAATGGATAGAAATAGAGAAGTAAAATTAAGGACTTTGTACTTTAAAATTTGGACTTTGAATAATTCAGAGACTGAAATGCCTCTAGAGTTAATATCAGGTCTGATATAAGGCGTTGACCAGTCTGCCATGTCTTTATACACAATAGACAGTGAGGGATAGTAATTGACCAGTTCTATAAAAGAAGTCAACCAACCAGACAGAAAGAAGCCTGAGACATTTCAATTGGTCATTCCTACATAAAGCTCTTACTAACTCCTGAGACAAGACAGACCAGAGGTAACCTCAGAACCAAACTATACTTACAGTTGTACATGTTCTTGTAGCCTAACTCGCTTTAGTCCAAGAAACATTTACTTGATACCTCTTTGGTGCTAAATACTGCACTAAGCACCTGGAAATAAAAAGGTGAATAATACATGGTCTGGGCCAAAAAAGAACTCACATTCTAGTGAGGAAGACAGACATATTAACACATAATTATAAGGTTGGATGAGAGTTACAACTAAAATAGAATATATGAAATGAGAAGCCAAACACAAAAGAAAGGAGATAAAATAGAACATGGTTTATGAAGAAAGAGACTTCATTTTTGAGGCAACAAAGAGAGAAGAGAACTCTGGACAGAGGACAAAATATAGGAAAAGTCATGGGGGCATAAAATAGAATGTCTGGTTCGGGAGAAAAGTGCAAAGATAAAGGTAAGCATGGGTAGTGGGTAGAAGTTAGGACAGATTAAAGGTTTCTAAGGAGGGAAATGGCATAACCAGATTATTACTTTTAAAACTTTCCTCTGGAACAATAGCTGACTAGGTTGTTTCAGACTAACGGTCCTGCTGAGAACAATTAGAAAAGCTGAGGAACAACAAAAACAACAAAAGTTTTAAAAAAACTCAGTAGCTTGAATAAATCAAAGAATTACAAAGGCAGTGAGAATTTGCAGTCAAGATCCAGAAGAAGATGGAAGGTAAGAGACTTGAGACAGGCATTTGGGAGTACTTTTACCATTAAGGCGATTGCCAATTACAAAAGTGAGAGCAGCCACCGAGGGGCTGAAAAGTTAAGCATAACAGAGCATAAGGAAACAAAAATTGGAGTTCAGGCTGCCCAGGAAAAGGGGCCCTGATAAATATCTCAAGCTGTTAGTCAGGACCACTAAGTGCTACACTCTTGGGGAAAGGGTGAACTGGAAATAAAACAGCCCTTCAAAAGATTAAAGCATAGCTTTAAGTCATTTCAATTCCTGACTGGGAAAAAGAGGTGATCATTTCCAAACCTAGTTAACAAATGCAAAAATAAATCCTCCCTGAAGAAAGTTTGTATTATACAGAGCATTGAAACATCTACAACATTTTTAGCACAAATATCTGGCATGCAATCAAAAGTAATCAGACATTTAAGGAGATAAGATGTAACTTAAAAACATTATTTAAAAAAGAAAGACAATAGAAAAAAAACAGTAAATCCAGAGAATGAAATTATAAGACACAAACTTTAAAATGGCCCAGATAATATATTCAAGAAATTAAATTACAGGTGGAGAATTTTGGCAGAGAACTGGAAACTAGAAAAATCACATTATGCTATCCATAAATTGGGGCTGCATTGCAGTTAAGAACTTCTACATAATTAAGAGGGAAAAGAAATCCACACACTAGGAGAAAATATTTTTTAACATATAAATGGTGAAGAATTTATATCCAGAGTATATTTTTAAAAGACGAGGGAGAAATTCAGCAGAGAAGAAAGAAAGATTTCCACAAATTCATAAGCAAAAGACAATATAATGGAAAAGAGGCCAAAAGACATGAATAAGTATTTCCAAAAAGTGGATCTCCAAATAACCAATAGACATAAACATGTCCTCAGTCATATTGGTCACCAGGAAAATACAAATTAAAACCACAATGGGATACAACTACATACCTAATAAAAGGACTAAAATTTGGAAGACTAAGAATGTCAAGTATCGGCAAGGACATAACTGAAACACACACCACTGGCGGGAATGAAAATTAGTACAACCATTTTGAGAAACTGGCAACTGCATTTGCTAAACATATGATTTCTATAACCCATAACTCTCACTCTTAGGTGCATACATAACCAACAGAAGTGAGCATATGTACGCACCAAAAAATACCTCAAGAATATTTACAGCACCATTTTTAATAGCCCCAAACCAGAAATAAGTCAAATATTCATCAATGTTAGAAGGAGAAATAAATTGTGGCACACTCATACAGTAGAATACCATACAGCAATGAAAAATTAATGAACTACATGTATACACACTGACATGGATGAATGTCACCAACAATGCTGAACAAAAGAAACCAGACAAAAATATGTGAGGTTTGATTCCATTTATTTAATGTTCAAAACAGGAAAAACAAATCTAGGGTTTAAAATTTTTAAATATTGGCTACCATGACAAGGGAAAAAAAGTGACTGGGAGTTCACGTGGGGGGGCCCTTTCAGCGTGTTAGTAAGGTCTATTTCTTGATCTAGTTGGTGATTACACATGGGTCTGTTTACTCTGAAAATTCATTAGGCTGTGTACTTATGATTAGTGTACCTTTTAAAATGTTGTATTCTGATTAAGAAGTTAACTTTAAAAAACTAAATTTATAAGCACAGTATCAATAAGATTAAGATAATCAACAAGTTTAGAAAAATTTTGGAATTTAAAAAAGTATGTGTCAATATTAGCATTTAATGCATAAATAAATCACTGTTTTATGCATTTTTGCTTTTTTTTTTATTGATTTATGAATTTAATTTCACTTCAAGTACTAAAGCAATTTATAGATAGCTTAGTATTCTCAAATTTACACCCAGGATGTTGAGCATGAGGGTATATTAAAAACCCACAAATGGTAGATCTGTCTAAACTTCTTGGAGTTCTGAGTTTAAAGCAATTTTCTCAGAAGCCAAGCTTAAAATATTTAAGAAATCTATTTCAACAACTCTGAGTTTGAAATTTAGATTAGGAGTGTTGAAGCACTAAATTAGAAAGTAAATAATAAATCTTTCAGACTTCTGATTCAAGATAATTGAGTGAATGCACACATTTACTTCTCTTTCTTACAAAAACCATTGAAGAAGAAATATAAAAATAATCATTCCACAGTCTATCAGGAGTCTGTGATGGGTGTCAGCAATAAACCAGAAAAGAAAAATATCTGGTAGCTATAAATTCAGTTGGATCAGACTGACAATGATACCCATAAGAACTGGGAAGTGGAGGAAATCCTAACCTTTTACAAGACAAGCAAAAGCAAAGACCTTTCAAGGAGACTTTTCCCATTAAAAGCTCTGCATAACCATAAAGTCAGAGACAGTGGGGCTGAGAGTGGCTGACAGTGGGCATTCAGCTAAGGACGTTAGTTGGGGGAGGATTGAGTTAATCATATTTCTCTGTTTATGTCATGCTGTCATCATGAGTTCATGCAAGGTCCAGCTCTGGCTGTTGTATTTTGTTTATTTATTCCGTTATTCTCATTCCTCACTCTTGTTTACATGCCCTCCTTTATTTTTACTGCTACTCAGCACTATAATTTTAAGATTACTGCACAGTATTTCAAGAGTTGCATTTTGATATTTTATTAACTCCCGTCTCCAGTGGTGCACATCTGGATTACTCTCTACTCCCCCTAAAAATAATGCTGTGATAAACATCTTCAAATGTACTTGCCTTACAGATCTTTATGAGAGTTCTCTAAGGTATATGGATTTTTTATTTGGTTAAAAGCTGCCATATTGCTCTTTAGAGTGGCTGTAGCACTCTACAGCTCACACCCCCTCCAGTGACATATAGTGGTTCCTATTTCCCCACAGGCTTAGTGTTGTTATCCATCTTCCTAATGTTTGCCAACCTGATAGATGCAAAATGATATCCCTTGTTTTAATTCGCATTTCTCTAATGACTAATTACTAATAATTTAGTGCATATCTTCACATACCTGGTATAGTCGTTTGCTTTCCTCTCCTGTGAATTGCTATGTATTTTCCTTTTGTTATTTTTCCACTAGGATATCATTTTCTTATTTACAAGGGTTTTTCATTAGTTTAACACTGCAGATATTTTCTCCCAATCTATCAGATATCTGACTGTTTACTTCATTAATATTTGCTTCATTGGACAGAAATTCTTAATTTTTATATAGTTAAATTCAACTTTATAGCTTTACCTTTCACATTTAGTTCTTTCATGTATCTGGATTTCACTTTTGAACATGGTATTAAGTAGGGTCCCAGTTTTCTTTTTCTCTGTGTAGTGAGCTGTTTTTCCCAATACCATCTGCTAAACGTTCCATGCTTTTCCCATTGATTTTTGGTGCCACTTTCATTATATATTAAATTCCCTTAAATGCAAGGTCTGTCTCTGAGTTCTCTGTTCCATTCTCTTGCTCTATTTGTTTTTACACCAGTACCACATGTATTTTTCTTGCTGTGGCTTTGTAGTATATCCACATATCTGCATGGGCAACTCTCTTCTTTGTTCTTCTTTTCAAAACTGATTTAGGCATTTGTAGTACTTTATTCTTCCATATTAATTTATTTTTATTAAACTTATTGGGATAACATTGGTTAATAAAATTATATAGGTTTCAAGTGTACAATTTAATAATACATCATTGTTTATTGCATTGTGCATTCACCACTGAAAGTTAAATCTCCTTCCCTCACCATATATTTGACCGCTTATCCCTGATCTATATCCCCTCCCCTTTCAGTCTCATAACCGCTGAACTGTTGTCTGTATCTATGAGTTTTTGTTTGTTCCTTTGTCTCGTTTGTTTGTTGCTTTCAGTTTTATATCCCATATACGAGTGAAATCATCTGGTTCTCAAACTTTCTGTCTGACTTATTTCACTTAGCATGATAATCTCAAGATCCATCCATGTTGTCACAAATGGCAGTATTTCTTCTTTATTCAATCATCTACCAAAGTGCACTTTGCTAGTTTCCATGTCTTGGCCACAGTGAATAAAGTTGCAGTGAACATTGGGGTGCATATATCTTTAAAGATGAAAGTTTTCAGATTTGAGGGGTTTGACTTCTAGAAGAGGAATTGCTGGGTCATATGGTAATTCTATTCTTAATTGTTTGAGGAACCTTCATACTGTTTTCCATAGTGGCTGTACCAATTTACATTTCCATCAGCAGTGTCTGGGGGTTCCTTTTTCTTCACAACTCCACACTTGTTATTACTTGACCTGTTGATGTGGCCATTTTTACTGGTATATGGTGGTATCTCATTATGGTTTTGGTTTGCATTTCCCTAATAACTAGTAAAGTTGAGCGTGTTTTCATATTTCTGTTGGCCATTCGTATGTCTTCTTGGGAGAAGTGTCTGTTCAGGGCTTCTGCCTATTTTTTAATTGGATCCTTTGTTGTTTGTTGTTGAGTTCTCTGAGTTCTTTATTTTTAGATATTAGCCCCTTATAGAAGATGTTGTTTGCAAATATCTTCTCCCATTCAGAAAATTGCCTCTTTGTTTTGTTGGTGGTTTCTTTTGCTGTTCAGAAGCTTTTTAGTTTGATATAGTCCCATTCATTTATTTTTGCTTTGACTTCCTTTGCCTTTGAGGTCAAATTCATCGAATCCTCTCTAAGACCAGGGTCCATGAGTATAGTACCTATGTTTTCTTCTATGCAATTTATTGTTTCAGGTCTTATATTTAGGTCTTGGATACATTTTGAATTAATTTTTTTGTATGGTGATAGCAGTCTAGTTCCATTCTTTTGCATGTGGCTTTCCAATTTTCTCAGCACCATTTATTGAAGAGGCTCTCTTTTCTTTATTCTATGTTTTTGGCTCCTTTGTCATAAATTATTTGCCCATATATATGTGGGTTTATACTGGGCTCACAATTCTGTTCCACTGGTCTGTGTGTCTGTTTTACTGCCAATACTATGCTGCTTTGATTACTGTCATTTTGTAGTATATTTCTAAGTCAGGCAGTATGATACCTCTGGCCTTGATCTTTTTTCTCAGGATTGCTTTGGCTTTTTGAGGTCTTTTATGATGCCATACAAATTGATTTTTTTTTATTGTCATTGGGATTTTTATGGGAATTGCGTAAGTGTATTGCAAAGCCTATCTTCCATATTAATTTAGAGTAAAGTTATTGAATATTGAAAAATACAGATTGATGCTGAACTTGGGTTACATTTTACAATTAATGACTATAAACTATTATTTCACATGAATTACATAATTCATTTTAATTATTTAGAGGTAATAGATATTTTAATAAACTTTAGCTATTTAATCTAAGAGCAAGAAATGTCTCCTCCATTTATTCTGATCTCTTCTGTCTTTTAATAGAGCTTTAAAATTTTTCCCCATACAGATGTTGTTTACTTTTGGTCACTCTAGATACATTAGAGTAGGAGTTAGCAAATTTTTTTTCTGTAAAAGGCCAGATAGTAAATATTTTAGATTTTCTGGGCCATAAAGTCTCTGTTAAAACTACTCAACTCAGACATTTTGTATGAAAGCAGCTATGAACAATATTTAATGGGTGTGTTTGGTGCTCCAATAAAATTTTATTTACAAAACCAGGTGGTTGGCTGGATTAGCCCATAGGCCATAGTTTGTCGACCCCATCTTTATGGGGATTTTTTGGTTTTGTTGGTTGGTTTGTTGTGTATATTCAGTACTTTATTTTTGAGTTTTGTTTTGTTTTTGCCATTATAAGGGATATCTTTTTTAAAAATCATTTTTAGGCAGTTATTACTAATGTAGACAAATGCTATTATTTCATAAGTTGATCTTGTGTTTAGTAAGCTTATCTCTTGATTCTATTGGTTTTTCTAAGTAGATATTTATATTATCTACAGATAATGATAACTTTATTGCTTACCTTCCAATTTTTAAAAACTTGTTTTGTATTTCTTTCATACTTTGCTGGTCCCAGTATTATGTTCAATAGTAGCCATGATGAGGGAATACTTGCCTTATTCTTGATCTTAAAATATTCTCTAAGATTTCTCACTGAAATATAGGATTTGTGTTAGAGATTTGGTATATACCATTTACCATAATAAAGAAAGTACTATTTCAGTCTTATTTCTGAAAACTCACCTCAAAAAAGATTTTGATTTATCAAATGCATTTTCTGCATCAATTGAGAGAATAATATTCTTTCCCTGCATTAGAATTTTGACATCTACATTCATAAATAATTTTTCTTTATTTTTTAATCTATATAGTTTTACTTTTTTAGTTTTAAATTACAGTTGACATCTAATAATATTTTAAGTTAGCTTCAGGTGTACAGCATAATGATTAAACATTTATATAATTTACAAAGTGACTCCCTGATTAGTCTAGTACCCACCTGGCACTATACATAGTTATTACAATATTATTGACTATATTCTGTATGCTGGATTTCACATCCCCGTGACCATTTCATAACTGCCAATTTGTACTTTTTAAATCCTTCACCATTTTCACCCAGCCTCCAAATCTCCTCCTATCTGGTAGTCACCAGTTTGTTCTCTGTATCTATGAGTCTGTTTTGTTTTATTGTTCATTTATTTTATTCTTTAGATTCCACATATAAGTAAAATCATATGATGTTTATTTTTGTCTGACTTTTTTTTACTCAGCATAATGGCTTCTAGATCCATCCATGTCATTGCAAATGGTAAGATTTGATTCTTTTATGGCTGAGTAATATTCCATTGTATATATTTACTCAGAAGTGGAATTGCTGGGTCATAAGGTAGTTCTAGTTTTAATTTTTTGAGGAACCTCCAAACTGTTTTCCATATTGGCTGTACCAATTATCAACCCCACCAACAGTGCATGAGAGTTCCCTTTTCTCCACAACCTCGCCAGTACTTATTGTTTGTTGATTTATTGATAACCATTCTGACAAGCATGAAGTGATATCTCATTGTGGTTTAGTTTGCATTTCTCATAATTAGTGAAATTGAGTATCTTCATATGTCTATTGGCCATCTGAATGTCCTCTTTAGAGAAATGCCTATTCAGATCTTTTTCCCATTTTTTAATTGAGTTATGTATTTTTTTGGTGTTGAGTTGTATGAGATCTCTATAAACTTTGGATATTAACCCCTTATCAGATGTATCATTGTCAACTATCTTTTCCCATTCAGTAGTTTGTCTTTTCATTTTGTTGATGGTTTCCTTTGCTGTGCAAAAACTTTTTAGTTTGATGTAGTCTGATTTGTTTATTTTTTTCTTTTGTTTCCCTTGCCTAAAGAGATATATCAGAAAAAAAATATTACTAAGAGCAATGCCAGAGATTTTGCTGTCTGTTTTCTTCTAGTAATTTTATGGTTTGGGGTCTTACATTTAAGTCTTTAATCCATTTTGAGTTTATTCTTGTATATGGTGTACGGAGGTGGTTCAGTTTCATTTATTTTTGCATGTATCTATCTAGTTTTCCTAATACCATTTATTGTACCCCACTGTATATTCTTGCTTCCTTTGTCATAGATTAAATGACCATATAGGCATGCATTTATTTCTGGACTTTCTATTCTGTTCCATTGATCTATGTGTCTGTTTTTATGCAGGTATCATGCTATTTTGATTACTATAGCCTTGTATATAGGTTGATATTAGGTAGTGTTATACCTCCAACTTCGTTCTTCTGTCTCAAGATTGCCATGGCTATTCTTTTATGGTTCCATATAAATTTTAGGATTATTTGTTTTAGTTCTGTGAAAAATGCCATTGGTATTTTGATAGGGATTGCTCTGAATCTATAGATTGCTTTTGGTAGTATGAGCATTTTTACAATGTTAATTATTCCTGTCTATGAGCATGGTATGTGCTGTCATTTATTTCTATCTTCTTCAATTTATTTCTTCAATGACTTATAATTTCAGAATACAAGTCTTTTACCTCCTTGGTTAAATTTATTTCTAGATTTTTTTATGCATAAGTGGGATTATTTTCTTAATTTTTCTTTCTGATAGTTCATTATCGATGTATAAAATACACCAATATTAATTTTGTATCTTGCTGCTTTACTGAATTCATTTATCAGTTCTAATAATTTTTTGGTGGAGTCTTTAGGGTTCTTTCTATAAAATATCATGTCATCAGCAAATAATGACAGTTTGACTTTTTCCTTTCCAATTTGAATATCTTTTATTTTATTTTCTTGTCTGATTACTGTGGCTAGGACTTTCAATACTATGTTGAATAAAAGTAGTGAAAGTGGACACCCTTGTCTTGTTTCTGATCTTAAGGCAAACACTTTTAGCTTTTCCCCACTGAGTATGATTTTAGCTGTGGGTTTGTTATATACTGCCTCTATTATGTTGAAGTATGTTGCCTCTATGCCCACTTTGCTGATAGTTTTCTTTATCATAAATCAATGCTGGATTTTGTCAAACGCTTTTTCTGCATCAATTGATATGCTCGTGTGATTTTTTTCTATTTTTTTACGTGGTGTATCCCATTAATTGATTTGCAGATATCGAACCAACCTTACATTTCAGGAATAAATCCCACTTGATCATGGTATATGATCTTTTTAATCTATTGCTGACTTTGATTTGCTAATATTTTGTTGAGGAATTTTGCATCTATGTCATTCAGGAAAATTGGCCTATAGTTTTCTTTTTTTGTAATGTGGTCTGGTTTTGGAATCACGGTAATGGTGGCCTAATAAAAGGAGTTTGGAAGCCTTCCCTTCTCTTGAACTTTTTTGAATAATTTGAGAAGAATTAGGTGTTAATTCTTCTTTGAATATTTGATAAAATTTACCTGTGAAGCCATCTAGTCTAAGAGTTTTATTTATTGGGAGTTTTTTGGTTACTGATTCGACTTCATTAGTAGTAATCGGTCTATTCAAATTTTGTGTTTCTTCTTGATTTGGTCTTGAAAGATAGTATGTTTGTAGGAATTTATCCATTTCATCCAGATTGTATTTTCTTATAATTCTTTGTATTTCTATGGTGTCATTTGTCACTTTTCTTTCACTTCTTAATTTATTTACTTGGGTCCTCCCACTGTTTTTCTTAATGAATCTGGTTAAAGATTTATCAATTTTCTTTATTCTCTAAAAGAACAAGTCCTTGGTTTTATTGATCTTTTTATTGCTGTCTTAGACTATTTATCTCCACTCTGATCTTGATTATTTACTTTCCTCTACTCACTTTTGGCTTTATTTGCTGTTCCTTTTCTAGTTCCTTTAAGTGTAAATTTAGATTGTTTACTTGAGATTTTTCTTGTTTCTTGAGATGGGCCTGTAGTGCTATGAATTTCCCTCTGAGGATTGCTTTCACTGTATTCCATAGATTTATAATTGTTGTGTTTTTGTTTTTATTTGTTTTAATGTATCTTTTGATTTCTTCCTTGACTCATTGTTAACCCATTTATTGTTTTAGTAGCATGTTAATTAGCCTCCATGTGTTTGTGTATTTTTCAATTTTTTTTCTTGTAATTGATTTTTAGTTTCATATCATTGTGTTCAGAGAAGACACATGATACGATTTCAGTCTTCTTAAATTTACTGAGATTTGTTTTGTGGCCTAACATGTGGTCTGTTTTGGAAACTATTTTGTGTACACTTGAGAAGAATGTATATTCTGCTGCTTTGGGGTGAAATGCTCTGAAAAATATCAATTAAATCCATCTGGCTAGTGTATCATTTAATGCCACTGTTTCCTTGTTGATTTTCATCCCATTGGTGTCAATGGGATGTTAACATCCCCTACTGTGACTGCATTACTGTTGATCTCTCCCTTTATATATGTCAATATTTGCTTTATATATTTAGGTACTCCTATGTTGAATGCATAACTGTTTACTAGGGTTATATCCTCTTGTTGAATTGATCTCTTTATATTTATGTCCTTCTTTGTCTAATTATAGCCTTTGTTTTAAAGTCTATTTTGTCTGGTATAAGCATTGCTACCCCAGTTTTTTTTTTATTTCCATTTACATGAAATATCTTTTTCTATCCCTCTACTTTTAGTCTGTGTATGTCTTTCAATCTGAAGTGGGTCTCTTATAGATAGTATATGTAAGGGTCTTGTTTTCTTATCCATTCAGCTACCCTATGTCTTTAGATTAAACATTTTATCCATTTATATTTAAACTGATTATTTATAGGTACATATTTATTGCCATTTTATTATTCATATTTATGTTTTTCCCTCTTTCTCTTTTTAAAGAAGTTCATTTAACATTTCTTATAACACTGGCTTCATAGTAATGAATTCATTTTGGTTTTTCCTGTCTAGGGAGCTCTTTCAGTTTTAATTGATATCTTTGCTGGATAGAGTCATCTTGGTTGTAGTTCCTTTCTTTTCATCACTTTGAATATTTTGTGCCCATCCCTTCTGGCCTGCAAAATTTCTGTTGAGAAATTAGCTCACAATTTTATGGGTGCTCATTTGTAGGTAACTGCTTTTCTCTTGCTGCTGTTAAGATTCTCTCTTTGTCTTTAAACTTTGGCATTTTAATTATGATGTATCTTGATGTAGGCCTCTTTGGGTTCATCTTGTTTGGGACTCTGCATTTCCTGCTCTTGTATGTCTATTTCCTTTGTCAGGTTAGGGAATTTTTCAGTCATTATTTTTTAAAATAGGTTTTCAATCCCTTGTGCTCTCTCTTCTCCTTCTGGTACCCTGATGATGAGAATGTTGGTATGTTTAATATTGTTCCAGAGGCCTCTGCTTCATCTAATTTACTATTGATTCCTGCTAGTGTATTCTTCATTTCAGTTATTGTATTTCATTTCTGACTGGTTCTTTTTATGATTTCTGTGTTCTTTGTATACTTACTATGTCTTTGTTGAAGTATTCACTGAAATCATCTATTCTTTCCCTAAGTTCATTATAACCGAAGCATTCTCATAACCAGTCTTTTGAACTCTGCATCCAGTAAGATGGTTATTTTCATTTAATTTAGTTCTTTTTCTGTAGTTTTCTCCTTTTTTTTTCATTTGGGACATGTTTCTTTGTTTTCTCATTTGGGCTGCCTCTCTGTGTTCATTTCTATGTATTAGGTAAATTTGCTAAGTCTCCTAGTCTTGGCCAGGTAGCCTTATGTAGGTGATGTCCGGTGTGACCCAGTGGCATGGTCTCCCTAGTCACCTAAGCCAGGTGCTCTGGGAATGTCTCTTATGTGGTTTGTGTGCAATCTCCTGTTGTAGTTAAGCCTTGATTGCTGTTGGCAAGTCAGTGGGTAGGACTGTCTCTCAGTCTGATTGACTGTGAAGATTGGCAATGCCCACAGAGTATGAGTTGCTGCATGGGGGCTAACCACACAGAGTGGGATTCTTCCCAGTGGGCTTGTGTGCCTGTTGAGATCACCCTTTTGGTGTGCCATTTGTGGGGTTAATCAGATGGTGAGTGCTCTGTTGTTGTCTGACCCCAGCTTTTAGGTGTGCTGGTTCTGGGGCCCCTTGGGAGGGGCTTCTATGTAGGCCAAGGACAGCTGCTATCTGTGACCACCTGGGGCTACCTGGTAGGAGCTACAAAGCTATGCAGGGTTGATTATTGCCTATGCTGGACCTAGAGGCACATGAGAGAAGCCACACAGTGAACCAAGGCTGGCTTCCACCAGCATCGGGCCTGGGGTAGCTCAGCAAAGAGTGCCATGCACCCCAAGATCTGAAGCCGTCTACCAACTGCCCTCAAGGCTCAGCAGCTTAAGGGGTCTTGAGTGGTATACAAGTTGAGTGAGGTGATGTTCCAGGAAGTCACCAGGGTTGGATGGGCAGCACTCTCAAGGTTAGTGCAGACCCAGCTTTCGTGCCAGCGCTGAGCTTGTGGCCATTCACAAAAGTCTCAGATCACGCCAAAGCCAGCTGCCACCCACCTGGGGTCCATAGACCCCTGAGATTTGTTCAAGAAACACTGAAGCTCTGGCTAGGGCTGGTCACTCACCACAAGAAATGAACCTGGAGGTGTGAGAGCAGAGGCCTACAGATCATTGCCAAAAGATTCTCCTGCTGAGAGGGCTAGGCAGGGTTGGCTGCCCAGCCAGGAATATGCCACTGGTAATTCATGAGTTGGATGGGGCGGGTTCGCAGGGATCTCACCAGGCCAATGCAGATTCAGACTTGGCTGTGTGGAGGGAGGGCTTAACAGAGGCATGATGGCACCTGCCTATAGGCAGTACCGGAAGAGGGCCTAACAAAGGGTCAATGGCAGCTATCCCTCCAGTTCTCGCTCAAAGCCACACAATTCAGTCCTTCCCTGTATGTCTCTGGTGTCTCCTGAGCTGTCAACCCCTCGCCACAACCCAGGGTAAGTGCTTGTGAACAAGTGAGTCTGTGTGAAGGCCCTTTAAGGAGACAGTTGGATTTGCAGCTGCCTTCCGTCTCACCTGGATGGTCAGAATCCCTGCTGATTTTCATAGCCAGATTCTGTCCAGACTCTTCTTCCTGGTACTAGAACACTGAACTGGGGAGCCGCGGTTTGGGGCTTGGGCCCCTTGTTCCTCTGCAGGAACTTTTGCAGCTGAGACATCCCTCCCAATGCTCAACTACCTCAAGTGGGTGTTGGACAAACCAATTTTGCATCTCCACCCCTCCTACCAGTCTGAATGTGGCCTCATCTTTGTATTCCTGATTTTAGGAATTATTTTTTTGATGTTCTTAACAATAATGGTAATGTATTTATTTTTTTAATTAAGTTTATTGGGATAACACTGGTTAATACAATTATATAATTTTCAAGTGTACATTATAATTTGACATCTATATATTCTATTGTGTGTTTACCACCCAAAATCCATTTTCCTTCAGCTACCATATATTTGATCCCCTTTACCCACTTCATCCTCCCCCTAACTCCCTATATTTGACCCCCTTTACTCCATCTACCTCCCTCCTCCTCCTCCCCCTACCCTCTGGTAACCACTAGTCCATTATCCACGTTATAGGAGTTATTTTCAGTTAGCCTTCAGATAGTTCTCTAGGTTGATTTGTTTTATAATTTAGTTGTAATTTTAATGTGGTTATGGGAGGAAGCAAGCACAGTGTTTTCCTACCCTGCTATCTTGACCAGGACCTCCATAAATAATTTTTCTTTACATGTATTGTCCATGTTTAGTTTTGGAAACCAGAGTTTATTAGCATCATAATATAAAATGGACATATTTTCTATCTTCTAGAACAACATATCTAAGATAAAAATTATCTATTTCTTTAGGATTTAGTAGAAATTACCCATAAAAATATATGATCCTGAAAAGGGAAGGAGAGTTTTTAAGTGCCATAATTTTTAATGCTTGCTCTTTTTCAGCATCTTCTTAAGTGAATTTTAGCATTTAAATTTTTTTCTAGAAAATATTCTACTCTCATAGTTTTCAAATATAATTGCCTAAAATTATTCATTATGTTCTTTATTATTTTCAGTCTCTATCCATAGTTTTAAATTTCTTGAATTGAAAATGTAGCTCCTTTCATTTTAACATTTCTCATTTCTTGATAAATGCTTTAAAAGCTATAAATTTTCTTCTGAGGACATTGCTCTGTGTCCCACAAAATTTGATAAGTAATATTTTCATTGTAATTCACTCAAATTTCCTTTTAATGCTTTACTTATTAACCAAAGGGGGTCTTAGTATGCCATTCAGTTTCTGGTCTCACAGGAATTTTTAGCAATTCTTTTATTTATGTTCCTACTTTATTATATTATTGTAGGAGAACATAGATTTTTAATATTGGTACTTTGGAATTTATTGAGGCTTCCTTTGTGGCCTATTACATTGTCAATTTTTGAAAATGTGCTCAAAAAGGATGTGTTGAGTTGAATTTAATTTAATATAATGGCTGAAGATTATTAATTTGTATATTCAGATCTCCAATGTCTCAGCTTGTTTTTGATTCCTCGATCTATCAATTTTAGAAAGAAGTGTATTTAAACATCTAAATAAATTATCATTTAATAATTTATTTTCCCCATAATATTATGTTGCTTTTTATATTTTGAAGCTATATTATTAGATAAGATATATTCATGATTTTTTTTGCTTTCAATTCTATTGTAACTTTTACATTTATACAAAGACCTTCTTATCCCTTATGAGACTTTTTGCTTTAATTCTATTTTATCAGATATTAAGGCTGCTGCTCCAGATTCTGTAGGCTCATATCTATTTGTTATACCTTTTCATCCTTTTTATTTTCAATGTTTCAATGTTTCTGTACCCTTTTGTCTTAGGTAGATCATATATCTTTTAATCTTATTTTTAAATTCAATTTAATGTTCTGGCTTTCAGTAGTGAGTTTAGAACACTTACATTTGTCATAGTTACTCTGGTATTAAGACTTATTTCTACACTAATATTTTATGTTATTAATCTATTATCTCTTTTCTTTTTTCCTATTTTTGCCTTCCCTACTTACCAATGATAGGTCAAGTTTTCTTTTGGAGGATGGACTAATATAACTGTTACACAACCCTTAATTAATTATTGGGTCAAACAAGTCTTGAAGCAGATGTAAAAGATAGCTTCAGAGAGTTTTTGATTCTTGACAAGGTGGAGAACTAACACAGGCTGCTGACTCCCTCCCCTAAAATCAGCCATGAAGAAAGTTCACAAGTGAGAGGAAAGGACAGCACCAAGGAATTAAGAGGGAAAAAAACTCTTTGGACTGCTCTGGGAGGCCATAGGCAGTTAAGAATTTGTTCCTCTGGGAACGATGGCAGCTTGGGGAAGCAGACAGGCAAACATAGCAGGAATTAGATAAATTGAGGTAGAGCTTTAAAGTTCTCTTACCTTTTCCCTACATTCTCTCAGTATGATCATGTCCCTTCACACAGAAAAGGTGGAAACAGCCTAAGTGACAGTGTCAGTGGGGTTTTCTCAAGGTAGCACAAAAGCATCTTTACAATAAGTAGTTGATAAACAAGTATGGATTGGCCAGGGCCACACAAGCAGTCACTACTCTCTTCTTCACCTCTAAATTTCCAGAGCTGGCAGACTACAATTTAAGGAGACTATCACTTACCAATATGGCTTCTTTAAGTAATTAAAGAAAGTATTTAGAAGAATTAGAAGAGTTGCCTTATGACATGATAGCAACTGGAGGAGGTCAGCATTATTTCTCTTGTTTCTGAGGTATTTCAGACAGGTTTATTCACTCTTCTCTCCTTAGAAACATCATGAGGGACATGAACAACTAGATCCTGGACTTCATTTCTAATGTACATTTACTAGAGAGAGTAGCTGGTACCCAATGAACATGGCCACACTGACCAAACTAAGTTTATCTTTGAGTTATACAACATTTACAAAAGAAAGACAACAAATTAAACAGTGTATACTACATGAAGCAGAGTTACTGGAAGAGGCGGCATATTAAATACCCTCAAATAGATAAGGAAGTTTATTTGAATTATGAAGGAGTAAAGGAAAGACTTTAAAGGAACCAAGTGAAAATGTTAAGTACCAAGAATATAAGCACAGCAATAAAGACCTTAATAGCTAGGGTATGTAGTGGGATAAAGACCAAATTACTGAACTAGAAATCAGATTGGAGTACTTTGTCATAACAGCAGAAGACAATAATAAAAAAACAAATTGTAAAATTATAAAATAAAAGTCAAATGATGTAGAGATTTAAAGTGACAAAATCCTGATAATAAGAGTCCCAGAATGAAAAAGAAAAATATGTGTAGAGTTTGCAAACTACAGTCTGCAGGACACATCCAGCATATTTTTGCAAATAAATTTTTATTAGAGTACATCGCATCCATTATATGTTGTCTAAGGCTGCTTGCATGCTACAATGGCAGACTGAGTGGTTGCTACAAAACCGTCTAGCCCAAAATCCTAAAACATTTACTCATTGTTCCTTTACAGAAAAGTTTGCTGATCCTTGCCCTAACATACCTGAGATTGGATAGAATATGACAGGACACCCATCATTCCCATTCAAAAAGAGGAAGAATGACAAATATAACATTCACTGGTCCATAGCAATCTCAACACTCCTAGGACCATAAAGGTCACCTGCTTTGGACATCCTCATGAAAGGGAATGGGTGTCAATCTCATATAAATCTTAAGATAGCATGGAAAATCCACTTAATCTGGTATATAGTTATTTTAAGAAACATTTCTGTGGTGTCTGATTTTATAATCAAGGAAACTAGATGGTGAAGCTATCTAAATAACTCTGAAGCTGCTGCCTGCTCAAATACTCTATTAGGATAATGTGAGTGAAGTGAAGAAACAAAGACTGAGGAGAAAGAAGAGATGGGGCTACATACAAGAAGGATGGTAGGAAATGAAAACAGAGAGAGCATTCAAGGGAACCTGGGTGGATAGCTTCCTTCTGATGGTATGGGAGAGGGAGTCAAAGGCAGTCATGGCACCAGTAGTCTATTCCATGCAGGCCTCTGTGCAAGGTAAAGTAGATACCTTGGTGCTCGAAGTTCCTTACCCTGATAATTATAGGAACCCTCTGTCCCCACACCCCACCTTAAAAGCCCCTGAACATAAAGAAAAATCTGCCACCATCTCCACCCTAAAATGTACGCTCTCATCTCAGTTTTTTTTACCTACTATGAAACCCACAAAACCAGAAGTTTATTACTAACTGCTGAGCATTCAGAATCCTAAGCTGTCTAAATTGGTGAATTTGTCTTTTGGAGGACTTTATTTATATGATGCTTTTTAAATAGCTATTCATCAGAACACACAACTGCCCCATTCATTGGCATTTGGGACTACCAAGGTGACAATAGGCTCTTTTGAAAGATGGCTTTAAAAATTATAACTCATTAAATATATGGTTTTGTCTAATAATAAAATTCAAAGCTATACATTAGGGTACAAGTCTGGCAAGCTTTAGAAGTTTCAGGAAAGAGTCAAGAATCAATTAAAATCTCTCCTAGTTTACCTAAAAGGAATAAATGATTGTGAGTTCATAAGCATTTCCAAATCAGCTGAAGTTTCTCTTTTTCTGAAGGGAGGAACAGTTAGTCATCTGCAGTAGCATTGAGGCCTTGGCCTGGCAACTGTCAAGGCCACACTTTCTGGATATGGAAGAATGAGAAGGAAATGAGAAGGCAGTGTCAGTTAAATGTGCACATTTGTAGATTAACTCTCAGTACACTCTTCTAATGGCTTCCAGAATTTTCCAGACTCCTAGGGATGTGTTCAAGATTTTGGCACTCTAGAAATTCCCCCCAGATCCCACTTAAAGGCAGTCCAACTTTAACTGAATTTTTGCTGAGACTAATTCTAATGTGTTTGTGTTCAAGAAAGGGACAAGGAATAGTAAATTGTGAAGAAAGCTCTATGCCCCCAAAAGTAACGTCCATGAAACTAAGAAATCAGTGAGGCATTCCACAAAATCACTCAGGAAACCACTCTTTGTCCTTCTGCTGCCCCTACAAGTTGACTACAAAAGCAGACAAAGATAGCTTTGAATTTCCAAGTGGAAAAATGTTATACTAGAGAATCATAATAGCATCTCAAATTGGAATCAGTTAAAAGAATTACAGATTCAGGAAAAACTTGTATTTGTCTACATTTTTTCCAGTATAAATATTTAGTAACCTAGGGTCTGAAAAGATTCCTTTATATGTCACTTTAAAAAGAATCAACCATTTTATTCAAAGCAAAGTAAGAAAAGGAAAAAAGATATTTTTTTAAAATTCCTACCTTAGGTCCTCACAGTTTTACAAGTATAACCTCGTATGTATTATTTGTGGTATAAAATTTTTCCACCAGGGCTGTTTCTATTTCAAGGGGGAGAATAAGCATTTGCTCTTAGTTTAACATAAATTTTCTCTCCAATTATAGCTCATTTGTGGAGACTTTGTCCTATGGCTGAGCTGACATGCTGACTCATTTCACTAACAGTGTCTTAAGCCCACACCATTTCATACTTTGACTTAGGTCCTGGAAATGCCCATTCTCCCTCTGTCTTCCTCTCTCTCTCCAACCCCTGGAGAACTGGAGAGAATTCATCCATGGCGCAGTGAGTTAACGAGGTAGTCAACCAAAGTTCAGAGCAAGTTTTCTCGCCCCCAGCTGGCAGTCAGCCACTCCATTCTGCCAGCATTCAAAGTTGACTTCTCAGAAAATCTATTCCAAAGCTGGCACTTTATCTCAGGAGAATTTAGTCAAAGCATTTGGCACATCAGATTGTCTAAAACACAAGGTTAAGAGCTCAAAATAGCCACTCTATTCCAAGACTGTCATAAATTAAAGAACATAATTATTAAAAGATTCTGCTACAATTGGACTTGAAAACCATACCCTTCCACAAGGTAGCTAGGTAAGACTGCTTTTCCTCCTGACAAATGAACAAATAATTAATGAGCATGCACACTGTTCCTCCACTGTGGGAATACAAAGGAAAACAAGACATAGTCATCTCCATCAAAGAGCTTAAAATTTAATTAGAGAAACAAGACATAAACACATAAAAACAAAACCATTTACAAAATTAGAATAGAAGGTTTAGATTGCAGCAGGATTAATAACTCCAGATGCTCAATGCCCGTGATGCAGAATGTGAAGTTACCTGTGTTCCGTCTGTAAAACATTTATTGAAGTCTAATATACATACAGAAAAGAACACATATCATAAGTATATAGAGCATGTAGCTCCAAGAATTTTCATAAACTAAACACACCCTGTTAATCAACACCCAGATCAAAAATAAGAACATTTCCAGCATCCTGGAAGCTCCTCCTCTTGCCCCTTTCCAGTGACTAGTCTCCTCGGATGCTAACCTTTACTTTGACTACATATCAACATAGATTCATTTTGCTTATTTTTGTACTTTATGTAAATGGGATCATGTAATTTGTATCCTTTTGTGTTTGGCTTCTTTTGTTCAACATTATGTTTGAGAAAGTTAACATATTGCTGAGTAGAGTTGTGGTTCGTTTTCATTGTATTCTGTTGTATAAATATGACAAAATGCATTTATCCATTTCCCCATGGATGGGCATCTGGATATGATGAGTGGTATTGCCATGAACTTTCAAGTTCATGGCTTTTGGTGAACACATATATACATATCTGTTGGGAATATAGCCATGGGTGGGGTTGCTGAGTAAAAGGGTAGGCATATGCTCAACTTTAGCAGATACTGCCAAACAGATTTTTAAAGTGACTGTGCCGGTTGACCCTTCCACCAACAATATATGAGCATTCAGCCACTCCACATCCTTGCTAGCATTCAGTATTTTTCACAGGACAAGCATTTAACAACACACTGAGAGAATAAAGCATGGCTTTGAGCAGAGGCTAACAGGGATTTAAGGTACAGCCTCCAGGCAGTCAAGAGATCTCTTCCTTCAAAGAGAGCAACCAGAACTGTGGGAGCTCAAGTCTGACCCCCAGAAGCACAATTCCACTCCAGTACCCCATCTTGCATTAAGTCATTAACTACTGGCACAAACACAATCTTCTCCATTACAAAAGAAGTTACTTTATTTCTTCTAAAGCAAAGAAATAAATAAACCAATAAATAAACATATATATCCTTTAACACAGAGACCAGGTAGCAAAAGCACAAATTCTTCTTGGTAAGGCCAACTATATCAAGAAAAGATGTAGAGTTTATCTCCATCTATCTAACACATAGATTCTTACTATGTACCAGACCCTGTTCTAAGCTCTTTACAAATATTCATTCAGTTCTTACAAACAACATACAAAAATTGAGACATAGGGAAGCTGAGTAACTTACTCAGCCTCCTAGAGCTGGTCAGTGACAACATAAAGATTCCAATGCAGGCAAGCTAGCTCCATAGTCTGTGCTCTTGACCTCACATTATACTGTATTTTTCTGGAATACTCAGACCCTGAATAACTGCTCATCTCAACCAGTCTAATATATTCTTTTTTATTTTCCCCTTAATTTTCCAAGAAGTTTGTTTTCCTCATGTGCCCAAATCTTTAGTTTTCCAAAGAGAAAATTCTGCCCTCATGTTAAAATTAGAGCAAATTTAAATAATAAACTTGTAACCACAGATTGAATAGTCAAATGTCTACTTATATTTTACTTGTTAAATTTCACACTCATATATAATGTAACAAGTTAAATAAAATAATGTATTGTTAAATTATAGAGCTTTATTCCATAGTTATGTGTCAGGAAATAACTTATTCATCTTGGACAGGTTTATGTAGTTATGCCTCGGTGTCTTCATTGTCACTATAGTTATTTTTGACAACATCGGCTTCAATTTATTCTGAGTGATTCACTTACTTTGATTTCATATATGATGAGATTTTGGGGAATTTTATCTCAAATTAAAGTACTCCTTTGCACACTTTTTTAAAAACTTATTTATCCTTTGGGTATTATAATCACAACCTCTTCAGTGGAGCATCTGAATAATTGTTCTGTAAGGTGATGGTGAAAAGATTTGTTTTTTATAATATGAAATGATTGTGATTGAGTCATGACCCTAGTTATAATTATAAAATCTGTTATATTTTTCTATCATTTTACCTAATCTGTAAAGAGACTTTACAGATTAGGTAAAATTAATATTGATTTAGGTTGTTTTAATGTTTCTCCCCCAAACAGTACTTTATCATTCAAACTAAATTAATTTAGACTTTATAAGGACTCACATAGAGGGTGGAAATTTCTACTTTCCTAAGGAACAATCATGATGGAAGGAGGGAACTTTACCTCTGAAATTCCCTCTTTCTAGCTATATTAGAATCTACAGTATTACTGAAACATACTTATTTAAAATTAACCTTTTTCTTAAATTGGTCTTCATCCTTCTCCTTTTCCACTTCCACCTCCCCTAACCCTATGCTTCATCCCCAGATCTAACATCTGGGTATTTGGCTCTTTGCACAGAGAACATATTCGACCTGAAAGTCTTTGCCCACAGCCAAGGAAATAACAAGTGTAGTAGTAAGAGTAATACGGTAAAACCAACTGCCATTTATTGAGTTCAAACTATGTGTTAGAAACCATGCAATGTTCATTAAGCCTCACCACAATTTCCTACCAGGTTATTCTCTCCATTTTACAGATAAAATGACTAAACCTCAAAGGTTTAATAATTTGCCCAAGGTCATAGATTATATATATTAAACAGACCTGTCTGATTCCAAAGCCCACATTCTAAACCCTGTACTCTCACCTTTTTAGATGTGATAACTCTAATGATAACATATTACATGCATTCTATAAATGTAAGAGTGCAAAATATATCACAGTTTCAAATATCATCTGATGGGGGACGATTTTCCACAAGGGAAGTCCTCAGTGTCTTGGCAATTCTGTACCCAGTTAGATGCAACAGATTTCCAAAGCTGGGACACAGTGAGCAGACCACAAATGAACAGGTTTCTCTTGAACAGTGGGCTCCATACTGGGCCAAAGACATGTTTGGAAAATTCACATCTGAAGTACAAGCCATGTGTGCATAATGACCAAGCACCATACAGAGTTTCTCGGGGAATTATTTTCAAAGAGCCAGGGTTCCTATTGAAATAGCATTTGGAGAACTTACAGATAACATAAAGCAGAAAATTTAAAGCAACAGTGACCTTCAGAATCTGTTCGGTTGTCATCATCAGAACTCCAAAGATACAGAAAAGAAAGGCTAAGAGGCATGTGGTATTATAGTAAAGAGCAAAGGCTTAGGAGTTAGACTCAGGTTAAAACCTAACTCTGCCACACAAAACACTTATATTCAAGTCAGTAAGATATAAATAATAATAATAACTGTAATAATACCTAATTCATAGAGTTCTTAAGAGGAATAAATCAGACTGTGCCTGTAAAATTTTTAGCACAGTCTAACATGTGGGAAATCACTTAATAAATGACCATCATTACTATTATTGATATTTCATTCTATTTTATAAACATCTTCAAGATTAAGTGACTGGAATGTTCCTTCTCACTGTATTTAAGTTTCTAATGGTCTCCCAGGAAAATGAAGGGGCCTGGGTAATGTGAATACAGAGCATCCCTCCCTTTTCCTCATACTCCCTGTTTCTGAGTTTGTTTTGCCACATAATAACACTGCTCTCAGCCTTCTTGATGCCAAAATTCACATCACCATCTGAAGTAACATCCTTAAGATGAAAGGAAAAATAGATAAAAGGATGCCAGTGATGTTGCAATTCAAGCCACGGGAAACATAGTTAAATTTGTCATTCTTCCCATCTCATGTGAACAAAAGTATCTCATACCTGCCACATAGTAGCTCTATAACTAGTATACTGATTGGGGAAAATATCTAAATTTAATACTTAATCATCATGAATAACACTGGACCTACATTTTCAATTTAAAAACTTTTATTATGAAATTTTTTAAACAAATAAAAGTTGAAAGAAGGACCCCATGTACCCATCACCCACTCTAAAAAGTTATCAAGTCATGGCTAAATGTATTTCTTATATACCCCTACCCACTTCCTCCCTCTTTTTAGTTTATTTTTAAGCAAATCCCAGACATCATATCATTTCATCCTTAAGTATTTCATCAGGTGACTCTAAACAAAGATACTTTTTCAAGAATATAACCATAATGTTTATTCCCACTAAAACATTAATAATTATTCTTTAATATATTAAATACCCAATAAATATTCAAAATCTCTCTAATCTCATATGTTTTACAATTTGTTAGAGTTAGAATCAAAATAAGGTTCATATTTTTGCAATTAGTAAATATGTCTTTTAAGACTTTCACAATCTCTAACTTCTAATTCTCTCTCTCTCATTTTCAAATGTAATTCATTGTTGAAAAAAGCATGTTGTTTGACCTTAGAGTTTTGATAGTCTATCTTTTGCTAATGGAATCTCTATGGAATCATTTAAAGCATTTCACTGTTCCCTATAAATTGGTAGTTAAATCTAAAGGCTTGGTAAGATTCTAGTTTCACATTCTGTTAAGAAAACTTCATAGATGGTATTTTGTACTGCCATTAGGAGGCATATAGTATCTAGTTGCCTCTCTTTTTGATATGGTAGCTATCGATGATCATTATTCAAATTCAGTTTTATTTTTTAAGACAAGATTTTACTGTGGTCTATCTAGATAAATCTAGAAACTAGATTTGACCTGATTAGGAGCTAGATATCTAGAGCAGGATCTAGCCACTTTAGAAAAGAGATTATAACTCATTTTTCTTTATGTTCCCAGTTCTTAGAGCATGGTACCTGTGACATCACAGGCACTCCAAAACTGTTGGTCAAATTAAATTGGAAACCCCACATTTTCTACTCTCATCGTTAGCTCTTATAAAGTCAAGAATTTACTGCTGCCTCAACACCTAGGCTGCCTATTCCTTTTAATTTAGTCATCAAATTCTAATCATGTTCATAAAAGAAGAAATTGCTACACCTGGAATTGAGTGGCTGCAAAGGCTAATGTTAGTTTTAATTCTTCCATCACATCTGCTTAAATTTCCTCATTAAGACTTCAGGCATAATTTTCCCAATAGCATTACCTGGGCTATGTATGCAAATTATATCTCTGTTACACAATTGAGTATTTAGGGCATGAGGAGCAAAAGGAAATTTGGTTCACACAACATAGTAGACACCTTTGGATTCTCTTGTTCTACTTTGTCAACAATTTATTATAACAGTACCTGGCAGGACTCATTGCCCTTGAGGTTCTTGATCCTGTTTTGCTACACTCCAGCCTTTCTCTTGAGCCTGACAGATTTAGACAATAGGGCCAAATCAGCATTTGACAGAGGCCTACACAGATTCTAGTTCTACACATAGAAGTGACCCTAGTTTGTCATCTGTAGCTTTGGTTCAGCTGTGACTCTTCACTGTCAAAGTCCTCAGAGAAGTTGTTTAGCTCCACTCTCTCCCTTTCTCCCATCTCATATCCTCTTCAGTCTCCTGCAGTCTGATTTCTATGCCTACCTACCTCTACCTAGTAACTGTGTTGGTCACCAACATATCAAATCAACCAGGCTTTCCTCGTTCTCATCTCACATGATGTTTTTGCAGTTTTCATGCTGTCACCAGCCCCTTCTTTTGAAACCTTTCTCTCAACATCTGTGACTACACACCCCTCATTCTCCTTCTGCCTCTCAGACAGCTTCTCATTCTCATCTGCTGTTTTCTCTTGGCTCATCAGCCTTTTAAATATTGGATTTTCCTGTTGAATTTGCCAAAGACCTCTTCTTTTCTTACTCTGATTCCCAATAATTTCATCACCAAGTTTCAGAAGAAGACTACTAAATCCACATCACTTCCTCTGTCCTTATCTGGGAGTTTAGACTCACATCTCTGTTGTACAGTGGATAGCTACAAATTAACAGCTAAGCAGCACATATCCAAATAAAATTCTTACCTCTTCCACCCCTAGTCCTTGCCCTCTATCATTACCCTTATGAAGCCTACTGCATGCCCCCCTTCAGTAACCCTTACCCTCTCTTCTTCTCATTTTTCATATCCAACTGGTCATCAGGTTCTTTCAGATTAGTACTCCAGAGATCTCTCAAAGTCATTCCTTCTGCCTCTTTGGTTCTACTCTTTGTTTGGCTTATATCCTGACCTCCTTGCACCTGAACCATCACAGTAGCCTCCTGATTTTGTGCCAGTGTCTTCCTCTTTAAAGCTATCATTCATACTGCTGCCAGAGTTATTAGTATCTTCCTAAGACATAGAGGGTAATGTAACTGTCCTACTGAAAGACTTCCAATGGCTTTAATTTCTGTAGGCTGAAGATATCAATATCCAAAGCCTTTCATGACACAGACCCAATTTCTTTTTCTAGACCCATAAGTCAGAGTAAATAATCTCTGTAGCTCCCAGTAGGAGAAGAAATTTGAGGAAAGAATTTCAATGGGAGGAAAGTAACAAAAAGTCATGTTTGAGTAGGGAAGCAATATGAACAAAAACACTAAAGTTGAAAATACTATTTTATTAAAAGGAAAACAAAGAAAAGATAACCTAATAGGCAAAGAAGGCTGGTATTGTC
The DNA here is from genome assembly GCA_004027375.1 of Macroglossus sobrinus. NCBI lineage: Eukaryota > Metazoa > Chordata > Mammalia > Chiroptera > Pteropodidae > Macroglossus > Macroglossus sobrinus. The sequence continues at coordinate 520,867 of PVKZ01000289.1, forward strand.
ATGTAGGGAGAGGTAGGTTTCAATCATTAGATTCTTAAAACAAAATCAAACAGGAATTTAATAATAGTTCTATGTTAATTTCCATGTATATTAACTATCCCTGCATATACCTTCTCCAAACCTAATATTCTGCAGCAGACCCAACAAAATACTCCCAAGTTGGTTAAGTGTTCTTACTTCTATTTTAGGCTTTCAATTCCAATTGTTAATAACTCCATTAAATATAAAACTTCCTTTCAGAGTCACTTGAAAATGTGTTATATAAATGCTGCATATTTCCCCTCTTACTTCTTCCCTAGCATTTCTCAAGCTTCTAAAAATAGGATGCTGGCTTTGTTCACTGTTCTAGCTCCCACTTGCACACCTATCATGTTCAGAGCCCAACTGGGACAGATCACTTTCATTACTGGTTGGGGGTTTTTTTCCATTTCTTCCTGCTCATGTAGCATTTTTTTTTAAATTAAGCTTAATGCTCCTGAGGAAATTATGTTCTGCCATGGGAATGTAAAGCCTACAAATTATCATTTATCTCTTCTGATTTTCATAGTAGCCCCACAAGACTTCTTTGCAACCAATGTAAAAGCTCTCCTATGTACATGAGGAGGGCAAATAAGAACAATAACAGTCAGCAATTGCCAATACTTATTTGAAAGCTCACTTACTATGAATCAGACACTATGCTAGATTCACACTTAGAATCATATTTAATCATCATGTCAATTTAATATCTAGATGTTATTACACTCCTCATTTTTCAGACAAGCAAATCAAAAATGGGAGGACTTCAAGAACTCAACCCAAGGCCTCAAAGCGGATAAGTTGGCAGCACCCCCTTTCAGACTTAGATCTGCCTGGCACCATAACTCATGTTCTGTTTGCAGAAAATCACAGAAAATTTTTGAAATACAAGCCTATACCTGGTACCTTAGGTCAGATTCTCCCAGAAACAGAACAAGAAACAAGTATTAGAGTGCCAGTGCCAGGAAGGGAGGGAAGATGTGGTACAGGGAAGGGAAGCAATTCCCAAAGAGTGTACATCCTCTGAGGAACTCTAGGAGACAGCCCAGTCCACACCTCCATGTTAGCCCAACCAGTAGGCAAGGGAAACTGAGATAATTCTCCACCAACTCCCACAGCTGGTTAGTTGAGAGTTGGGAGCACTTGCAGCTAGCTCTGAGCACCTACTGAGTATGCTTCCCAGTCAGAAAAAGACCTTAGAGAGTCATAGATTTTCAATAGAAAGCATCTCTATCAAGTAGATGTGAGTACCAAGGAATGTGGGTAGGGTACCAAGAATGTCTCATATACATGTATATGGTCCTAGGACCTACAAAAGGCAAAAGAGAACTCTCCATCGCCTGGGCACACTATTACACTTCTTCACACACCATCTTCTTCACACACTCAGCTTAATCGATTGGGATTTCTCAATATTGGCTTTCACTATTTTTTCAGTAATTCCCTCTTTTCTGTCTCCAGCTGGGCAACATGAACTTTCAAGGAGACATGGGAATGATGGTGGAGCTGGTACCACTAGAAATGATGGAACCCCCACCCACCCTTCCACCACTGCACACCAGAACTTTCTAGTGGCCAGCACTACTGTACACTGTAGAAATCTGTACACTTCCCATAATACAAGGTTTCTCACACTCTCTCCTTAGGCTGCAAAGGCAAGACACTAACGGTCCCCAAATTCCAACTTCTATAGACCAAGATGAGATCATTTTCAAAGACAGGATCCTATCTCTGAAAAACTCTCCTTAAAATCCTTCATTAAAGATTTTATAATTCTGAAGTTCCTAAGTTAGTCAATATAACAAGAGAGCTAAATATTGCATAGTCTTTGGGGTTAAATAGCTCTCTAAACAATTTTATAGGTTGGTTATTATAGTGTGATGATAAATATTAATAATACTAAAGCATTCCCAGCTATTGATAGCTCACTATGTGCTCGGCTATCTGGTGACCTCATTATTTCTCACTATAACCCTAATTGATTCTTGTAGTTTAAAAATCAAAAGCACGCAGGTATATCCATGGTCCTTCCAGAGTACCCATTCCTATCTAACCCAAGTTGTATAGGCTGTAGGCACCAGTCACAGAGATGAAATGGAAAGTGGCTCAAAGGTAGATTAATAGTCAGGTCTGGAAGAAAGGGCTTTAGGCTGGCCCAGACAGGTAGGGGAGATAAAAACTTTTTCTATTTCCTCTGATTCTCAACTTTTTGTCACATCTTCTTTCATTATTTTCCACAAACTTTCCTTCCATTGCTTTGCCAAAAAAAAAATTAAAAATAATTTTTAAAAAGCCCGGATGGTTAAGTAACTTGTCCAAGGTCACATAGCAAATAAAAGCCAGATCCAGGGTCCAAACCCAAGTATGTTTTTTTTTTCCTACCATACTACTGTGCCTTTCTAGCATTCTCTGAAGTAAAATGTTCAGAGCCCATTGCCATAAAAACACTAAAGAAATGATTGCTAAATAATGGAATATTTTAATAAATATGAAATATAGAGTATTTCAGAAAGTGAAAATTACTATAAAATTCTGCAAAAGGGTTGATTTATCAATGGTTGCAGCTGTATCCTCCATAGGAAGTCAAATTAATAATGTCATCTACATTTGTTCTTAGGAGAGGGGTAACTTGCTCGAATGGAAAGAATTCTGAGATCATCTAATCTTCGGCTTGCAGAACTGAGGCCAGAGAAGTTAAGTAACTAACTTTAGAGCACTCAGCTAGCTAGTTAGCAGTCAGCCCTAGCTTCTCCTGACTTCAGACCTGAAGCTTTTCCATTCACCCCACCAGATTGTGTCTTTTCATTCAAACTACCCCTCGGACAATTGCAGATGGTCACAATTTTTAGCACTCATGCAAATTTTGATCAGTTCCACTGCCCCACGTTTCTAACAATTCCCAGAAATGTTTTCTCTCACAGGTATTTAGGATAGTGCTATAATAAGTTTTTTTAATGTCTTTTCTCCGAAAGAAATTACATGCCGAAGCTCCAAGCTTATGCTTCATCGTTATATAACACTTGTCTGGGATTACAAATCACTTGCAAAAGGACAAGGCCTGGGGGAGGCGAGGGTGGGTGTGAATCTTTTGTGGTTTCTTGTGTAACATGAGGCAATTTGTCGTTTTAGAGAAGTGGCAGCCTGTGCTCTCAAGTCCATACTATATAAGACCGATTTTGATTACCTTTGAAAATTTAAATAGTTTTTGAGGCCATCCCTGAATTGGGGTAGAACACAATGGTTGCAGACAGACCTGTTTTTCTCTCTCCCCTTCCACCCAAGTAAGGGAACAGTCTAATAATAAACCAAAGTTCTAGAACTTGAATTTGAACTGAAAATACCTCCAAATAAAACCTGTTTCTTCCATCCTGCCCATGGGAGGGGAAGAGATCAGCCAGAGCTGGCAACTGGTGCATTTTCTGTGAAAGTGCGCCCTCTGTTGATGAATTTCACTAACGGTTAGGTCTCGGGAGAAGTAAACAATTATCATACCAAAAAGAAATTTTTATTGGGGGGAGAAGATCTGTAGAGAAATCCATTAATATTCAAATTTATAGTCATAAGTTAGTGATTATGGAAGACCCACAGAGAGTTGTTTTGGTTCTCATAGAGATCCGCACTAGAGAAATTCAAACACTTCTGTTACTTAGGGAGCTCTCCAAATACCTTGTTGCTGGGCACATTTATAAAGAAATGAAAATAAAGCAACTCAAAGGGGCAGCGGTGTAAAGATTTTGGCTATTCATATTACATTCTTGCCAAAATAGTCAAAAGCGGTGTGAGGCCACTTCAATTTGGGAAAATGGACAAGAATTCGGGAGCAAAAAGAGATACTTTTTAAAAATGTTTTGACTAAAAATGAATGAGGCTTTTTAAAAAATGCAATACAATAAGCTATGTCTTCAGTGGTAAATCCTCCATTGTTGTGTCTTATCTTTTTCTTTTTTTTTTTTTTTTGACCCCTTGTAAAAGCCCTGCAATCTGCTGCATATCTTTACTTCAATGTTTAGAGTAAAAGGGCAGCGAGAGAAAGCCCACTCCTTTATTAGATATTCCACTAAGCAATCTTCCATTCCCTGGCCCCTGCTTACATTTGATTTAAAAAAGAAAAAGAAAAGAAAGAAAAAGAAAAAAAGAAAGAAAAAAACCACGAATTTTAATGGTCTATGGTTCGCCGCTAGTAGGGAGAGTATTTTTCTCACAATTCACTGCCCTGCTCCGGTTTCACTCACCCCACCCACCCAGTCCTAATTCAGACCACCTAAACTGCCTCTATTATTCATCCAAATGATTCCTCATCACGCTGTGCACAAGCACCCACGTTTACTTCCTTAGCAATGCTCACTTTAACCCCTCGGTGCAGGAGAAATACAAAATCAAACCAGCTGCCTGAGTCTAGCACTCACGGGGACTGAGCACAGGTTTTGCCGTTCCCACCCTTGAGCCATTCTAGCAGCCCATCGACAAACAGACCACATTACATAAGGCAGCAGGGAGGCCAGCAATGAGCCTAGCAAGAAAGATTACACCGCCACAGCTTCACCCACGTGCTTGGAGAAACTCCTCCAGCGCCTCGGGAGAAGCAACCCAGACGTCTGTAGCTGTGCGTACGTTTTGTGCCAGGCAGCAAGCACGCGGTATCGAATGGAATCTCTCTCTACATATGTGTATTCCAAAATCTAAATGGTTAGCAGAATTCATGTTGCCTCAGGGGAATAAGCAACATGCTTTCCTTCTTTGAAATTCCTTCAACTCTTTATTCAGAATAAGAGTTCGCTGGGGGTGGTTTGAGATTGTTTTACTCCCCGGTCAGCACGTGTTTAGTGACTAGAGCGAACAGAGCCAGTCTAATCACAGGAGGGTAACCCAAATTCGTCCTTCCTGCTCCTTACTTGAGCCTTCTCAGTTGACTGGTCTGTGGGAAGAAAGGAGGGCATGGCGAGAAATTGATTTCCGACTCTGCCATAACCTGAGTCATAGCTGCTAAGGTTCCGGACTACATTTAAAGAAACCTAAATCTCAGATGGAGATTTGGTTTGAGAAATGAGCAAGCAAGTAAAACCGCTCTCCCCTTGGAGATTCTGATAAGAAAAAAAAAAAGACTGGAATCGAAGTCATTTTTCATTCGCGTGATTGGAGTTGATCTTAAGTAGGTCGCTGCACTCGGTCTCGCCTGTACATTCAGTTGATCTTCATTCAGTTCGGGGGCAGCTGACAGCAGTGATCGAACATTGCTTTTAAGTGGAAATAATGTTTTCCTACCAAGATATCACTCACATATTTAATATGCAAGAAAATTCTCCACACTTTTGAGATCAAATTTATATTATATGGATATTCTCTTGTCCTTTTATGTTTGAGATAGCATTTCATTGTAGAAAGGACGTAATTAGCATGTTAAGAGGGACTGAAAGGAGTGTGATGGGGAGGGAAGAGAAAAGAGAGAGGAAGGGAGAAAGAAAATTAGAAAAGTGAGAGTCCAGGAATACTTAGGGTATGAGAAAGAGCAAGTCACACTCTAATCAAAGAGTGAATGTCAGTTCATTGCTGCTAATCACCAGTTAGAGAGGACTAATTAGAGAAAGCTGCCGGCTCCTGGGAGCTCATCCGAATCGGAGGTCAGGGATAGTCCAACTATGCACAGCCCTCTCCCCACTGAGAATCTCTGCTGCCAGTAATGTAGTAACAGTAATGACAGTGATGTAATGGGAGGTGCCACTGATGTAAGGATCTCATACGTGAGAATCGTGTGCAGAAAGAAAAGGCTGAGGACTCCTGGAAATAAGAGAAAAAGAAATGAATCCATTCGCTGCAATGAAAGATACCAAATACATACTTGAAGATGAGATATAGAAACTCTCAAAGAGGAAAGTAAACCCAGTAATTAAGTTATCCCAAACAATATAGGACAACAATTCTTTGTTAATAATGAAGAGAGATATGTCATTCACAGGGACAATTGGTCATTATGTGTCAGTCACTTGGTATAAAGCTGGGGGTTTATATATTTTCCATGATGAGCCTGCAGAGATTCTTGTTATGTAAATGTGGGTGGGTGGCAGCTGGATTTTGGTTCAATGACGGTATTTTCAGTATTTTTGACTGATTTCTAAATTCTGAATTGTGTTTAATATACAAAGTTCTGGGCCTCTTTATGAGCTGCCTTTGTTATAGCTGTTGTTATTGATGATGATGATGATGATGATGTTATTTTGTTGTTGACGACGATGAGGTTGTACAAATAAAGGAGACAAAAGGGGTAGCACTGCCGCAGTTTCTGGTAACAATTGATTTTATAAAAAGTTTTGCTTCCATCTAGTGGTCATTGTGTAGAACTGTCCTATTCTGACAAACAAAAATCATTGAACTAGATTTTTGAATGCCCCTACACTGTGCAGAGAGCTAGTGATTAAAATACTAACAATAGCATTTTAAAATACTGTTAATAATGATGTGAGTCTGATAAGTTCTCAGTGTACTGGAGTAATCAACCACTTAATTGCTGTAAACAAAACCAATAACAACAATAATAGTTAATATTTATGTAGTGCCCACTATGTGACAGACATTGATACGTGCTTTCCAGGTTTTAACTCACCTAATGTTCTTAATAACTCTGTTTTTAGCCTCATTTTACAGAAAAAGTTGCTGAGCTCAGAGATTTTACATAACTCCCAGAGTCACAGAGTAAGTGCTGGAGCCATGCTTTGAACCAGGCTGACTGGCTCAAGCCTCTTCTCTTATTCCTATGACAGGTACAATACAGGGAAGATGTAGTAACTATAGGAATTGAGCCATGGCAGCGAGGATGGGAGCAAGATTTTAAAGTAGAGGAAAGTTCTAAAATATATTTAGGGGGTAGAATTAACAGGTGGACAATTGGATGGGGAGGAAGGTGGAAGGAAGGTGGTAAAGAAAATAAGATAGTGAATTTTGAAGTAGATATAAGGAGGAGAATGGATGGAGATAAGACTCATTTCTTTTTCAGAGGCTTAGAGGTGATAAGAAGTAAATACATTTTAATGATAATGTGAATATTAGGACAATATCTATGTATGATTAGAAAAACTGTTCCTTTATATCGGGAATCACTAACAAAGACATATGAGAATGCATACATCTAATGTGACTTTGTAAAACTTCTGACATTTCTGAAATTGAAACCGTCTATTGTGAACTATACCTACAAATAATATTCAAATGTTTTACTCTAGAGTATACAAAGAGTGCTTAATGTGGGGCCCATATGATATGATGTCATATTTTTCATAGAATTTTTCAAAGCTGTCAGGACCTTGGAATTCAAGTATTCCAAACCCCCTCGTTTCACTAGTAAAGGAAGTTATATCAAGGGAAATACACCTACAGTATAACAAGGAACTAAGGCAGTCATTGTATAAGATAAAAAGAAGTGTGATACAGAGCTCTTGTCCTCAAGAAGTTTATACTTTTATTGGGGAGATAATAGAGTGTACAAAATAGTTGCCACTCCTTCTTTTAATCACAGCACCTTGAAGTTCTTTGGGGGAATCATTCTTCCTCCACTCTGTGATTTCTGTGGGGCCGACCCTACCCCTGGCCCCAGCAGATACAAGCTAGACAATAACACTAGTAGCCTGTTTCCATGGTGATGGTAATTGAGCCAGGGGTGGGCTGATTGCATAGCCCAGCCAATAAAAGCAGATGAGCATCAGGCCAGGAGGCTTTCTGAAACATTTTAAAGGAAAAGTGACCTTTTTCCACAGAGGTTGCCAAGCTGGTAGAAGGTCAGTCTAGAGCTGCTAGAGGCCTCCATGTGAAGAGAGTGTCCAGAGACTGATGTTACCAGTGGAAGATAGACCAAGAGAGGACGAGACTTGGAAAACTGATGGCAATGTGTGAGCCTCTAAATCAAACTGCCCTAAAATGTGCCAGATTCAGCATCCTTTTACCATGGCTTCTCTGTTCCCGAGCTCTTCATTTTACTCACCCACATGGTTAACAGGATTTCTTCATGAAAAGTTATATTCCTTGATTCTTTCATATCTGCCTGTTGCCTTTTAATCAAATGATCAGTTAGCTGAGTACAGTACTCTTGGGTCCCAGTTTCTTACCCACAGAACTTTGCAGACTTGTTCCATTGCTTTCTGCCTTAGGACTGCCAATAAGATATAGACTGTCCAGTTAAATTTGAATTTCAGATGAAAAATGAATTTTTTACATATGTGTCTGTTCCAAATGTTCTATCTAAATTTTAAATTTTACTGGGCATCCTATATTTTTATTAGCTGCATTGGGCAACCCTAAAGAAGCTGCGGAAAGTTGAAGGAAAGTCTGATTACTCTTTCTCCTCCTCAGTTTGTAGATGATGACTTGCCTTTAAAAAAAAATTACCTGTATACCTGAAATTCTTACTTTAAATTTTTATAGTCAGTATTGGATATCAGTTGTTCTGTATCTTTTTTCCACAGTATAAAGGGTGCCCTTTTTATCTTAGTATTTCCTTTTACCTTTATTTCAAAGAAATTATCTTGTATTCTAACTCTGTCTTTCTGTATTTCAGGAACATAATTGTCTAGTATGTTGGATTACCTTGTCTCTCTATCACCTGCTGTTTTATTCATCTTTTTACCTCTGCATATACTAAGACTATTTCAAATATTTTCCATGCCTATTTTCAACCTTAAATATTTTTATCCTTGCTGTCTTGAATTAATTTTTTTACAGTAACATTGGTTAACGAAATCTAATAAGTTTCAGCTGTACACTTTAACAGTAAGGCATATATATATATTTACACTGTGTGTTCACCTGCCATAGTTAGATTTCTTTCTGTCACCACAATTTGACCCCCTTTACCCAAATTAATTTTTAAAGTATAATGGTAGGCAAATTTTTTTAATTTCTGCAAGGTCCCTTTCTTATATCACTCTCTTGTTTTATCATCTTATCTACTACCTCTTGTTTTATTGAATTTATATTTTTACAAAGTCTTCCATAACTTGTAGTGCACATAAGGAATATCCTCCTTATTCTTCCAAAGTTAGGGAGTCTTCTGCCTTTTATTCATCCATCCATTCATTCATTTATTACTGTTCTCCTCCCTTTCTAACTACCTTTCTTATATGATTGATTTCTCTATCTACCCATTTATTTATCTGTAATATGGTTGCATGGTTTCCCTGCCATTTTAATTCAATTTGTTAATGCTGAATGTGAGCAGCTTTGTGCATCTGTCTGCTCAGAGATTGTGTGGGTAAATTTTAATTGACACCTTTTCCACTTTATCCAGGGTGAATCTGTCTTTTCTGTTGGAGGGCTGGGTGTTAGTTCTTTTGTCCAAGTGGAAGTCATGTGAAGAAAGCAAGAGAGGTAATTCACCCGAAACTGAGTTCACCCCTTGCTAAGAGATGTGAAATCTGCTTTTTCCTCTGAAGTCTTATTAAATTTTCAGTGCTGGTTTCCATTTCCCATTATGTTTGAAAGAAATTTAGAGATAACCAAGCCTTCTTTACTTTGCGGAACTTATTTAAGGAGATAGCATAAAGCTTTTTTAAAAAAAGAAAAAGAAAAAGTGTTTTAAACTGCTGAGTACCATTCTCAGCCTGGCACAAGTGCAAGTTTGTGGACTTGGTTTCTCTTTTCATTCAGATTTTAACCTGAACACTCTCGAGATGGCCCTCTGTGTGGAGGGAGGGAAGGCAAGGGAGAGAGTGACTTTAAGACCCCTTATTATTTTAAGTAGGTGCACACAGTGCATGCTCAATGGAAGGAGGTTAGCCAGGTGTGAATGTTATATGTCAAAAGAACCACAATGTCAGCATGGCAGGCACTGTGTCTCCTTTATTTTAAAACAAATTGATTTTATGCGATTATTACAGAATTTCATATGTGGCTTTAGGCATAAGTCCTAACCTTCATAATCAGCCTTTATATCTCTCTACTTCCCTGCACAAACTCTTATTTCAGCCAAAGTGGCCAACTCACTATGACCTAAATAAGTTTTGAGTTTAGTCTCTAAAATGTGGCTCATGTTATGCCACTCCCCTAAAATACCTTCTTTTACTCATTCTTACACAGCCTTTATGATTCAGCTGAAATTCCACCTCCTTCACAATGCTTCTTTTGTGTCAATCTAAAGTGATTGCTCCCACACTGCCAGAATGTTTTACATTCTGAGTAAATTCTTCAGCACTACCTTCCGTTTCACTAATTCACTCTTCAGCTCTGTCTAACCTGTGGTTTACTCTATCCACTGAGCTTGTATTTTCATGACTACACTTTTCATTTCAAGCAAATCAATTGGAATTTTTTTAAAGCCTGCCTGGTCTTTTTAGTAATACCTTGATATTCTATCATATTTTTTCTTCTCCTTTTAATGTTTTGTCATACTTCATAGTACATATTTAATAATCTCATCATCTGAAGGATTTGAGGGTCTAATCCAACTGTTGGTTGTATTGGCTCCTGATGTTGTTTTGTTTTTTGTTTTGTTTTGTTTTGCTTTGCTTTGCTTTGATGGTGAGCTCACATTTAGTGAGGCCTTATTGGCAGGAATCCTTTGTGGTCTGGTTTGAGGGTATGACTCTCCAGACAAGATTGGTATTTATTCCTACCAGGAGCATCACTCGATAGGGACCACTTTTACATTCATTTCATGGGTTGGGGTTTGTGGAACCATAAAGAGAGTGTATATTTGAACCATAAATTCACCTGAGAGCAAGATCCAAACTTTTTAGGGACCTGGAGAACAGAGTGGTTGTCTCACTAGCAGTAGGTAGATTTTGCTTGTGTTTCACCCTTTCACTGTGGCATAGTCCTTTGAGGTTTGTAGCTTTATGCAGTCATTCCTTTCTGCTTTGCTCTGGGGCTAAAGTGTAGGTGCAGTTAAAAGCTAACCCTCTTGGTTACAAAACCGCAGAACCCATCCACCCCTAACCCTGAGCAGCAAGAGCTTCAACTTCTCCCTTAAAACTCTTTTTTCAGTTTTCCTCTTCATTTTTGGTTCTTAGGAGGAATTCTCTTAGTTTCCTATTCTCTCTATATACAAAGAATATTTATTATGTTTTATGCATTATTTCTTGGTATTTTGTATTTAAATAGTTAACATTACCTAATATACCACATTGTAAGAAATGGAAGTTTACAATTGATTCAATAATTAGTCATAGAGAGCCTCGTGACAGACCTCATATTTTTGTTTTGACCTATTATTTAAATCTTAAGAAGATTTTTCACACATTTTCTCCTCAGATTAAAATAAATGAAGCCAGGACTTACATCTCACAGTTTTTTATATTTATGATAGTGTTTTACCTAGCATGGCTCCAGGTTAATTAATAGAAAATAAATTGGTTGAAAATGTTTGGGTCGAATACAATTAGTCAAAGAATCATATTGATTAAAAATTAAACTGAATGTCCCAAGTTTGTTTTTTCAAATATTGATAATTTGATACATCATTAATAATCAAAGCAATAAGTTTAGAATGGTGATAGAATGTTTAACAAGACAGATATTGTATCTTCCCTTATAGGAACTACAGCCTGGGATGGGTTTGTGGTCCTTTAAGTGTCTTTAAAGCATATTTATTTCTTCTCCAGAAGTTTGAGTCTTCTCATTCACACACAAAAAATTTTTTTTGTTTTATAATTCATTCTCACCTACTTATTCCTGTTATGCTGGTTTGCAAATGCTTTAATAAATTGTTACATTTGCCTCTAGCTCTAAATAAATTGTCTAAAAGAAAATTTGTATAAGAATTAATATTTACAGTATCAAGTTCATGCTGTATAATCTCTGTGTAACCTAGGATAATTGCACAAATTTTAAACACACTTATAAAAGTAATTTTGTCTGCCTTCTCATTTGCCCTTTCATCCTTTCATTTTTCAGCCATCACTGTTCACTTAATTTACTTAACATGTTTTTACTATCATTGAATAAACCTTTATTTTATATTTAATGTTTTCTTAACCATATTTGACATTCTGTGGCCAGCATTCAGATGATGTTTGCTGTCAGGATTGAAGCTGTAGTACAAAGCGTGTGCAACCACAATGTGAATGCAAGGACAAGCTGAGGGTTGCTTGCACTGCTGGCCTAAAGGCATATTGATCTGACATTTGCCTTGTTGCTAGACTGGAGACAGAAATCTCTTCCTGGGTTTTAAGAAAGATAGAAAAACTGCATCTAAATATTGATCATCATATGATTTCCATGGGCTCTGGTCCATCAGTAATCAGTGTAGCTAATTGTAGTTTGAGTTCAATGAAAAAAATCTCAATGTTTTCTTTGATGAAAGGCTACTTTTGCAGCTGACAGCTGATACCTGTTACACATAGGCCCTCAAAGAATTAGAAATTTTTAAATTAAATATAGTAAACTCTAATTCTGAAAAAAAAGAACAAAAATACTTAAAGGCACAAAAAAGTTTGTTAAAAAAAATCCATAGTGTTTCAACATTTTTAATGAGTGAAAAATCAATCATTAGAAATACTTATTTCAACAATTTGCATTCAACCAAATGGTCTAGGACTACCTAATAATAATAGCTAGCATTTATAAACCACAACAATATTTCCCATCCCACATAGTTCTTTATGATATGCTTTTGACACTCCTTGCATTGAAAGGTGGGAAATCTATATTTCTTTCTCTTGAATCTGGACAGGCTTGTTACTAAGGCAGAAATGTTGCTGTATGACTTCTGAGGCTAGGTCATTAAAGGTGATATAGCTTCTACCTAGTTCTCGTGAGTTGCTTGTGCTGTGAAGAAACCCAGACTAGCTTACTCAGACCACATGGAGAAGCCATGTGTAGATGTCACAATTGATAGCCTGAAAAGGTGCCCCCCAATAGCCAGCAGTAACCACCAGACACATAAGTAAAAATGACCTTAAATGACTCCAGATCTTAGCCGTAAAGTCAACCCCAGTTTATGAGTGTTCCAGCTGAGTCCTTGAGGTGCCATCTCTGCTGTGCCTCATCTAGTTCCTGACTCACAGAATCCACAACATAATAAAACAGTTGTTTTACAGCACTATGCTTGAGATGGTTTACTACACATTGACAGATAACCAGAACATAGTCTCACTAAAGTACGGCCCAAAAGGATGGCAAAGAAGAGAAATCTCACAATAGAGTTTCAAGCAGCAGATCTGTCTCCTTTTGCCTGGAAAGTAAGATGACCTGAAGTCAGCATCTATACGAATTCCTTGGCAATGGCTAAAGATATGAGTAGGTAAACATGACCTACAGGAAACAAAATTATAAGATTGGTAACAAAGTTTGGCAAAAGGATATGTGAATGAATTTCTCTGGGTGGGCTAAGAGACTGAGAATATTTCTGTCAACTGTGTATGCTCACAGGAAGCTCCCCATGGCCTTACTTATCCATTGTTGTCAGCTAGACTTTATTCCCTGCCCAGAGCTTGCTCAGAGGGCCCATGGTGGTCAAGATGATGACTATGCATGGGGATAAGAACACCAAGGCTAAGTGCCCTATTTTTCAGAAATGTTTTTGTTTAGAGCCCACAATGCTTGTTTCTTTAAAAATCATTCTTAGAATGGAAGAGGAAACTTCATTTTTTTTTATTATTTAGTTTGAACTATATGAAATTTGTAAGTTAAAATGGTTGAATATTGAAAATTTTATATGGTTCAACCTAACATTTAAGAAATTATTTTTTGAGGCTGGATGAATAGAAAATCCAATCACAAATCAAGGCAATTTATCGATCTTTGTACATCATGCTCAAGATCAATTCCAAAGTTAAATCAGTGAAGAAGTTAGCTTGTGTCAGTATTCCATGATATAATCTTCTTAGTTATATAAAAATGCTGACTGTAATGTCAGTCAAACAATGCCTGGTTAAAGCTTAGTAATGTAGGAGGATTGAGAAAAATGAAAGGAGAAGGAGGATAAAGTGACTGGTAGGCTTAAAAGGGAATCAATTTCTGCCATCATAAAAGACACACCTGACTGCTTTACTAAATTTAAAGACAATGAAGCACAGAAGAAGCACTTACCTGTCTGAGTCATGGGTAAGATAGAAGGCAGTAACTGAAAATACTATTTTTTATTTCTTTCCTGAAATTTGTCTCTGAAGATAATGGCAAGTTTATTAGAAGAAGATAACATTTTATTTCAAGTCATCCAGAAATAAAGGGAAACATGAAATGTCTCTAGCACAATGTGCTTTGCTGCATCTTGACCAAGAAAAGCTTTTGGAATGTGCCAAGCAGTATCTCACATCAATATGCCAAGCACCAAGCAAGATGCACTTGGGGAAAATATACTCAGTGGAGGATGTACAGTCACGCCACATCATCTTAATGTCTCCTTACTCACCCACCACATTCAAATTCAAAATTCAAATAGTATTTGATGGCAGCTGTTCTAGACTCTTGGGGAACATCAGTGAACACAACACACAAAGAGGGAGCTCCTCAGAAACTGGCTTTGTGGAATTGGGGAAGAGCTAGATAACAAAATAATGAATAGAGTACATATGAAGAAAATTTATAAAATTTGTTAAAAGGTAATAAGAGCTATGCAAAAACAAAAAAATATATACAAAGAACAGAAGAAAAAGATAAACAGTTTTAGGTGTGCAGAACCCCAGGTTTGGGAGCAGCAGAGGGCAGGTCGCAATGTTAAATCAGGTGGTCAAGGTGAAGCTCACTGAAAAGGTGAGAGTTGAGCAAAGATGTGAAGAAAACAAGAGTCAGCCAAGTGGACATCTGGGGCAAGAACATTCCAGGCACACAGGCCCTAAGGCCAGAGAACATTTCTGGTGTAGAAAGCAGAAAGGCCAGTGGGGCTGGAGTGGGGAGAACAAGGAGAATAGGACAGGTGATCAAAGAAGTAATGGGAAGGCAGGTCAAGAAGTACCATATTACTCAGAGAGGGGTCCAAGGACCAGCAGCATCAGCTTCACCTGAGGATTGGTTAGAAAAGCAGAATCTCAGGCCCCACTCGAGACCTACAGGGTCATAGTCTGCATTTTAACAAGATCTCCAGGTAATTCATATGCTTGTGAGATTTTTAGGAGTACTTATGTTGGAGTCTTGAAGCCCTTATTAGCATCTGTATTTTGACTGTGACAGAGATGGGTCATTGCAGGATTTTGAACAGACTAATCATATTATCTGCCTTATATTTAAAAGGATCACTGTGGCCTGTGTGCTGGGGAGATCCTGATGATTGCTAGATCTAGGAGTAAGATGATGGGGCTGGGACCAGAATGCAGGAGGCAGATAGTGAGCTCTAAGCAAGTCACTTGATCCTGCTACCTCTTCAGTTCATCTCCTCCTCTCCTATTCCCTTTCAGCTTCTATTCAGGAACATAAGTCAATTATACATTAAAGGGTTAGAAAATACTTCGTAAGGAAGTGACCTTTCAAGTCAACTTCCTTAAAAGAGGGTCTTGGGTACTGTAAGAACAAACAAGGGCAGCCTAACACAGTCCCCATCATGGCCAGGAGAGTCTTAAATAGTAGATGCTTGAGCTGAGATTAGGAGTAGGAATTATGTTAGGGGGAAAAAAATAAAAAGGACATTCTGGGAAGAAACAGCAACATATGTGAGGACACAGATGTGAGGAACTGTATGACATACTTTGCCTGAACAAAGTAGGGGAGTGGGGACATGGGCAGGAAATGAGATTAGAGAACTAACCAGATCCTGAAATGCCTCGTGTGCTGCAGTAAGGAGTTCAAAATATCCAGAAAGCTCTGAAGATTTCAAGATGTACGTTTTAGAAAGAGCATTTAGGAAACAATGGGGATGACAGTTTAGAAGGGGGTGAGTCTGGAAACAGAGAGAGAAGCCCCAAGCCAATAAAAGATGACAGTAGTTTATTCCAGGGCCCAGAGCCCAGTATTGGCAGTCAGAGATTCCTGAGTCCAGATCTGCCTGCCACCTGTCAGCTTTATACACTAGGCAAGCTACTGAACTTCCCAAACCTCAATTTTTCTTCCATTAGATAGGGTATTTCTCATTTCCTTAATGGTATCTCAGACTGCTGTTTAAAGAATCAAATAAGATGTTGTATATAAAATGTTTGGCATACAGTAAATATTTAACAAATTGCCTTATAAAAGCATTCCAAGAGATTCTAATTTGCAGCCAAGGTTACAAACCACTGATCTAGTCCAACTACTTCATGTCTGTATGAAATCAAAGAACCACACAGAAATAATTTGTTTAAGGACACACTCCTAGCTAATAATTTATTGGGACTCAAGTCCAGCACGGTTTGACATTGTAGGGTAATGGTGAAGGGCTTGCACTCTAGAGATGGATACTAATGTTGCCACTTACCAGCTGAAAGACTGACTGGGTTTCTCAACATCACTCTAGACTGTTATCTGTAAAATGAGGTTGACAACTATATCATAGGGCTGTTGGAAAGATGAAATAGATGAAGGCATACAGAGCACTCAGCACAGTTCCAGGTACCATCATAAACCATTAGTTAAATGCTAGCTATTGTTATTAACTATGCTCTGACTCTCAGACCAGCATTCTTTCCATATCTCTACCTGATTGTATAAACCTCTTGTGAATTTTAACCATGTTTGCCTCATTCCTCATGGCTACACTCATGGGAATAGGTTTTTACATATTGAATGGAGAAAAATGTAAAGAATTGAGTAGTTTTAATTCTCCTTGCTGGCTAATACCAGGAGGTTTAATCAAATGAACCAATATAACTGTGTACCAAACATTCGTGCTCACTCATAGACCCTAACCAGGTACTGTTTGTGCTGTCACTGGGTTTTCAATGGCACTGTGTATCATCAGTAATTGACACCAATATTCTGACAGAAATGACCATTTAAGAGTGTCATTAGCTGTCTCCCTGGGTTTGGCTGTAAATGTAACTTAAGTAGGATCTTTAGTACATCAATTTCTTATTGCAGTCATATGTATTTTCCTGAAGTAAAGAGCTCTGGAAAGAGCTGAGTGGGTGGGTATTTTGGCTTGTTTTCCTGTTAAAAGATGACTGGTGTTTTTTACTATTATCTGAAATTTGTGTGCTATTGCAGAAAGCATCCTTCTCAAGGGAAGAACATGGGTACTGCTGGAGCTAAAGTACTTTTTTTTGTTATGTGTACAAATAAGGCAAAAGGTTTATGAACTTGCTTCTTACACAAAAGTTGCCCCATTAATTCATTTTGTAGTACTTGTAAATATCTTAACCTCTAACTGATCACTATAGGACATCTTTCTCTTGCTTCATATAGAGCACAGAGCTTTCCAATTTGAACAGTGGGAGAAAAAAATTTCTTTAGTATATATAAAAATTCTAATTGCCACCAGATTCAAAGTAGCTATATAATTGCCAAAGCTAAAACACGATGTTTCTGAAGGTACTTTAATTAGAGTTTGTTTCATATTACATCTCATCATGAAATTGAAAATGCCAACCATGTAAACTCTGTGGATAAGCTTTCTTTGTGTTTTGTTAATGTGCTTCAGGTAGATTCTTATTTATAAGAATTATTTATTCAGTAGAATTGTAGATTGAAGAAACATAAATTTGTATTGTTTATTTGAATGACCATTAGGGAAACTGACCTAAGTAAACTAGGAAAAGAACTATAAAAACATTTCAAAGAATTTGGTTCCCATGGTTTTATGATTAAACAAATTTTAAAATCTATAGAAAAGCCATTTTAGTTAATTTACCAGTTGGATCTTGTAGGAGGTTTAAGATTTCGAGCTAAACCCATCTCTCTGGACAAGTAAGCTAACTTCTTTTGCATTACTTAGTGCATGGAGGTGAGGAGAGAGGAAATGCAATATAAGACCAAGTACCTCATTGCTCTCTTATAAGACACATTTACTTGAACACAGCAAATTTTAGTTTCAACCACTGTGATTATCCTGGAAGTAGTAAGAACTCAATGAATTAAACATTTGGAGGAAGTGAATACCTTGCAACTGATGTCATCCACTCATTCTTATTTTAACATCAACAAAGTATTCCTCTATAGTCAAATTTCTTATGTTCTCAGAAATTGTCATTGTGATAAAGTGCATTATTAGCTCTAATTTTTATTGCTCCCTGTATATCTTTTGTCATGTGACTTTGGAGTTCCTTCATAAAGACAGGGTGTATATTGCCACCCCTTGTCTTTGAGCTTGGCCATGTGACATCCTTTGGTCAAAGGAATGTGGGCAGAACTGACAGGGTGCCAGTAAAAGGCTCAGCCTTAAGAGGACTACACGTTTCTGCTTGCCCTCTTGTGGCTCTGCCATTCTATAAAAAGAACATACCTGAGGATGAGACATGTGGAGCTGAGCCTCCCAAGTAGAGCCCAGCTTAGATAAGCCAACCACAAGATGCAAACTTGTCAGCAATGATAATTGTTTAAACCACTAACATCCGGGGTGGCTTGTGATGCAGCAGTAGTTAACTCAGATAATACTATAACAAGTTCTCTAGATTGTGATCTCTCAACAAGAGCTGGTCTTGTTTCTACAACGGGGAGGTTATCCAACTATCACTTTACTGATAGATTATTTCTCTATGACGTATCAAAAAATAATTTACCAATTCTCTGTTGTGGGCTCAATTCTTCTAGATTCTGGTATCCGTGGTGGCATGCACAGAAATCATCCTCAATTGATATATGCCCTCTAGTAATGAAAAACTGGAGCCACAACTGCAAAGGTTATTCAAACTATAGGATGTAAAGCTTTCTCTTTTCAGGGTTCAGTTTCTTATACCCAGGCATTGTAATATCTTGGCCTTTGTTTGAACACTGATTCTACTATGGCAAGCACTCTCTCTTGCCTGATTCAGTAGAGATTTGGGAAGTATCTCTTGACCTGATTTTCTATGGAGCTGACTGGTTTAACCCAGGTATATGAACCATGGATGAATGGAAGTTTCTCATAGGCCTTAAGGCTCTCAATATATACAGATGTGAGAGAGAGGCTAGCCTAGTGTGTAGTCAGATGGTGGTCTGGGAATAGAACTTGGAAGTGCTCATCACTAGAATAGACAGATATGATCCCTGTTGGAAGTGCTCATCCTTAGGATAGACAGATATGATCCCAGAGAACAGGATCGCGGGGCAGAGGTAGGAGGGCTAGAGTGCGATGAAGAGGAGATCAAGGGGAAAGGAAAAGGAAAGATGAAATGTCATGCTGGAATCTGAGACAACAACAAGAATCTTTCTCAGAGGAACTTTATATTATATTAAACGTTTATGTTATAGTAAACATTTGCTTGTTTGAATGTGTTTAACAGCAAGTGGGATATATCACCTTCTGGGCATTTTTGGCTATGATGCCTTAGTTGTTTTTTGCTTTGTAGTTGTCTTTCTCTAACATCAGGTACCAGGACCATTTGAGGAGAAGACTGTTCCTCTAGGTTGGAAGTGATGACTTTCTCTGCCTATGAGGCCTCCCTGTTTGTCAAAGGACTCATGCATCCTTTGGGGACATGAAAGCCTCATTCAGGGAACAACTAGAAATTGAGTTCTTTGAGAACCAGGGACATTGCTTGTCAAGTCCTTCTGCTAGGTCCTAGGACTTTGGTCCTGGCCCTTGGGCCCTGCCACATCAGACCAAAGGAAGCCCTTGGCCTCTGCCTCTCCCTCCTCAACCCACGCAGGATTTTCTGACCCATACAGATATAAGCATAGGATGACTCATCAGTGGGCTGCCTCTGAATCATGGCTTAGTCCTGATGTTGAAAGGCAAAGTGAATGCAGCCCTTGAAAATTAATGTGAATTGGGATTCATTTAGGGTTTTTACTTAAATATTAGTGTACTTTGACTCAATATTAACCCTCCTTTGAGTTTAATAAAATAACAATGGGAAGATATTCAAAGTCGCTCTGATGACCTCATTCCTGATTCAGAATCAGGCTGAATGTCCATCATGTTTTTTATTAAACTTTAATTTCAAATTACCTGCTGATCCCTAATAATGATTAACTGAATTGATGAGATTCCATAATTCTTGGCACAAAATATTCAATATGGTTCAAACCAAAGATCTACAACCAAGAATACTTTATCCAGCAAAGCTATCGTTTGGAGTTGAAGGACAGATAAAGAACTTCTCATACAAAAATAAGCTAAAAGATTTTATCAACATCAAGCCAGTATTACAGGAAATTTTGGAGGGACTTTTTTAAGAAGAAAAGATATGTGTCAAAAACATGAATAAAGAATGGTAATAACTACATTCCTATCAACAAGTACCTCAAATGGAAAAGAATTAAGTGCTCCAACCAAAAGATAGACTAGCTGAATGGATAAGAAAACAAGACCCTTACTTATGGTGTCTATAAGAGACTCACTTCAGATTAAGAGACACACACAGAATAAAAAGAAGATGGAAAAGATATTGCCTTGATGGACCTAGAGGGTATTGCGCTGAAAGAAGTAAGTCAGATAGAGGAAGACAAATATCGCATGATTTCACGTACAGATGGAATCTAAAGAACAAAATAACAACAACAACAAAAATGGAAACAAACTCATAGATACAGAGAATATTTTGAGGGATACTGGATGGGAGGGAAATTGAGAACAGTGAAAAAGGGCAAAGGGATTAAGAAGTACAAGTTGATAGTTACAGAATAATCATGGAGATATAAAGTGTAGCATAACGAAAATAGTTAACAATGTTGTAATAAATATGTAAGGGGGAAGAGGAATATGAGATTTAGTGGAGTGATTACTTTGCTAGTTATATAGATCTCTAATCATTATGCTGTACAACTGAAACTAATATATTATTGTATGCCAACTACAATTGAAAAAAAGTCATTGAATAGTACAATGTAAATACAGGAAACTAAGTATATTCTATTATATATACTCTATTATAATATATATTCTATTATATTTCAATAAAGCTGGGGGGGAAACACCTTTAAATCAACGTGTTTTCCCTGATATTAACCTTTATTGTCAACATTAACTATAACTTACATTATAGTCACAATAAGTACAATTTATATCTTGGTGAATTGAGAATACTCTATTAATACCACATTTATTTGAGTAAATCGAGGTTCCTATATTAATACAATTTTAAAAGCAGCATTTTTCTGTTTTATAAACAAGCTTCAACTTTTTCTTTCTAATCTGTCTGCCTTGTGGCTATATCTAGTAACCATCAATTAACAGTAATGTCAATAAAACAAGCTTAGCAAAGCGGGGGTGGGGGAAGCAGAGTGAAGAACATTATGCCAGGAAATACTTTAATGTAAGTGGAGCCCTGCCAACTTTTATTATTATAAGAAAACAAAGCAACTTTATTAACCCAACAGACATTATAATTTGGCTTTTATTTTTATTTTGTTTTATTTTTGTATGCAATAGAATTCTTTGTGGTCTGCTACTTGCTTCATATAAAAGGAAGCTTATTTTAATGGCAAGATGTGTATGTCTTTCCATTTGTATTTATTCATCTCAAATATCTACAAAATACATTTATCTATGGTGTTTGGGAAACAAAAATGTTATCAAAGCAGAACCAATTTAGCACCTTGCTTCCTTTGGTTAGGGCAAAATTTGTTGCAGAAAAAAATTATGTTTGTTTCCTGTGCTGCCCCAGGAGCAACTAAATCCCCTGAAAGGATTATAAATGACATTTTATGTATAAATTTGCTCCATTACTAGTATCTATTACCTGAAAAATCTAAAACAAAACAAAAAGGAAGCTCCAAGCAATAATAGATTTTGTCCTTGAGGTTGAAGATTAACTCTGAATAGCACAAAAGATACTGACAGTAGGAGCTCAGCCTAGCACATTTGGCGCATCAGGGCCCCACTCTCCCCAGACTCTTTTTGCTCTCCCTCCTTTTGCAGATTCTCACAGGTAGATTGACAGAGTTTGGAGATTATCCAAATATCTAAAGAAAAAAATTACATCCAGTATATATATAAAGCTTTCTCATCAATTTTTCTATTCAGGAAAAAATTAAGTGTAGAAACATCTTTATATTGCCATGCCTTAAACACACCCTTAAAATGTTTAATTTGCTGTAAATTCAGATTTTATGTGCCTCTCATAAAAAATTGCAAACTAGGTCTCATCTAAGAAAAAAAATGAGAGATTGGTTGCTCTATTGTAACATTCTATTATAGAAATTTTCAATTATTCACACAATTGAGAGAATAGTGTAATGA
Organism: Macroglossus sobrinus; assembly: GCA_004027375.1. Taxonomy (NCBI): domain Eukaryota; kingdom Metazoa; phylum Chordata; class Mammalia; order Chiroptera; family Pteropodidae; genus Macroglossus; species Macroglossus sobrinus. The sequence continues at coordinate 543,032 of PVKZ01000289.1, forward strand.
ACCTTCATATACCTATCGCCCTATTCAATTGTTAATATTTTGGTAATGTTTCATCTATCTCCCCACTACACTTTTTTATCTCATATCCCACTGCCCAGCTCTCTAATGCAGTATTTTAAAACAATTCCTAAACAAATCATTTTATTAATAAATACTCCAGTATATATCTCTAACAGGTAAGATTTGTTTGTTTTGTTTTGTTTGTTTTTGTTTTACATAGTCATATGCCATTATCACATCTTAGAAAATTAACAGTAGTTTCTTTATAGCTTTTAATGTTTGCTTCATATTCAAAATTTCTCCATTGTCTCAAAGGAGAATTGATTTTGTCCAGTGAGGATCTATTTCAGTCTCATCAGGAAACAGTACTCTCAGATTAAGGTAACTCAAGGAAGGTTTATTTACAAAAGCACTGTGGAGAGTGGGGGCACCACAGAGGATCATGTAGTAATCTTTGGCTAGCAACAGCAGTGATGCTTTCACCAGTAGATGTGAAGAAGTAAGGAAGACAAAGTTAAGGTTACTGGACTGGGAATGTAAGAGTCTGTAGAGAAAGCCCCATTGACAGGAACAGTGTCCTATGGAGGGACCCAGCCAGCCTAGGTGACCTCACAGAGAGGAAGCCAAGAGAATACATTCCCAAACAGCCCTTTCTTCCCCTCTCTGATTTCCTGCTGAGGCTTCCCACTGGCCAAACTCAACCAGCAGCCAGAGGCAAAGGGAGCCTAAAGGTACAGTCCATACAGGTTAACTTTCCAGGCCAGAGAGAAGGGTAGAGAGAAGATCTGGAAAAGAGAAGATCTCTGGCATAGGATCAAACAAGGCCTATACATTGGATTTGGTCATGTTTCTTAAGGCTCTTTGATTTTATAATAGTCTCTACCTTCCTATTTATTGATTTGTTTGTTTGTTTGTTTCTTTTAACATGCCATTAATGGAGAAATTGAATTTTTGGTCTTGTAGAATGTCCTACATTTGGGATTTGGTTGATTGCTTTCTTTTGGCGGTATTTAAATTGTTCCTCTATATAATTTCTGTATAACAATGATTCATGTATCTACAGATGCATTTAAATGTTATTTATAATTTTTTTCAGGCTTTATTGAAATAGACAATTAGTTGCTCGTATTTACATTGTACAATTCAATGAGTTTTTTTTTCAATTATAGTTGGCATACAATAATATATCAGTTTCAGTTGTATAGCATAAGTGATTTGGGAACATCCTATCACACCACTTCAGAGATCCACATAACTCACAAAGTGATCACCTCACCTCCATGTATATTCTGCAACTATCTATTTGCACTTCAAAATCCCTTTACCTTTTATCCATCCCCCAAAACCTCCTCCCATCTAGTAGCCCTCAAAATATTCTCTGTATCTATGAGTTTATTATTTATAATTTTTATCAGACTACTATTTCTTATAAACTTGGAGTTATATCTAGAGACTTGATTCGATTTAGGTTCAATAATTTGGGGGCAAGAAGACTTCCTAGGTAGTGTGGGAACATCCCATCACACCACTTCATGAGGCAGACAGTGTCTGGTTTCCATTGACCTTTCACCTAACCTTGGATACACATTAGAATTATCTGTGGAGATTTTTAAAATATCACTGCCAAGGCCACACCCATCATCATTTCAATCAGAATTACTCAGGATGTGACATGAGCATTAGCATTTTTTAATCTCCTAAGTGATTCCAATGAGCAGCCAAGTTGATAACCTCAAACCTAATGATTTCAACATCATTTTTTCTAGATCTATAATTTTATTAGATTTGAAAATTGGTAATATTCTAATTTTATCATTCTTTTTGCATTTATTAGCTATGAAACAGTGCCAAGCATAAGCTTGCACTCGATGAAGAGGTATCAGTTGATTTGATGTGAAGTTCATGTTTAATGACTATTTTTCATCAAAAAGTTTTATAGAATTCCTCTATTAAAAAGATTTAAATATTTACAAGTGGATTTAAATAAGATTTTGTTATTACTATCAGATGTTTATTTTTACAGATGATAGCTCTCTGGATCATATCTAAAATTAACATTTCCCTCAAAAGCATTCTCCCTCTAAAATCTCAACTATATGTGCATGTTATATGTTATTCATGGTTAGAATTCTCAGCTTCACACACATGTGGTTTAAATATGTAATAAGGTTTTCTGGAGGAAAACTTACACCAGAGAATTAAAGAGTGCACACAATATCTGAAGCTCTCATTACACCATAGAGAGGTGTGCCTTAGGCTGATCATGGCTAGGCTGGACAGACAGCATTCCATAGGAAAGATCCCATCTCTCATGGTACCCTGCATATTTGTAAAGAATGAGGAATAGGGAATCACCAGGAACTATGTAACAATAGAATGTTGATATTTGAGTAAGTAGTCTGGTTTGAAAGAGGAAGCCTCTGGAACTTAGCAACTGGCATTTGATGAGTTAACTCAGACCTGGTGAGTTAGCTCTCTGTTAAACCATCAAAGGGGTGAAGTGTTTTCCTGACTTATCTCTTTTCAATATCATGAATATCATAAATACATGATATATAAATATGCAAGATATATATAAGATATATATCATAAATATATAAAATTATAACACATAAATATATATATAAGATTATACTCATTGAGCACTCCCTAGGTACCAGTCAATTCAACTAATGATGCCATTATTCTCTCCAGTCAACAATACTTAGAAACCCTCAATTCTTCTTTGATTTCTTTTTCCTCTAAGATCCACTTGGTAGTTCATCTCTTATAATGCTCATTCATTTTATGTGCATTCATTTATTCACCTGTTTCTTCATTTATTCAATTATTCAGGAATATTTATGCTGTAGGCCTTTTTTGTGGCATGATATGGTCTCTAGTTATGACCAACACATAAGCACAAGTAGCTTATAATCTAGAAAATGGAATAAGACAAACCTAGTATCCAAAGTAGAAAAGTTCCCTTCTGTGTTCTTTCCCGCCATCCTCCCCTATCCTAGTGCAAGTTAGTTTCCCCTCCCTATTCAGGTAGCCTTTGTTTTCTTGCTGTATACTTTTTTCAAAATACTTTCTCCAAAATACTGCATTCACTCTGTTCATAAACTCTAAATGGCTTTTTTGCCTACTAAATGAAATCCAAGTTTTAAAAATTAATATAGCAGTCAAATCCAAGTTTGTTACCAACTTCTACCTCTTTCTTAAATTCCCCCCTTTGAATATTTCTCCGCAGTGAGTTTTCCTAGCTAACCATTTACACTCCAAACCTTTGAAGCTTCCCGTACCCGTCCTATCATCATCATATCTTATCTTATATTTTTAATAACGTTTTTGTATGTTGATATCTCACTTCACCCTACCAGAGTATAATCTCTTTGAGATCAGGAATTGTGTCTTATACTTTTTTGTTTTCTCAATACTTAGCAGTGGTCTGCAGACATGAGGTGCTCAATAAAAGGATGTTGATGCAAATGATAATATTGGGGAACTTTTGGAATATGGTAGTGGTTAAAGCATTATATTTTTTCACATTTACTTTTATTTTATAATTAGTTTCAAGTATACAGTATATTAGTTAGACATATAGTTTATGAAATGACCCCACCCCCACCCCCATTACTCTGTCTTCCCTCTGGCTCTACACATAGTCATTACATTACTGCTGATTGCTATGCTCACCATCCCTGTGACCATCTATCAACTACTAATTTGTACTTTTTTAACTTTTAACTCCTTCCCCCCAGCCCCCAACTCCTCTCCCCTCTGGCCGTCACCAGATTGTCCTCTATATTTGCAAGTTTGTTTTTGATTAATTTGTTCTTTTTGTTCTTTAGATTCCGCATATAAGTGAAATCATATGGTATTTATCTTTCTCTGTCTGACTTATTTCGCTCAGCATAATATGTTTTAAGTCCATCCACGTCATTGCAAATGATAGGATTTCACTTTTTTAATGGCTAATATTTCATTGCATATATGAACCATAACTTCTTTATCCAATCGTCTGTTGGTGGGCATTTAGGTTGCTTCCATATCTTGGCTATTGTAAATTGTGCTGTATGAACATAGGGGTGCATAGATCATTACGAATTATTGTTTTGGTTTTCTTTGGATAAATACCCAGAAGTGCAACCACTGGGTCAAAAGGTAGATACATTTTTTATTTTTTGAGGACTCTCCACAATGTTTTCCATTGTGACTGTACCAATTTGAAATCCCATGAACAATGTATGAGGGTTCCCTTTTTTCCACATCCTCACCAACTCTAGTTTTTTGATTTATTGATGATAGCCATTCTGACAGGTGTTAGGTGATATCTCATTGTGGTTATAATTTGCATTTCTCTGATGATTAGTGACCTTGAGTATCTTTTAATATGTCTATTGGCCATCCGTATTTCCTCTTTGGAGAAATCTTTATCCAGATCTTCTGCCCATTTTTTAATTGGATTGTTTATTGTTTTTTTGTTGAGTTGTATGAGTTCTTTATATATTTTGAATATTAACCCCTTATCAGATATATCCTAAGCAAATACCTTCTCTCATTCAGTTTATTGTATTTTTGTTTTGATGATGGTTTCCTTTGCTGTGCAAAAACTTTTTAGTTTGATGTAATCTCATTTGTTTATTTTTTCTTTTGTTTCCCTTGCCTGGGGAAATGTATCCAAAAAGAAATTACTGTTAGCAATATCAGAGAGTCTACTACCTATGTTTTCTTCTGAAGTTTTATGGTTTCAGGTCTTATTTTTAAGTCTTTAATCCATTTTGAATCTATTCATATACATGGTGTAAGAAAATAGTCCAGTTTATTTTTTTTGCATGTATCTGTTCCATTTTCCCAGTGTCATTTATTGAAGAGACTATCTTTACTCCATTGTATATTCTTGCCTCCTTTGTCATATTTTAAGTAAGCATATAGGTATGGATTTATTTTGGGCTCTCTATTCTGTTGCATTGGTCAATGTATTTGTTTTCATGCCAGTACCATGCTGTTTTGATTACTGTAGCCTTGTAGTATAGTTTGATTTCAGGTAGTATGACACCTCCAACTTTGTTCTTCTTTCTCAAGATTGCCATGGCTATTCAAGGTCTTTTATGGTTCCATATAAATTTTAGGATTATTTGTTCTAGCTCTCTGAAATCGTATTTTGATATACTAGTATTTTGATGGGGATTGCATTGAATCTATAGATCATTTTGGGTGGTATGGCCATTTTAATGATGTTGATTCTTCCTACCCGTGAGCATGGTATAGAAGCATTATATGGTTTCTAAAGCACATTTCAACTGATTCTTTTTCTCTCATCATCAAACTAGAGTCTCTCCATCTTAAAGGTGAAGATGAAAGATTTCCTTATGTGCCTCTATTCATATCTCTCCCTCTTGCTCACTCTCTCTCCCTCTCCCTTCACAGCCCAACTTCCTAAGTGAATAGCCTACACTTAACTGCCTATACTTTTTCACCTCCCACTCACTTCCTCAACCCACTGCCATCTGTCTTCTTTCACCATTATACCAAAAATCTGCTGGCAGAGGTCACCTAGCACCTCCTAGATGCCAACTCAGATAAACAGTTTCCAGTTCTTTTTTGCATCTCATCTCCATAGCATTTGATGCTTTTTCCTCTAACCTCGTTTGGGAAACTCTACTTTGGGTTTCTAGACTACACTTTTTACTGTTTTCTGGTACTTCTCTCTAGTTCCATCAGGGGCTTCTCTTCCCCTAGTCATCCCTCAAATGTTATTGTAGACCAGGTTTCATCCTTGGCTGTCTTAATTTTGGTTCTCTCAGAAGCAGACCCTGAGACAAGGGTTTACATGAAAATCATCTATTGGAGGAGATGATCCCAGTAGGGGAACAGGAAAGTGAAACAAGTAATGGAAGGCAGCCAATAAAGAATGTGATATCAAGCCAGTTGCCACTGTGGGAAACTAGAGCATAATCCCACATAGAACACATGCCTCAGAATTATCCTGCTTGTGGAGTGAGAGCTAAAGCATTTCTCTACCAATCCCATCAGATTGTCTGAGGGCTGTATTAATTCCCTGGCAGTTCTCACTTGCCCTTAGACAAAGAGTCACAGGTGCCAATAGTTGGTAGTCAGGCTGGTATGTGCAGAATGTTAAGAGCTGAGAGACATAAGTGGGGCACCAACAACATCTGCCACCTTATTTTCTCACTTTAACCATCATTCCTAAATTACGCTCATCCATGATAATAAAATTAACAATGATAATAGCTAACATGTATTAAGTTAGGCATGTTACCTACATTAGCTCATTTAATCTTTACAACAGCCCTGTGAGGTATCATTATCATCTCAGCTTTATTGAGGAGGAAACTGAGAATCAGAGGGGCTAAATTGTTCAAGGTTACACCACTAGTGCCTTTAGCTAACATGTATATGCTGATGTCTCTGCACTGATTTACAACCCATATTACTCTTCCAAGCTTTAATATTTCCATTGGCCAACAGGATGTCCTTATCAGGTTTCTTCTGGCATCTCAAATGCACATATTCAAAATAAACCCATCAGAGAGTCTGAGGAAAACTTGATCTATTATGATTCTTATGTTTCTCCTTTTTTGACAGCCTTTTAGAACTTTACCTAAAGAATAATTTTTATCTTAAAATAATTTTTCTGATAATCAGAGAAATATTATGGGGATTTTGAAAAATATAGAGACGTATAAGGATTACAATATAATTTTTCATAATTCTGCCACACAGAGTTGACAGTGTGGGCATCTTCTTTTGCCCAATTGTCCATATATATTTAAGATGTTTGAGAATATACTGTGTGTATATAAATTTGTATCTTGCCTTTTACATTATCAGTATTTCCCCATGCCATTAAAAAAATTATTAACACATTTTAAAGGCTAAATAATGTTCCTAACATATGTATATACCAAAATGTGCTTAATTCTTCCCTTGTTATTGAACATTTGTATTGTTTCTTTTCTTCACTTCTGTAACAAATGCTGAAATCAATATTTCTATACCTGTCTTTATCTGCATTTTGTAGTATTTCCAGAAGAGAAATGACTTTTTTTCTGAGCTTTATTTTTTTTCTTTTTTAATTATAATTGGCATTCAATATTATTTTATCTAATATAAAATTGGGGGGTGTACAACATAGTAGATAGACATTTATGTAATTCATAAAGTGATCCCCCCAATAAGTCTAAAAACACCTGGCACTATACATAGTTATTACATTACTGACTATATTCCCTGTGTTGTACTTTACATCCCCATGACTGTTTTGTAACTACCAATTTGTATTTCTTAATTCTGTCACCTTTTTCACTCAGTCCCCCAAAACTCGTCCCATCTGACAACCCTCAAAATATTCTCTGTTTCTATTAATCTGTTTCTGTTTGGTTTGTTCAGTTACCTATGTTCATGGCAGAGTTATTTACAATAGTCAAGATATGGAAGCAACCTAAGTGCCCATCAATAGACAATTGGCTAAAGAAGATGTGGTACATATACACAGAGGAATAACTTTTTTAAGGGGCAATAACATTTTTAGCGTTTTACTGTATCTTCCTTTCCAGAAAGGCTGTACCAATTCACACTCATACCAAGAGAATGCAAGAATATCTTCCACCACATACATGCTGTCAATGACAAGTTTCATCATTTTGGAAACTTGTTAAATCTATAGGAAAAAATCGCCCTATTGGTTCCACTTTTATTACTTCACTTTCCAATGAGGTTAAATTTTTTTTTTACTTGTTTCCTGACCATTTATCTTTCCGTTTGTAATTTGGCCATTTTTCTATTGGTTCTCGTGGTATTTCTTATCACTGTTACAAATTAGTGATGTCTATTACATTTATGGAAAAAAATTTCCATCTTGCCATTTGTCCTTTCAGTTTTTGAGTAGCAGAGCAGCTCCTCCTCTGTGATCTATCGAAAGTCCTTGACAAAGGGTTTTTTTTTAAAAGAAACAGTTTAAATGTTTTTCTGAAGTCAAATCTAACCTTTATTTCCTTGAGATTATTCCTATAACATTTGAGCTTTGAAAGTCTTTCCCACCCAGAGATTAGGTAATATTCACATATATTTTCTTCTAGTGTCTTATAGTTTATATTTCTGTATTACATTTCTTTTAAATACAGTAAAGTGTGACATGAAACTAATTTCCTCACTCCCCCAAATGCAGTACCTACTAACCAACTTTTTTATTTATTAAGTTCTTGTCTGCATTGTTATACAATACCTCCTTTGTAATGCATCACAATGTTTTAATTATTGAAGCTTTCTGATATGTTTTAATATCTGTCACAGGAACAGTATTATAATCCTCCCTGCTACAGTATTTTCTCAGCTATTGTCATCTATTTATTTTTCCATATGAACTTTAGAATCATTTTATCAGGTTACAGTCTCAATGTATATTTACTGTAATTATATCAAATTTAAATATTAACTAGAGAAGAGTGGATATATTTAAAATATTTGGTGTTTCCATCTATAAGATAATGGTCTCTTGATTCATTAATCTCTTCTTTTATATCTTACACAAGCTCCTAAACTTTTCTTATTAAGTTGATGCTAATATTTATGTTCTTGTTCCCATTTCAAATGGATTCTTTTGCTCCATAATCTTTTCTGACTGTTATTTCTGTTGTAGAGTAGGTCTATTTATCTTTGTACATTTGTTTTTCAGCCACTATGCAGAAATTTTATTAATTACAATAATTTTTTAGTTGATTCTTTTGGGTTTCTTTCTTTCTTGAATATCTATTCCTACTACATCTCTTTTGTTTTTGTTGCTTGGCATTTTGGTTTTGGTTTTGGTTTTCCAGAACTTCTATAGCAATGTTAAGTAATTTTTTTGATGTATCACAATTAATTGGATATATACTACTGTTCTGAGTTTAATATTGTTATAAACGCTATGCAATTTTTTATTTCCTTTTTAAACTATTTTTAAGTTCAGAGATAGCTATTGAATTACTAACTCCCTTTTCAGCATTACAGAAATCATGTGATTTTCCTTATTTGTCATTCTGATATAATACATTATATTAATATATTTGCTATATATCCCAGGGATATAAGGATAATATAATATCCTTATATCCCTGGGATAGTTACATGGTGACTTATTCTTTTACTATGCTATTAAATTTGATTTGCTACTATATTATTTTATTGCATTATGTTCATACTGAGATTAGACTATAATTTTTGTTTTTGAGTTTTTTGTCAGATTTTAATATCAGTTTAATGCTAACTTCATAAAATAAATTTGGTACTAAAAATGAATGGAAAAGATTTTGTCCTTTTTTTCTTGAAAAGTTTATATAGCATGATAAAAGGAACTCACCAGTAAAGCCACATGGCAAGGATAAATTTTTGTTATAATTATGAATATAGATAACCCAAGTTAACAGTTATTTAGGAATAAATATTAATATTAATAATTAATAGTACAATAGTGGTGTTGTGCTTTCTTCATTTCTAAAGTGCTCATATGTATTACCTCCAGTCATTCATTCACATATTCAAAAAAATTTTTTTGAATGCCTTCATAAGCTAGATACAATAATTGATGCTGTAGACAAAAAGATGAATTGGATATGGTCCTTGACTTGGAATTCTTTAGCTAATTGAGACAAATATGTCAACCAATAAGTCTAATAAAATGTGACAACTGTTTTAATAGAGGTATTTTCACTTACATTCTCCTTGATCCATTTATACTATGTGATGCCCATTACATGGGTGAAGTAACATTCTGGATCATAGGATCCATATTTGGATACCTCCAGTGACCAGTAATTCTGTATTTCCTGAGAAAAACACATTTATCCTTGGACCAGTCTAGTAACTAGAGTGTTATTCCTTATGTCTTCTAGTAGCTTCTCCCAAACTATGAGTCAGAGCCATACAATGAGTCTGATGCCTTTTACATAGGGTAGTTCTTCAAATTTTTAAAGACTGTTATAACATACCCTCCCCCCATGATAAGTTCTTTTTACTGAGACAGAAATCTTCAGTTCTTTCAACCTGTCTTCATACAACACAGTCATGAATAACCACCATAGTGGCCCATTTCTTCAGAAGTACTTTGGTTTGTGTTATTTCAGAATTCCAGCAAATATTCTACATGTGCTCTGACAGAAACAGTAGAGAAGAAACACACTTTTTTTCATTCAGATATTACATTTATTAATGCAGTCCCAAGTTATCTTGATTTCTTTGCTTGTATGCCTATCGACTGACACTGAAGCTACTATCCACTGAAAACTTCAGGTTTTTTACACCTATGCTCCAAGGTCCTAGTTCCTTTACCTTGAATTTGGATAGTTGTTTTTTGGTACTCATAAACAATATCTCCCATTTATCCCTGTCAAATTTAATTTTAGTTGATTAAAAACATTACTTGGTAGGGGGGAGCGGGAGAAAGCATTATTTAACATTTTAACATTTTTATGGATCTCAAATCTGCTACTGATTAGCTATTCCTTCTAGCTCCACAGAATGTACAAATTTGTGATTCTGGCCCTGCAATTCATAATAAGAATACCAGATATAAGAATTCTGAGGACATACTCCTGTGACATATTAGCAGAAACCTCTAATCATGTTTGCATTGATCTATTAATTAGCACCCTCTAAGCGCAATCACTGACAAAGTTGTTTTATTCTGTGATATTATTATATATATACCAGTATACCCATATGCATATACATATAAACATTTCTTGCACTTAGGTCATATATATCCATCTTGTTCACAGTTGCGTATAAGATGCTTTAATGTTTTTAAATGCTTTTGTCATTGAGACCATTGCTTATCAAGAGAACTTAAAACATACATTCACACAAAACTTAGAGATGAATGTTCAATGCAGCTTTATTAATTACACCTCAAAATGGAAAATAACCCCAAATGTCTATCAGCAGATGAATAGATAAACAAAACGTAGTATATTCACACAATGGAATATGACTTGCAATAAAAGTAACATCCAATAGCATACCGTATAATTACATTTATATGACATTCTAGAAAATTTAAACTACTCTATAGTGATGAAAAGCAAATTTGTGCTTGCCTGGGACAGGACTTGATGGAGAGTTATCTGAAAAGGGGCATGATGGAACCTTTGGGGATGATGGAATAATATATATCTTGATCATAGTGATGGCTACAAGAGTATACATATTTGTCAAAACTCATCAACTAAACACTTTAAGTGGGTACAGTTTATTTTATATAAATTACACCTCAGTAAAGATGTTTCTTTTAAAAAATATCGCTTATCACATTTCGTGCGTAGAATAATGATCTAATAACTTGGTTAAAGAAAAAGTTAAATTAGTCTCACTTGACTTCTTCATGAACCCCTGCAGAGTCCTAAAGACCACTACATCACTTTCTAAGGACATGTAAATTCTTTTAACAATGTGTTCTAGAACATTTCTGAAAATTAATATCATGCTCACCTAACCATACTATGTGAAAGACATCTTCTTCCACTCTTTGAAAATTGGAATTCTACTTTCCTGTCTCAGTTTTCTGTGACTTTTTATATTGCCAGTTCCCCAAAGAAATAAATAATGATTCTGTCATCTCATTTGCATGCTCTCTTAGTTCCCTGTGATGTAATTCACTCAAATCAGGAGATTTAAAACTTGTTTGGAAATATTTAGTGCTCTTTCATCTTAGACTTGCTTTGCAAAGGGTCTTCTGAGTTGGAGATATTGTGGGAGAATTTAGGCTGCAATTTGAGGAGCCATTTGCTGCTTATGAGCCATTATGTTAGCCTCTTGTCAGGATGTCTGGCTCCGAGTCTAGCTCAGGCAGTATCTGAGGAGCTTTGTGTGTGAGAGCTCCACAATTTCCTGCCTGAGAGTTCAGTATTGATCTGACTCAGACCACTAAAGGATTTTTACTCTTTCTCTTTGGTGGCAGAAGACAAGGTTACTTATGCCTTTCATATTGTGCTGATTTTGTACACTCACACGCAATTAATGCATGTATAATATATGTCTTGCTTGGCATTATATGTTAATGTTACTGAGAATTTGTATTCTCTCTGTCGCTGCAAAAACATTTTGAGCCTGGAGGAGAATGGAGAGTGAGGTGACAGTCTGGATTCTGAGCTGACAGCCTCTAGCCTCTATTTCATCCAGTCCTTCCTGGCCCATTGTTGGTCAACTTATAGATCAGAAGAAAATAACATGCATCTGTGACACTGGACTACAGGCCAAGGGGTAAGGTTTGGGAAATCTGGTAAGGTGCCCTTGCCCTCCCTCTTCAGAGCATAGGGTATCAGACAGAAAAGTGGACATGGGAAAGTAAGTAGTGTTTGGAAGAAATCCTTTGTTCTTTTATAGACATGCCTTTGAAACTGTGACTTGGACCTTGATGTCTGTGGATCACATAATAAAAAGGAGCACTTACCAAAAACTCATCAAAACTGAAGAGCCCTTCTTCAAGTGCTCTGGGGTCTTCTTTAAGAGAGCTTATTTATGCTGCTAGAATAAAATAACTCTAACAATACTTCTTTAAAATCCTGAAAGCATAAAGTATATTAAAAACAAAGTAAGATCATCATGGCTACTATCTAAGATTGAGAGATATTTTCTTTCAGAATTTGGAAAGTCAGAATCACTAAGCACTGTGAGTATTAAAATCAGCTCAAGGTTGGAAAAGATGTTTAGATTAATCTATCTTCCCAACTAATGCAATATCTCTGATAGATGATCACCATGCCCCTAGATGACTGTTTAATGCACAGGAACTCAGTTGTTATGAGAATGCTCATTTCCTTGTTGGAAAAGTGCTTTCTTACCCTGAACTGAAAGACCTCCCTGGGCAACTTGTATTCATCAGTCTTACTTCTGATCTTTGAAGCAATATAGAATGAAACCTTATTCTTTTGAGTCTGAGAGCCATATGAATATCTGAAGACAGCGATCGTATTTCCCATTAATTTCTGCATCCCTAGTTTAAGCATCCCTGGTTTCTTCAATCCTTGCTCCTTGATAAGGTTTTTGGATCCCAACCTGGATGCAAAATGACCAATAACTCTTAAAGTTTTATCCAACCCTTAAACACAGTGTTATTTACTGGCATGACAGGCATGCAGAACACACACAATATGGCATTTTTATTGGAGACGCTTGACAGTGTTGAATTTATGGCTGACTGCACATAGCTGCTCTCACATAATTGTTCTCTCTCTCTCTCTCTCTCTCTCTCTCTCTCTCTCTCTCTCTCTCACACACACACACACACACACACACACACAATTTGACCCCCTCTACTCTTATCTACCTCCTTGGCATAATTGTTCTTTACTGTGGAAGGACTATGGAGTTCTCCACACAATTCATTAGTCGTGGAAAACTTTGTCAAGGCTATTCAAAGTTATCAATCTATTTTAATCATTTAACAATGATACCATCAAGAACTTTTGTTTCTTTAAATGCATAGTAAACCATATCCTGACCTGTGATGTAGAATAAGATTACTTTGATAGAAATGTAAAAATATAAGGAACTTAGAAATGGTGGAATGATATCTAACTAAGCTAAGCAGTCTAAGTAAGGTTATGCCTGTATTTGAGTACAGAACATGTTATTGAGAATCAAAGCCATTGGGAACATTTCAAAGCTCATGTTAATTTTTTGGTTTCCCTGGACAGTATTCCTCTGTCGATAGTCATTCATGGAAGCTGATGGAGAATATTTGTTCCCTTAAGTTGGGCACTATATTATATCATAATATTTGTTAGAAATCATTTTGTTAGAAATTAAGGTATATCTTAATTGCTGGAAAATTATGGACTTTAGAGTATCTTAGCCTATTTAGGGGCCATTACATTTATCATCTGCAACTAAACATTTTCTGCATGGCATCAGAACACAGATACTAGACATTGTAGGGTAGATACTGTTGTCATTTCTCTATGTCTTCATTAATTAATTGACTTCACACTACACGGACCTAAAGGTGAATTACTTAGCCTTATCTAAATCTTCTCTTGTTTATAGGCTGCTGATAATTTTGTTCTCTTTGAAATCATGAGAGTGTGCCTGCTGGGATTAGTAATATAGGGGAATTGAGGAAAGGGCATTGTGAAAACATGATTTTATTTAATCTTTAAATAGCCCTCTTGTGTAGGCAAAGAAATATATTTATGAGAAAACAAAAATGAAGTGATCTATCCAAGGTCACAGTTGATAACAAGTAAAGCTAAGATTTAAATACACATGTTCCGAAGTCTAAAGCCTTTGTTCTAAACACTATGCATTATACTCGTCTATATGTCTCCCAGTGAGACTCTAGGCCTCTCCTTTGACCCTCCAAATTTGTAGACATAAGGAGAGATGTTGTCTTAACTTTTTTGCTGGATACTGAGAGCTGCCAACCCATTTTCTGTGCTTTTCTACTGATAGGAGCCTGTTATTATTCAGGGCTACAATGTGTCCTGTTAAAAATACTTCCCCAAAATCCCTTACAGCTAGTGACCCAGTTTTGTCCAGTGAAATGAAGTTACTGTTACATATAATCCAATGTAGTCCTAGCTGACACAACTATTATCTCCTTACTTCCCTTTTATTTGTCTACAAGCTCCAGACCATGGTTAAGAAGAGTGGATTCAAAAGCTTAATTTGAGAAATTACATCAGAATTATTCATAGGATGCTGTAAATTAAGATGCTTGCCCTGGGTTCTGTTCTTCTCCTCTACCCACTCAACCCCAAATCTAATTGTGCCTTCTACTACCCCAGTGCTATGAGTGAAAATGTACCTGAACTGGGGAAAGGCAAAATGGAATGAGGGATGAAAAGAGAGATGAGTTCTTATGCTCCTAATTATCTAGTGAGGGTACTCTTTTCAGAGCCTGGAGTAGAATGCTATGATGCCTTTTCTATTTCATCTGTATTGAATTTTGAAAGAAAAAATGTATGTAGTGTGATTTACTTCAAAATCTTGTTCTTATGGTGCTATTCCCAGGTATCTTGATACATTCTTTTTCAGGTGGAACTATTTAAGTCAAATTTATTTTAGTGTCCCTCAATTGTAGGAAGAATAATCATATCCTATTTTAAACTACAGGGGAATTGTCACAATAAAATGAATGTGAATAAATCCACAAAAATAGATCAGAATAAAGCCTCCTGAGTGACTCTTATCCAGTGTGACCCTCCTGTAAGAGGGAATATTTATTCAGCATATTTATATACCCAGAGGAGATATTTACATACCTTGTAAACAAAAAAAAATGCTATAAGAGATGAGTAATAAAGTAGCATCTGAAAGTTAAGAGTTATTTATTATGACCTTTTAAAATGTTCCCTTGCTTTAGGACTAAAGATGAGCAAATGAAACAGAAGCATATCTTTGAAAATTAAGATCAAAATTGCTGCATTATCCTTGGTTGCTCTTATATCGCAATTATAAAGAAAGTTAATGAAGTATTCAGAGTGGAGATGAAGGAGAAAAGGAAATTACAGAAAGCAGGCCTGTTCTTTTCTGTTTTGTTTTTCTTACTTTCTTTTTGAGATTTAGTTTAGAAGATAAGTGGAGGTAATAAACAATTCAGTGGCGTAAAGTTGGTCTGTCCAGTGTCACCCACTTGGGCATAATTTGGCTAAATGAACTCTTCCATGAACTAAGATATCGAAGGAGGAAGGCAGGAAAGAGATGGTGAAGCTAGCACACTAGAAGTATTATCTCATTCATGTTTCTGCCCAGTGGAGTACTCATTTACAGGGCCCCAATCAGGAAGTCTCTTTTCCCAAAAAGGAATGAAATAAATACCCCTCTCTTCTCTACTGTTTGAGCAGAGCATATGCAGAATATACAGTGGCAGGAAACTCTCTGGCAGAGAGCAATGAGCTGACCGAGGCGGCTCGGTTCCCTCCCTCAACTCTCATTACTCCTGACATCATTTCAACTTATTCAGCTCTCACCTACCTTTAAATTAATAAACAGACCCATTCCAATGATTTCCCATTCATCCTCAGCTGCCCCCTTGTTTCTTTCCTCCCCTTAGCAATGAAACAATTTTTCATTTCTTATAAAAGTAAATATGAAAAGAAGGAATCCTCGCTTTTGCAACTACAGGGATAGACCTTGAGGGCCTGATGCTAAGTGAAATAAGCCAGACAGCAAAAGACATATACTGCATGGTATCTTATATGTGGAAACTAAGAAAAAGTCAAATTCATAGAAACAAAGAGTAGAAGTGTGGTTGCCCGGGGCTGGGGGAAATCGGGAGAGGTTGGTTAAAGAGTATAGACTTTCAGCTATAAGATGAATGAGGTCTGAGGATCTAATGTACAGCATGGTAACCATAGTTGATAACACTGTACTGTATAATAGAAATTTACTAAGAGAGTAGAATTTAAGTGTTCCACCAAAAAATAAAAAAAGATAAATATGTGACGTGATGAAAGTGTTAATTAACTGCTATACATATACAATGTATATATATATCAAATCACCAAGACATACACTTTCAGTATCTTATAATTTCATGTCAATAAAGCTGAATTTTTTTAAAAAATCAAATACAATTGTACTATGTTGTACTGTAGTTTGTAAAATGATACCATCAAGGGAAACTAGGTACAGGGCTCAAGGGAATTAATTATCTACTATTTCTGACAATGCACGTGAATCTACACTCATCTCAAAATGACAAGTTTAACTTTAGAAAAGATAGTCTTGCAATGAGGAATCTTGTTTGCACATTTAGAGGACAAACTGGCTGGCACATAAAAAAAGCGGTCACACTATGCATCTGGCCTTGGTAAGGGCTTCAAAGAAAATTTCATTTGTTTATGTGTTGTCCATTACATTTTGAGGATTTAGCTGATAAGCACCAAAGCTTGGCTTCTCTAGGTCTGCCCATGGCCTTTCACCAGCACATGCACCAAAGGAAGGCCCATTCTGTACCATTGCCCACAATACAATCTCTCGCCCCACACGGAAGACCAGGCTAGGGCTGGTTTTCAAATCGAGATAACACTCAAATTACAGCCTGACTCCGCCATCTACCATCCTAACTTGGCCAAAGTGACCTTTCCCAGGCTGTTTCCCTGCCTCTAAAAGAAGCATAGTGTAGTTATGAGAGTCAAATTCTAACATAATAACAGGCAAAGTACCCTGCAGGTGCTATGTGCCACTTCTGCTGTCGTAGGTACATTCTGTAAGAGATAAAACCACACATAATCATCCTCTTCTTGTTCTTTCTGCAAGGAAGTTGTAAAGTTAACATAGCTACTACCTCTTTAATGCAGTTCCCCTAATGAGATCTATATTATTGATTACAAAGAGCTTTCAGTGGCTGTTTTAAACCTCAGCTGAAGAGGATCTTACCTTTACAACTTCTTTTTGCTGAAGCACCATGTATTTTTTTAAAGCAAAAAAAAAGCCTGCTTTTTCATGCCTCAAGACCTTTGACTCTGCAGCAAGAGTTAGCATCAGAAGCACCAGCTGGATCTCTCGGCTCTGTTGGCAGAGCTGACAAAATGTCAGTGCTCATCATTTCTTTTGGGAGCTATTGAGAACTGACTAAGCAGATAGCTCAGTCTTTTCCAGAAATGGTTCTCCCCTACTGCTTTATTGATCCCTTCCAGGTACCTCATTTTTGATCCTTTAGCTTGATGTGGCCAATTCTCTGTTGAGTTACAGTGAACTGTGGTGTTAAATTGGCCAGCTGGAAACACTCCCAGCCCCACTGCCATCAACTCCCCATTTTGATTTGAGCTGGCATTGAATCATGTCTCAGAAATAAAGAATTGTCTGTGTTGTATAGATAACACTTCTTTAATTTTTGGTGCCTCAAGATTAAATTAGCTATTTGATGGCCTTGTACTCTGAGAACACTGTGTTTTTGAAGACTAACCTTTTATCGTGCTGGGAGTCATATGAAAGCTTAGAGTGAATCTTCACCAGGCCTAAGTATTGATCTCGGTGGCAAGGGAAGAAGATAGAGAAAGAAATGTAGCAGACAAAGCAAACAAATAGGAATCAAAAGGTTAGAGAACACCATTGGGTTCCTCTCTCTGAGGAGAGTGATGTTGTGAGGAGCAAAATGGGCCATGGGAGGGATACAGGAACATCCTGGGCTTCGGTGATTTTACCAAGAGCAGCTCTAATTATTCCCCACTGTGGAGGAAACTTTATAAACATCAGAAAAAATTTCTCCTTGCCAACATCAGTTCAGAGTAATCCACACCCTGAACTGAGCTTTTTGTCTTCAATGGTTGATTTAAAGCAAGAAGCTCATTTGAAACTTTGGTCACTGATGTCACAATTTGCATTGGATTATTGGAGCATCTTAATAATAATTTCCCAGTAACAGTTAACAGTGATGTTAGCTTAGAACAAGGTGAACAGTGGCCCACCACCAGTTTTTGTATAGTTCCATGAGTTAAAAATGGTTTTAAACTTTCAAATGGTTGGGAAAAATCAGAAGCAGAATATTTTGTGACATGTGAAAATTATATGAAATTCAAATTCCATAAAGTTTTATTGGGACATGGCCATGCTCATTTATTTACCTGTTATCTGTGGCTACTTTCACAGTACAATAATAGACAAATGAATTTGAGTAGTTGTATCAGCAATCATATGGCCCAGGAAGTCTAAAATATTTACTATTGGGCCCTTTACCGAAAAAATTTTCTTACTCATGGTCCACACCACTGCTACCTGATAAAACTGTCTGTGATGATGAAATTGTTCTATATAATCTATACTATCCAACCCACTACCACTAGCCACACATGGCTATTTAAATTTAAACTACTTAAAATTAAATAAAATTTAAAATTTATTTCCTCAGTTGCTCTAGCCATCTTTCAAGTGCTCAGTGGCCACATGTGGCTAGTGGCTACTGTAACAAACAGCACAAGTCTAGTATAATAAATAATCTCTATTGAGGAGCTCCATCATCTGTTCTATAGAATCCATAGACCTCTGTCATTGCTTCTTCTTTCTTTTGTTAATTTACTAGGGATCATTTCTCTGCTTCATTTTACAATCAGAAGAGAATAATTTTCTTAGCTTGGGTACTTCTGTAAGCAAAACTTGAGACAAAGATTTGGAGTGTGAGTGGTTTATCTGGAAGGTGATCCCAGGAAGCATCAGTTGGGGAATGAGGATTTGAGATAGAGAAATAAAGGAAGCTATTTAGCACTGTGTTAGCAAGCCAGTCACCACTGTGGACAACTGGAATTCAGTCCTTTTGGGAAACTCTTGGAAACTATATGGAACACACCTCTAAAGTTATTCCACCTGAAGTTTAAGGAAGCTGTGGCACTTATCCACCAACTCCTCATAAGTTATTGGTTGATGGCAGCTTCTGGGAACCATAACTTTTTAGCACTTTGCAACCATAAAACATGCCTAAGGCAGAGAGTCACAGGTATTCATAGTAAACAACCCACAGAAAATAGCAGTAATGCCAAGAAAATATGGGCAGGGCACTGATAGCATCTGCTACTGATAAACTTAACATAGGAAACTCAAATTATCACTCTGCTCCTCTGCAATAGCATTGGTGAAAGGCTGGTGATAGCTGTTGGATAGAGTTAGCAGCTAAAATTGAGGATTAGGCATCTCTGTAAATGACTAGTATCCTTTACCAAAATGTGCCTGAGGTAGCACAGCCTGACCATGTTCTTTGAGCTCATTGTAACCAGCATTGCTGCCACAGGTCATGGTATGACCATGTGGAAATATTCCTACTGGTCAGCTTGTGTTCTGGCTTTGAAAATTGAACATTGGTTGACAATTGAGCATTGTTTTAGTACCATGCCAGAAAATATTAGATGTACAATATTACATAACTGACCCAAGGAGGTGAGGAAGAAAGTGGGAAATAAGAAATTAAATTAAAAAGTGGTCAGAAAAACAAGAAAACTGATGAGGACAGATATACCAATCTAGATGACCTGAAGAAGTTCCAAAGGGCTTCACATGCCTCAGGTAGCTTCTGATGCAGTTCTTATGGGCTGCCTTTGACATGCTCACACCCTTAAGCAGGATATGACAATTCAGAACAGCAGAACCCAGGTTATAATTGATGGTGTAAAATGGTGAAATGTACTAAATATCAACCTAATTTTTGAGATCAGTCAAAATCGTATGTTTCTAATCATTTAAGTGTTTTTAACCATTAAAAATATACATTTTTCACTATAGACTGTTTCAATTGTGGATTAATCTTTTTTTTTATTTAAGGGGTTATCATTCTTTCTTCCCACATCTCTGTAATCAGGAGAAATTAGGTCACCTTTTGTCTTTTTTCTTTCGGCTTGTTTCTGTGCTCAGAGGAACTGTGCCCATTCTCCAAATGCTTGGGCTTTGAGCCTACCTTATGTCTGAAATCCCTTTCTTCTGAAGAATTATAAGTTATAAAACTATGTCAGCACAGTAGAAAACTAGGGGGGAAATAACATCTAAACAGGTTTTCAAGTATGTGTGAATAATAATTTCGACATCTATATAAAAGTGTTTCTTCTATTACATTGAATCTTATACTAGTTAAAGATAGCTGTTATAATAAACCCCATGATCTTGGTGGTTTAACAAAATAGAAGTTTATTTCTTGATCATAAA
This sequence comes from Macroglossus sobrinus, assembly GCA_004027375.1. NCBI lineage: Eukaryota > Metazoa > Chordata > Mammalia > Chiroptera > Pteropodidae > Macroglossus > Macroglossus sobrinus. The sequence continues at coordinate 563,642 of PVKZ01000289.1, forward strand.
AAGGTACAGTTGGTGCAGGGTGTTGGGGCTAGGGGCCTCTGTTATCATAGTCACTTGGGACATCAGGCAGAAGAAGGCTCTAAAATCTTTAAAGTATGGCTTCCAAGATTACTTGGAAGAGCATCAATTCAATCAGCAGATATTTGCAGCGGGTGGAAAGCAAGAGAGAAAAAGAATAAGAGAGATTGCTTGCACAGGAGGTTTTAAAAGGCCAGGCCTGGAGGTGCCATGTGTATTTTTTTAGCCTGTACTGCATTGACCAGAACTCAGTAATGTGGCATGAGTCAAGTGCAGAGGATGCTGGGAAATGTTGTCTAGTAAGGTGCCAGGGCAAAAGAGTTTGTTGAAAAGCTAGTCAACTTCTGCCACAATTGCCATTTGAAGTCTGTCTCTTTTCCTCTTCCCCACTGACCTTTCTCAACTGCCACTGGGGTATGGAGAAGGCCTTGTGACCTTCCTGGCGCAGACAATGTGTCCCTGATAGATCCCTTTAAGACCCGAGTTCTGACCTTTATGCCCTTTCTCTTGCTTTTATGATTTTGCTACTCTCTCTGGTTTCTGAGAAAAACCTGAGGACAGGCCAGTAGTGAGGAGCAGAAGGCAAAAGCTGTGGATCCTAATCATGGCACTGCCACAGGAGCTATTACTGGGTCCTCAGCATTGTACCCAAAGGCATACATTGTTGTAGGCCCAAGACCTCAAGCATGTAGTAATGTGTAATTCCTTTTCCCAGTGTCCTTGAAAGGACTGGAGATTTTGTCTGAAATGACCTGCACCATTGATAATGTACCTACTCTTTCAGGAATGGGGAGATTCAATCTTCAGAGGGCATAAACAGCAAATTCTTTTTTCATCTCCTATGGTACAGAGTAGGAGTGCTGTAAATGCCAACCAGTATGGATTTTTAGAATAATGAGTCATTGCTTCTGGTTTTTTCAAGGCAATTATTCATCTACTCTGAATCTCTTCAAGATGAGCCAGTAAGTCTGTTATGCAGATGAAGAGAATAGCTGAGATCCCCAAAAGCCAAAAGATTGATTTAGGTCAAATAGTAAAGCTGAGGCAAATGATTTTTCTCAATAGTTTTGAGAAAACAATTGAAATTCAGAACTCAAGAGCTGAGACTGCTTACCAGTGTAACCCTTGGCTTCAACGATTCTCTGGCACCAAAGGCCTGGGTTCATTTTGTGGGACAAAGACTCTAGCTTATGTTTCACTTTCTTCAGGCAGGTACCCAGCTCCTAGAAAGTGCCTCTTCAGCTCATAGCGACAGAGAGAGAGTTAATTAACAGACAATAATATCATAAACATTAAGTCTGTAAGTTGTCTAAGGAAACAGATTGCCTCACCCCCAATCTTGTAAATACCTCCACTTCCTACGGTTTCCTCATTTGTCATGCACTCCCCACCCCCACTCCCACCCCTGCCCTTGTTTTCTGCCTACAGTTTTTCTTTGCTTTGAACCACCATTTTTTGGCTCCCAAGTTATTCCAAGCTTAAGCAGTTCCCTCAGCTTCTTTAAGTGACCAGAAATTGATGTTTGTTGCCCTTCGCACACCCTTAATTCTGGTGGGGGAAAAATCCCCGCTGTTACTTATAAAACCTGGGATTGCTTCCATTTTTCAATTCTATTTGTTAAAAATAGGATTATAACCTATGGCTTGCTGCTGGAAGAAGAGGACAAAACTTACCCACCGTAACCCCTCCTGAATCAGGCCTGTTCCATAGCTTATGCCCAGATATATGCTGAGCCAACAAGCAAACAATATAGCTACCACTGCCTCACATGGATCTATGAAACCAGGAGCCTGAACTTATCTCATGATGAATTGCTGTGCTCACTGGGTATTGAAAAAGTCTGATATACTTTACATTTTTTTTTCATGCCTACTGCATGCCAGGTGGCACAATTCTGCATTCTAGTCCCTACACATATCATGGGAGAATTTATTCTGCTCAGAATAGTTTGGATCATTGATGCCTTTACTTTTCAGTGATCAAGAAGAAAATGTGTTGCAACTGAGGGATTATAGAAAATGTCAACTTTAAATCTATTGAAGACTTTAGAAATAAATATTATTCTGTTTTGCAAAGATAAACTAATTCAGAAAATGAGTTTGGAAGACAAAACAATTGCACAAATATTGAAATGCAAGATGGGGTTACCAGTTTAAGCTCTAACCCCAAGTTTGGCATGATATATCTAAGTTTGGCACACATAGTACAGGTAAGAGGTTTGGAGAAGGTGACATCCTAATGTCATGTCATCAAGTATTTGCCCACCCTCCACTTCAGTGGGTGAAGTGTCAACCCACCAGGCCTGGGTTGTGAGTCCAGGAGGCTTGGAATCAGTCTAATTCTTCATTTCAGGACTAAGCAAATTGTTATCTGGCAATAAATATCTAGCTCAAATTCCTTGCTGCGAATGAACTTCCCTAAGTCATGGATTGTTTCTCATTCTGCATATTAAACATTGACTACATGCAAAATTCAGTTAAAAAGGACTTCATAGGGTATATTCTCCTTAGCCAAAAGACATTGAATCATGCCACACTTCTCCATGTGAATTTTGCTTTATGGTATACTAAAAATGGGCAGAAGTTCTTAGTCTCTAAAGCATATGGAGTGTCTAGATTTTGGAGGAACAAAGCATCTTAGAAGGGCTATATTCATCTCACTCTAAACACCTAAGGAGTGCTTCTTTCCCCTCTAGTTTTTCAGCAAAATTTTTTGTCTGTAGAAGTAGGCAAAAGCATTAAAGTCGAAACATCATTGGCCTTGGATTCCAAAATCATAATTTCTGTTTTGCTTTATTGTGCCTAGCTAAAACCTTGTGAGTTAGTCTTTGTTTCACTGTTAAAAAATAATAATAACCTTTGATAAATGTGATAATGAGAGCACCCAGTTGTAAGTTCTAATGTTACTTTTGGGTAAGAAGTTGTTCCCTATTCTTTCTCTCCCTTCATATTTAAAGCAGGAATTATCTTCACCTAGATATATATTGATAGATAACAATTTGTTAAGTACTTTTAGAACAAAGAATTAGACTGATCCCAAGCCTCCTAGACTCATCTCAATATTTCTAGTGTCTAGCATCCTTCCTGGATTTGAAAGAGTAATCAAATTCTTTTGGAAAGTAGATAAAGTGCTATTAAAAACAGAAATTCTACATTTCATGCGATTTTTAAAAACATTTATTGAAGGGTAGCAAATAAAAAACTGCTCAAATAAACCTATAACTCAAGAAATAGAACAGTATCAGCTCCCCCAGAATACCCTCATTGTGCCCCCTTTCAGGCATTACTGCCCCCAAGATAAGCACTATTCCAAAACTATAAATTAGTTTTGCCTGGTTTTGAATTTTAAATGAATGGAAGTATATAGTATGTTCACCTGTGTCTGGCTTCTTTTGTTCCATCTTGTGTTTATGAAGTCCAACTATGTTGTGTCTGATTGTAGTTTGGTCATTCTCATTTCCATATAGTATTTTCTTGTGTAAATATACCACAGTATATTTATTCAACCTACTATAGTCAGGCAAAATTTAGCTTGTTTTCAATTAGGAGCTTTTACAGAGGGCTGTAATCTGTTTTGTGTTTTAAAGTTATTATATTAGAGTAACATATGTATTTTGTTGGTAAAATCACTTTTCTCAAGGAATGCCTTCAGCTACACCTTTAATTCCAAGCTAATTTGCACATTCTCTTTTGTTGAGTTAATTAGAACTGGATCAGTAAGGTCAAATGGCAGATCAATTATCGAAGAGATGGCAAATAAATCAACCTCCTGGGACAAAAATATTTTCAAGTTTAAGCAAACAAGTACAATTTTCTCTCTTCAAACATTCTCACATATAGTTTCCATCATAAACACATAGCCTCAAGGTTACAAGTCAACAGTCTTTAGAGTTACTAAAACAAACCTTGTAATAGTGTAGATATGCTCTTTGCCCTTTTCTAGTAAACAGCCTTAGAAATTTAACTTTATAATGCTATATAGAAATAAAGATTTAACTTAAATGTTGTGAAAACTGGTATGTAAATACTGCCAAGCTTTTTCCTTATCTGTCTAAGCAAAGGGTAATGGTTAATCCAGTGTTTTGCATTATCAAAAATGCTTATGCTGACGTCTTAAAGTTTCTCTCCATGTTTTCTCATATACTGCTATTTGAAACTTGTAGCCTCTGGTTTCAATGTTTATCTTAATTGAGGCTGAATCAAAAATATTTGGGATTTGCTTTCTTTTATTTTCCATAATGGCACATATATAAATTCATCTGATAATAGTTACTAAAAGTTTTGCCGAATTGAATTAAATAATGTTTTAGAAATGAGTTAAGGAGTAAAGATGCCACTAGGTATTCTGATGATGGCTTCATTTGCATTCCCTTCTTTACACTTCTGTATTTTAGAGATGTCAACTAGGAAAAGGTAGTATAATTAATAATGATTTAACTGTTAAATTAAGAAGTCAAGCATGACCTTGAGATATCTTGAGCAAGCACCTAATGCAGAAGAGATAGAGATAGAGAATAAAAGTACAGAAAGAGGGGAAAATACAAAGAATGTTTCTTTAACATGTTGAATTAGACAAGCCATCAGTAATAAGCAAAGTGGGAAAATTAGCAGCATATCTGTGAAACAATAAAAGGATCCCGACTTAAAACAGAGTGAATGCAAAAGAACTTTAAGGATAGGAACATATTAAAAACACATAAGTAAACATTTCTGTAGTGCATATGTATGTTGGGGAGACGAGAAATCTGTGAAAAGGTACCCACTCTCAACAAAACCGATGACAAATAGGTGGAGGGCCTAGATGGAGCTTGTTGTAAGTTGGGTTTTCCAGATGTAGACCCTGAGATGAGAATTCACCTGGAAGTGATTTACTTGTAAGTATTCCAAAGTAGGGGAGTGGAAAGGGAGCCTGGGAAAGGAAGGAAGCCAAACAAGAGTTCAGCACCCAGCAAAGCCCACAGAGGGTAGCTTGGGCTTGGTCCTGAGGGAGCTCAGAGGACGGTGGAGGTTAAATCTCAGCATTGTCCCCATCAGGAGCACAGGGACTAGAGTGTTGCTACTCTTGAACTGTCAGTCATTGGTCAAGGGCTACCCACATGGGCACCTCCAGTTTTCTTTTGCACAAGTATAACAGTTGCCGGCAGCGGGGGACAGGCCTCTAGCAAGGAGATGCAGGTACCACTGTCGGACAAGAATGCAGTCAGGGAGCAGGTGTGTACAAAAATGCTAAAGGGGTTCAAGGGGATAACAAGCAGAGTTCTAACCTCATCTACTACAGAGCTCAAAAGCATCGTTATTAAAACTGGGACAATATCTCCAAAATTGATAGAGCAAGCAGAATCAGAGAGTGAGAAATGAGACACTGCAGCTTTGTCCTGGCCCCCTCTGGACATCTCCGGGAGGAAGGACAAAGAACACTTCCTAGACATGCTGCGACTTGGAGATGGAAAAGAAAAACCCATGTCCTCTGGTTGTGGACTTGTGATAAGGTAAGCCTGGCACTTTAAAGGCAGCCAGTGTGTGGGTCATTGAGAAAATGAAGGGGATACCAGATAGAATGGCAGATGATCAAAGTGAGCCTTGGGTGCGTTTGAGTCCCTAGTTCTTGTTGTTCCTCCATTTAGCTATATTTTGGATTCAGACACCAATCAATTTTCCACTTTATTTTACAGACATTTTTGTTGGGCACTGCTGTATGCCAAGCACTGCTCTAAATCTGAGGCTATGGATATTAATTGAAAAGACAAAGCCCTCTGCCCTCATGGAGCTTACAGTCTAGTGTGGGAGAGAGCACGTTAGATTTGTGAATTAGTTGTCTCCCCCACTAGACTGTAAACTAATAAGCGGAGAAAGTGAGGAGTGAGGAGGTTATTTGGAATAGGGCTGACAAGGAAGGCCATTTTGCAAAGGGGCCTTTGAGCAGAGACCTGAATGATGAGAGGGTGTGTGCTGGGCAAGGACGTGAAAAGGAGTTGAATTTCTGTCAATCACAACCAAAAGTCTTAAAAATCATAATGAGTATGTAAAAAACATTATGTCTCATGGGATTGTATTTGAGCAAACCCACAGTGGCCCACATGGCTAAGGGAAATATTATTTCTGTGTCTCATCTTGCCAAGAAGGCTCTAAGCAAGAGCCCTCACTGTGTGCTTTGCCTAGCTGGTCAGGGCTGAGAGTGCAAAAGACTGTGGCTCAAATGTGATGGTCTAGATATTCCTTCATGGTAATTTGGATCATAACACTGGAACTTTTCTATCCTAATTCTGTCATAAAATCAGTTTTTTTTAATCTGCTTATGTGCCCTCTTATAACATCAGACTTTGTGTTCAAGGGTGTGTTCTCTTTATTTTTTGTTTAAATCAGATTTATTGAGGCATTGTATGCATACAATAAAATTCACCCATTATAGGTGTACAGTTCTATAAATTTTGACAAACACACAATTGTGTTACCTCCTCCACAGTCAAGAGTCAAGACACAGAACATATATCCTTGAGAACATCTTATATTCCTTTTTTCTTTGCTGATGAGTCAGGGATGCTAAGATACACAAGCATGGAAAATAAAGGTAATACTTGAAAACTAAAATAGAATCTTTGTCTAAGCATTTGAGTAATCATATAATAATCTTCACTGAACTTATATTTTTCATGTTCAGCTGTTCTAGATACAGGAAATCATTAATATATGAAAATTATAATCTTTACCTCAAAGTTTAAATGTATCCCAGGTTATTCTCAGAAACCGTATGATACAGGTGATATTTTACAGAAGAAAAATATAATGACCACATTCATAGGGTATCAGTGCTATGTAGTCCCAGCACATTATACCATTTGATTCTTATAGTAATCTTATGTTATCAGTGAGGAAACTGAGGCTGAGAGAGAGCAGGAGGGTGTAGGATATTTCAAGCTATTGGTTCACAGTATTCTTGAAGCCTGATTGCTCTTGACTTTGTCTCCAAGTCTGTAATATGGCTACATTTCTCCATCATTCCCTGTGCCTGAGTCTCTTGATCTGTGTTCAAGGTTTCTTTTGGTTGCAAATTACATAAACTCTCTCAAACTGGCTAAAATTTTTAAAAGTAAGTTTATCATAAAGATAGAGGGTTATCTCTTGTACATGGTAGAAAGTACTGTTAGGCTTCTGATAGGACTGGTACTGGGAATTAGAAAGCAATCAGAAACCAGGGCATCTTGGCCTGGCCTCTTGTTGGGACTATAATTTTTCATTTATTTGAACGTGAAATCCTTTTTGTATAAGATACCTTTAGCATCTAGTAACTAATGTTCCTTAGAGGCTTGCTATGCAAAGTGTGATCCATAGGCAAACAGTATCACCTGAGAATTTGTTAGAAATTCAGTCTCAGGCAGCACCCTAGACCTACTGTATGAGATTTTACATTTTAATAATATTCCCAGTTGATTCATGTGCACATTAAAGTTTGAGAAGCACTAGCACTGGCTTAGAGCGCAGTTAGGGGAAATATTAATCAGGCTCCCATCAAATCAGGAGATTCAGAAAATGTCTTTATAGTTTTTGAACCCCTGAATAAGAACATTAGCAAATTTGTTTGGTTCATTCATCAAGAGGCATCCACTAGATATTCCATTCGAATGTGAGCTCCATGAGGCAAGGACTTTCTTTGTGTTGTTACAGCTGTGCCCCTAGCAGCTAGAACAAGGCCTGACACATGGTAGACATTCAGCTGATACTTGAAAATTTTTAACAAGAAAAAGTGCCAAAGGACAAATGAATGTAATACTGATAGTCTCTCACTCTTTCAACATCTATGGTGCTCAACTTTGCTTCAATGGAGTACATTGTAAAGATTCACTGCATGGGACTTATACTAGTTAGGAAGGACTAACTGCTGAACCAAATAAACCTGAAACTATACAATGGCTCAAATACAATAGAACTTTATTTCTTGCTGACTTACTAGTACTCAGCAGGTAAATAGATCATCAGGGTATTCTCCATGCAGTCATTCAGGACCCAGGCTGATGGAGGCACTGCTATCTTCAACATCTGGGTCCCAAGTTGCCCTGGAAGTCATTTCATTTTATCCAGCTGGAAGGGAAAAGATTGAAGAAGCACATGGGAGTTTTTTGTGGACCAAACATAAAAGTAGCAGATGTCACTTCCTGTGGTAGCCAGCCTTTGGGATAACCCCAGTGAGCCCTGCTTCCTGATATTGATGATCATGTATAGCCCCCACCCACACTGAATGAGGTTTACTTATGTACCAAATAAGATACTGCAGAAATGACAGTGTGACATCCAGAGCTGAATCTTACTTTCTTGAATCACTCACTCTGAGGGAAGTTAACTGCCATATTTTGAGGACATTCAGGTGTCCCTGTGGAGAGGTCCGTAGGCCTCCCATCAACAGCCATGATAGTGAGCCAGCTTTGAAGTGGGCCCTGCAGTCCTGAGCAAGCCTTCAGGTGACTACAGTCCTAGCCCACACCTTGACCACATCCTCATAAGAAACCCTGAGCCAGACTACCTAATTAATATAATATACTCCTGAATGCCTGACTCTCAAGAACTGAGGTAACAAATGTCTGTTGTCTTAAGTTGCTAAATTTCATGGTAATTTGTTATGCAACAATAGATAATTAATACATCTCCACTCTTTCATTGGCTAGAAATCAGCCACAAGGCCACACATAACTTCAAAGGAGGATGGTAAATGTAGTCTAGCCCAGAAAGAAGAGAACATGGATTTTAGACTCTTCCACAGTAGTAGACAGAATACTACCAAGAATAAAATCAAGCAGAAATATAATTGAGGACCCGGTTTCAAACCATGAAGCTACTGGACACCTTTTGCTCTTCTATCTTTGCAAGGCCACATTCCTCTTTTTTTCTTCCTTCTTTCCTTCTTTCCTTTCTCCTCTCCTCTCCCCTCCTCTCCCCTCCCCTCCCCTCCCCTCCCTTCCCCTCTTCTCTTCTCTTCTCTTCTCTTCTCTTCTCTTCTCTTCTCTTCTCTCTCTCTCTCTCTCTCTCTCTCTCTCTCTCTCTCTCTCTCACCCCCTCTCTCTCCTTCTCTCTTCCTCCCTCCCTCCCTCCCTCTCCCCTCTGAACTCCTGTAGTACTTCTTGGCTTGATCTCTTCTGTATATAACAATAAATGTCACTAGTTCAGAAACAGGAAACATCATTTGATATTCAATCATGTGTTTATTTGTAATAGCTCTTATATCACTGTCTAGGACAATTATTTATCTTTTCATGCCTATATATTTTGTCTTCCCAATTGTATTTAAGATCCTGGAGAGCATAGACCAGTGGCGGTGGATGTATAATCATATATATATATATATATATATATATATATATATATATATATATATATATATATATATATATATATATATATATACATATATGATTATATATATGATTATATATGATTATATATATGATTATATATATAAATAATATATAATTTGTGACCACATTAGCTCAATAATCTGTAAAGTGATTTATGGAAATCACCAAATCTAATCTTAATGGGAGTTGAATTTTAATAAAGATTCAGTACTTTCCCTATATCACTAAAAATATGATCACAATCATGTATTTAAAATTTTGTTTGCTAAGCATTAGATATATCCTCAGTGGTACCTAGCACAGGGGTAATCCATCAATATTATTTAAATGTAATTTTAACAGTACCTGCAAATGAGAAACTTGATTAAATTTTATATAAAAGGTATATAATGATATTTTTTTAAATGCAGTGAAAATAATTTTTAATCTAGACTTATTTTGACATCACTTTCTCAGCTGTGGTTTTGCAGATCCTAATCAACTTTAAATTTTAACCACTTCTTGGTTTTATAAAGGCAACCATCATATTGCCAGCAAATGTTACTTCATTTGCTTTTATTAACAACTCCTCCCTATGATATATATTAGTCATTTAAAATAATTGCAGAGGCTTTTTGTTCACCTTCCATTTGTATCTTAGCTTGATGTTGAAAGTAATGACTCAAGGACTGGCGAGTAGATATTGCCTTATAATAAATTTATGAAGAGTTTATCAAGCATCTGCACTGTTCTTTGTCAAGCATCTTGTAGCTAAACATAGCAACCAGACCATTTAAAGTAACAATGCTCATGGTAGAAGCTTTTAAGAATCATCACAGAATGCAGCTCCTTGAAAGGGCCAAGATAAAAAAATTACCCTGAGATCAAGTACTTCTGCTAACAAATACTTTGGTGACTACTTTAATATTTTCTGAAAGAAAAGACTTATTTTCAAATCAATGTTGAGTTTTTCAAGACCTCTAAAATATTAGAATAATGCATATTGGTTGAACTCATGGAATATGTAGTCTAACTGACTGTGTAAATCCTTGATTTCAGTTATTTACACTATAGATAATTATTGTTCAAGGAAACACAGGAATTTAGATTTTAAAGTGCTGGGCCTTTCAGTGTGTGTGTGTGTGTGTGTGTGTGTGTGTGTGTGTGTGTGTGTGTGTGTGTGTGAGAGAGTATGAATATGAATTACTTTAAACTTTTCCCCAAAGGTGAATGTTCTAATATCACTTGAATTGCTACATGTTAAACACACATTTCTTTCTTCTTTACTGACTTCAGTTATGGTATTGAATGGTGTTACAGATTCCATAGAAATCATGATGGCTTTGAGCACCAGGCAAACTTGCAGAGAGTACAAAGATCATTAGCTAAAAGAAAAGGTTCTTTGTGTTATGTCTTCATGTGTTCAGATCCCAGAGTCCCTGAAGCAATATTATCACTTAAGTACACCACACTCTGATCTCTTAAATAAAACATGACAATCTGAAGGTCAGAAACTGTTTTACCAGAGTGCTCTGACTGCTAAAAGTAGGACCCATGATTGACATACATCTTCTTTATAATTGTGTCCTTTAATCTGAAGAGTCACCAGAGTCAATATATAATCACATTTTATATGCTCCCTTCCAGAGAAATTTTTAAAATATGCCTGATGACTCTTAGCAGTTAACAGCTGTTTATAAAATACTGCAAGTACCACAGTATTTAATTTGTTCATATCCTATAAATTTACCATGATTGCATTATCGATAGATTCATGCAGACTAGAAAGCTGGTTAGAAAGGATTACCAAGGAAACATACACCATGAGAATTAAATTAAAATATACTGTTATCACTCACAAGAAACAAAAAAAATAACCGAGGAGGATCAACGATCTCGTCAAAAATGCACTTTTACTAAATATACAGGAAATACTATGCTAAACTTGCAGCTTTGCCACCTGGAAAGAAAAAAGATGACTTGAAGAGGGCACTAAGTGAGAAGGAAAACTCTAAGGGAAAGAGTTGTTTAAAGCAGCTCTCAGAATATTAAAAAAAACGCACCCCCCAAAAAAGCAGTGAGTGCTCATCCATTTAATGGGACCATCTTATCTCTTTCCTTCCAATCTCTCTGACAAGTACCATTGCCTGAATAGCACTGTAGTAGTTGATCTCTGTGGTTTTTCTCCTTCTTAATTGGAAAAGTATTTGCTTGTCTATTAAATATGAAGATTTCCATGATTTTAAGAAACTGGTCTCTAAAATAACAGCTTAGTTCTAAAAGAATTTGTAATCATTTAATTTAAATAAATTTAAATGTGTGAGAGAATTCATTTAACAAATCAAATTACGTCTACTCATAATGCCTTATTGACCATTGTAAGACACTATTTGTACTTTCTGGTCAATATCCTAAACTGACACTGTACAATGATTCTATTCCACACTCTTGGTTTGGTGCATTCACAAGCTAATGTATATTTTTCACTCAGTTTAATTAAATATGGTTACTAAGTGTTTAATTAACTTTAGTTAATTAAATAAAATTAATGCATATCATCACTAAAAATCTCAAACAATTTAGAAGTAAATGAAATTAAAAATGAAAGACTACTCCTTGGTATTTAAAACTTACATTCACAGCAAAACCCGCAAACATGTTTATAGCAGCTTTATTCATAATTGCCCAAACCTGGAAGCAACCAACATGTAGATAAATGGATAAATAAACTATTAAATCCAGACAGTAGAATATTTTTCAGCACTAAAAAGAAATGAGCTATCAAACCATGAAAAGGCATGGAGGAACTTTAAGTGTATACTACTAAGTGAAAGACACCAGTCTGAAAAGGCTGATTCCAACTATATGACATTATGGAAAAGGCAAAACTATGAAGACAATAAAAAGATCAGTGGTTGCCGGGGTGGCAGTGTGTGTGTGCGGGGGGGGGGTGAAGCGGGGGGGGGGGCAGCGAGGTGGAAGAGATAGGTTGGAGTGGAGCTGGAAGGGATGAATAGGCGGAGCACAGAAGGTTTTTAGAATGGTGGAAATACTCCATATGACACCATAATGTTGGATACATGTTGCTGTATATTTGTGTTTACAGAATGTAAACTGGATTTTGGGTGATTATGATGTGTCAATGTAGGTTCATCCACTGTAACAAATATACCATTCTGGTGGGCAATGTTGATAATGTGGGAGGCTATGTGTGTGGGTGGGGGGCAGTGGGTAAATAAGAAATCTTTGTACCTTCCCCTCAACCTTGCTATGAACCTATAACTGCTCTTAAAAAGTGAAGTCTTAACTTTAAAAATTAAAATTGCCCCCACCTCCCCACTCACACACCCACAAACACAACAGCCTCCCATATCCCCGCCAATGTCTTTCCAACTCTAAGATCCTGTATGTTTCTGCATTATTACTCAACTTGATCTGGGGCTTTAGGCATAACCCATTCATCAGCCTACCCCATTCTGCTTTTCTCCAGAAAACATCTTGTGCCTCTTTTCTCTCCACTCCTTAGTCCCCTCAGATGCTAGAAACTACTCAATACAAGAAATCTAAGTTAACAATAACAAAAATAATTACTAATTTTTAAGGTATGATTGGCATATAACATTATATTAGTTTCAGATGTACAACATTATTCAGTATTTGTATGTATTACAACATGATCACTACAATAACTCTAGTTAACATCTGACACCACACAGTTACAAAATTGTTTTCTTTGTGATGAGAACTTTTAAGATCTCTCAGAAATTTTTAAATATACAATAAAGTATTATTAACTTTAGTCACCATGCTGTATATTATAATCCCATGACTTATTTATTTTATAATTAGAAGTTTGTACCTTTTGACTCCCTTCACTCATTTCACCTTCATCCACCCCTACTTCTAGCAACCACCAATCTTTTCTCTGTATCTATGAGCTTGGTTTTGTTTTGAAATTCCACATACAAGTGAGATCATACAGTATTTGTCTCTTTCTGATTTATTTCACTTAGTATAATGCCCTCAAGGTCATTCATGCTGTCACAGATGGCAAGATATCATTCTTTTTATGGCTGAATAATATTCCATTGCATATATGTGTACATCCATCCGTGAACATTTAGGTTTATTTCCATATCTTGGCTATTATAATAATATTGCAATGACTATGGAAGTGCTTATACTTTTCAAGTTAGTGTTTTTGCTTTCTTTGGATAAATATCCAGAAGTGGAATTGTTGGATCATATAATGGTTCTATATTTAATTTTTAAAAGAACTTTTATACTGTTTTTCATAGTGGCTGCACCAATTTACATTCCCACCAACAGTGCACAGGGGTTCCCTTTTCTTCACATCCTTGCCAACACTTACTTCTTGTCTTTTGATAATAGCCATTCTAACAGGTGTGCAGTGATATCTCATGGTGGTTTTGATTTGCATTTCTTTGATAACCTGTGATGTTGAGCATCTTTTTGTGTGCTTGTTGGTACCTATATGTTGTCTTTGGGAAAATATCTGTTCAGATCTTCTGCCCAGTTTTAACTGGATTGTTTGTTGTCTATTGAGCTGTATGAGTTCTTTATATATTTTGGATATCATATCCTTATCAGATATGTGATTTGCAAATATTTTCTCCTGTTCTGTAGGTTGTCTTTTCATTTTGTTGATGGTTTTCTTTGCTGTGCAGAAACTTTTTAATGTGATATAGTCCTGCTTGTTTATTTTTGCTTTTCTTGTCTTTGCTTTTGGCATCAGATCCAAAAAAATCATTGCCAAGACTGATGCGAAGGAACTTACCACTTATGATATCTTCTAGGAATGTTATGGTTTCAGATCTTACACTCAAGTCTTTAATCAATTTTGAGTTAATTTTTGTATATGGTATAATGTAGTGGGTCAGTTTCATTCTTTTGCATGTGGCTGTCCAGTTTTCTCAATACCGTTTGTTAAAGAAACTGTCCTTTTCCATTGTATACTCCTGTCTCCTTTGCCATAAATTGATAGACCATACATGCGTAGTTGTATTCTTGGGCTCTCAATTCTGTTCCATTGAGCTGTACATCTGTTTTCATGCTAATACCATACTGTTTTGATTACTATAGCTTTGTGATATAATTTGAAATCAGGGGGTCTGATGCCTCCAGGTTTGTTCTTCTTTCTCAAGATTGTTTTGGTTATTCAGGGTCTTTTGTTGTTAGATACAAATTTTAGGATTGTTTGTTCTACTTCTGTGAAAAGTGCTATTGAAATTTTGATAGGAATTGCATTGAATCTATAGATTGCTTTGGGTAGTATGGACATTTTAATATTAATTCTTCAAATCCATGAGCACAAAATATTTTTATATTGTGTCTTCTTTAATTTCTTTTACTAATGTCTTAAATTACTAATGTTTTAAAACATGTAAAATTGTATTACAAGTGCTTTATATTGTATCCAAGCATGAATTCAGGTGAAAACATAAGTTTGCCTCTGAAATGGAGGTATAAGTCCCCTTACAAGTCTTCCACTTAACTGACTGACCCTATCATTTCCTCTATAAAATAAGGTAACCGAAGCATATGACACTTGGAATGCCCACAGATAAGTCTCCCTTCCAGTCCAGCCACACATCTCAGCTCCCATCTTTTAAGTTGTATGCTTAAAAAGATTAGTTGGGTTTTTATTCTCAAAGCTGTTTATTCTAGTTGTAATTGTATCTTATCTAATTTTCAATATTATATAAATCAATTAAATGTGAGTGCTAGGGAAGGGAAGGAAGCAGAATTGGGCAGAGGGAGAAATTGAATGGCAATGTAATGATTTCAAGGGCACTACTTAATAAATAACTGGCCCACTAAACTCCATCTTAGGAGTTTAGCAGACTTCCTGGGAAACCCAACCTGCAGTAGTGTTGCTATGCATTATAGTACTTAGCATAAGGAAATAAAATGTTTATATCCATTTAGCTTAAATATGGTTTCATCTGAGTTTGGTCAGACCTTAGACTTGGGTAGATTTAATCCAAGGTACCAACTAGCCAAGAAGAGCACAATGTCCTTTATGGAAATAACTATCTCTTATGAGCTACTCTGGCTGATAACCAGGAAATATGTGGAAACTGGAATTTTTTAAGGCATGTATTTAACAATCAAATCTTATAAAAAAGGAAATTCAATGTAGTAAACATTCGGTTTTAGGAAATCTAGACATTCTCTTTTAATATTACTATTACAGGTTCTGACTAGTTAGAAACTGTAAGACCAAAATAAAAAGAATTCAACATTGCAACTCAAATCTCTAGATCTTTTTCTAAGATGATAAATTTAGGTAAGGGTTGCTCCTCATTAGTGATGAAAAAAGAAATATGCTTGACAATTGCTGTAGGTGGACTTGCTACTTGGTCCCCAGAGCATTCAAGATTAAAAAAGAAAAAAAAGTCATAATTGAATTTTTTTATAGTGGTGACAGCTATTATAATGTGCTCTCTTTCGACCTAACAATTTAATCTATCTTATCTGCTACTGGAAGAGTTTCTCTGATAACTAAAATGTTTATTTAGCTAATAAAATTATTCAATGCCACTACGTAGAATAATAGAGATATATTTTAATGTGACTAGTGACAAGAAAAGTGTCATCAACTCTTTTATTTGCACACGTAGGCCAGCAAAGAAAACAGAGAGGAAACAAAAACATTGTAATGTATCACATGCCAAGAATTATTGAGTCTCTTTACTTTTCTTCATTATATATAGGGACTTCATATATATTCATTTCCAGTATTCTATCAAGGTGAAAAGTAACATCTTTCCTATTTATTAATAGAAAGTTATGGCTTGCTAAAATTATACTATATATACATATCCTACATGAAAAGAATTATACAGAGAAGGGAAATTATGAATTGACATACTGCTACACTGAAAAATCATCACCAAGAATAAAGAGGTTAACCTGTTTCCCCTCCACCTACTCTCCACCACCCACACTTTTTTTATCAGAATCATTTGACCATAGTTCTAATGGCTTTCCTCCTTTTGTTGTAGGACCTATACTACCTTTGATTTTTTTTATCAGAACCATTTAAATGAAACATCCCTAAATCTTTTCTAATGTGTGTTTTCTAATCTGATTCTGATGGAAAGGTGAAAAGGCATTAATTCTGAAAAAGAATGCTAATTACTGATGAAATTGGGAAGTCATGGCAGGAGCAACAATCTACATGTTCCATACTCCTAGAGATTCTTGGGGAGAAAGAGTATATACCAATTAACCATGGCAACAGTAATGCTGTGTAACAAGCAACCATAAAATGTCAGTGCCAAACAACAATAAGCATTTATGTAGCCCATGAGTCTCTGAGTTAAAAGGAGTTCAGATGATCTAGGTTGGGATTTGGTCCAGTGGCTCTGCTGATCTCTTCTGGGTTTATTCATCTGTAGGGTTGATTGAAGATCAATGGATCTAATCTGGGCTTGTCTTTAGTGACTTAGCTATGCTCCACATGTCTCTCATCTTCTTCCTGGGACCAGTGAGTGGGCTCACCTGGGCATGTGCTTCTCAAGGTGTTGGCAGAGATATAAGAAGGCAATCTCAGTCATGCAGGTGGTTCTACCTTTGGGTCATCTCACATTTGTTAATATTCCATTGGCCAAAGCTCATCACATAGCCAAAAATGTCAAGCATCAGAGAAATATAGTCTACATTTTTAGTGGAAAGAATTTCAAAGCCACATGGCAAAGGGTATACATACAAGAAGAAGTAAAAAAAAATAGGGCAATTAATTCAATCTATCACAGGGGAGGGGCTAAAGCAATTGCTTTGATATCAGGACTGCCACATATGGTGTGCAGGTGTATCCTGCACAACAGCACCTGGTGAAAGTGATGATAAGGGCTTGACTCCGGCCCTCACTCCACTCCCCAAAACCATGCACTCTGGTATGGGGTTGTGTCCTTTTTCTAACAAAAGCACTGCATGGGTTAATTGGAGCCCTATTGGAAATTCAGCAATTAAAGGCTACAAAAACTACTATTGTATCACTGTTTACCCACTGTATGTAGTTATAAACTTTCTCATCTGGTTTTTCCATTATATATTCCTTCTACTTCATTTACTCCCTTCTAATTCAAAACTACCCCCTCCAGATACCATTTCAAACACATACAGTATATATGAATCTCAGTACACAAAATCAAGTTGCCAAGGCTTTTCTGTAGCTAAACTTAACTTTTTTTTAGTCCCTGCTTCAGTCAATGGTAGAAAATTAATTTCATTCAATTTAGCAGCACCTGTTCCCCACGATTGTGTCAAATCCATGGAGTATTTATGTACTGTCATGTGATCAGTGGGAGATCTGGTATGCAGTAATCAGGTAGCCAGTGAAATGTGAGAATGATGTGCTCCCATAAACTCCTCCTTCGTGTGATCTTCCATGCTCCATCCCCAAACTGAAACCTTAGAAACCATAAGTCAGAGAAGGCAAGATGACAAGAAGGTAAGAGCCTTGAATCCTGAATTATCACCAACAGTAGAGCCACCTGCCAATTAGGAACACTCTTTGGGAATTTACATAAAAAGAAAGAAACTTTTATTGGATTAAGCCACTGATATGGAGAGTCTTTTTAGTCTATTTATTAAGGTAGAACAACAAACACACACAGATAATTCGGACAGTAAGTTGACAGTAAGTTGTGATAGGATGACCACACTATACCTAGAACTCACATAACATAGTTATGGGTTTTTCTTCAACCATGTTAAGGTCCTCAGTGCAGATGTGGAATAAGCAGAGTCCTGTTTTGAACCTCAGGTCTCTCTGCCTCATGCTAAATAATTTTAACACCCAGATAATTATCTTTCTCTCCAACATTACTCCTGTTGCAAGTCTTAGAAATCTCACAATCCACATATATAATTCTTCTAGTACCCTGCCATGCCAGTTCATTTAGTCAGAGGCATGTATCTTATGCTGTTTTCTCTAGAAAGAGAACCTAAAATTAAGATTTTTGTCCAAGTGATTTATTGAAGTACTCCCAGGAGTACAAAAAAAGAGGGAAACAGGATAGGGCAGAAGTCAAGCAAAGATGTGGTTTCAGCTAAAGTCTAGCCTCAGCTTTATCCTGAAAGGAGCTCCGGAGTGTGAATGGCACCATAGAGTTGTCCCACTTTGAGGCAAGGATAAGTAACAGGATTTTGTACCCTCCCCCTAAAGTAGGCAGTCATTGGCTGTGGGCAGCCTTCAAGGAAAGGAAATAATATCCCAGACAACTCCAAGGAAAGCAACTCCAGTTGACCAAGGATTATGCTCCAAAGAAGTATACAGCTCCGAGCCATAAGCTGCCAACTCTCATAGTATAATGCCCCAGCCCAGTAAAGAGCATCTGAGTGGAGCACCAACAGCCTACTACAGTGTGCTACCAAGAATTATCCTCCAGTAAGAAGAGTCTGTTTTTCTTTGTGTGGCCTTCTCATTCTTCAGAAGGAATCTAACCAGACCACTTCTCTCCAAGATAGTTTGGCCAGCTGCCTAGCATAGCTACCCAGTGAGCCCCACTGCCAGTTCAAGGTCATATCAGACAGACGTCTACCTTACAGTAATCCACCTGTGAAAGGCTACTGTTAAAAGCTAAATCTCTACCTAAAATAAAAAATCAATAACATGCAATTGTTGGCCTAAATTGTCACTACTCCCATCTCATTTCAGCTAAAATAATTTGGCATAGCCCTTAGCTCATTTTATTAAAAATTTTGTGGACCTAATCTGCAAGATAAAACTGAAGGGAAGACGATTTGTACTGCTAACCTCACTGGGGTCCACAGTTTATGTGCAGTGTTTCCCATGTAGCTAGCTTTGCCATCACTTTGCCATCAGTGGTTTCGAGTTATGGTGACAGAATTTCTTTTTGCAATTTAAAAGGCCATTTCAAGAAGAAATTTGGGCTCAAGGTATGCTCAAAGAGCTCTTGAAATCAAATTAGCAGTGCAAATTGGGGCCCTTGTCTTTTTAAGTTAATCAAAGAAGTCCTACTTCCCCTCTAAATAACAAAACACTATAAAACTCACTTTTTTCCTTTGCTGATGATTTATCTGCCCTATTCTTTAAGAAGTCCACCTGCCCAGTCTATATAATTACAGGACGGAGCTCTGCTTTCATTAATTTCTACCACCTGTTACTCAAACTATGTATATACATACACATACATACATACATACATACATACATACATACATGACATACATATATAAATGCATGTAAAAAACTAAAATGTTAGCTAAGGTTATCATTATACCTCAGATATCTTATTCAATGGGAAATATTAAGCAGTGTGTCCCAGCCTCAAGTTGCTCAGTGACCATTGGGAGAGGTAGACCTGAATCCAAATATATTACGATAGAACTGTCATATATGGATAAAAGAACAATTTTGCTTGGGATGTTTTGAAAAATC
The DNA here is from genome assembly GCA_004027375.1 of Macroglossus sobrinus. Taxonomy (NCBI): domain Eukaryota; kingdom Metazoa; phylum Chordata; class Mammalia; order Chiroptera; family Pteropodidae; genus Macroglossus; species Macroglossus sobrinus. The sequence continues at coordinate 583,414 of PVKZ01000289.1, forward strand.
TCATTGAGAAGGTGGCATTTTATTTTGAGTTTAAAGGATGAGTATGCATTATGTGGTAATTGGTGTAGTAAAATAGATTGATACCCCTATTAGTAGAATAATCAGTGAATCCCTCTTTCAAAATTCAGACGGGTCACTATTTTCCAAGATAAGTGAGCTCTGAAGCTTCCAATATAAAATGCCTAATAAAAAAAAACATAGAGAATAAACATTTTTGGCATCTAAAGCAAAGTCTTGCTCAGAAAAAAAAAAGAGGCCTTGAAATAATAGAAATAATGATAACAGAAGGAAGAAAATTATATCAACCTTATTTTTTTGCCAAATTATTTTTTCACTCATTCAGCTCAACAAACATTAGTCCACTGATGGCAGTGATATTTAAGATTAAAAAAAGAATTTGTGCAAAATCTGATTGTAGAACTTCAGAACAAAACCTCTGGCAATGAAAGCCATTTTTAAAAAGCAGTGATATCAATAGAATTGTTTGATGCATTGCTGATATTTTCCTTCACCAAAGACTTTTCTTGCTGTGAAAATTAAAACTAAATAATTCTCTAAGACACAGAAACTGTAGGCACCGCAAGGGTGGCAGGTACATTAGTGAATACAAGGAGCACTCTCACCTCAAGGGAGTCTGCCACCTGAGTAGTTCCAGACTATGGAGGATGGATCAGGCATTGCTGACAAGCATGAAATTGATGTAGCTAGAGAATGATTTAAACATAAAGTCACAGTCATAATCATAGGATTTAGAGATGGAAGGAAATCCATCAGGAACAGACGGTTGTTTGTCAGACACTCATCCAATCTGAATAGCTCTTCCTGTACTAATACCATAGGTCAGGATAAAGCACTGGGAGAAAAATTGGTACATTGACCCACAAGCACACAGTGGGAAAGAATAGGCCACCCACTTGAGCTGAACTGATTTCAGGGCCCCCAACCTTTAACACACCCATCATGTGCATACGTACTCACTCACACACACGCTCATGTACATTCATTCATATATGCAATCTTACTCTAAATCTCAGAAGCACAGCATGAAATCCCACACTCACAAAATCATTACAGTTTAAATGTTGAATTCATTCCTAGACCTAATTGAAGTAAAAATACCTCTGGAAAATAAAAAGACCTATTTACCATATGATCCAGCAATGCTATCCCTAGAGAAATGAAAACTTATGTTCCCACAAAGACCTGTACAGGAATGTTTACAGAAGCTCTATTTATAATTGCCAAGAGCTGCAAACAACCCAAATGTTCTGCAGCAGGTGAATAGATGAACACATCGTGGTACATTTACACAGTAGAATACTACCCAGCAAGAAAAAGGTATAATTAACAATGTAAACAACAACATGAAAGAATCTCAAAGGCATTATGCCTAGTGAAAGAAGCCACTCTCAAAGGTCACATTCTGTATGATTCCATTTACATCACCTTCTGAAAAAGGCACGAGTATAGGGATGGAGAGCAGATCTGCTGTTGTCAGGGTTCAGGTGTAGGGAGCAGGGTTTTGCAAAGGAGCAGCCCAAGGGGTGTTTTTGTTTGTTTGGTTTTTAAGCAATGGAATGTTTTGTATCCTGATTGTAGTGGTGGTTATGCAAATCTATGCATATGTCAAAACTCAGAACAATATATCAAAAAAATAATTTTATGATGTCAATTTTAAAGATTTTTTAAAAGACTGTGAATGCCAGTCTGAAAAAGCAAAAAGAGATGTATATTTAGCTGCAGTGTGGAAAGGTAATCAGATTTTCCTCCTCCCCCAAAATATGATTTATATAAAGTGAGAGGGAAGAAAGATTATGAAGGCATTTGGGGCACCTGGAGGTGGATTTGCAGAGGATGTAACACGTGGTGAAGAAAAGGCATGGGTGAGAGGAGAATAAAGAGCAAAGAAAATGAAGTCTAGAAAATCATGGAGTTTTCTGACATCACATTGTTGCCCAAGGAACTCTGAGACTCAGAACCATAACAGCAATGATTACCAAAGTTGAGCAGGCGAGATGACACTGGCATCTAGTGATTAGAGGGCAGGGATGCTGCTAAATACCCTACAATGCACAGGAGTGCCTTGCAACAAAGAATTACCCAGCCTCAAATATCAAGAGTGCCAGAATTGAAAAACCGTGTTCTGAGTATTCTAATAGTCCTTGAAAATCTTCCATTACCTTTACATGCTACCTTTTCCTGAAATAATTTTTATTCATTAGAAGTTTTTCTAACATATGTATGATGTGAATGGGGGTCTGGTTGGATATCTTGATTTCATAAATGAAGCTGCTGATCAGCATAGGAAGCTGTGAACTAAATACAGTAGTTCTGACCCAAAAACCAAGGTGCTGTGAGAATGCACGTTCATCCGCATATGCTAAGTACATTTTCCACATTTGGTACTTTTCATGGGGCAAATAAAATACATGCTGCTTTCTCAGGGTCACGCAAGGATCAATCAGGGTTCTCCATGGAAATGTCACCCAGCCCCAGGCAAGGCAAAACAAATGTTCCACCTCTGGGAAAGGACAGTACTTTCTTTTTCAAAAGCTAATGACAAGTAAGATGATGAGTATTTTCATGCCTCCTCAAAGCTTTAAAAGCATGATTTTTTTTCTTCTCAATATAATAGCCAGAAGAACATGTTAATTTTCACTTTGCTCTTTCACTGAATCTGAATGGATCCAATGAAGTCACCAAGCTCCCTTTGTACCCTTTTCTTGTCTTCATCAGCTCCCTCTCTCAAAGGTACAGCTGTCCTCAGATGAGCAATGACATATTCCTATTAAGCTGAAATTATCGGCATATCCCAAGACAGAAGAAATAGAAAGCAAAGTAAACCCAAGTCATATCTCTTTCAGTGAAGGTTTAGTAGAAACATTAAATTGCCATTTATGCTCAAATAAGTTCTTCCTATTCATGCTGAACCTTCTTTCTTGCATCACAGACACTTGGGTGTTTCATATCTCTCTTTCATCTCCTGTTCCATCCAGGCTCAAAGCATCAACACAAAGGTATATTATGGCTCTGTCTTGGTTATGTGTTAAGTTTCTTGTAAAGAAAGAAACCAATGAATGGTGATGAACATAAATGGAGGCAGGTGTGTCACACCTTGCCTTCCATCTTTTGTCTGACATTTTCAAACATCTCCTAGAAAAATCATGCAATAACAGGGCCCAATTTGTTGCCATTTCTAAAATGCCAAAAGCATTAGATGGGTGACTAACAGTTCTAACCCATTTCTTCTATCTATGTATTATTATAGAAGTGACACATTCACTGGTGATTACAAGGACATTTATTCCAAGACCACCTGCCCCAAAGGCCTAATTTTCTGAACAGAGACTTTCCTATAAAAGGAGTAATATTTCAGCCTGCATTTAATAGCCACCTTACTATGATAACCTCTACAAGCTACTTGCATTTATGTCATAGTAAAGTTACATTGGAAGAGAATGATCATCTAAAACAGTTCTGGCTAGAAATTTTAGTCACTGAGGATTTGGAGATGTACAGTAGGTACTGCAAACACATATATTAAATCAGCAAACAATAAGTCTACCATTCGAGGTTCTATGACAGGTCCAAAATGACCTGCGTTTGAGGAGTTTAAAATATAACTGAAAACATAAGACAAATATAAAATAAAAACACTAAAACTTAATAATTTAAGGACAGTACAGATACTCTACTTATTGCACATATTCTACTTATTGCAAATTCTAAATGATGGTGGTTAACCCTCAAATCAAAAACAGTCCAACTTCCTTTTATACAATTCAAAGAATATGATATATGATATCCAGATGACATCAAATACAAATCAGGTGTGGGTTTTCTGAAGAAATCAAGGTATGGCAGCCATATGTGGATGATTTCTAGAGTAGTCCCAATTTCAAATATTTAACCATCTTGCCAGATCCGGTAATGATTTTTGTAAAAAACAAAAATATGGTCACAATACGTAAAATGAAATGCTGGATTCTCATCAGTAGGCTATGTCCAAATCTCACTGTAGGAGCATTTTCCTAAAGAAAGTCTTCTAGCAATAAGGAATCCCACCTTAGTGGACATTTGTCTCTGCACTAATCTTTGTGTCCTTAAATTTTGAGAGATGCTTCTCACTTTTGAACCTTTGGGTACCTGAAAATTGACTGCATTATCTACCTCATGCTAAGGACTCTGAAAGCATGAGAAACAGAGTTCCTGCCTCTTGTAAACAATGTACTTTATCAAAGAGCAACAATCTCAAGACACAATAAAGACATTGTTTAAAAAATAAAAAAAAATCAGTGGGTATTTATATCCTGGTCAGGCTCTGACATTTATGCCAGGATACATAAAATGAATTCTTATTTCCAATTAGCCACACAGCTCCTGACATGAGGTTATGCTTAAAAGGAAGTGAAGATAAATCATCGCATTGTACCTTAAACTTGCACAATGTTATATGTCAATTATATCTCGGTAAAACTAGAAAAAATATATAAAATGTTAGAAAAAGCAAATATAAAAGTTTATATACAATGAAATCTGCCTGAAAATATACAAACTGTTACTATTGGTTGATCAACTTAATTGTTACCAATAGTAACAGTTTGTGTAAGATTTTTTAAAAGCTATCACATGAGAATCCAGAGATCATCTCTAATATTTATCTCTCATCCTGTTGACACTTCATTATTTGTTAGCAATAAGATTCCTACTTATGGAATCTGAAATGACTTTATGGGCATCACACACCCATTTTTTTCCTTCACTATGATCTAGGCTGTTTCTTGATTTTTAGTTAGTAACACAATTTAAATTCATTAGTGCTACACCTTACTTATATGTAAGCAAATATAAAAAGTAAAGCTTATTCATCTTCTTTTAAAAAGGGAGGGAGGAGTGAAGTAAGTCAGAATTCAGAGAGGGATGGACGACTCAAGCCCAATAAATATACCTAAAATATCCAATGTAAAAGAGCTTCTAGATTGCCTCCACAAACAGTATCTTTTTCACATCCCTCTATTTTCTCTTGCTGAGTAAAGAATTTTCAAAAGAACCATTGGGTCAATAATAAATTGGCAGAAAATGCTTCAAGCTACTTGTTCTGTCAGCATGTATAGACTCCTTTAAGTCTCAAATGACTGTCTTTGGTAACCTTCCTGTTGTTATGAGTTAAGAGTATTGATGTGTGATGAATAAATTGCACCCATTGGTTATTGTCAGGAACAGAGAGTTAAATTACATGTTTAAACTGGCATTCCTTTCTTAAACCTTATTGCTAAATGAAGCATGAGTGACATGACTGTGAAAGTCCTTCCTGACTCAGAGTAAAATTAAAAAGCAATTTTTAGATTATTGACCCCTTATGGGATAGGAAGAAAAATCCCCAACACCACAAAGATACCAGAAGAGCTCCTGGAGATTATTTTCTCTTAGAGTCATTTCTCTTTCCTTCTCCTCTATCCCATGAAAGCTAATATTTCTATGCAAGACCAATGATTAAATGCTTGTGCTCCATTTGAGAGGAAGATTAAGATAAGAATGAACTCATTTATGAAGTTATATATCGATAACTGAAGCATATGCAGTCTGGGCATATTAGGAATATTTAGGAATCAAAACTGTACTTAAACTATTTTTATTTACTCAACAAACCACTGAAGTAACATTTATAGTTTCTAATATCTAACCCAAATGTAGTTCTGAAAGAGTTCATTCTAAGAGGGAAATATTATCTAAAGTAAAAAAGAGTCATAAATTTTAGATCATTCAGTAATATTACACATAATAGTGGTATTTTTATTTAGAAACTTTTTTAATTTTGTAAGAATTTAAAAAACAAGTAGTTATGTTAAGAATCAATATTTTCATAAGAAAAGAAAAAAGAATTATAAAATCAAAATTAAGTAAAAACAGTGATGTTGAATTTAATCAGATATATTAATATAAAGTCATTCTGACTTTTCATTAAAATGCCCTAGAAACAATGTCACCCCAATCATAATACATAACCTTGAAACTCTTCTTTTTTCCTTTAATATCCACTCCTCATTCAAAGGAACCAACATTCCTTGGAAAAATGGCTGATTCCAGGCCCAGAACAGAGAAGGCACAATTAGAATCTGAGATACCAGGTGAGCAAGAAAGAAAAGGAGCTTTTGAAGATTAATTGGGTGATGCCAAAAGGACACAGGCATCAGATTAAAAGTGCCCCGCCTACTGGCCAAAGTTGTAACAAATGAGCATCAAAAAGAACAATGTACTTATTTGAAATATGGTAAAGCTATAAAAATCCATAAATCAGAAAAGAGAAAGCCAGGGGGAAAAAAAACTCAGTTGGCCCCATTCAGGGTAGCTCTTAAACCAACTCCTTTCTTTGAAAGTTGGTAATTAAAGAAAAAGAATTAAGCATGTATCCTGAAAAGTAGCCAAATAATCCCAATTGATAAAAGACAGCTCTTCATTACAGAATGATGCCAGTTAATACATGTAAAAGGAATGCTAGAACTATACAATCATCATTTTTGCAGTCCCCAAAGAAATTATTTATTTGGGCAAGGATTATCGATTGGTGTTTTAAAAAAAAAAAACAGACTAATGGTTGATGAGGAACAAGGCATTCATATGGTGCCAAAGAAAAAACAAGCAATCTTAGAACTCTGATCTCAAAGAGTAAAACTTCAGTGTAGGCAGAGGGATCAAGCTGTCATCATCCTAATCTAGGGCTCAATCTTTGCATCACTAATGGTAGAACAAGTAGGTATCACATGTCACATGATGTGATGCATTATAACATACCCATCATCTGTGACCAATTCTAGTGGCAAATATTTAACATGTACCATCAGGCTTTTAGAGCCAACTCTGAGTTTACAGGAAATAAGGCTATATTCAACAGAATGACAACACAAGGAAGCAACCACACAAATCTAGAAAGTAAAATATTTTTATGGGCTACTTGCCCATCAGTAAGTCAGAGTCATGAAAAAGACATTGTTTTGGAATAAAAGAGATCTACGAGAAATAATGACATGAAATGTGTGGTCCTAGAGTGGATTCTGATTCATTAAAGGGCATTTTGGAAATAATTGAGGAATTTGAATATTGACTAAATATTAGATGATAATAAGTTAGCATAATTTTAACTTTAAGTGTTATAATGTTATTTTGCCCAAGATATTTTTTAAAGCTGCATATTCAATAGTTTATTTAAAGTGGTGTGAAGCACAAGCCAAGCCTAGAACTAAGTGGACTGGCAACATTGGCATCATCTGGGAGCTTATTAGAAATGCAGGGTCTCAATCACCACTGCAGACCTACTGAATCTAAGTCTGCATTTCAACAAGATTCCCTAGAGATTCCTCCTCACACTGCAGTTTAAGAACCATGGTTGTAGTGCATGTGTCTTGCTACATGAGAAATCACTGAAGAATGTTGCAATAGGAATGTCAATTGCTTCTGCCTCCAGCTCCCTATGCATTGATGTGCCCCATTCTATCCCAGAATTACTTGAGACCTATCGTCTACCTCTAGAAGAGGTAGGTAGAAATGGCATTACTGTGGTGGCCCCTTAAGAAAACAGTTTGTTTTGAGTTTCCATCAATAAAGCAGCAAGACTCACATACTTCTGACCATTTTGCCCATAGTCTTCAGGAAGTATTGACATAAGGAGAAAAGGGATGCCCACTTAGCCAGTCAGATCAGTGGAAACAATCCTGGCAACCAGTTCAGTAACAGATGCTCTGGCCAGATGGCCCACTCATTCATTTTACACATGAAGAAACAGGTCCATTCACTCAACAGATTCATTCAACAGATATTTATTGAACACTGTGCTTGGAATACAGTATCTAAAGTTGCATTCTAATGAGGAAAGTGGACAATAACCAGATAACTGTTCTGAATAAAAAGCAGAATAAGTGGATAGAGAGGGCTGTGGATGTTGTTTTAGATAAAGCATTCAAGGAAGTCTGTCTAAGATGCCATTCAAGCAGATCCTTGAAGGCACTGAAGGAGTTAATTCATGTATATCCAGGGCAAGTATATTCCAGCTAGAGAGAATGGCAAGTGCAAAGATTCTAAGGCAAGAACATACTTAGAGAGGTAAGCAGCATAGAGGCCAGTGTGACTGAACAGAGAAAAGGAATGGAAGGAGATGAGGTCAATCACATGGTGGGAATGGGCTTGGGGCAGGGAAAATAATGTAGGGCCTCAGAGGCCATGATATGAATTCTCAATTTTGTTCTAAATGCAGTGGGAAACTATTATAAGTTTGGAACAAGGAAGTGACATAATCTGACTAGCATTTTCAAAGGATCGCTCCACCTGCTATATAGAGAACAGATTGTTTACAGGACAAGAGTATAACCAGGGAAATTAATCTAGACAAGAGATGGTGGTAGAAAAAGAGAAATGATGGTCACTTCAGCTAGTGGTGGTGATGAAACATTAGAATCAGACTATTTTTCTAAGAGAGAGCTGAAAGGATTACTAAAGAATTGGCATGGAAGTATGAAAGACAGCAGTAAGAGGTGACTCCATTTTGGGGCCTGAATAATTGTGTGGACTATAATACATTAACTTAGATTTGGAGTCAACAAACTTTTTCTTTAAAGGGCCAGACGGTAAATATCTTCAACTTACAGGCCAGACACTCTGTTGCAACTACTCAACTTTGCTGTTGGACTATGAAGGCAGCCATAGATAATAAGTAAATGAATGGACATGGCTGTGTTCCAATAAAACTTTATTTATTAAAAAGATTTACTCATGATTGCACAGCTGATATGGATCCAGGATGAGAATTTAGATCTACCAATCCCCAGTCTGATGTTCTTTTTGTTGTTCAGCCTCTTCTAACAAAATTGCTCCTACAACTGACAGTATGTAAGAACCAAAGTAAGTGTACAAGGCCAGAACTAGTTTAACTGCTACCAGGTACTCAATGAGGGCCTGAGCTTCTACAAATGGCACAGCAGGGGTTCAGCAACGCACATCCCAGAGAGAGGTCAAAAAGCCTCTTGTTACACCCCTATTCTAAGGAGTAGATTTATACATCTCTTTTTTAAAAATTATTTTTCAATTACAATTGGCATACAATATTAGATTCAGGTGTACAACATAATGATTAGACATTTATATAATTTACAAAGTGATCGCCCGATAAATCTAGTACCCATCTGATGCCATACATAGTTGTTACAATATTATTGACTATATTCCTTATGCTATATTTACAGCCCCAAAACTATTTTGTAACTACCAATGTGTACATCTTGATCCCTTTCCCATTTTCACCCACACCCCCTCCTGTCCATGTTGATAAAGATGGTAAGATTTCATTCTTTTATATGGCTGAGCAATATTCCATTGTATATGTATATCTATTCATTCATAGATGGACACCCAGGTTGCCTCCATATCTTGACAATTGTAAATAATGCTTCAATAAACATATGGATTCATATGTTTCTTTGAAGAAGTGTTTTGGGTTTCTTCAGATAAATACCTGGAAGAGGGATTACTCAGTTTTGTTTGTTTGTTTTTTGTTTATTTTTATAGCCTTTATTTTAAAGTCTATTTTGTCTGGCACAAGTATTGCTACCCCATATTTTTGTTTGTTTCCATTTTTATGAAGTATTTTTTTACATCCCTTTACTTTCATTCTCTGTGTGTCTTTCAATCTGAAGTGAGTCTCTTGTAGGCAGCATAGGTAAGGGTCTTATTTTCTTATCCATTCAACCACCCTATCTTTGACTGGAGCATTTAATTCATGCACATTGAAAGTAATTGTTAATAGAGATGTAGTTATTGCCATTTATTCATGTTTTTCATCCTTTTTTCTTCTTTTTAACAAGTTTCTTCACCATATAATACTGGTTTGGTGGTGATGAACTCCTTCAGCTTTTTCTTGTCTTGGAAGCTCTTTATCTGTCCTTCAGTTATAAATGGTAGCTTTGCTAGATAGAATAATCTTAGCTGTAGGTCCTTGCTCTTCATTACTGAATATTTCATGCCAATTTCTTCTGGCCTGAAAAGGTTCTCTTGAGAAATCAGCTGCTAGTCTTATGGGAGTTTCCTTGTAGGTAACTCATTTCTTTTCCGTTGCTGCTTTTAAGATTCTCTCTTTGTCTTTAATCTTTGGCATTTTAATTATAATGTATCTTGGTGTGGGCCTCTTTGAGTTCATCTTGTTTGGGACTCTCTGGGCTTTCTGAGATTGAATGTCTATTTCCTTCACTAAGGGAATTTTTCTGTCATTATTTCTTCAAATCCACTTTTCAATTCCTTGTTCTCACTCTTCTACTTCTGGTACTCCTACGATGTGAATCTTGGTACATTTGATGTTGTCCCAGAAGCCCCTTAAACCGTCCTCATTTGGAGGAGGGGGGATTTTTTTCTTGTTGCTGTTCTGATTGGGTGTTTCATGCTACCTTATCTTCAAAATCGATTATTTGATTCTCTGCTTCATCTAATCTACTGTTGATTCCCTCTAAGGTATTCTTTATTTCAGCTATTGTATTCTTCATTGCTCACTAGTTCTTTTAAATGTTTTCTATTTCCATTTTTGTTTTCTCTTTGTTAAAGTTCTCATTGAGTTTATCTGCTCTTCCCCTAAGTTCATCAAGCATCCTTATAACCAGTGTTTTAGACTCTGCATCTGGTAGTTTGCTTATCTCCATTTTATTTAGTTCTTCTTATGGAACTTTGTTCTGTTCTTTCGTGTGGGGCATGTTTCTTTGTTTCCCCATTTTGAGTGCCTCCTTGTGTCTGTTTCTATGTCTTAGAGCTCCTAAGTCTCCCAGTCTTAGTAGAGTGGCTTTATGTAGTAAGTGTCCTGTAGGACCCAGCAGCACACTCTCCTGATCACCTGAGCTAGGTGCTCCAGGTATGCCCCTTGTATGGGTTGTGTGTGCCCTGCTGTGGTAGTTGAGCCTTGGTTGCTGTTTACTCATGCATCAGTGGGAGGGATTGACCCTCAGACTGATTGGTTGCGATGACTGGCTGAGACCAGTGGAGGAGTTGTTATGCAAGGCTGATCCTACAGAGCAGGATTCACATTAGCAGGGTTTTGGTGCCTGCTCTGTCTGCCCTTCAGGTGTGTCATCCTTGGATGCAGCCCCAGGTGGTGCTCTGGCTTTCTCCACCAGGGTTGCTGGCCCCAAACCTTCCTGGGAGAGGCCACCACTGCAGGCCAAGTTCAGCCAGAACCTGTGCCCTGCCCAGAGCCATCTGGCATGAGCCACTGAGAAATCCACATATGGTTGGCACCTGTGCTTGGCTTGGAGTTGACTCTGGAGGCCAAGCTATGAACCAAGGCTGGCTGTTGCTAGTGCCGGAGTTGGGGCTCCTCAGCAAGTGGTTCAGGACACACTGAGGCCAGCTGCTGCTTGTTTGGGTTTTGTGAATCTTTAAGAGATTTTAAGAAAGTCTGCAGCATGAGCCAAGACAGGCCATTTGTATGGAAAAGCCACTGGAAGTGGCCTGGGTGGGCCCACAAGCTAGGAGGGACTGTGTCTTGGGGAATCACCAGTGCAAGGCAACCAGTGTTATCCAGATTGATGGAGCTCAGATATAGCACCCCTCTGCATCTGCATGCAGAGCAGAAGAGGTCTCACCAAAGGAACAATGGATTCTACCAGCACTTCTGTCTGGCAGAAAGTTGCCCCTCCAGCCCTCGCCCTGAAGCCAGACAATTCAGTTCCTCCCCATATGTCCCTGGCACCTTTGGAGTTGCTACCCCAGCACTGGAGCTCAGGCAAGTGAGTCTGTAAGCAAATAAGTCTGCATGTAGGCCCTTTAAGGGAAACCCCTGAAACTCCAACCACCCTCAGTCTCAGCCACAATCTCTGCTGGTTTTCACCTAGCACTGAAACCCTAGGCTAGTGATCCCAGTGTGGGGCTGGGATCCCCTATTCCCTCCAGAAAGACCTCTGCAGCTGAATTTTTAACCATAACACACAGGTGTGGGACCAGCCTGTTTGGTGTCTCCACCCCTACCAGTCTCAAGATGGCTTCTTCTGTATATCCTCAGTTATAGGACTTCTGTTCAGCTAGACTTCAGATGATTCTCCATGTTGGTTGTTCTGTAGTTTGTACTTTTGATGTGATCATGGGAGGAGACTAGCACAGCATTTTCCTACTTTGCCGTCTTTACAGGAAATCCTGCACATGACCTTTTATAAGGTGTTCCATATTTTCCTATTTACATCAACCTACAGTAAAGTTGCCAAACTTTGCTGTGAACTTGGGGCATGCTGTGTTTTCTCAGAGTAAATTTGCAAAATATTGCCAGTGATTTCTTTTAGAAGCAATAAGAAGGAAAAAAGTCCTATTGCATCATTTCAATAGCTCTAACAAGATGAACCTAAAATTGTTTCTTTTTTAAATTTCTATTTAGCTCTGCTAAGAAACGAGATAGTGGGGGAGAAAAAGAGGGAGAGATAAGGAGAGAGAGGGAGAGAGATAGATACTGATTCTGGCTATATTCCTTGTAATAACTTATAATTACTGCAATGATTAATAGCCACCACATTTTCTGTTTCCTTCGGCCTTTCTGTTAGTTCTCTGACTATAGGTCATAGAGGTTAGTAGAATTATGGCTTCAAGAAGAGGTATCTGATTTTGTCCCTGTTGGCACCCTCCACATTTGCATCTGTGGCTTATTTCTTTGTGCCCTTCAGTAGCCAATCATTCAAAATGCTTCATGGCTTTCTCATCCTAACTTCAGAGCCCCTTAAGCTCTTCTAGCTCATGTTCAACCACATCTATAATGCTCTTAAAAGTGGAGGAACATCTGAATCTTCTCTTATACCATTAGGAAATGACAAGAGACCTGGGAGGTGGTATCATTCCTTTGCTACCTAGACCTTCTTATATGTGTCCCCATTTCTACTAAAGATCATACATTATGGGGAAACTTTATTCTCTTTCATCTTTTCTGGTTCAAGCCTAGAAATAAAGCACAAGTATCTCTGCTCTCAAATTTCCAAACTTGTGCAAAGGATTCATCATGCTTATACCCAGTAGCATACTGGAGTAGCTCATAAAGAGTTGCTAGAGCCACTTATGTGTATCTCTTTCCAATGCTACAATCAATTGATGTTGTATTGGCAACTTGAAATTAGCCATGCATGGTGGGAGTATTTGCACCATGCAAATACTCCACAAATTTTCAATGATAGTCATCTATTAAGTTACCAGCACAACACTGCACATACCCCCTACACAACTTGATGGGGATGAGGGATGCAGGTGTCACAGAGCCCCTTGTCAAGGACACATCATTGTCTAAGCTACTCTTGCCTTCTCCACTTTTCACTTCTCTCACTTGCGAACCTGTGGAAACTTCTAAGTATCATGCAATAGAACTCTCATCAGGAATTCTTCCCAAATCTACTGTTTAAGGCATCTAGCTTCTACCACCACACATTCTAATTTTATTGATATGAATGAAAACGTGGCCTTGCAGATTCTAAAAGCTCCCCAGGTCACTTTTAACAAGCAACAAAGTTTAGGAACAACTGTTTTTAGGCATTGGTTCTCTACCCTGGTTGCACATTAACATTATCTGGAGATTATACATATAATATAATGTGTGTGTATGAATGTATATACATGTATGTGTGTGTGTGTGTGTGTGTGTGTGTATACACTCACCAAAAATCAATTAAAACTGAGTTTTTACAGGTAAAGTCCAGGTCCAGGTACTGATAGGTTTTAAAAACACCTCCAGGTGAAGCTGATACAAGGGGAAGAATGCAAACTACTGATTCATAGCATAAATTTTGGCTCTGTTAGTATTAAAATTATGCTGATGAAGCTCAAAGCCTTTTCTCTGAATCTATTTAGACACTCAAAAACTGTGATATGTCATATTTTTTTTATTTTTCTGCTATAACCATCTTACCTGTGGACAATCTGTATAGAAAGTTTTCACTGCTGCCTGAATGATGCTAGAAAGAGAAGGAAGTGTGAATAGATGTGGATGGGGTTACTATCTAAATATTACACCACTACAAGGATTTAAAATGACGCTTTTAAAACTAGACTAACTAGTATTCTTCAAGAAAAAAAGGGGAAATGGAGTAACCCCTAGATATCTTGGTCAGTTCAGGCTTCTATAACAGAATACCACAGACTGAGTGGCTCAGAAAGAACAGAAATTTATTTCTCACAGTTCTGGAGGGCGAAAAGTTCAAGAGAAAGGCACTTGCAAATTTTGTGTCTGGTGAGGGCTTGTTTACTAATTCATGTGTAGGCATCCTCCTACTGTATCATCACATGGCTAAAGGCTTGAATGAGTTCTCTAGGGGTTTCTCTTTCATAAGGACTCTAATCCCATTCATGAGGGTTCCACTATTGAGACCAAATCATCTCTCAGAAGCTCCACCAACTAATACCATCATATTGGGGGATAGGATTTCAACATATGATTTGTTGAGGGGGGAACACAAACATTTAGTCCATAGCTCTTGGCTTCCGTATGTATGTATGTATGTATATATGTACATACGTACGTACATATGTATGTATGTGTGTGTGTGTGTGTGTGTGTGTGTGTGTGTGTGTGTGTGTGTATATATATATATATATATATGTTTGTTTTTTAGATTTTTGGTTGTCTTTCATTCTGTTTTTATTTTTCAAAAGCTCAGATCACTTTAATGATCTTGTGGCGATGAGTCTCTACAGGGAGGTTAGTACAGTTACCTTGTAGCCAAATTTCTTCACATTCTGGAAGCTTGTTCCTCTACAATTCACAATTAAATCTTGTCCTGTGTTTCTTTAACTAAAAATCAAGTTGTTAGATACTTTATAACTCTCATTATTTTTATAATCTCATAGTTTAGTGAACCCTCAAATCACTTCTCCCTACAAGATATCTCCCCCTTCCCTTGAGATTTATTCAAGAGTTCATCCAATAGATCTATACATTTGGTGATGGTGGTGGTAATGGTGTTGATAAAAACAACAACAACAACAACAACACTAAATTAGTTACTAGCTCTATCCTTTCAATGTGATATTGAGATATATCTCATAAATACATCAACATTTCCACCTCAACTTAGTCATTTAGCATATATAGCAAGTTCAAATGCAAAATGAAAAGCAGTGCTTTCAAGTCAAACTGACATGAATTTGAATCCCACCTGTGCCACCAAAAAGACATGTGGCTTTGGCAAGTTATCCTCTCTGTGCCTCAGTTTCTTCATTAACCAGAGATAATCATACTTTTTATAGAGGGATGTTACAAGGATCACAGTTAATATATTTAGAGCTAACAATTTAATACATTAAAAGGGTCTTTTTAATTATTATTTTCAGGTCTAGGCTTAGCCACATGACCACACCACGTACTGTATTAATGTACTTGTCTCATAAGCAGAGAAAAATAGTAATCTTTCATTTCCCTTTTTGTTTTAATATATTAGCAACCACTAACCCATACCTAGCATTCAGTGTACTATGTATATTAAAGAATTTGTAAAAAAATAAAGAGCCAGGAGGGAAGCAAAAGAAAGAAGTGGGAAGTATACTGCACACATTACCAACTCTCATTTCTAAACCCCTAAAATCACCAAAAAATGTTAATATGTAAAGGGAAATTTGTTCCATCAGAAAATGACTGGATGACACCCTCATTGTTATTTCCAGAGTTTACCATTTGTCAGCACTCTTCTAATTATTCTCATGACAAAGTTTCTCTTGGACATAAGAATTAGTTTCTTCTCCTCTGTGCTCCTCCAGCTATATTTTGCTTTTACCTCTATGGTACACTTTTCATATTTCAATTTAAAATATTTCTTTAAAAATTTGACTCTTTCCCCCATACTTAGTGTTTCTCAACATCAGCTGCATTTGGGAATCACCCAGGAAGCTTTAAAATATACTGAGGTCTGGGTTCTACCTTCAGAGATTCTGATTTTATTGAACTAGGGATGCAACTTGTGCATGAGGATTTTTTAAAGCTTTTTAGGTAACTGTAATGTACAACCAAGGTTCAGACCAAATGGCCAACACCCACCCTGGACTACCATGAAGGCAGTGACTATGTCATACTCAATCTCATGTTCCTAGTACATAGTATAGTGGCTGGCACAAGAGTTGCTCAATAAATATAGATAGATATTTAAGATCTTGTCATTTCTGATTTTCTCCCAACTAAGGAAGTAAGTTATAAGGATATCCCTAAAATTCTGATTCTAGAATCTTGGGCCCAGCAATCCCAGGACCTATTGTAATTAGATACTCATAGTCACTAGTTGGCTTGGGCACTGAATAATGATGGCACTAATGGTCCTTCCTCATCCCTTCATATATTAAATAAATACACAATAATTCTATGTCATTTGGCAGCCTGAAGGAGATTTATCATCAATCCTGTTCACAAAAAAAAAGTGAGAATTTTCTCCCAGGAAATGCTTAATGGAAACAAAAAGAATACTGCAGTAAGATTTCCTTTTCAGTGGATAACTCCATCCAAGTAGAGGCATGTCAGCCCATT
Source organism: Macroglossus sobrinus (assembly GCA_004027375.1). NCBI lineage: Eukaryota > Metazoa > Chordata > Mammalia > Chiroptera > Pteropodidae > Macroglossus > Macroglossus sobrinus. The sequence goes on from PVKZ01000289.1 coordinate 599,918, forward strand.
GACAAATATGACAATATGAAACCTTATTCCATAATCTCCACTGTAGCCCCTTGTGCCTAATCATTTGTTTCATTTGGGACAAATTTACTGAATGGATACTTTGTGTAAGATTTTGAGATAAGTGATATGAGAAAATTTGATACAAGGAAAATTTGATATAAAGTACATCAGAACTGCATAGTACTTTAAAAGTTTACAAAGTACATGGCATATGCTAAACTGTATGCTTCAAAAGAGTCTTGCTCAACTAGTTCATATGCCAATAAACTTACAAAGGTATTTCATCCCTCCTTCCCTCTCTTTGCCATGGTTACAGCAAATTCTAACATTTTGGTTTCCACATGTAAAGCCAAGCTCACAGGAAAATAAGTTATTACTTGCCCAAGAATAATTTAAGAAGTTCTAGAAAGATCTCACAGCCAAAAACACCTACCTTCCTCTCCCACATCCAAAATTCCAACATTTGAGAGTTTTCCCTTCCTGATATCCTGCTGAGAAGAGTAAGAGAAAATTCTCACAGCTTAATGAATTTATCAGCTGCTTCCTTATCCCAAGAAGCATGGAAGAAGATCAGATCTGTGAAAGTTTGGAGGAGAATGAAAGCAGAAATGCTGGGGAGCCTGGAAAACAAATTTCTCCACCCCCATTTTCCACTTAAGATCACTGCTGAGCACCGCCCCTTTTCTGCTTCAGGTAAGGTAATCCATACACTCAAAATGTCCAAAGACAGACTTACCTCTACTCTGCCTCAATGAGATCCTTAAGTCTTTCACTTGCTTAACATATTTTATTTGTGTCATTAAACCTTCTGAATATGAATTGCATATATATAAACATCTCTAGATTGCCTGAGGTAGAAAAAAGTATTTCTCAACAGAGGCCTTATTGGCATTTTTGATGGGACAACTCTTTCTCATGCTAGACATTTTATCTTCCTCTCCCACCTCAACAAATGAAGTAGCATGGCCTCCCCCTTCCCCGGTCATTGTGAGGATCAAAAATGCTCCCACACACTTCCAAGGGTACTGAAGTGGGTTCAGAAATGCTTGATTTTATACACTGAACAAGCAAGACAGAAAAGACTCGCAGTCATCTTGTAGAGGCATTTTGCCTGTAGATTTGAAGTTGTCATCTTACGTTATCACCTTCATTAACAAAGCAAAAATTAAAAATTATTCAATCACATGGAGCCTTTCTACCAGAAATAATAAGAAATAAACCAGAAAGGATTCCCCCCACCTTGCAAGAGCTTAAACATAGATGTCCCTCTCAAGCCTTCCCTGAATTGAGTCATTCCCAATAAAACTCCAAAATATTCTAAATTTATGTTGAGATCTTTGAAGAGGATTACTGAACTAGTGATGTCTAAGATATTATTTGACCTCAGGAAAGCTAAGTTTACAGGGAAAGGAACATTTCAGTGTCCCCCAGGGGGCGCCATAACCCCTTCACAAGTCTACCAGCCCTCAGTTCTGTGGTTAGGCTTAACTACAGCCCAGTTCCATTATCAAAGACTGTGATCCTCTGGAGACCAACCAAGCTAATTCTGATAGCCCTATGGCACTTTGGATGTACAGAGATCCCATAATCAATCCTTCTTGGATCCCTTCCTTCGACATAATTTATCTTTGGTCATGAGTGATCCCAAGGTGAACCAATTGTCCTATTTCTAGGTGATAAGTCCAACATTAACCCAGTTTTCAAAAGTACTAAAGCATTCCTTTGCAATCCATTCATTCAGATGCACAGTGCCTGTATTCATCTCACCAAGAAAGAATCTAAATTCCATTTCTCCAATTCTCCATGGCTAAGCAATAACTTGAGACACTTTAAATCTAAATGCTGGAACAATGCCATCGGGCAGTACAAGGTTGTGTCCTCACCTTGCCAAGAACAGATATTGGAGAGACGATTACTTTTCTGCATCTTTCCAGTTGGTATCAAATTTTCATTTTATTTTTATAAATCTCAAAGATAGACCTAGCAACACTACTCTTGGGTATATATTTAAAACAAGTAAGCACCCAAACAATCCTTTCCGCATATTGTTCACAAAATATCTGTACACAAATGTTTATATAAGTTTTTCTCATAGTAGACAAAATCCATGAAAAATTCATCAATAAGAGATTGGATAAATAAACTGTGGTACATCCATAAGATTGGATACTACCTAGCAATAAAAAGGAATGATCTATTGATGTATACTACAACAATCTCAAATGTATTATGCTAAATGAAAGAAACCAGACCAAAAGAGAGTACATCTATGTAAATTTCAAGAACAGGTGAAACTATTTGTGGTGTTAGAAATCAGAATAGTGTTTACCTCTGAGAGAGCCTCTTATTTGGGAAGGAGCATAAGGGAACTTTCAAGGCTGATGGAATTGTTCTATATATTCATTTAGGTGATATTTATGTGAATGTGTAGATAAAAATTCATAACATGGTACACTTAAGATTTGTGCATTTTACTATAAATAAACTATCCTTCAATAAAAAATTTCAGAGCAAATGCAAAATGATATAGTTAGAAGCCTCAGTAAAGCATTTGTGTGCAATAATACATGTGAGGCCCAATATAGATACTAATATTTCTCTCACCTATGTCATATTTTGTGATATCATATTTTTTGCTTTTCTCTAAGTTATGTAGTTGAACAGAATTTAATGGGAACCCTTTCTTCTGCAGGGCTGTTTGAGCCAGAGAAGCATCCAGGAGAGTAAGGGGGAAAAAGTCAATTTGTTAGTGGTCTCAGTTTAAATTCAGATTTGCTAAGGAACCACTTCTTCATAATCTCCAAAACTTTGCCACAGAGCATCAAGACAGGCTTCCTTTTATGTAACCTACTGAACTGTACAATGATGGTTGGAGCAATAATTGCCCTATGTCCCCCGTTTCTTCCTTTTTAAATTCTGTCTTTGCCCATGTGAATAATTTATAACAAGTCTTGTCCAGAAGACAAACACACAGGCTCTACCTGCTTGAATGCCCCTTTCAGGTTTTCAGAATGCAATAAAGCAATTCAGTGATCTAAAATTGTTTTCCCTAGCAAGAATTTAATTACTGCACAATTACCTAGACCCTGCATCTGAATTGACACTGGCTAACTCTATAGCAAGAATCATTTGAAAATAAAGAAACTATTTAGAAAATCATATTCCAGTTGTATAAAACAGCATAGTGGGCTTCTTGACTGCTTATCACATTTTTTCTTATCACAGTAAAACAAATTAGAATTTCAAAGGAAGTTGTTGCAGCATTGTTTACAGGGTTTTTGTTTCTCAACAGGCTAAGAAGAATTTGATGAAAGCTTGATTTATTATTGCATGTCAGAGTTCAGGGCCACTAGCTGAGCTCAGCAGAGGCAAACCCACCAACAAGCTATGCTGAGTAAAGGACTCCAGCAATCCCTTATATTTTATTAAAATGTAAATGCATTAAGCACTTAAGTTGCAACTGTAAAACCAGATGAACTTTTAATTCACACCTATTTACAGGTCATTAGAACATATAAATTGAAGGATAAACTTGGAAAGTAATGCCTTCTTAAGGAGGGGTTAGAACCAGAAAATCAAGATCTACCAGCAGATCTCTAGGCCCAGTCTGAGATACCTACACACCCATTGCTGACCCCATGACTTCTCAGGTTTGCTGGAGTACTGTCTTAGATGTTGTGCTCTAAGAGTAGACCCTGAGACTTGGGTTTGTATGCAAGAGATTTATCAAGGAAGAGCTCTCAGGAGAAACCAGTAAGGATAAGAGGAAAGCAGAACAGGGAAGGGGAGGAAGCCTAACAAGGGTATGATCTCAGGCATCAGGAGCCCTCAGCTCCTTTGGATTCCATGGCAGGGAGAGGATGCTCTGGAGTACAAATCCCATCTTGAAGCATGACAGCACCAGTCAGTCATTGGTTAATGGAACTGGGGTAGAGGTAAGAGGAATAAATTCATGATAACTTTGCACTATCTCCTAATGTCTGAAAGTTGACTCCAATAGCCCAAGGACAGGACTTAGCTGAAGGCAGTTGTACACTAGTGAATGTTAAACAATGGGCCTAGGGGGAAAGGGATGTACTTTGTAGCATTTGGTGATTTTTGTGGTATAAATACTCCCACCAAGGCCAATCTCAAACTACTAACTTGACTTCACTGACTGTGGGAGCTTAGAAAGAGATGCACTGTAGCACTTTCCATTGTGTAGTATTTCTACTATACATATACAATACACATAAATCTCAAGAGCATATATAATAGTTATATATAGCAAAATAATTAGGAAGTGTGGACTTTTGAGTGTTACCTTTTGTTTAATATAATGTATTTTATTATAACTATATGCAGTCAGTTCTCATAGTTCACAATAGATATGTTCTATAAAGTTGCCACAAATACTGAATTAGCAAATATTGAATCATTGCTTCTAGAGGAAATACAGGGTTAGGTTCCTGAGAGCCTCTGGTCAAAACATTTTGTCAACCCATCAATGCATCACCTTGTTTTATGTGTGTTTCTGTTTAAAGGCACCTTGTTTAATATACACTGCTGATTCATTAACATTGAACTCACAGCCAACAGCTCTATAACTCGTGTCTGAACAAAGCTTATCTAACACATGAGTTTTCTCTGTAAAGCACATCACAGGCTCTTTGTGCTTAGTAAAACTAGACCGCAGTTCAGCACTACACTTAGGAGCCATTTTAAACTGTGAAATCACCCACAAAAAGCACAAAAATGCTGTAAAACCTGGCACTAAATATACCATGAAAAGGACACTTATTTACAGTACGAGAGCTGAAACAAGAAGGCCTTGTTCAACCTCAGCAGGCAACGTGCACAGCAGGCAACTCAAATTTTTCACAACTCTGCACATGCACATGTCTGCAAATGATGACAAAAGTACTCCCAAGTATTGATTTGGGGGTTACAAGTAAATTTTAGTGAGTAAGTGAATTCACAAATATGGAATCCATGAAGAATGGGAGTCAACTATATAACTTAATTTTAAATAATGGCTATGTTTAACAACCCACTCGCCAAATTCCTGAAAATTTCACAGTTGGCTCTTGTGAGTCTGAATGAGCCAGCTCCAGGACAGCATCTACTGGTCTAGACATTATCTTGACCGCCACCTCCTCTGGCCCATAAGTTTCTATAACATAGAAACCAAGTCTTGTTTATTTCATTATGCCAGCACTTAGTCCCATGCCTACCTAGCACATGGCAGGTAATCAGAAACTGATAATGGGTGGATGAATGAATAAATGAATGCAATTATCTTATTATTATGACAAAGAAATAAACTCAAATTGGAAGAGAACTTTTATGTTTATAAAGTACCCTTCCATCGAAAGGTTGTCTGCTTTTCACAAAATTCTATGGCTAGCATCTATAATTTTACAGATAAGAAAATGAGGTTCTGAGATTTTGGTGACTTCCCAAAGGTGACAGTCAATTAGGAAGAGAGTCAGGACTCAAATAAAATCTGCATACTTCAAATCCCCAGTGCCTGCATCATACTAGGATTAGCTGTGTCCCTCCAATTAATGAGCATGGACCAGAAACACACTCATGCTGTGTGTGTGTGGGGTTGCCCACATGTGATTCAAAGCTTTGAGCTGAACAAGTCACTAGTCTACCCAACAAACAACAACACAAACCGCCTCCAATATTAACAACTCTTCAGTCATTTATGGTACAAGATTTGGTATTCTAATTTTTTTTTAAGTTTCAGATAATGTAAATAGAAAGCATTTAACCACAATTGTTTTTACAGGAACAGTTTTTGATAAAATGAGTCTAAAATGTATTACATGCAGAAGACAATTTCTAAATTCTCAAATGACAGAAATGTTTATGCAAGCTTCTGGCTATCTCCTAAATCATATTTCCTTTAAGAGTAGGTTATTTCCTGTACATGTCCACACACCACAAGTTATCTGCTTTTTTAACTTTTACTAATGTTTTCTCTTTCACTTACGTCTATATAACAACAAAACACTTTTAACTGTCTTTGTACCTGATGTGAGTAGAGAACACAAGAGCCACATTGAAGTTCAGAGGCTAGTAAACTAAACTTAATGGTTAAATAATACATTTCTGTAACCCAGCCTCATAAAGCATAACATTCGAGTCACACAGACAGAAATCTAGAACTGTAAATAGACTCTTCAACTATACTGCCATATTCAGAAGTTTAACTCATCCTTAGAGATTCCAGGTCATAAAAATAAACAGCAACACCTGATTCATAGTAGGTACTCAACAAACAGCTCAGTGACTATCCAGAGCCCATTCCCCTCATAAATCTTCAAGGAAAAAAAATGTGTATAATCATTGAATGAAAGATCTTTCTCAGCTCTTTTCCTGGCCAATGAGCCACCTATCAGCTCAGCTACATTCAGGAAGGAGTTTGCTAATTATATGTGAAGTAGCTCCACACAGCTGGGTACCAACAGCCTTAAAATGTATTAGTGTACTGTACATAAATTTATTTCTTTTATATAGGGAGCTTGTATACTGGCAAGAAATGAGACTCAACTCATGAATGGAATGAGATTATTCCCTTCCAAGAGTACAATCTGAAAGAAGACTTGAGAAGATTTACTGAAACTCAATTAGAAAATGCCAAAAGCCTTTGTAACAGATAAATCCTTTGACCTAGCAATTCCACATCTGAGAATTTACCTTTAGGAAATAACAAAAGATTTTGAAGAGCTCCCACAAATATTTAACAAAAATATAAAACATATTTTTTACTTGGCAAATGATTTTAGCAGCAGATATTTCAAAGAAAGAAATATAAATAATTATAAGAAAGAAGTGCAATGGTAAAATGCCATTTTCATCCATAATTCAGCCCAAAAGAATTAAAAACACTAGTAACAGCCAATGTTATCAAGGGTGTAGAGAAATATATTGGAAGAGTGTAATTTGGTACTGCACATTTTGAAGATCAACTGTCTATATCTATTTAAATTGCAAATGTTCATCCTTTCTGAACCCAGCTATTATACCTGGCATCCATCTTATAAAAATATATGCACATGTATCAAAAGATATATATACAAGAATACTTATTTCAATTGTCATTTGTTGTCATTGAAAAACAATTGCAAACAAGTAGAGATCCATTACCAGAGGAGTCATTGCATAAATGATGCCACATCAATTCAATGGAATATACAACAGTTTATAAGAAGGCAGTGAGTAGATATATTAATATGGAACAATCACCATGACATATTGTTAGATGGGAAAAGCAACTTGCAGAATAAGACATAGTGTAGATTCTCATTTAAGGAAAGAAAAATTTTATATGATTATTTATACATATATTTGAATATATATATATGTATAGAAAAAGATTTAAGGGAGACATACTACAGTTGTTACTTCTGAGAAAGGTAAGTAGATGGAGAGTCAAAGTAAAGATGCATTTTTACATTTTACTTAGTGTGCTACAATATAGTCATAATTTTGCAATTGAAAATGTATTTATGTACCATTTAAATGACTTTATAAAACAATAAAAAGTCATGATAAAAGATAAAAGATTTTTTAAAGCCTTCATCTAGAAAGGATTTGCTATTGGCAGAAAAGAAAAATGAAAATTTTGAAAAATAAAGACTGAGTGACTGTGTGTAGCTGAAAGTTCAAAGACCAATTGCTGATTCTCTTTCTCGAAGTTAAAAATTGGCCACTGGGAAGAAGAGGCCAAGAATCACAATGAATGGTGTTGACCCATGAGCTTGATTTAATCTGATCAGAACCTGGACAGTACATGAATTTAAAATAAAATGTTCTTCTCTCTCTCTCTCTCTCTCTCTCTCTCTCTCTCTCTCTCTCTCTCTCTCTCTTTCTTTCTCTCTCTCTCTCTCTCTGATAGATTAAAGATGGCCACCAATTATTTGCCATTCCTCCTATCAAGAAATGAAGTCTACTTCCCTTCCCCTTGAATCTAAGCATGCCTTGTGACACTTTGACCAGTGGAACAAGGAGAAAGAGCAATGTGCTTGCTCTGGGCCAAGACTTTGAGAGGCTTAGGGAAGCCAGCTATTAAGAAATCTGTCTATTCCAAGACCACCATGGGAAGGCCAAGCTATTCATGTGGAGAAGTCATATGCAAAAAACAGAGGGCCTAAACATTTGACCCCAACTAAGCAATTTCACTAACTCCCAGCCATTCAAGCTACCCAGCCAAGGGCCCAGACATTGTGGTGTGAAGACAAGTCATTTCCATTACGCCTCTCCAAATTCCTGACCTACAAACTCATGAGCAAGTAAAATAGCTATTGCTTTAAACTATTAAGTTCTGGAGTAGTTTGTACTCACTAATAGGTAACCAAAACTTTCTGTGCTGTCCTTTTTCTCCCACTTCTCTCAATTATAAGAAGACACTACAGGGACTTGTAGTCTGACACAGTTGGCTTTTATTACAAATCCGTAGTCACAATGCTGACCACATAAACTAACATTCTGACCCAAAAGATGCACCTTGCCAAACACTCAGAAACCTATCTTCTTAGAAACTTCCAACTAAGTGTTGTCAGAGAGCCAATAGTGCATGGATGTTTCCGAGCTGGAAATGATCAGGTTATTATTGATTTTTGAAAACCAAATTGCCAGCCCCTGACATCTCTAAAAGACTGATCTTCTCTGGAACCTAATCTGAACAAATTCATCCAGAAGCTGAGTACTCCAAGGGATATACCCTGGTTTGCCCACCTGGTCCTTTTACCTGCTGGCCCAGGCCCTAACTAACATGTATAGGGAGCATCTGGGAGTCACTGAGGGTCTGAGGAAAGTGGTGAGGAAGGTCACAAGTGTGGGTGGGAGCCAAGCCACAGATGTGGCCTCAGAGATCATCTGAGTGGCTCCTAGCACTGAGTCTTCAGTGGGATTGAGACCCAAGGTAATCTGACCATTTGACTTCTCACAGCACAAAGTAGGCAGTCCCTGTCAAATTTGGCCTGAAGTTTCCCCAAATGCAGTCTGATGCTACTGCATCAGAGTCTGCTTTTTAACAAGATCCTCAAGAGATTCAAGTGCATACTAATATTTGAGAAGTGCTGGTCTGGGGACCACATCTTTTGCTGCTCCAGGAACATCCTGCTCCCCAAAAAAATTCTTACAGGTGGGATCAGTTTTCAAGAAACAAAAAGTAGCTTTGAAGAAGAAAAGCAGGCACAAATGGACAAACACACTGCCTTATATAACAAGAACTCGATGAAGTAGGGGTAGCACTTTGCCTAGATGGGTGCTGTTATGGGTCAAAACATGTCTCCCCAGTACCTCAGAATGTGACCTTCTGTGGAAATAGGGTCATTGCAGATGTAATTAGTTATGATGAGGTCATACTGGAATAGGGTGACCCCTTACTCCAATATGACTGGTGTCCTTATAACAAGAGAAGACACACACAGGGAGCAGATGGCCATGTGACTAGAGGAGTAGAGATGGAAGTGAAGCATCTACAAGCCAAGGAATGGTATGGTTTACTGGAAAACAAGCAGAGCTGGAATACGCAAGGAGAGATTCTCCCCTACATATTTCAAAGGGAGTGTAGCCCTGCCAACACCTTGATTTGGGACTTGTAGCCTCCAAAACTGTGAGACAATAAGCTGCTGTTGTTTTAAGCCACCCAGTTTGTATCACATTGTTATGGTAGCCCTAGGAAACTATGTAGGTGGAAAAGAGGAATGATGGGGCTTACACACTGTAAGAGTCTCAGCTCCTTTCTTAGCCCCATTGAGGGCCTACAGTGTCTCCTCCAAGGACATCGATGACTCATGACTTAAGATTCTCCAAGCACTGTGGCTGTCTCTGGTGATAATATCAGAGAAACAACTTTTCCAGCAATAAGAAGGGAATAGAAGTCAAATATTTAAAAGTGCCAGGTACACCATGCCCTGCTCAGTTTTAAGCACTGCAGGATTAAGAAGTGAAAGCACAGATGCCTTTCAGAGCCCCACTCTCTAATCAGGAACTCAGCAATCAAGCTCACTGAATTGATGAAGAGGACCCTACAGAAAATATATTTCATCTGGACTCTTCTTAGCTCTGTTCTTCTTGCCATAGTAAGAACTCTTATCTGGTTTTGGTTTGCCCTGTTTAGTGTCACTTGGAAACTTCTGTTATTCAGCAACATCACTGATGCATTGTAACCCTGAACCTCAGGCTGAGAGGGGAAATCCTGCCCAGCACGCTTTCTCTAGATACTGAATGTATGTTATTTATTTTCTTTTATTCCTCCCTGTGGTTTACCAAGCATTTCGAAAGATCTTAGAGCCAAAAAAGAACCTCAGTAAACATCTGGTCCAACTGTCTTACACATGATGAAATGGAGGTCCAGAAAGGTCAAATGTTGGGCAGAAAAGCCAACATAAAAATTAAAGAAAACTCAGGCTGTCCAACTCCCAGGCTCTGCTTGCTTCATAGCCACAGTAAATATACTGCCTCTTGACCATTTTTCATCTGAGGCAAGGTTTAGGAGACCACAACAACTTGAGCACAGCCTTTGAAGTTGAACACATCTCAGTTTGGTAAACTTTTCACCTACATGTTGGGTGACCCTTAGCAATTTAACCTCTTAGTTTCTTCATCCTATACAGCAGAAGAATGCCACCTATCTCAAAGATGGTTGTGATTATTAATGAGATAGCATATGGGAAGTTCTGTGTCAATAGGAGTGGTTTCAGCTCACAATGTCTTCAACTCCACCCCACTCCACTCACCACCAGCCCCCACCCCTTTAGCATCTTTCTGTTCCAACATCCTCAGTGTTGGTTTCAGCCTTGGGCAAACAACAAGATGGCTGCAGCAGTGCCAGGCATCTTTTCCAGCACAGTAACTCTAAGGAAGAAAGGAGGCTCTTTTTGTGCCTCTCTCCTGGGGGTGAAGAAAGTCTAGAAGACTCCCAGTAGCTTTTCCTCAGTCTCACTGGCAAGATTAAGTTGCATGTCCATTTAAAGGGAATATGAATAATCTTAAACCAACTAGGCTATCCCTGAAGATGTGAATAAGATCAGCTTTCCCTGGGATACGTGGCTGAAAACTTGTGGGATTCTGTTAGAAAAGAAGGCAGAATGGATGCTGGGTAGGCAACAAGCAGTGACAATTACAATAGATATTTTCCATTAACTTATTGTGAGTAAAGAAGGCACTCGGAAGTATCTTAGATAACCCTTCTGACAAGGTTTCACTGGTAGTAACTATGAATTAATTCTCTGTCCTCTCTCCATGCCATTCCACCCAAAGGGAGTTTCCTTACATTCCAGCTATAATATCCCCCCACCCCTCTAGGAAATATGTTAACTCTTAGCTATTCATCCCCAGTGATTCACCGAATATGTGGGCTTCCCCTCACAATTGTGTTGGAAGTAAATATCTAAGGGTAAAACCACCCATGTAAACAGTGCTTTCAAGTTTACAAAGCTCTTCGACACATATTATCTCATATTAGCCTCTACATATGACAAAAATGAACAGGGAGAGGTGAAGTGACTTGCTGAAAATCCTAAGCTAATAAGTCACAGTGCAATGTGCTTTCTGTTATTCTGCATTGCTATGAGAACTCACAGGTAGGAATTTGGCATATATGGTATCATGGGCAAAAAAAAAAAAAAAAAAGAGAGTTCTATAATCCAAACCCCGGTATACCCGTTCTTTTAAGATCCATCCATTTTCTAATCCAAAATCTTTCTAGAAGCACAAATAAAACCTTCCTTAGTTCAAAGTAGAGCTTCTCATTTATTTGTCAAACATTTATATAGCACTTGCTGTGTGCCAGACATTATGCAATCTGCTTTACAAACATTAATTTATTTAATTCCAGTTAGTTCTATCTGCTTACTGATGTCCAAAATCCTTAGGTCATACATATCTCACAAAAACCTTATATAATTTATTCCATTAGAAATCTACCAAAGAATGAGACCCCAAAATGGTCCAGAATTCAGGAATAGATCGAACTTTTGGGCAAAAATGTTTCTAGAGCTAGCCATCCTTTGTCCTACTCTTTTATTAGAAACAATCTATGGCCAAATTACCCTGTCGAGGCAAACATATGTAAACAAATCATGCCGTAGCCTGCAATTGCTTGAGGAAAAGTCTGGATTGTCTTAAATTTATAGAACATAATTCTTTCTTAACCTCTTTTTCTATTTTGGCAGATTATAATATTCCTTAAAAGGTGAGGGAGCTTTCTGGTTCAAGTTTAGGAGGGGTAAAGGGCATTGTTTGGTGCTGCTTTTGTGTTGACACATTCTTAATCTTCCTGTTAGTATTTTAAAATAACAGATCATTCATGGAAATTATAAACTGTACCATGTAAAAGTCCCTGTGAAGTGTTGCCATTTACAGAGGGGCTTTCTAACAGCCTAAGAACTCACAATATGTCTCCCTGCTTTTCATGTGACAGTAATTAGTATCTAAGCTCTGAAGTGTTTACTCCCACAGCCGAGAAGACATTTATAACAGGTTCCAGCCGTGAACCATGACTCTTTGCAATATATAATCCCGTTTTCAATAAGAAAAGGTAAAGCCTTCAAAGTATAAAAACAGAGAACCTAAGATAATTTCTCCCATTTAAAAGTTTAGGATAATCTTTTTAAAGAAGATATAGTCAACAGCCTCACATTCTTACAAAAACAAGTCACAATTTTATAGCCCTAATTAACAAAGTACCACTTGATGCTGCTTTTTTTCTTACTCTTTTTTCCCTCTTTTTATTTTTTAAGTTAAAATTTGCCACAGATAAAATAAACCAATAAAAATTAATGCTCCTCACACTTTGGGAAACTAGAGAAAATTGTAAGAAATTTGCTAATTTGAAAACACTTTGCTAGAAATAAATTGCCTTTGATTAAACAAGCTATTACAAATAGGCACTCCTCTAATAAATGCCAAATGAAAAAAAAACTAAGATTTTCTCCTTCAAACTGTTTACACCAGTGCATCTCAAACCTTAGCATGGGTAAGACTTTGCCAGCTTATTACAATGCAGGTTCTCACTTACCCCAGTGTTTTTTATCCAGTAGGTCTGAGATAGAGCCCAAGATGCTACAGCTCTAACAAGCCCCCAATGAATGCTGATGCTGCTGGTCTAGGGACCACTAATAGCCTCTTCAGTGAAGGCTGAAATTCCACCTTTGGAGATTATTTTCCAAAAGTGGGGTAGAGAAATGTGCAAAGAAAATATACCAACCCATGTTATCAACTAAAACTATGTTTTTAATTTGGGTTTCAGTTCAGTTCAGAAAACTGACTCTGATGCCTTACACTGTGCCAGCTGAAGACATCAGTTTTACTTTTAAGAAGATTACAACCTAGACATGTACAAAATAACAAAGCAAATTACAATGATACTGATATGACAAATACCAAAAATGAAGTACAAAGTCATATGAGATTATAGTATTCAGGGATTGCCAAAGTGGAAATGACTAGCTAGGAAATGGTAAAAGAAAATTTACAGAAGAGGTTTGTAAGCTACTTTATACTTTGCCATAGAGCTTTCATATAATCTCTTCTTTCCTGTAGAATAATTCTGTGAAATATATTCGACTTTCTCCATTTTGTAGATGAAGGCTGAGAGAGCTAAAATAATTTGCTAAAGTTATATTAAAAACAAAAGAGTGAGATTTTAAATGGTGGAGCTAAGATGAAGGGCATCACTAGATGAAGAGGCAGCAACAGAAGGGAAAGAAAATTATAAAGTCATAATAGTAACAAAAATATTAAGAGTAAATAGCTGGCATCTCTTAACCACTTAATAATGCCAGGCACTGTCCTAAGAACTTAAATATACATTACTTTATGTAATCTTGAAAAACAATCTCATAAAATATTATTATTACCACTTTTACAGAAGAAAAAAACTGAAGCACAGAGAGGTTGAGTAACATATCCAGTGTCATATACCTAATAAGTGGCTCTGTCAGAATTTGAACCCAGGCCTCTTAGAGTTTTAGTGGAGAACAAGGATGAACTGTGTGACTAGAACTTTGCTGCTGGAGGTAAGAGGCAAATGAGGTTAGAAAACGGTCTTGACTTTCTACCTAAGAACAGTTAAACTTGACGTGGTAAGCAAAAGGAAGTTAATGAAAGTTTTAAGTATAGAAATGAAAAGATTAGAGATCTGTTTTAGAACAATGTCTAGGATAGTTTGGAGGGAGACAAGAAGACGGTCCAGCAAATCAGTTATGGCTGTCACCTGAGGACTGGAGCCAGAAGAGTGTGATAAGCCCTATTGTAGGAGTTGAACCACAAGAAGGTGAAGAAAGAGCTCCAGAATTGAGCCTCTGCCCAAGAGGACCTGCCACAGACAGTTATCACAAACAACTTTATGCACTGGAGACCTCAAATAGGTCTTAGAGAAGCCTGGAATCCTTACATTTGTGTGGCACTTTACATTTTGCTATAGAATTTTCATATAATCTCATTTAGTCTCTAGAATAAGCCCATGAAGTAGATAGTACTTGTCCTATTTTGTAGATGAAGAAATAAAGGCTCAGAGGGTGAAAAATAATTTGCCGAAGTTACAAAGCAAGGAAAGCTGGAGCCAAGGAATAAAGTTCAGAGCTAACATGCTTTTCTGAAGGAAAATTTAGACAACTCTCACAATTTGGCTGAGACAGCCCTGATGATGATTCCCCATGGCAGCAAAACATAAGGCCCTGCTGGCTGTTAGTGAAAAGAGGCTTCCAGGATCAAATAAGATTAGGTTAAACTGCGTTGTCTCTTGCAGAACTTCTAATGTATATGTGTATTGCAAAGCTATGAAAAAGGAAGGCTATACAGCATGGTGACTACAGTTAACAATACTGTGTTATTTACTTGAAAGTTGCTAAGAGAGTAAATCTTAGAATTTCTCACCACAAGAAAAAATGGTAACTGAGGTGATAGAGGTGTTAACTAACACTGCTGTAATCATTTCACAATATGTAAGTGTATCAGATCATCATGTTGTACACCATATAGTTACACAATGTCAATTATATCTCAATAATTCTGGAGGAAAAAAGAATCAATACACACACACACACACACACACACACACACACACACACACACACACACACACACAAGGCTGTAGTATACATCATTTACCAAAAAGAAAATATTGGCCTATGGGAAGTTTTGTTTTTTTCTTTGTTTGTTTGTTTGTTTGTTTTGCAGACTATATATAAACTGTAGAATATGGTGTGTGAAACCCTTCTCTAAGGAATCAATAAGGTCATCATATGAATTCTTGCTGGATCTAGAACTGAATTTACTGGATGTCTTTGACACTTTCATAATTCTATGTATGAGGCTTAACACTGGAGCATTTAATAAAAACTAGTCTCTAAAAAAAGAAAAAAGGAAAAGATATTCCTCACTGTGAACTTGTTATATATATTGTCACTATCTGAACTCAGAAACTGAACAGATTTTGAAAAGCAAGAAATATTTGTGTTTACTTCTCTCAAATGAGATACATATTCCTTAACTTCCTTGAGGAAGAAATAGAAGGTAAATCTTCATGCAAATACATTATATTAATAACATAACAACAGGCCATGTGTGCTCAATTGCCTGATTGTAGGATTCTCATCCTTCTTTACTGGTTTCTTTATTAGAAGGGACTGGAAACCTGAAACTACATTTCCCAGACTACCTGTGTGTTGGCTTCTGCTTGGTTCTGCCAATGAGAGAGAATGACAGGAGATTAGAAGGTGGAAAAAAGGGAGAAGACATTTTTCTCCTGTTTGTGGTGCTATCTCTGGCACAGCAGAAAGATACTTTTATCTTTCCAGCAGCTATGGTGATGGCCAATTGGTGATGGGAACTGATGGCTACAGTGAGAATAGCAGATATGACATAATGGGCAGCTATAGGTTCCAGTGGCCTTTGGTGTTTTTAGGAGTGTCAAGATTCCAAAAGCATCAGCAGTGTTTGAATAATTTCAGTGAAGAGTATACTCCTGAGCTCTGGTAACACCATCTCTTCCCTTGTGTCCTCCAGTCCCAGCAATGATTCATCTAGTCTCTTGACTAGCTTCCTGTAGTTACTAATCTCAGGGTTTCCTCACCTTACCCTTGTGCTCCTTATGCCTTGACAACACTCATAAACCATTTCCTGTATTAAATTCCTTCTGAAAGACCTAGAGTGGATTTTGTCTTCCTGACTGATCGTCGATACACCCACACAACTAAGTTTTCTCATACTACTGTAATATTTCTCAAGCTTTCCTATAGAAGCCCTTTAAAAGAAGAGAAGAATAAATATGATTTCTTTTTTTCCCTTACCAGGCATCTAATGGTTTAGCCCAGAGCAGTTTCCGAAAGTAGGAAATATATTTTCAATCTCTTGTTTCATGTTAAAATTTTTTCTTTATAAAAATGTGCTTCATGAACTATGTGACATTAGGGATGTATCAAGTTTATTATGTAGTTATGCTTACCCTGGCATGTCACCACCTGTGTCTCATGGTACAAATATCTCAGTTTGAAAGAAGAAGAAACCCAGGTGCTATTTGAGGCTGTCCTTGCAATAAGTCACCAAAGGATTAACAAAAGCAAACTCTGAGAAGCAGCTTGGCAAAGTGGAAAACATGTGGCTTTGGAGGCAGACAGATTGGCTTCTAATCCTAACATTTACTAGCTGTGTGACTTAGGGCCAGTTTCTTGACTTCTCTGAGACTTGATTTCCCTTTTTATAAACGGATACTAGGAATATCTACCATACCAGGTTGTTATGTGGATTTGCTATAATATAGACAATGAACTTGGGAGTACCTAGATGCTTCATAAATGGTATTGCTATTGTCATTATCTGCTAATGGACATTACAGCCTTTCCTGGTTGATTTCCAAGCTCCTCCTCTCTGTAACTCTTGGGAATGAAAATGAAGCTAACAGCATACTCCTATATTCATCAACCAAAAGAAGGCTTCATAGAAATCGATAGTTGCTTCTCATCAGGAAGAGAATAGAACTCCTTGATCCAGTGACTGACATTTAGTCAGCCTTAACCTCATGTGACAGAAACCTGCTTTATGAAAGGGTCAACAATGACACCTACTATTTGTGCTGCCTCTTTTGTTCTTCTCTTAAATTCCAGAGAGCCAAGTAATGTCTAGTAATCTAGGCACAGCTTCTGCCCAGTAACTTATAGTATAAATATGCTTTTCTATAATTGTAGGATGCATAAATTCAATGCTGAAACCACCCTGGCTGTGCCACATTTAACTCAAGGCAAAATGTTAATAAAATGGGCAACCCGAGCTTCAAACTTTTGGGAGTGGGCTGTACTTTGGGATTGTTTTTTTTCTTTTTGTTCATAAATGAAACTTCCATTTATTATTAGAAGCTCTAATAGTCATAATAAGCAATAACACTGTCAAGAAATGTATACCTCTAAGAACTATATTTAAAAGGCATTTGCTATGGGGTATTTACATTTGTGAGACAGAGAGTATGGTTCCTAGCTGTTTGCATTGCCTCCCATCAATCCTTTTCTCCTATTATCCCCATGATTCTCTCTTCATCACTAAATGCTAACCAGGCTAGTATAAATAGACCCCATTTTAAATTTTAAATGAATGATAATGAACCAGAAGGAATTAGATCTTAGATCATAAAGCTTTATTTTAAATAATTGTGAAATCAATGGTCAGTTGACTTCAAAAGAGGACAAGATACATTTACAAAATAGCAGGTACTTACTTTGTGAAACAATAGAATTTTTATAGAAATAAAGGAATTCTGTTTACTTTAAAATGTAATCAGCATATTTACATTAGCATTTCAGTCTTCCAACACCTCTGGTTAACTGATTAATAATTTAAATCAGTTTAGCGACTACACAAAAGATCCATTTATTTATTCAAAAAAACAAATATTGTCAAGTACCTACTAAGTGTCAGGCATTGGAATAGGCAAAGACTGATTCAATTTCTGCCATTGTGAAACTTAAAGTGTGGTGGGGTAGGTAGATCTAGTGTGTTGCGTAGTGGCCCCCACCTGAAATTTGCAAATATGACCTTATTTGGGAAAAGGGTCTTTGCAGATATAATTAATGGAAGGTCTTTTTTTCAAAATATTTTGTATAATGTTATTTTTTCCATTTTATTTTATTTTTTATTTTTTATTTTTCATGGTGACATTGGTTAATGAAATCCAGTAAGTTTCAGGTATACATTTTTTTCAGGTATACAATTTAACAGTAAGGCATATATACATTGCATAGTGTGTTCACCTCCCAAAGTTAGATTTTTTTCTGTCACCACGTATTTGACCACTTTTATCCCATCTACCTCTCTCCTCTCTCAGTAACACTCTCACCACTCTCAGTAACCACTAGTCTATTGTCTATGTCCATGAGTCTTTGTTTGTAAGAGAAGATTCTTGAGATGAGATCATCCTGGATTAGAATGGACTCTAAATGCAATCAGTTTCTTTATAAGAGAAAAAAGAGGGAGACTCTGAGACACAGGAAAGAAGGTCATGTGAAGACAGAGGCAAAAATTAAAATGATGTAGCCACAAGCCAAAGAATGCCAGAAGCCACCAAAAGCTGGAGGAGGCAAGGAAGGATTCTCCCTTAGAGGCTTCAGAGGGAAAGTGTCACTGCCAGCAACTTGCTTTGAGACTGCTGGCCTCCTGAGCTGTGAGAGAATACATTTCTGTTGTTTCAAGCCAAGATTGTGGCAATTTGTTCCAGCAGCCCTAGGAAACTAATGCAACAGACACTAGTCAAGTAACTACAAAATAAATATAAAATTGCAGCTGTGATAAAAACTGTTAGAGTTAAGTAATGTAGTAAAAGCAAATACCACTGTGATTTGACCTTAGGAAGATCAGGAAATGATCTAAAGGACAAAGAAGGAAGGGGTGAATGTTCTGGGCAGAGGGCACAACACATGGAAAGTCTCTATGAAAGAAGACACTGGCTAGTAATGGATCAGGAGATAGGGAGGCCACTTTCAAGATGACCTTGAGGTTTCAAGATGAGGTTGGAGCAATTCACCTAGTTCAGACATTATTGGCCATTTTAAAGATTTTGGTAGATAATCTAAGACAGAGAAGAATTCAAATATGTTAAGTTCAAGGTATGATATGTAATCCATCCAGAAAATTAAGTAGCTGGTTGAAAAAACTTCATAAAATAAGAATTATTAAAAATGACACATGTATACCTTTAACATCTTATTTAAAATGTGCATTCATTCACCAATCTCTCCATGAAGATGAAAGACTGTATTTAAGTATGAGTTAGAGGCATGTTTTTCTTTCCTTAGCCTCTTTCTTATCTGTAAGGTGTTGTCTACAATTTTCCATTTCAGTTTCTTTTAAGAAATAACTAAAATACACTTGCAAAGCATCCTAAGTGCAGAATCCTTCTAGAGTTTTATGAGATGTTTTGCAGATTTTTCACTCATCCTTAATTGAACAATTTTCTTTAAAACAATCTGACTTTATTGAATCCTCCCAAATCAGTCAACCTAGTTTTCAGAGAAAAAACCTCTCTGCAATATGAATGTGTTCATGTTTCATCAGCTTACATAATATTTCATTAACTTATGTAATTATTTCAAAAAGTCACAAAAACAGGTTAGAGACTCTTAGTAAACATATAGCTCAACTAGAAGGAGGATAAATATGTGAACATCCTAGAGAGTAGTCTATGAGCAATGACCAATCAGTGTGCCGTGGGCATAGAATGTACTTTTTTAGAGAGTGAATAAGTGGAGAGCACTGGTAAATCCAGCAGGTTGATTAAGTTGATGTCAGTTACAAGAATAAAACTGAATTTGGGCTTTAAAAAAATGGATTTAATGGGAAAAAGAATGGATGGCTATAGGCCAATTAGGAGGCTAACAGTAGTTTATGTGAGATGTTTGTAACTTGGATTATAGTGGTTCTCCGTAATTATAATGTAAAAATATGTCCACATTTGAGAGATATTTAGGAGGTAAAGTTGGCTAGATGGTGGGTTGGATCTGGTGATAGACAGGGAAGGGTCAACAATGACTCCAAGTTTATAGTTTGTAAAACTGGATAGGTAGTGATGCATTCATGAGTTAGGATATGCTGGAATTAGACTAAGTTGGAGATAAGTTTGAGATATGTTGAGTTTCAGGTACATTTAATATCCAAAAGGAGTCTAGAGCTCAGAGGAGATATGTGGGCTAAAGTTCAACATCTAAATACAATCAGTCCCACCTACCAATACATTAATAGTCACGGCAACTTTCAATCAATAATAATTGTGCCTTGATTAGAACATCATTAGCTGTAATATTGCCTCTGCACAAAAATTGTTATGGCAATTTTGTATTACATGCATATGTTATAAAGGTATACATTGCCAAAATTTAACAGCCTGGTTGAAAAGAAAAAGAAAACCACACACACCTTTCCATAGGTGACAAATTTTTAAAAGAAAATTTGATTCATTACAGTTTTTCTTCATCCTTCATTAATAGTAACAGTAACATACATTGAGTGCTTCCTGTAGGTGTTCTCCTAAGTGCTCGCATGTATTTTAATTCATTCAGTCTTCGAAAAGATTCTTTAAGGTGGATGCTGATATTATGTCCATTTTACAGATGAAAGGAGTAAGCCACAGGCAGAATAATTGTTCTAATATTGCTCACCCAGAAAGTGGCAGAGTTGTGAGTAAAGCCAAGGTAGTCTGTCTCCAAAGCCAGTGACCATAACTACTGCACATCACTGCCCCCAGAAAAAGGAGGCATTGACACCCACAGGACTTCTGAACACATGGCATGCTCCAGAATTCTAAAGTGGAGGAGTAAAAACAGTGCAATCATGATAAATGTCCTGTTTCATTCAGTTCGCTGTTCAAAGTCATACATTTTCCCAACCCCCAGGTTCCTGTGCTTTTAGAAAAACACATTCTCTGAAGTAGCAACATGAATTGCTTCTTTAAATGTTTTTAAGTCTTTGTGCTGCTGGCTCAGATTGTTTTCTCACTGGCACAGGAAAGTAATAAAGGCAATAAGGAAACTATGAAAAAGAAAGCTTCTTTAAAGAGATCTGAAATCATCTTTCAAAGTGTGTAGAAGGGGGATATGTTTACAAAACAGTAAGGACTGTCTCCAAAATTTTGTGAAAGCTTTAGCAGTACCAAGCAGTTGACATCTAGAAAAAAGATGTTTTAATCTCTGAAATAGTAAAGACGTCATAGCATCAGTGTATTAACAAAGGACTTGTTTTTGCTCTCAAGCAGCTAAAACATGTTTCTTTCCCAGGAAATATTTTCTAGATTTCATCATTCCTGGTTATAAATTATGTATTTCAAAATTTTTGTTAGCAAGCTGACAGTTAGTTGGACAATTCTTTTTACAAATGCGTAACTGGACAGTGATTTAATATTGCAAACTTTGTTGTGCTTGCTCTGATTAAGTTTGTCATTTGAAAGTAAAATGGTTTGAGGAAAGTGAATTCATCTTACATGGAAAAACTATGATAAAATTTCATTGGCTTTTTAAAAATTTTGTGTTCACCACACAGTTAAATTTCCTTCTGTCACCAATTATTTGACCCCTTTTACCCTTATCTACTTCCTCCTCCCTTCTTCCCTCTGGTAACCACTAATTCACTGTCCAAGTCCATGAGGCTCTGTTTGTTTATCATGTTTATTGCTTTCAGTTTTATATCCCATGTCTAAGTGAAATCATATGAGTCTCAACTTTTTCTGTCTGGCTTATTTTGCTTAGCATGATTATCACGAGGACAATCCAGCTGTTGCAAATGGCAGTATTTTATCTCTTCTTATGGCTGAGTCATATTCCATTGTATATATGTGCCACAGCTTCTTTATCCAATCATCTATCATAGGACACTTCAGTTGTTTCCATGTCCTGGCTACCGTGAATAATGCTGCTATGAACATCAGGGTGCATATATTTTTGCAGATAAATGTTTTCAGTTTTTTTTTTGGAGGGGGGGGTAAATACCCAAAAGAGGGATTGCTGGATCATATAGTAATTTTATTCTTAGTTTTTTGAGGAGCCTCCATACTGTTTTCCATAGTGGTTGTGCCAATTTGCAGTCCCACCAGCAGTGTATGAGGGTTCCTTTTCCCCTACAACCTCTCCAATACTTGTTATTACTTGTTCTGTTGACGGTAGCCATTCTAACAGGTGTTAGGTGGAATCTCATTGTGGTTTTGATTTTCATTTTTCTAATAGCTCGTGAAGTTGAGCATCTTTTCATACATCTGTTGGCCATTTATATGTCTTCTTGGAAGAAGTATCTGTTCAGTTCCTTTGCCCATTTTTTAACTGGATTGTTTGTTTTTCTATTGTTGAGTTGTATGAGTTCTTTATATTTCTTAGATATTAGGTCCTTATTGGAGATATTGTTTGCAAATATATTCTTTCATTCTGATGGTTGGTTTCTTTTGCTGTGCAGAATCTTTTTAGTTTGATGTAGTTCCACTCATTTATATTTGCTTTCACATCTGTGGATTTTAGGGTCAAATTCATGAAATCCTCTCTAAATCCAAGGTCCATGAGTTTAGCACCTATGTTTTCTTCTGTGCAATTTATTGTTTCAGGTCCTTGATCCACTTTGAGTTAATTTTGGTGCATGATAGATATCAATCTAGTTCCATTCTTTTGCATGTGGCTTTCCAATTTTCCCAGCACCATTTATTTATTTATAATTTTTATATTTTTATTTATTAACTCATAGTGGACATACAATATTATATTAGTTTCAGGTGTACAACACAGTGATTAGACATTTCCATAACTTATGAAGTGATCACCCTGATAAATCCAGTACCCATCTATACCATACATAGTTATTATAATACTACTGACTCTACATCCCCACGACTATCCATCTTACATGGAAAAACTGATAAAATTTCACTGGCTTTCACATCGCCCTGGGTAAGGCTCATAACTACTTTTATCTTATTGGTCTCAAAAACTCAAAATTGTTTTAATAATTATCCCTTCTTTTTCTGTTTTTCTTTCTACCCATTATCTCCTTCTATTGATTTTATCCATCTATCTCCTAATCCTTCTTCTCACTCATCTCTCCTATTCCCACCTGCCTGTGTCTGCTATGCCCCTTTCATCTTCTTTTTTTATCTCATATTCTTTATCCTTCTCTACTCATATAAGAATTACATCAGGTACATGTATCATGTGTTCCACTTTTGCCATTGGTATAAAGCAAGAATCATCAAATTATAGCCTTCTGGCCAAATCTAGCCCTCTGTCTGTTTTCATAAACAGAGTTTTGTTGGAAGACAGCCAAATGTATTTGTTTGTACACTATGGCTGCTTTCATACCCTAACAGTGAAGTTGAGTAGTTGTGACTAAGACCATATGGCCCAGAAAGCCTAAAATATTTACTCTCAGGCCCTTTGTAGAATGAGTTTGCTGACTCCTAGTGTAACGTAATGGACCCTAGAATTCAGTAGCCATTTTTCCAGGATCTTTGGGGCACTCTTCTCTCTGGGACAGGGGATTAGATGACAATTTTACCACCTCAGGGCCCTGGAAAGTCACTTAATATCTCTCTCTGCCTAATTCTCTCATGTGCAAAATCAGACCCACAAAAAGGAGCAAGTCATTTTTGCTCCTGTTTCAGAAGGCTATGGTGAGCATACATAAAATAATATTCCTAGTATATTAATGGGGAAACGGATTGAAATTATATAACATCAGATGCTAGGAAGAAGGTTTTCCTATGGACACCATAATGAAAAATATAAATGACCTAGGCAAGAAATAGCTTCCATTTTGCAACTTGGAGTATCTGAATCACAGTATTTATCTTTAACTGCCCACTCACCTTTGCATCCACTCTCACTCGCTTGTAATAAGGAAGTATAAAGCCAGTTCCAAATGCAGAAGGAATTTGAGGGCTACGTCCACCATTGGAACTACTGGGTTCAACACTAACCTGAGATCCCATAGCAAACTGCCAAGAGCTATGTTGGCCACAGCTGCCTTGAGTTCATTCTTTGGCTGCTGTTTTCTCAAGATGTTCCCAGATTTCCACTTTTTGGCTGAGGTCACTGCCCTGCTTGTTATACATTCAATTTATGAAGCATGGTCTTATAATTCAAGCTGTTTGAGGACCATCTATTTTCTCCTCAAACTAATTTGGCAAGATGATCCCTTTAGAAAAACAAGAATATAGTACTGAGAGCCTATGTGGTGATTGTGTGTGTTTGGGATTTTTTCTCACCTCTTCAACAGGAGATTAGAGCATAAACACCCTATAAGCTAGTCACAAAATGGCAGTCATCAATAGAACATCACCTTCAGGTACATAGGAAGAATCACCTGAGATTAGCCCAAATGAGCCCCCTTTGTATACTCCTATTTGACTAAGGGTATGAAATGGCTCAAGTTAAAATGTTAATGCCACTTAGAAGAGGCCAGGCTTTCCTTGGGACTGCTCTAAATGTCTATCAGCCAGCAAAGTCCTGGCAAATTTGATGTTGAGGAATGAAATGAGAAAGCCCCAGAGTAAGGAAGATGGGAAAAGAGGCCATGCCACCTACCATCCCTAAGGGTGGCACAAAGACACAACTGATGCAATGAAAAGGAGTCCTGAAAAAGGGCTGTTCTGTATATGTAACAAGGAGGCACAGCACTGGGTTCTGCAAGGCCTCCTAGGATATTACTGCTCTAACATGAGCATTATTGGGAGCTTGTTAGAGGTGGAGAATCTTAGGTCCTACCCCAGACCAACTGTACTTTAACAAGATCCCCAGGTAACTTATATACACATTAAAGTTGAGCATAATCCTAGAATGTGCTCAGTTGTAAAAAAAATAATAAAAACTAAAAAAATAAATTTAAAAAAAGTACTTATGCCAGTCATTAAGTTGTTATACAGTTATTTATTTATTCCCTCTCAGTCCCAAACCCTCCCTTCCATGCTCTGCCCTGCAATGCTGTGCTGGGACTCTACAAACCATATTTCTGCTTTGCCAGTTGCTCACTATTTGGGCCTGCCTGTAAGGCATCCCCCCCTCTCACTCAGGGGTCTGTGTCTGGCACCACAAGCCCCTCCTTCTGAGCTTAGAGATACCAGCCAAGCAATGTACCTCCTCAGAGGTCTGAGTTTCAGCAATATGGGACCCCTTTTCTAAGTTTCTAGACTTTCTTATTTCTAGCATCTCTCTTTGTTCCCTCAGTCTCAGAGGTGGGAACTGCTTCTCACAATTGCTACCTCCTTGACACCTCAGAGTTTTCTTTTGACCCTCTTGGTTACTTAGTTAACAAATGGATACCTAGCTAACAACATCTTCTTAGGAAAACCTCACTGATCAAATAACTGGTGTGGCTTCTGTCCCCTAACTGGACCCTGCCTAATAGCAGATCTCAAGGTTCTGCCAAGAACTAATCCAAGGACAGGCCAAACAGTGGCTGCTCCCACAAGGCAACCAGATGACTTTCTTTTCTACCTTCCTCATCACAAGGAAAATCTAAAAAGAATATACTCCACAACCCCCAAGGAAAGGCCTTTTCTCCCCTAGAGCATGTGCCAACTCCTCTTAAATGCCAAGGTTTCTGGGTTGTTGGCCCACGTGGACCCAGAGCCCTCAGAAGGCCTGCTAGTTTTCACTGTTGAACTTCTTCTCCAGCACCTCTGTGTCACCATCTCATCTCACTCTGAGAGAAGGGGCCTTGTGTTCAGCCAAAAGAATAGAGCTCTTCTTAGTTTGGAGTGCAGAAGGGTCTAGCATACCTCCCTCTCCCCCACACCCCGCCACAGTAACAGGCATTTCAAACAAGGAGCTGAAGGGGGAAGCTGCACATTTTGCTAGAGCAGAGGTGGGTGGGGAGACAAGTGGGAGCCAGAATTTAAGCACCTAGAACTCCTCACCACCACGCCCCCACACACACACGCACAGAGGAATAGAAAGATATAGGGTTGCTTTCAGCAGTGTGTCACCACCTCAGCATGAGGTCGTAGTTCCTTCCTATGGTAGAGGCACACCTGAAATGCTGGATTCTGATTGATCCTCTCAGCTTTTCAGAAGCAAGAAATTATCAGGAATATTTCTTTAAAAGGAGAGCTAAAAACAAAACAAAAAAAGAACCAGAGTATTTAAATGACAAAATTCATTTACAAAAAAAAAATAGAGAGAGAGTAACAATAATAAAGAAAAAATAAAGATTGACAACAAAAACCAAATGGAGCAGGAATCATGTAACTTGATGCAAACTGGCATAATGATGAGGAATGGAATCAAGCAAAACAAAATGTAGATTTTCAAGGAAATTGGAACCAAATTTAGAATACTTTATTTCCTTATAAGTTCTGAAACTACCTAAAGGTATGATGACTATGAATCATCTCTCTACACATCATTTAGATTGAGGGATTGAGCTTTATATGGAGGATATCAGAGAATTTTCTCTCATCTGCCAAAAAAAAAAAAACCATATAGCTATTACTATTCCAATTTTAGGAGAAAAACTGAAAACTATTACTATCTCCAATTAAGGTCCCGAATCTTACTAAAATTTGTGCACGTGGACAAATGGCATTGGGCCACAGACCACGTTCTGTCTTCCATACTATGTGGCTGCCTCCCAACAATCTCGTTGTGAATTATTAAAGTCTCCTATTGTCTCAGTACCTTTGAACTGCTATAACAAAATACTAGAGACTGGGTGGCTTATAAGTGATGGAATTTTTTTTTTTTTTTTACAGTTCTGAAGGTTAGGAAATCCAAGATCACAGCACTGGCAAATTTAGTGTCTGGTGAGAGCTTGTTTCCTGGTTCATAGATGGCACGTCCTAGCTGTAACCTCACTTGGTAAAAAAGAGAAAAGGAATTCTCTGGGGTCTCTTTTAAAAGGCCACTAATTTCATTCATGAGAGCTCTACCCTCAAGACCTAATCAAAGGCCCCACCTCCAAATATCATCACGTTGGAGGTTAGGTTTGAACATATGAATTTGAGGGAGACACAAACATTCAGAGCATAGCACCCATTTTTCACAGCTTGCCCTCATTTATCATTTCCTGAGTTGTGATTAAAACATTCTGCTTTGCTGGCTTCAATTATTTAAGTGGTCCTTTCATAATCCTACTATGATTCTAATATATCAGTCTGGAATTCCCAGCCACCGAGACTCTATAGTTCTTTGCTCATCATAAAGACTTCATTTATGATCTCCCTTGCTTAATCTATACAATGGAGCTATCACCTGATAAAATTCTATTCAATCTCAAGATAGAAACAACAAAGTGGATTGTAATTAAATCATTATATAGTTCCCACCTCATCTTTAAAAGCCTCCAAGTTTATGACTGATACTAACTAAAGACAACCCCAAGTTATTGGCTCTTGTAAACAAATTACATTTTATTAAAATGTTCGTATGAATGTCAGCTAACTTGTCCTCTGTAGTAGACCTGAACCTGCATCAGAATCCCTTGGAGAGCTTGTTCAAGTGGATCACTGGCCCCTACACTCCTCACTGACTTTCTGAGTTAGCAGGTCTAGGGTAGGACCAAGCATTTGTATTTGTAACCGGTTCCCAGGTGGTGCCAATGCTCATGGTCTAGAGACTAGACTTTGAGACCCACCACGCTATAGAAAAGCTACAGAAAATGAATTAGCCATTCTCTCTTTCTTCTTTGGTAATGAAACTGTACTTTTAATTCAGGGTGAAAATGCATCTACCTGAAAGATTATATTTCTTATACTGTCTTTCAACTTGATGTGGCCATATGACTAAGTTCTAGCCTGTGAGCTATAAGGAAAAATGTTGTGTGGGAACTCCAAGAAGGCTGCTTGAAGGAAGCTAGGTCACTGGGAACAGCATATGGTAGGCATCCACTTACACGGCCCCAGTGATGGCCTACCTCATGGTATTCAGCCTTCGTGCAATCCCCTCTGCTTAAGTGTGGGCTGGACTTCAAATGTAAGAAGCCAGCTGCCAAGTCATGAGGCAGCCCTGTAAAAGACGCCCACTTTCATGACCTTAGAAGGGACAATCTAAGCCCTGCCTACAACTGTATGAGTGGGCTCAGAAGCAGATCCTCATGAGTTGAGCCTTGAGATGCCTACCACCCAAGCTGACACTTGTAACCTGTGTGACCCTGAGCCACAACTGCACAGCTAAACTGCTCCCAATTATGACCCACAGAAACTCTGAAATAATAAATGTTTATTTCCATCCCCTAAATTTTAAGGTAACTTGTAATACTACAATATGACTAACATAGAGCCCCTTCTTCATTCTCCTGCCCTGGCACATGGTATGAGAGCTAGAACAGCAAAGCCATCCTCAACCATGAAGATAGAATCTATATGATGAGGATGATGAAGCAAGAAAATAGGTGTCTGGGTCTCATTGATAGCAAAAAGCCAGCATGGGGCTACATACTTCCTGATATCCTTTATATGAGGCAGAAGTAAACTCTTACTGAAGCTAAAAGAATTTATGTGTGCCTGGCTTTCCTCCTTTCACAAAATCTATAAAAAAAAGATATAATTTTTTAAACAGACACTTAGCTATTACTATATGCCAGACACTGTTTAAATGCTCTACAAATATTAACCCATGAAATTGTCATCACAGTCCTACTGTTATTCCCATTTTGCATATAAGAAATCTGGGCCACCAAGAGGTTAAGTGACTTGCTGAAAGTCACACAGATAGTAAGGATTATAAACCCAGGCAATCTGGCTGCAGAATCTGTGCTTTTAATCACTCAACCCTGTTGTGCTAACATTTACTAAGCACTTCCTGAGTGCCGGGCATCAGGATAAGTGCTTTACACTTTTTACAGAAGAGGAAACTCAGAAAGGGTTAAGTAACTTCCTGAAAATCACAAGGCTGGAAGTGGCAAGTTGTGATTTAAATTCCAGTTTCTTTGCTTCTAGGGCCAGTGCTTTTACTGCTTGCGAAATGACGCTTCTCTTCTGGAACTCACTTGTATTCAAGAATTCCCAGGACTGGGTTATTAGCCCAGTGGTCCCCAAACTTGGTTGTGCATACAGATCACCCAGGAGTGGTGGCTTGGTAAACGCAGATTTCGACTCAGAAATCCTGGGCTGGGACCCAAGAATCTGTATTCGTCACCCATGTTCAGATAGCAGTGATGCTGCTTGTCCAGAGACCACTCTACTCAGTAAGGTTCCAGACAGTAGGAGATGGACATTCTCCTCAGCAAGACTTGACACTAAGTAGTTGTGCAATTTGTTTCCTTTTCTGTAAAAAAGAGAGAGAGAGAGAGAGAGAGAGAGAGAGAGAGAGAGAGAGAGAGAGAGAGGCGGGTGGGAGGGAGCCAGACAAAATGCTCAATAAAGTTTTTTCTACCTCTAAAAGTTATTTTGTGCAGAAAATAATTTGCTGCCACTCTCCACACCTTTATACTTATCTGACAAAGTAATGTGAATTACTACAAGTATGATTAAATGTATCTAATTTAACATCAGGGAGATCAGTTTGTCCAACTCCCTCACTTTACAAGTAAGAAACATAGAAGTGAAGTGACTTGCCCAAGTCACAGAGTTGTAGGGGGCTGGGGAGCTGTGACTAGATGCTGGTTCTTCTAAGACTTGTTTCTCACACTTGGCTGCGCCTCCAGGGCTATGGTTAAAATGCAGAATCTGGTTCAGGAGTCTGTGTTTCTAACCAGCTCTTAGGGGATAAGGGCCCCCAGTCAGGCTGTCAGCTGGGGACTCCCCTTGAATGCCAGGGGAGCCCCCAACTGTTGGTACATGGTCACTTTCAGGAACACAGCTCCAGAGTGTTTTTCTCATATTACCACTTTCTATCCAATCATGCAGCTGTGGGGTCAGAAACACAGCTTGGCCAGGGAAGGAAACTGAGACCAGGCCTTCAGGCCCCCACAGTCAGAAGAGAGGAAGACCACAATGAGACAGGAAGGAATGAGCTGAGTGGCCCAAATTTAGGAGGACCACTACATCAAGAGAGGTGAGGTTTCCGTATGGCCTGAAATTCAGGGGAAGTGGTTAGAGTCCTGCGAAGGCTGAGAACACAACAAGAGCAAAGAAGTAAACACACAGGAACAATTTCCGCCTCTGCAGAGGGGCTTTTCTGCATTTCTCTGATGTAAGAGCCAACTCCCCCAGAGCTGGTCCAAGACCTGTAGTTGGTTACAAACCTGGCTGGTAGCAACTGAGTGATGTGGGCATTCAGGGGTAGCTTCTAGGCACCAGCCTGACCTGGAGCCCTGGTTCTCATGTGTCTGTGAGATTTCTGACATCAGTTAATCCATCTTTAGTAAATGTTCCTTGTGTGCCTAGCACTGTGCTAGGTGGTATGGAAAATACAAATGAAGTCTAAAATATAGTCTCTAAGCTCAAGGGATTTATTTTCTAATTGGAGGAGCCAATGTGAAGCAAACTGAGAATTTAAGAAACTTCTAGAAAATACTAAACTTTGCAGTAAGGACTGGATGTGCAATTTTTTTTTTCAGAAAGAAAACATGTGTATGGGTCTGAGGAAGTCAGAAAAAACTTCATGGAAGAGGTGATGCCTGAGCTGAGTCCCTACGTAAGTGTGGCCTATTACAAAAATGGCCCTAATTCTTCCCCTCCCTATATCCTCACTCGTTGTTATGTAATTCTGTAGGGCCTCCCATTTCCCTGGCCATTTTGATTCAGGACTCAGCCATGTGGCATGTTTTGGACATTGGAATGTTAAAAGAGTTGACGATGCAAGAGTCTGAAAAAATGCTTACATAGTTCCACTTGCCTTTTATACCTCAGTCACCACCAGGAAAATATGCTGGGGCTAGTCTGCTGGAGACTGAGAGACAAGTGGGACAAAGCCAATTCATCCAAGTTGTCCTAGCCAAAAGGCAGCCAGCCCCCAGGCACATGAGCCAGCTCAGACAAGATCAGCGGAGTGACCTTGCTCGACACCTGAGATGTGTGAGCACTAAGTGCTTATTGTTGTATGCCACTGTGGTTTTGTGACTGTTTTTATGCAGCATTATTATGAAAATAAGTAACTGATATAATAGATAAAAAGGTTGGGAGAATGGAACACTACGATATTTCCTGCAGAGACTCCTTTAGAAAACTAGCTTGGTGTGATGTTAATAACTACTACTTAAAACAAGTCTCCCTTTGTTAAACACATTTGGGAGACACTGAGTAAATGAAGATAACACTTTTCCTGATGTAGAACTTCCTAGGGCCTTGACTGTGAAATTGTACATGTGAATCTCCTGTAGGGAGGGAAGGGGTATTCAGAATGTAACATTTCCCAAACATTTTGTGAAGTTTCTCATGGGACAAGGGACATGCTAATCTCAGCAAATCATGTGTCATTCCTCCACACAAGCAGATGAGTCGCCCTAGGATGGGATATTATCTTTCTTCTTTTTGTGCTGTGTCTCTGGGTCCTACAGCAGTGTTCACTCATCATGGGCACTCAGTAAATACTTGTGGAAGGAAGCAGGATGGAAGAAAGTTGTGGTGTTTTTTATCCTGTTGTTCCATTTATGCTGTTGTCTCTTCTAGTAATAAATGCCTCAGCTTTGTTTACCTGGTGAGCCCAGCTATCCTTCAAAGCTCAAGGTACAATTAACCATTTCCACCATTATAAATACTATAAGTATTGCTGCTTATGTCCATCTCCCCCATAGTTCTAGGAGCTGTGTTGCTGATTTCATTTTTCCTACTGTGCCAAGCACAAAGTCCATCATACTATAAGGGCCTAATGAGTGTGCTCTAGAAAGAAACAAGGGGGGAGTAGGAGGCAGGGATGGGGAAAGAGAGATGGAAGGAGAGGAAAGAAGGAAGGAGAGAAAGAAACAGGAAGGCCAGAAAAAAGAAAGGAGTGAAAAGAGAGAAGAAAGAGATGTCGAAAGGAAGGAAAAAGGGAGAGAATCAGGGAGGGAAAGAGCAAAGGAGGATGAGTGAGAGAGAAAGAGGTATAAATTATTATTCTAGAATCATTTCATAATAGCAAATGGTTAGTGATAAGATTGGAGAGGTTTCCTGGGGACAGGTGGTAGAGAGACATGAATATAAAAAAAAAAAAACAAGTTCACTCTTTATTCTGTAAGTCACGAGGAGCCACAACTTAATATTTTAAGCTACAAGGTAGCATCAGATATGTTCTCTCTGGAAGCTGTTTTTTGCCCACAGATAAAACACTATTATACTATGTATTCTAAGATAACCTGAATATGATTTGTCATTTACTTAATAGAGAAAATAGTATGTGGCAAAAAAAAGAACAAAAATTAGCACGAATCTCTCAACCTTTGTAAACTAATATGAAGACGTCTGTTGAATAAAGTGCTATACTCAACTGGGGCATGGTGACCAGAAGTAGTCACCCATGACACTAAGCCAGGTGTTTACACATTAAATATTGAATCAAAGCTGCCCTGTGTTGATGAAAGGAAGCATGAGTCCCAAGAAGAGTAGTCTACAATCAGAGTGGAATGAAATACGGTCTTCTTCTGAAAGCCAATAACAGCACAAATAAGCATTTATCCAAGATTTGTTTATTATCAACCTTCATGCATGGAACAAAAAGAGCTTGTCAAATTTATGGCTTCCGTTTTCTACCTTTTAAATGTTCAAGCAGATGCTGGCAGTTTCCTCATGTCTATTATGCCTGCCAAGGTTGAAAGAATGGCTTATATTTTTCTGAAAGCTGCCTGGCATCATGGGTATCTTAAATGTTCTAAGTGAGAGAAAATCAGAATATAACAAGTGTGCCTATTTCACACATTTGTCGTTCTAATTCAAAGCTGGCTGGGAGCATTAAACAAGCTAAATTTTGTTTGTATTGACATTTAATAAGAGGTGAAAATTCAATTCTGCCCAAATCTAAACAAGCCAAAAGAATTACAGAAGTGAGAGAATTGTCCAAAAATTTCCAAATTATAAGAAAGTGTGTGTGTGTGTGCGTGTGTGTGTGTGTGTGTGTGTGTGTGTGTGTGTGTGTGTGTTGACGTGTTGGCATAGGGAGGCAGAGGAAGACAATGGATGCGAAGAGATTTTGGTGTTGGATATTCCAGAGTGTCTGTTGCAGTTAATATATGGAGGGGTGACAATTAGGCACATCTAGAAAAGCATGAGGTTAAGTAACAGATGTGATCAGCATTCACCAAAATACCATATACAGACACTGTAAACTTGTGGCTGAAAACATTTAAGGACACTCATATCTCATCAAAAAAGAATAGTCTCAAGGAATATTACTGGGACTTTTAAAAGTTGATCAGAGTATCCTGTTTTAAAAAAAAAGATTTTAATAGCAGAAAAAGAGTGTTCAGATTAGAGGCTGGAAAAAGAAAATCAGAAAGTAAGAATTAGTCAGTGTCTCTACAGCCATTTGGGGGAAAGAGTCTATGAACGGTCAAAATGGGCATCCATCCTGTTCAACAGATCTACCCCTGTGGTAGGCTACAAAATGTCCCCCACCAAAGATATCCATGTCCTAATCCCTAGAACCTGTGTATGTTACCTAATGTGACAAAACTGACCTTGCAGATGTGATTGTTAAAGATATTGCATGGGGGAAATTATCCTGGATTATCCAGGTGGACCCTAAATGCCATCACATGTAACTTTATAACAGGGGAGCAGAGGCAAATTTGTTACACAAAGAGAAAGCGATATGAAGGTGGAAGCAGAGATTAGAATGATATGGCCACAAGCCAAGGAATGCCAGGCAGCCACTAGAAGTTAGAGGAGTCAAGGCACGGATTCATCTCTAGAGCCTTCAGAGGGAGTATGGCCTTTCTGACACCTTGATTTTGGCCCAGTGATGATTTGAACTTCTGGCCTCCGAACTAAGAGAGAATAAGCCAACCAATTTTGTGGTGATTTGTAACAGCAGCCAAGGGGAATTAAGACAATCTCTATCTCAAGATGAATGCTTAGGGACACTCACCATTATTACACTTATGCAAGTGACCCTCTCCTCTCTGCCCACCCTGGGCCTTCACTCTGCTCTCCAAATAGCTTTCTTGATAGTATTTGGCATTTTTTATAGATTCACCAAATGAAAGAGACTATACCAACTAAAAACACAAACATTTTGATCTGCTCGGCAGTTAGGTTTTCTATTGTGAATTCACTTTAGATTTATGTATCAGACTGGCTAGCAGAAATCAACCTGCCCCAAACTTGATTAGCCTTGATCACACTAACAATCCATTTTCTGAGCTTGCGACGTTGAACTCTCAATGTGCAGATTCTTTAATCTCTCCAGCCTACTAAACCCCATCCTGGGTAACCAGCTATCTTTCCTTAATCTACATCTCCTCTGTCAAAATCTAATAGTTGCCTGCATTGGTTGAACTCATTTCAGGTACCTGAGTAGGTGCAGCCTTTTCTTCCAAAGGTATAAGAATGTTATGGAATAGACCTTTGATGTATTTGTCAAGACTCATTTGGTTGCAACTGAAATAAACCACAACTCAAATTAGCTTATATACATAAACTTAAAAAAATGTATTTCCTTTTATAACTGAGAGGTTCAAAAACAAAGCTTCAGCCTCAGGCATAGCTGGATCTAGGAGTCTAATAATATAATGAGGAATTCATCTCTTCCTATCCATCTCTCAATTCTGTCTTCTTATTAACTTTCTATCTCTGATAAGCTTTTCTCTCTGGGTGGCAGATATACCTATTAGAAGTTTAAGATTTATTTGCCCTTATATCAAGCAATAACAGCATTTACTATATGTCCTAGCAAAAATTCCTTGGAAAGATGCAATTGGTCTGTCTAGGGTTATAGACCCATCTTTGAAGCAATCACTGTTGCTAGGAAGCTTTGTGTTGTTGTCTCTGAGACAATTTATTTTTTAAATGTTTCATTCAGCATGAACAATGTGAAATATATGTGTAAATGAAGTCTAATCTGCACCCTAGGGGTGGTTAGCATTTGAAATCCTCTAATTTGGAATCACCCCAGGAGTGGTTAACTAGCATAGAAATACTGTAATCAGGAATAAGTAGCTTCCCAAGGTTCCAGCTTGAAAAAGACCCCTCAAATTAGGATAATTCAAAGAGGGTTTAATAAAAGAATGGTTTACAAAGGTGTGGATAGGGCATAGAGAAATCTCAGAGGGTAGTATGGTAGTCAGCATCTAGTAACAACAGGGCCATTACTACCCTAGGCACAAAGGGATAAAAGAAAGGAGCAGTTATCAGAAGTAGGAAGGAGAAAGTCATGTAGAGAGTGCCACCTTGACAGGAGCTATGACCTTCAAGATGGGTCACAACCAAGCTGAAGAAGCTGTGCAAGAATAGAGTAGGGAATAAATACCTGACCCCACTCTCCTTCCTCTTCCTAGTCACTTGCTGGGCTTAGCATTAGTCAAATTCAGCTGGAAACCTGAGGGAGCCCATTGATTTAGTCCATACGGGTCTACCTCCCAGGCCAGAGAACAGAGAGAAAAGTAGTGGAGAGTGTGATCTAGACAGGCAAACAGAAAATATTCAACAAAAGATGTGATGATACAGTACTCAGAATGTACATACACATTAAATGCTTTCTAATTAACATAAAGAAAGTTAAATGTTATAGGTGAAATGAATAATATTCAAAGTAGCAAATGGTTAGGAAAGCTGTAGAAGCCCCTCTATCCTTGCTTGAGAACCTGGCAAGACCAGCAATCTAATGCCACAGGCAACACTTGGAATCCTCCACCCCTACCGTGCATTAATCCGCTTCAAGGAGAACCCTGTTGCCAGGCCCACTTATAGGGCTGACCTGTCCTACTGTCACAATATTGTGGCATCCACAAAAGACTCGCATGTAAGGTTCTATTTTAAGTGTCCAGGAAAGAATGGGACTTCCCTGTACTACAGAACAGACTGAATGCTGTGTCTGGGGCTGCTTGCTAATAAATACTTGTACATTTTGTAGTACTTAATAAGAGGCTCCCAACATTTACTAAGGGAACTCAACATTTGTTGAACAGCCAAATTGGATCATGTGCCCAACACTTTCACAAGGAGGAGGGGTCATCTCCACAACATCCATCCAGAATGGATTTTCCATAAGCAAAACAAATTCTGATACAAGGAGACTAGGGAGGAAAGGACAGTGTATTAGGTAGACAATAACTATACCTACCCCAGTTTACTACACTTTTCATTTGTTCCAACTATTCCTGAATCACTCTGAATATCTATGACATTCACAATTCGTAACTAGGCTGAGATTGCATTGCCTGTGATATAAGGCCAGAGAGCAGTGAAATAGTGCTTAGCTACTGAATGAGCCTAGCTGACCCCCTATTAATCACATCTCAGAGTGGCTTTGTTCTTCTCTCCTGCATCTACACAGAAACACTTAACAAGAGGAAATTTTTGTTCCTTAGTGATAGCTTTCCACTGATGACAGCAACAATTGATGTTGGTACTTGTAGTAAAGAAATGACAAGATATTTTATAAATAGACTACAAATACACTGTATTTAAAAATCATCCTAAGTTTGCAGGAGCTATGTAAATATGTTAGTCTGAATTGGCTGCTTATTATGAGCAAGTATGAATGGCATGATGCATTCAGGAAAAACCCAGGACACACACCTTATGAATGACATGGTTCTACTATATAAAAAAATCTGCATAATATTCATGTTCTCTGTTTCAATTATCTTATGTAACAAACTACCCCCAAACTTAATGTCTCAAAGCAACAGATATTTTATTTACTCATAATACCACGATCTGGGCTAGACTCAGCTAGGTGATTTTTCTGCTGGTCTTATCAGCAATCGCTCATATGCCTGCACTTGGCCAGCAGATTGGTTGAGGGCTAGTCTCAGCTGGGACATTAAGATGCTTGGATCTCCCTCTCTCCATGTAGTCTCAAGGCCTCTCTCTGTCCATATAGCCTCTCAATGTGCTCTATTTAGGTTCAGAATAGCCAATCTTCTAATGTGGTGGCTCACAACACAAATGCAGAAACTATCAGTCCTTCTTAAAGCTTAGGCCTGAGCATACTCCATTAATTAGAGTCACAAGGCCCACCCAGATTCAAGGGACAGAAGTACACAAAGACAAGAATATGGGGATACATAGTTCATGAAGACTAAAGATGTAATAGATTATCATAACTCCCCTATATCATAGTCCTAGGTGCTTTAGTATATTCTTTGACTACATAAATCCAGATGTATCCTGATTTTGTAGATGATAAAAGTGAGACATATAGATGCTAAGAAACTATTCTAAAATTACCTCCATTCGATTTGAGTTCAAAGACAGTGCTCAATTCCTAACCATAGGATGTCATACTAGCTTTGGAATATGCAATTAAGTTCAGCCACTGGAAATGTATTCATTAGGTGTTTTATTTGAGTTTTCCCTGGTAGAATTCAAAAGAAAAACACCTTTTATCTCCCATTCTCTCCCCTTTATCCTTTACCCCAATACTATCATTCTCTATTCTAGGGATCCCAGCAATTCAGATTCCAGAGATAATTTCCATTTGGTTTTCTTCAAGCACAAAATTAATGGTACCTGCTGCAACACATACAAAAAAAAAACATCCACTTAACAGCTAAAGCTGAGCTCGAACACACCTACACTCAGGCATCTCTTCTCCCTGATTCCCCAGCCCTCCATAGCCCAAGGCTCTCCAAACTCCTCGAAAGTGCTACTCTACTGCTGCTCTCTACCTTGGGGTTCTTGTATCAGCTTTTAGCCAAGGTGGTAGCATCAAGGAGGAGTTGCAGCTGCAGACTCTGAAACACTGAGCTGAAGGTGATAGACTGGCAGTCTCAGAAGGAGGAAAGGGCACATCAAGGTGTAGAGTCAGGGACCCATGGGTATGAGCCCCAAGAGAGCCACCAGGGAAGGTGTTTTTTTAATTAATTGATATCCCCTCAAAACTTACCCAGAGACAGTCTATGCACAAATAAGTGTGAAAACATATTGACATAAATATTTGACTTTGACAGCTTTTCATAGCAGTTTGGTGCCAAGCAAATGCACTGAATGTTCAATTTCATTTTGTGTTTTCCCTGTACAGGGCTCCAAGATAATCTGGGAGAGAGATTGAACAAAGAGGAAGAGGAAGAAGAGAGGGCCTATTTGAGTCACTTTGGGGCCTACTGTTCCTCACATTTCAGGTTCTCCCTTTCTTAGTAATCTCCCCTGTACCCCATGGATACATCCTCCTTATGATACCACCACACTCACTGGATTGATGCTACAAGTCAAGCTAAAAGCTGATACAAGTACCCCAAGGTGGGGAGTGAGAGCATAGGAATCTATCTTGGCCCTATAATGTTGATGCATGAAGAACAATGGGACCCTAAATGTTGGTATGTATGAGCTCAGCCTCAACTTTAAGCGAGTGCTATTTTCAGTGTGTTCATGAGGCAGTTTAAAGATGAGGGAAAACTGTCAGCTTTAATTCTCCAGGATCTATAATCTGCATCAGAGTAAAAAGAGAAAAGCACAAAAATTGATTCAACTCTGTAAATGTAATACTAATTATATACTTTAAGTGATCTGTTTACTGTTTAAACTAAATCACCACTCAGCACAATAGCAATTATGTGCATATCATTAAAATAAGTCCTGATGATATGGTTTCAAGTTATATTTGATTATAACAAAAATCCATAAGACTGACTCTGTGACCAATATATGAAAATCAATCTTCTCACTTTATAATTATAACATGAATTTTCAGTCTTTGTAATTTGTTGCTCATAAATTATAGTCTCAGCTTAAACAATTAAAGAAAATGTTAACTATTGTTCATTTAATTGTTTATAAAAATTCAATGATTTTCCACTTAAGTCAGTGATCTTTGGCTGTGGCATCATGAAATGTCTATTCCATCTTTCAGACACACTTTAATATGCAGTGTTTCTCTTCAGTTATGCTTAGTACATCTAATGTCTTATATTTCCTAGGATCATAAAACCAAATATAATAGAACATTCCATCTTCACCTTTTATCTATATGTAATTTTTAAAATTTATCTGAGCCTTATTTCTGGATTTTGGGGAGGCAATGTATAAGAACAAGTTGTCAAGGTATTGGAGTACCTAGCTTCACAGGGATGATTTTTTTCCCAGTTCTTTTGCTCAAGGGCTATATGTTACAAGATGCCAAGGGCCAAAGGATGATAGAATTACTACTGGGTTGAGATCTCCTTTACAAACAGGCAAGCATATCCAAATTGAGACAAATATTACATAGGCAGATTTACCTTCCCATTGCTTCCAATAAGACACCTATTGCAAATTGACCTGTGCAAATTGGTGAGTCACAAGTTTTAGGATTTGGGTATTGGAAAGGAGTAGCTTTCAATAGTTAGAAGTAGGTAGGGCAATAGGTGTCTTCTCTAACAACTTTTCTATCAGGTAGTATGTTATAATAAAAGCAAGCACCAGCAAATTCTGACATTCATACAGACATAGCAGGAGACACTTGACAGCCATACAGTCTGTCCTGAAAGTCCAACCATGTTCTAGCTTAGTTAAACTTTAGCTGCTCCTACTGCACTTTGCATGAAAGGTCCACAGAAGATACATTTGCAGAACTGGGATTGTTGAGTTTACTGAAACTTCTAGTAAGAATAAGGCAACCAAGTCCCTCAATAAAGAGCTAAATAAGGGACTAGTCTGGAATCCTAAGCCTACAGCCTATTCTGAAGGGCTATGGGCTATTGGCTTCACCAGATTCTTATACTTCTATCATGCAAGGGCAAAATTTCCTAAACAGTATTTCTAGCTAATGCATATCACTTGAATACCACTCATTTCACCAATGAGAAATTATTTCTAACATCCATTAGGCTAATTAACAAAGCCTATAATATTGATCTGCGATAAAGATATTTGAAGGCTTATAGTAGTTGCTTTGGGAATGTTGATTTCTGATTAGAGTCTTTCAAGGGAGAATAATCCCTAAAATTAATATCCTCAATTAGAGGACTTTAAGTGTTAACAACTGCCCTTAAGGTATAGACTCAAAATAACATGCACAAATTTCTATCATACTATCTTGGCTGAAGTTTTTTAAAGTAAATTATACCACAGTGACTATATGCTATGAAATGTGATGTTATAGCAATGATTGTAATGAAAGTTAGATTTCAATATTTTTCTTTGTTTTACATGTATAAGCTTTTATCAAAATGAATGCCTTTGAGCTAGGCTTAAAACACCATATTTGCCAGAATTGCCGTATGATCAGCAGTTCTATTTCAGGATATATACTCAAAAGAATTGAAATCAGAATCTCAAAGAGATATTTGTACACTCATGTTTATAGCAGCATTATGTACAATAGCTAAAACATGGAGCAACCCAAATGTCCATTGATAGATGAATGGATAAAGAAAATGTGGTATATACATACAATGGAATATTATTCGGCCTTTAAAAAAGGAAATTCTATTATATGCTATAACATGGATGAATCTTGAGGCTATTATGCTAATGGGAATAAGCCTATTACAAAAAGACAAATACTTTATGATTACATTTATATGAGGTACATAAAGTAGTCAAAACCCTATAAAGACAAAAAGTAGAATGAAGGTTGCCAAGGACTAGTGCATGGAGAGAATGGTTTAAGTTTTTCAGGATGAAAGAATTCTGGAGTTAGGTGTTGGTAATGACTGCACAGCCACATGAATGTATTTAATATCACTGAACTATATATTTAATGGTAAGTTTTATATTGTGTGTATTTCACCATAAGAAAATTTGAAAAAAAAGTCACATTTGCTGCTTTTTTGATGTTTAGGATTCATCATGAGGCCAATGTTTTCCCATTTTATGTTCCTCTACCATTACTCTGAAGCCTCAGGAAAAATCCACTGCTCAGGCAATAAGAATAAGATGAGTTCAGGGGACTGGAAGCAACCCGCCGTGTTAGAAACTTGAATAGGAATGTGATGAGAGATGAAACCAGAGAGAGTAACAGGGCCCAGTGCAAAGGCAAAGCTATCTACCTAGGGAGTAAAATTTAAGGTAGTGCTTACTCTCAAGCGTCAACCCTACCTTTACAGAGTCCTTGAGAGTAAATGCCTTCTTAAACGTTGCACCCAAGGTGCCTTGCTTGCCTCATCATACTTCAAGTCCTGCACAAGTTACCTTATTTTCCAAGTATGGAGCTTGGATTACATCCTGCTGGCTATGAGGAAGTTTTGAAGGAGCCTAAACAAGGAGTTCGTGTTTTTGAAAGATAATTCTTGCTGTTGTGTAGATAATTGATTGGAAAGAGGTAATACTAGTGTCAGAGAGATTAATCCAGACAAAAAACTATAAAGGCAGAATCTAAGGCAGTAGTCTCAGAGCTGGAGGACAATAGATGCTTAAAGAGCTATTAAGGAAGAAGCACATGTGGAGACTAATTCATTATGGTGGTAATAAAGGAGAAGAATGGAAAGATAATTCCTTTCATCACTTAGGCAACTTGGTAACACAGAGATGCAATGCACTGAGAAGGGATACAGGAAGTAAATCACCAAGAGTGTACAGAGAGACAACAGAATGATCAGAGATAAAAATGTGGAGCACATCGACATCTAAAGCATCAATTCTTGACCAGGGGAAATTTTGCCCACCTGGGAACATTTGGCAATGTCTGAAGACATTTTTGGTTGTCATAACTATGGGAGGGGTACTACTAGCAAGTAGTGGGTTGAGGCTATGGATGCTGCTAAATATTCTACAATGTACAAGACAGCCCCCACGAAAAGATTAACCCTGCCCAAAGTGTCAATGCCAAGGATGGCAAACTCTAGTCCAAGGATATCCTGACAGACTCTGTCACATGTCTTGTTGAAATCCAGATATACTATTTCTGTCTCTGATTTTTAAACAAAAAAAAAATTTAGTTGCCATTTCAAACCAAGAAATGATATTATCACTCCCTGAAGGGGCACAACTAATCCTTCTCTCCTCTGATTTCCCCAGAGAATGGGCTTCCTACTCCCCTCTCAATTTTAATCTCTTATTCCTCTCTAAGAGAGAGAGAGAGGCTAATCTGAGTGGTGGTAGCCTAATCTGGCCATATTTACCATTGGGCAGGACCTCTACGCCTCTAAAGTGAGGATGGACATAGCTCCATACTTCTCTTATAGCTTGTGTCATGGATTGTGGACTGGTGTTCACATCTGTCTCCAGCTCCCATAATGTAAACCTACCCAACAGGGCTTCCCTATTATTCCTTCCCTCTCACTTTTTGGGGCTCAGGTGTATGGGCACCTCTGGCTCCTACCCACCTTTTCATTCCCTATGTTCATATAAAAGGAACACAAAGCAAGGTATCCCCATGATGGGATACCTGTATTGTCTATTACTCTGTATAACCTGTGACTAGGTAGGAGGCAGGCCTCTGGTCTTCATAACTGGTTAGTTACTAAGTTTGTTCTGCAAGCTTAGTCATATACCTATGAGCATACCTGAATGTGGACCACAAAGTATATACATTTGGTGTAGAAGGTAAGAAGCCTCAGGTCTAGGCCACATTAGGCACATGATTCATCAGAAACCTTGCTTTTAGGGGATTACAGAAACTTTGGACCACACTATCTTAGCCTATGTTCTCTATAAAAGAGAGCCTGAGTTTAGGCCTAGTGCTAATATTTTATTAGAAGGTGCAATCCTAAGACAACAAGAGAGGAGGAAAAGGGAAGTGAGGCAGGGAAAGATTAACGGCGAATGTAAAAAGATGAATTCTGGTACTGACACTGCTTCTCAAAGAGACACAGCAATCACTTAGCCATGTAAAATGCCTCCAAACATGCTAAACACAAAAAAGTGATGTCTCAGAACAGTCTATGGTTGGAAGAAATGGAGAGGGGATTTACCTGCTGGCTCATCTCAGTCTCCTGTTTCCCATAGATCAAAGTTCACTCTATGTGGAGTTAACTCACCTGTACTTCCCTATTGCATCACTTGACAGTCACTGGGAAAACCAGATCCCACACCCACTGGTTATATTTAAGTTGGGGAACAGTGAAAGGAGG
Organism: Macroglossus sobrinus; assembly: GCA_004027375.1. NCBI lineage: Eukaryota > Metazoa > Chordata > Mammalia > Chiroptera > Pteropodidae > Macroglossus > Macroglossus sobrinus. Next base: position 642,878 of record PVKZ01000289.1, read on the forward strand.
CAAAGAGTCTAGGCCTCAGCCTCCACTAAAGGAACCACTTGGGCCCACACAGAGACAGTTGCCATACCAACATAAGTGGCAGATTATCCAGGAGACATGTGAGGCTGACAGAGTCTGGAGACGAGGATAAGAGGGGTCTGATTCACAGTGAGTTTGTATACTCCATGGACTAAACCCAGAAGGAATGGAAACTAAATTTCTATACTTAAAACTTTAGCATCTCTGTCATAGTTTAGAAAACTCATGCTGGAAGCTATTACTATTAACAAAACATCTGGAGCAGACACTACTAGTTGCCTATCCCAAATTCCTTCCGCTAAGATTGGTTTATATTATAAGAGCACAGGCCTCCTTACCTCCCATCTTATACCATCCCGTCTCAGAATGAGCAATCTGAAACTGTCTCAGGGATCACTTTAGGCTGAAGCTGGAAAGACTCAGTACATCTTTGCCATTTTATAGAAACAGGAAGCCAGGAAGGTATTGGAGCACTGTAGAAACTTCCATGGAGAATTATGTGAATAAGTACTTTGAGAACAATGCAGCTGGGCAACATCTCGTCTTTCTTTTTTCCTGTGGAAACTCTGTTCAAAGTGCAGGCACATGTGCACACACATACATAAATCACAAACACAAATACAGCAAATTCACACATATACACACTAAGCTGGATTTCCCTGTTTTGCTACCCAGGGCTAGTTTTGCAACCAATTCTAAACTCTCTTCTGGGCTGTATTGGGGGAACTTGGGCAACTGAAACAAATGACCAAAATACCTCTCAGAATGCAAACAAGTATTTCTGTTTCCAAGCCAAAAAGAACCCCCAGAAAGTAAGGTTTGAGAGAGGGTAATGTTGGAGGTTCTTCAAGAGTGAAAATGCAACAGTTTCTCTTATTGTTCAACTACATATATATCTTGAGACACTTCTATGTGAATGACTCTGTATTAGGTACTGGAAGCGGGATGTTATGAAGTATAGAATCCAGTTCTCACCTTCTGTGAGAGAAAAAGCTCTTTTCTATGTTTCTCCTTGGCCTCTAGTACAAAGTTCTCCTAACACTTTTATGTCCTCAAGGAAGTGGTTAACAGAGCTTTCACCCTTCACTCTTCTTTTCATGAGATATTTACAAATATAGACAAAAAACTGACATCTATTAATCTTCCATCAGGTGATATAAATGTCGCTGACAGAAATGGCCCCTCCTCTTGCGTTTGACCTTCTGGAGGCATCCTGCCCATGGGAGGAATTTCCAGGGCTTATTGTCATCTCTGGTTATAAGCACACCAGGGTGGGGTTCCCTTGCCCTGCCAGGTGAGACCAGAAGTTTTCTACTTGCTTTCCATTTGCTTGGGCAATTAAAGGTAGAACTAGAAGAAAGATTGATGTGGGCTTTAGCTCTAATAGAGAGCCCTCTTTCTTCTGTTATCACCATGTAAAGAAAAGGCCATGACTAAGCCAATACTTCAAGGAAGATGAGAGACATGTGGAGCAGACATAAACTCAACCTACAGTTGGAGCTGCCCAAATAAGCCCAGCCAAAATCAGCAAAGCTATGCCAGCCAATCTGCAGACATGTGAAAACTAAATGCTTGTTATTAGTTGCCACTGAGATTTTGTGGCTGTTTGCAGCAATAGCTACGTGGTACAGAAACTGGTGATTCCAAGTAATTAAACTGCCAGATTCTGGATTCCAATTGCCTGGATTCAATGGCAAACTCTCTAATCCAAAAGCTGATAAACTCAGACAAGTGACTTGCCCTTTTTGTGTCTGCATATCTATAAAATGAGGATAACACTATTTCACTTCCCTTAGAGAGTTGTGAGAATTCAATTTCTTAATACACTCAAAGTATGTCAAGTAATATCTGGAACACAGTAAACATTCAATAAATGTTTTATAGCATTATTTTTTCTAATGATAAAGCTGATGTTATATTTTTGCACATAAATGCAAATGTTAGAATCAACTTGCAAACTACTACCAAAAAATCCTGCAGGGATTTTGCCTGGGATTACATTGAATCTGTACATTAAGTCAGAGAGAATTGGCATATTAATATTGAGTTTTCCAATTCATAAATATTATATAACTCTCCACTTATTAGGTCTTCTTTGTTTCTTGGGGGTTTTTTGGTACAATTCAATGAATTTTTTATTATAGTTGGCATATAATAATATATTTGTTTCAGTTGTACAGCATAGTGATTAGAGATCTATATATATTGTTTTCTTTAATTTATCTCAGTAATGTTTTATAATTTTTAGCACTAAAATCTTGCATATATTTTGTTAGATTTATGCTTACATATCTCATATTTTAATGTTATAAATTACATTGTTAACTTCAATTTTCAGTTATTCATTGCTAGTATATTGCATTTTTACCTTGTATCATGCATGCAACCTTGCTAAACTCACCTATTAGTTTTAGTAGCTTTTTAATAGATTCTTTTAGATCCTTGCATTCCTGGAATAAACCCCACTTCTTCATTGTGTAATATCATTTTCATATGTTGCTGAATTTGATATGCTAACATTTTATTAAATATTTTTGCATCTATGTTTATGAGGAACATTAGTCTATAGTTTTCATGTTATGTCTTTGTGTGGTTTTAGTATTAGGGTAACACTGGCATCATAAAATGAGTTGAGAAAATTTCATTCTTCTTTTTGATTGAAGAGTTTGTATAGCAATGTTATTATTGCTTCCATGAGTTCTTGGTAGAATTCACCTGTAGTTATTTTTAGGGAAGAGGTTTCACTATAAAAACAATTTATTTAATAGCAATAACCTTATCCTGATTATCTATATTTTCTTCAGTGAGTTCTTGGTAATTCGTGTCTTTCAAAGTTTTTCATGTAATTTATCAAATTTATTGGTATAAAGCTGTCCACAGTATTCCCTTATTATCCTTTTAATGTCTATATGAGCTTTAGTGATGTCTTCTCTTTCATTTTTGGTATTGATAATTTGCTCGCTCTCTCGCATTCTCTCGCATTCTCTCACATTCTCTCTCTCTCTCTTTCTCTCTCTCTCTCTCTCTCTCTCTCTCTCTCTCTCTCTCACTTTCTCTCTTTCTCTCTCTCTCCTTCTCTCTCCCTTTGATCAGCCTGTCTAGAGGTTTATAAATTTCATTGATCTTTTCAAAGAACCAACTTCTAGGTTGATTTGTTCTAATATTTTCTCTCTTCTATTTCCTTGATATCTGCTCTAGTTTTATTATTACCTTCCTTTCACTTGCTTTGGGTTTAATTTGCTCTTCTTTTACTAGTTTCATAGGTGGAAGCATGGACTATTGATTTGAGAATATTTTTATTTCTATATAACCATTTAATGCTATAAATTTTCATCTAGGCACTGTGTTATATGTATCCCACAATTTTTGATACATTCAATTCTGAGTATTTTCTAATTTCCTTTGCAGTTTCTTCTTTGACCAATGATGCTATTCTTTAATTCATACATGGATCCTGCAGCTAGTTCTCAGTCAATTCAGAGTACATGACAAAGGGGTATGTTTAACACTCTCCACCAAATTACCTACCAGGATCAAGCCATGAGGTCAAACATGAAGAACAGCATCTAAATGCTAAAAGCCAGTGGGTCCTATAGATCTTCTGCATCAGAATCACCGAAGTAGTTTTTTAAAACACAGATCCCTGAATTCTACCCTTAGAGATTCTTAGTATAACTGAAGTAGAGATTAAGGAATCTGCATTTTAAAACCTACATTAAAAACGAACTCAAGAATAAGTCCCTGGGTGACTTTGATGTTGAATTAGATTTGGTAACCCTTGTTGGGGTGTAGAAAATGTTTCCTTCAGAGCCTGGACTAGAGTAAGAAAAGAGAAGCACCAAGGGTGAAGCATATAAGGAAGCACTCACTCTCAGGTCCTCAGATGTACTTGCCAATATCTGAGAGTAAATGCCACCTTAAATTTTATGTCCTTGGCAATTCTCTAGCCTGACACTAACCCTGGTTTTCAGCATTCAAAAAAAGTGCAAGTGTCACAAATGTTGGAGAGGATGAGGGAAAAAAGGAACCCTCATGCACTGCTGGTGGGACTGAAAATTGGTACAGGCACTATGGAAAACAGTATGGAGATTCCTCAGTAAACTAAGAATTGATCTACCATACGATCCAGCAATCCCTCTGCTGGGGATTTACCCCAAAGACTTGAAAATCCATATCTAAAAAGATATTTGCATAGCAATGTTCATAGCAACATTATCACAGTGGCCAGGCCATGGAAGCAACCAAAGTGTCCTATGATAGATGATTGGATAAAGAAGCTGTGGTACATATATACAATGGAATATGACTCAGCCATAAGAAGAGATGAAATACTGCCATTTGCAACATGATGGACCTCGAGATAATCATGCTAAGCAAAATAAGCTAGACAGAAAAAGTTGAAAATCACATGATATCACTTATATGTGGGATATAAACTTAAAAGCAACAAATGAACAGGACAAACAAACAGAGACTCATGGACACGGACTATAGACTAGTGGTTACCAGAGGGGAGGGGAGAGGAGGGAGGAAGGAGGTAAACAGAGTAAAGGGAGTCAAATATGTGGTGACAGAAGGAAATCTAACTATAGGAGGTGAACAAACAATGGATTTCATTAACCAATTATTGGATTTCATTAACCAATGTCACCATAAAAAATTTATTTAAAAAAAATTTTTTTTAAGTGCAAGTGTAAGCAGAACTCCCTTCTCTGCCTGATCCCTTGTCCCACTCCACTCTTAGGGTTATACTCCAAACCACCCTAATTTAGCACCAGGTCACTCATTTGCCAACCTTGAATGAACTCTTGCTGCCAGGCCTGCATTCCAAGCCTATCCTAGCACCCACATTCCTTTCTTATGTCTCCTTGGTGACCACGTCTCAGCCTAGTATCTCCTAAAAATGAAGTATTGCCTATTCCAAAATCTTTTTTTAACCTGAGAATGAGTTTCTTCTAAATGTGTTTATAAGTCAGTTGTTTGGAATTTGAAGGATTTCAGTCTTAGTTATAAGGATAATGCAAAGCCACCGGGAAATCACTGAAGAGTTTGAGACAGGCATCTTAAATTCCATGTGTTTGTTTAGTTCCCCTGTTGTTTGAATAGATAAATCTCACTGTTATTCTGTTTGCAAGCTTTGTTTGCAGTGATTTTGTTTTTCTAAAATCTTCAAATGTGGACATTCTTTGAATAGTTTGTTTAAAAATTTCCAAATGATTTTGAGAAAACAATGTAATAGAATTTAGAAGACTCACAAAAACATGCAATGACAATGTAGAACATTTTGATTGATTCACAAAGTAATTCTTCAAAGCCTCAAACATTTCTAAATTTACCTGCCAAGAAAAAGAAAAAGAACATACTGTCATGCTAAGTATTTTTAATTTGACATTAGCTTTGTCATGAAAATTTTGTATTTCAATTACTCTAACATTGTATAAATAGAATCATTTGTAAATTTTGACAACTGCTTCTTCTATTTTGATTGGTAGAATATTTCAGCTTGTTTGTAGACCATTATAATTTATGTATGGACCTTAACTAATTCCAAGTATATTTTGGAATTAGATTAGATTTCTTAATTTTAGTAAGAACATTGTTTTTACTATGATGTTGTGCTGCACCAAAACTTGTATTTTAACCATTATCCTCAAAACAAATAATTTTATCTTCAAATGTTGAACTTTTTAAATAAATTTACTATGGCTTTATTGACAATAATGGCAGATGTTTTATATTTCACTTTTTTAATTTTTTAAAAAATTTAATTATACTTGACATACAGTTTTATATTAGTTTCAGGTATACAATCTAGTGATTAGTCATTTATACAGCTAATGAAGTGATCACCCTAATATGTCCATTAATCATCTGATATCATATATAGTTATTACAATATTAGTGACTATACTCATTTTCACTTTTAAATAAGCCTCAATCAAAAGCTTTATTTAATTCCATGAATTAGATGCAAATATCAGACTTTAATTGAAATGAACTAATTATTTACCTGAAGCATCTGATGACACTATTATAAATTGTATCATTTAATTCTTGGTGAATTTCTTCATCTTATGATGGAGCCAACACATGGACAGCTATTGCTTCACTTTTTGTATGTGTATAAGAAAACTTGGAATGATGTTCAGCTGTTTGAGCTAAATGAAAATATATGTTGCACAAAGTGAAATGTAAATACCCTTACATGTAGACAAGAAGGACCCTTGCCCTGGGCATATCACAAACATACACAAAAAAGATTCCTTTAAAATTCACAAACATCTTTATCACTCAAGAGTCAAAGCTCAATGCTGGTAGACTATGAAGCAATAACACCTTTCAAAGCTCAAGAATCTCTTTTCCAGTGTTCTAGAACAAGAAGCAACTATATCCAGATGTACAGCATAGTGATTAAACATTTATATAATATATAGAGTGATCCCCCCAATAAGTCTAGTACTCACCTGACTCCATACAGGAAAAAAAAAAACAATTATATCCAAATGCTGTTGCTGAAATTAGAGACAAACAGTTGTAAGAGTGTAAGGAGAAGCTCAGCAGTAGAGGAACTTACATAAGAAAAAAAGGCAAATTGATTAACTTGTCAAATGTTTCCATGCAGATAGCAAGAATGCAGTAGACTTATGCATAACCAAGTATTATTACCAATTAGTGCTGAGAATTCATTGCCTTGCTTTTCTTTTTGTTCCAATTCTTAGTTCCAAAGGCACTAATGATTTATTATGTATTTTAATGTTTTCCAATATTAAATAATTCATACAATTCTTAAATTGGTGTCTGTACATATATCTGTACACATACATCTATTTAGTTTTAAATATTTATGTATAAGTATATATAAATCTAGCTATAACATGGATGAAATATGCTACAAAGTTTTTAATTTGGCAACTAGATAGATAGTGAACTCTAGAATTGTGAATACTTCTATTTTTATAAAATTTCTTAATACATTTGGATTTTCATGTTAATTGCAGACTGAAATTGAAATGTTCATCTTTATTTAATTTTGATTGTAAAATTTGATGATATTCATTAATTATAACTTGTATGTTTGCTTTTGATAATTTTGAATATTGTAGAAGAAAAAATATTTTGAAAGCATTAAAAGTAACTTAATTGTGTATATTTTAAATTTGTTTTAATTTGCATATTTGGGTGAACATATATTCAAGTTTTATACATTTTTAACATAATTAAGTTTTATTTTTTAGTTCTTCATATATTTGCTGTCAATAGAAAACAAACTATATGAAAAGCTCAAATATAAAAATATAATTAGTGATATTTCTGAAATGAAGGAAGAAAACAGTTTTATGGAATATATAATAATTCATGAATTGTATATTACTTTTCTTATATTACTCATCTAAACTTTGCCAGCCCATCAAGAAAACATTTCAGATATGTTCAAATTTAAGTTCAGTCAACTTTCAGTTTTTGCCAACTGCATTTAAAAACCATAGCTTACACATTTTTTTTGTCATAATGAAGGTATTATTTCAAGGTAGGAGCATAGAACATATTTTATTTAGCAGTTTACTAGCTTGATTTATAACTTGTAACTATTTAAACCTAATGGAATGTGGGGCTTCATTTGTCCTCTTGCCCGAGGCCCACAAGTGTCAGGATTAGCCAGAACACACCATCTGCAGCTGCATGTGGTAAATCACCATCTCCAGGCAGTCTCCTCACAATGACGATTACCTTTTGAAGCAGATGATAATGCTTCTTTAGCAGCTTTGAGTCTTCTGTTTTTCATGTGATAAATGACATCTCTATAGCCTCTGAGCCCAGTGATAAATGTGCACAAATACTTTGTACAGGTTATATATTCAACATTAACACTATTGAGAGGTGCAAATTCAATTTTAATTTTTTATTTAACATTCCCTTAAGCTCACTGATGTCAAAAAGGATTATTGCAAAAACAAAAAATAAGCATTAGCAAATAATGCAATAAATGAGGAAATAGATGTAGCTTTGTGCTTTACAAGAAGCGACAAAACCCCTATAGCAAAAACATGAAGACTACACTTTCTACATTCCACAGCAGCACTTCTCAGCTTCTAATTCCTATGCATACTTTACATACATCTAACCTATGATGTCCCATATTTCCCACTGACACTGCTAAGATGAGTCACAGCAACTAGCTGGCACACAAAGAGATTGGCATGGACAGTAGCTTCAAATATTTTTCTTACCACCACCTGAGACCAGAATGATTTCCATCCTCCCAGCTGCTGAACCCGCTTGGTTTTATCAGGGAGCAGCCTGCATGCTCCCCTTATTGAAAGGCAGGTAGTAGGTACCTTGCATCTAGAAAGGATCTGAAAAATAGAGGTAGGCTATCATTGGTCTTATTCCAGATTTAACTGCACAATAAAATTAGGCCTCTGCTTAGTGAATATGCATCTCACTACTAGATAAGACCATGATAGAAATTGTAGGTACAAAACGTAGGTTTACCAAACTTACCCGTGTATTTAATGCTTTGTAGTAGAATACTTCATTTAAAAATGAAAAACCCAGGACAAATACAAAACTGGGCAGAATCCCTGGACAACAGGTGTAAATCAAGAGTATCTCAAGCCCAACAAAACTTACAGTTACTCTAAATATTCCCCTCTGATTGATTCCCTAGGAAGCAGCCACAGTGGTCTTTGTAAAGCATAACCCTAATCAGATCAGTCCTCTGTTTACAACTCTTCAGTTGCTCTTGACTATCCTGGTTAAAATCCAAACCCCTTAACGAAACATGCTAATTTAGACTCTGCCCCACCACAGCTTCGTCCACTTTTCTCTCAATCCTTCTTCTGGACCTGAACTGAGTGTCATCTGATTTTCCGTCTTAGAGTGTTCCTCCTCCCCATTAACCTTTCTTTGGCTGACTAACAACTCTCCATCCATCAAGATGTATTTTAGCCTTCCTCTTTTCTAGTAAGATTTCCTCACTTCTCTCTTCCAGTCAGGTCCTCCATCCTCTATTCCCCCATAATAAATTTTGCATGTTTCTGACATAAAGTTGATATTATGAATTGCAATCTTTCTATTTATTTGTCCCTACCACTTCATCTGTGAGCCCCTTGAAGACAGAGACCTTGTTATTACTATATTCTCAGCACTTATACATTATACTCGTCTAGATGGAGTTGAGTTGAAATGAACACAATTTGAAAATAAATATTTAGAGCCAAAATATAGAGAAATGTCAATGCCTGGTAGATGAAATTATGCTTTGCTAGATGGCTAACAATGATAACTGGGGAGATTTTGAGCAGAAGAAGGCATGTTGACATTATTATTTTAGGAGAATCAGTCTGGAGATGTATTGAGGATGAACTGAATTTCTACTCTCTCTCACACACCCCATTAATAAGCACCCTTGAATTCCCTTTCCACCCACTCTATCCGAGCCTATCAAAGTAGCTAACACATAAGAATATGAAAGGCATTTCTAAGTCAATGTTTTTCATTTTTGATGACTAAATGTTAATATCCTTCCTATATAAACAGGGAACTCCTATAAATAAACATGAAAAATACTAATTGGACAACAGGGAAAGGACATAAATAAGAATATTATTTAAAAAATTAGACTAATTAACCAGAGAGCCTACAAACTAAATTAATAAGGAGATGCCAATTCTGCCTATCAAATTGTAAATTATAAAATGCATAATAGTTGCTATTGGCAAGACTTTAGAAAAATGGCACTCATACATTAGATGTAGAAATGAAATTAGAACAGGATATCTGAAAAGGAAGCAATTCAGAGAAGAAGTTAAAGACATATTGTACTAGACATTCAGAACATTTATAATCACTCAGAAATTTGGGGGAAAACTGAATGGTTAAAATAAGGGAATAATTAAATTATGATATAGTCTAGTGATTTCATTTTATACAATTATTTAAAATAATCAAAGAATATTAGAGAGCAGGCAAAATGGTGTAGTTGATAGAAGCTTCATTCATCCCCTCTTGCGACCACATCAAAGTTGTGACAGAAACACAGAGCAAACAGCAAGCAGAGTTTACTAGGATCTAGATGAACAGAAGCCCTAAACTAGAGAGAGAAATAAGAAATCACAACGCAATGGTTGGAGGTAGGAGGGGGCAAAAATACAAGGCTGCCCTAGCCCAAGTGGCTGAGTGAAACAGAGGCTGCAGCAGCTATACACACCTCTTAAAGGAGCCATGTCACGACCATACTTTTGCTGTGATGGACCTGCTTGCTCTGAGCATCAGCACTATGTCAGCTGCTCAGGGGGCACCAAGGACTTACAGGGGGACAGTAAGTTGTTGGTATAAGAGTCAAGGTAAGGCTTTCTCCTGGGCAGAAGTGATGGTGGTTTTCTTTGTTGAGCCCTCCTCCCTCCCAGTGCACGGAACTCAGCACCATGATAGATGAGACATCACAGAACTGAATAACAGAGGTCATTATGCCCAGAAGATTCCCTAAAACTCTGCCTCCCACAACTCTCAGCCCCACCCAAGCTACATCTACTGATGTCTTCAGCGAGACATGTGCCACCTGCTAACAATGCCAAGACTCACTCTGGTGGCAGCTGACCTCGGTTTCTGGCATGGCCTCTTGAGGCAACTATAAGCTCAGCATCTATGGATTGCTTGCTGAATCTTAACAGGTGGCCCTGGAGGGGCACCAGCTAGGGCTATAAACTTGACCGGCAGCTGAACCCCTCTCAGGACTGTGCCCCTGGACACCTACCACACAAAGCCACACTAATAAGACAAGGAGACTTAGGAGCTTTGCTTAATACATAGATACAGACATGGAAAGGCAGCCAAAATGGGAAGATAAAGAAGCAGAAGCTATATGAGAGAACAGAACAGAGATCCAGATATAATGGAGACAAGCAATCTAACAGATGCAGAGCTCCAAACACTGGTTATAAAGATACTCAATGAACTTAGGGGCAGTGTAGATGAACTCGTGAGAACTTTAACAAAGAGATAAAAACATAGAAATGGAAATTATAAAAAGGAATAAGTCAGAAATGAAGGATACATTATCTGATATGAAGAATATATTAGATTGAATCAACAGAATGGATGAAGAAGAGGATCAAATGACCAATATAAAGTATAGGGAAGCCAATGACACCCAATCAGAATGGCAAGAAAAAAGTAAGCAAGAATGTAATAATTTAAGGAGCCTATGGGACAAAATTAAGGGTAACAACATCCATGTCAAAGGGGTACCTGAAGAGGGAGAACAAGAAGTTGAATATGTATTTGAAGAAATAATGATGAAAAACTTCCCTGACCAGGTGAAAGAAATAGACACACAACCCTAGGAAGCTCAGAGTCTCCAAAATAATGAACCCAAAGAGACCTACACCAAGACACATTATAATTAAAATGCCAAAGGTTAAAGACAAAGAGAGAAGCTTAAAAGTAGCAAGAGAAAAATAGATAGTTATATACAAGGGAGCTCTCATGACACTGTCAGCTGATTTCTGAACAGAAACTTTGCAGGCCAGAAGGGGCTGGCATGAAATATTCAACGTGATGAAAACTAAGGATCTACAACCAAGAATACTTTATCCAGCAAAGCTATCATTTAGAGTCAAAGGACAGATAAAGAGCTTCCCAGACTTAAACAAGCTAAATTAATTCACCACCAAGGCAGTATTATGGGAGTTGTTGGAGGGACTTCTTTAAGAAGAAAAAAAAAAACATGTATCAAAAACATGAAGAAAGAATGGTAATAATTACATATCTATCAACAAGTACCTCAAATGGAAAAGAATTAAGTGTTCCAATGAAGATACGGAAGCTGAATGGATAAGAAAACAAGATCCCTACATATGCTGCCTGTCCCGAACCGCGGGACAGTCAACAGAGGCCCCAAGCACTGAAAAAGAAGGGGGACAAGAAACGCAAAGAATGGAGACAAGACAGGCTTTCTGATCAAGTCTCCTTTATTGTAGGTAGGGGTAGAGTATATAAGGGGGAGGAGGATTTGCATAAGCACGGTTGCCTTGGATACCGAACTGCAGAACATTCCATTTCCTTATATGACCCAAAAATGCAGAAGGGTCCCAGGAGAGGAGGGAGCTGCAAAGTCAGATTAGTTTAAGCAAATGGCTCAAGGGGCCCAGGGCATGTCAGGGCATGACAGGGCAACTGACTTTATGCTGTCTATCCTATCAGATAGCACAGGGCGAGGCAGACCCTGTCCCAAGGCGAAGTTGCCTAGATCTCAGGTATGAGAACCTTGATAAGAACGGCTCCCCACAGCTGCCTATAAGAGACTGATTTCAGATTAAAAGAAACACAGGGACTAAAAGGAAGGGGATGGAAAAAGATATTGTCTTTATGGACCTAGAGGGTATTGTGTGGAATGAAGTAAGTCAGATAGAGAAAGACAAATGCCACATGATTTCACATATGCGGATTCTAAAGAACAAAATAAACAATAACAAAAAAAACAGGAACAAACTCATAGATACAGAGAATATTTTGAGGGCTACTAGATGAGGGGGGTTGGAAGGAAAAAGGGAAAAAGGATTAAGTACAAATGGATAGATACAAAATAGTCATGGAGATATAAAGTGTAACATAAGGAAAATAGTCAACAATGTTGTAAAAAATATGTAAAGGGAAGGGGGTACTTGATTTAGTGGTGTGACCACTTTGTGAGTTATATAGATCTCTAATCACTATGCTGTACAACTGGAACTAATATATTATTGTATGCCAACTGTAATTGAATTGCATAATGTAAATATGAGCAACTAATTATCTATTATACTTCAATAAAGCTGGGGGGGAAATATTAGAGACTCAGGGCATTTCATATTCATATAATTTTTAGTTTAAAAAACAGAATATGGACATATACACATGCACTAGAGTCACACTGAATCGATGTTTTGGCTGAATGTCAAATGGCTGAATGTTAAAATTGATATTTAGCTGAAATTGAATTCTACCATCACAGAATGAATTTCTGAAATACAGCCATAAATCAGGATTTTAAAAATTAATTACGATTATTTTATTATAAACAAATTTTAGTAGTCAAAAATTTTTTAATTGCCATTATAGTATAGGAACAATAATTTGAAGTATTTAATAAATGCTTGCTTTTAGCTGAGGCTGATGGAAGAGCAAGATATTTTCAGTTAACTCATTTTTTTGTAACATAAGTTTCTCTTATCTTTATGCTCTTTATATTCTTCAATATGTAGGAATTAAGGATGATATCTCACAAATGATGTTTTATGTGATTTTGGAGTTTCACCTTATATTATTATTTACATTTTCATAAACATTCATTGACTCAAAAAAAGAGATAATAAGGTCTCTAAACTATTAAGCTAACATACTTAATATTCCTATTATCTGAACATTTGTTTATTTAGCTATTTTAGAGTTCTTAATAATTATTTTTCTTAAAATTAACAGATATTACAGTCTTATAATAATGAATATGCATCTAAATTTCACCTGATGAGTAAAATTTCACTTCAAGTTATATCTAGTATGCTTAACCATATTTGAAAGAAAATAACCAGATGAATAATAAAAAAACTAATAAATATAACTAACATACCTTCTTCATATTTCTGATATAGTAGGGTCTTGCTTTTTTACTTAATCTGCATCGAGACCATTTAATCTTATTATTGATGCAGTTTTAAATCTACCACCTTGCTAATTGTTTTCTATTTGTCCCATTTATTCTTTGTTTCTTTTTCCCTCTTTTTCTGCCTTCTTTTGGATTGAGTTTTCTTATGATTCCATTCTAAATTTTTTTGTTTGCTCATTAGCTAAAATTCTTTGCTTTGTTATTTTAGTGTTTGCTTTAGGTATTATAGTATATATCTTTAACTTATCACAGTCTATATTCAAGTAATACACTACTTTGTGTCTCAGTATACTTCCATTTTCACCCTCCTGGCCTTTGGGACTCAGAATCTATAAGACTTTGTATCTGCTTATCCCTTAATTCTTCCTCTGTTTTTCATTCAACTTCATACACTTCAGTAATACATTCTTCTGACAAAATCTGACCTTATGATACTAAAAAAATCTTCACTGTAGTAGGCTGAATAATGGCCCTCAATATGTTGAGATCCTAATCCCTGGAACCTTATATGGCAAAAGGAACTTTACAGATGTGATTAAGCTAAGAATTTTGATATGATAAGATTATGCTGAATTATCTGAGTAAGTCCTAAATATAATTACAAGGGTCCCTATAAAAAGAAGGCAAGAAGGTTAATAGAGATAATAGGAGATACAATATCAGAAGCAAGAGGTTAGAGTGGTGTGAGGAAGCAGCCATAGCCAGGGAATGCAGGTGACCTGCATAAGTTGAAAAGGGCAAGGGAATTGATTCTTTCCTAAAGCCTTCAGAAGGAATGCAATCCTGCCAACACCTTAACCTTAGCCCAGTGAAACTGATTCTGGATTTCTAACATCCAGAATTATGAAAACTTTTCTGTTGTTTTAAGCCACTAGATTTGTGATGATTTTTTTTACAACAGCAATAAGAAACTAATATTCTCATTACATTACAATTTAGAAATATTCTATGAAAATCTGTTATATATAAGCACATTTCTCTCAGAATACCAAAACAATTCTAACTGCAAGGCCATTTCCTAATAGACATTGTTTGGCTGCAGTGAACTGGAAGCCATTCACATTCACATGAGTAACAGGAAGTGCTGTCTATAAGGATACAACAGGCAAGCCCACAGGCAGACATCCAAGGAAAAAATATAGTCTTCTCAGGCCGTGAGAAGGCAGCAACTGGCATGTAGGGACAGAGACTAATTCTGTGGCTCCTGATGGACCCTAAAGGTCTCTCAGCAAGTCTGGTTCATACTCCAATTTCTCTTACACACCACTTTCGAAAGCCACCTCTATGTAACTTTTTAATTCAAGAGTCCACCACGGAGTCTCTGAATGCTTCTGTCTCAGTTCTCAAGAGAGAGACTCTGATTAAGCCAGCACAGCTTATGATTGATTGCTGCAGATCAGGTGTCCACTCCCAGCCTAATCAGCTAAGGCTAAAAGTTACACAGCACAAACATGGCTGCCTGGGCCCTTCCCTTCCACAGGGAAATTTCAAAGAAAGGTAAGTTCAGTTGGCATCCTAAAATGGGTCTGACATACATGTCAATAAATACAGTATGAAAGGCTAAAACTGTGAGCCCTATTTTTTTTGATAACTTTTCTACAGATGACTAAGACCTAGAGGCTTGGGAAAAGACTGACATTTGTATGGCACCTCTTAGAGGTCAAGGAAGTTGGGACAATAATGTGCAAATTTTATCAAAATTACTCACCTTGATTGACCTATAAAGCAACTTGAAGGGAGAGTATTGAAGGGTGAGAAGGGAAAGAAGAAAGTGGCATATAAGTGTAGATGAATAGAAAAGTTAAGGGAAAAGAAATGACTATTTGTTGAACACCTATTTTATGCCAGACAATATGCTGAGCATTAACCACAGGTTTTCTGGTATGTTCATTTGACAGTGAGAAGAGGAAAGAAGGAAAAATTTAGGAAGGAATAAGATAGTACCAATTTACTCTCCCCACCAAAGGTGAATACTGCTTCTTATTTTCCCATGGTGTAGATTTTTTTAAAGAAAACTCGCTATTTTTATATCATCTGTAGAACAAATCTCAGTTATCAGAAAAACCTTAGGTGATGAGCAGGTTCTTCCAGTTTTAAGCACAAACATTTTTTTAAAAAAATTAATCAGTTCATATAGATGAATTTCAAACATTATGCCATGCACAAGAAGCCAGATTTGAAGAGCTACATACTGTAGTTACACAACTATATATGCTTCTCAAAATTTATAAAACTATACACCTAAAAAGGATGAATTTAACTGTATGTAAATGATGCCTCAATAAACCTGTCTAAAAATTTTCAATTCAAATTAAATAATTTGAAATCTTACTACTTACTGTCTTGCATTTTTAACTACTAAACATAACCTGACCTTTCTTTATTAATTTGGAATTTGAAAATAATTATGAATTCTAAAAATTGTTCTCTTCTATATAAAATTGATGCCCTTGGAACCTATTTTCTCCAGTACTAAATGATCCCAGATTGCTGTGCTTTTTTTAGTCCTTATAACTGTTTTATAACTTGTCTTTCTCCCCCTATCAGCCATGATGCCCCCCCAACCCCACACTATAAATCTACTTTCCTGAAACAATACTTCTAACGTGCTGCTTCTAACCATGGAGTGTAGTAGTGAGGGCAGATAACTATGTGGGTAAGAAATGGGTGTTAAGTACAAATAAGCTCTAAATAAGGGTCTGGGAAGCTTTCTTACAGTAAAATGCAACAGCTTTTGTACAGGGATTGAGCGATATTAGTTTGGCCACTCAGTGGCCTGTTTTACTTATTTATTAGCTCTCAACCAAGTTCCTGAAAGGTCAGATTGCCACATTGCTGCATTCATTTGAGGTGAAGTGTTATCATAGTATTTTATTCATACACACACTCATACATATTTACACACAACAAACTTCTTAAGCAATAAGAAGAAAGGAAGGATCCAAAAGAAACATTCCATTCTGGATAATTCAGAACAGGTACCACATAGAATACTACAGAGTTAAATAACTAAAATTTGGGGGGGGGGGGCTCAGAATATATCTATATGGTTTTTGAGTTAGACAGAAAAGATTTGGTTCATTGCCCACAGGATAAGGTCATATTTTGAGTCAACCAACTGATAATGCCAGGAAAGCATTTTAAAGAAGTACCAACAGTTAAGGACTGTTTTCTTTCTTTCTCAAATAGGGCATTTGATTAACCTTTTGCCTAAGATTAGAAAATCAATTACATGAGTATCCTACTGCATGTATATCTACTCAAAATGTAAGCATTTAAAATCTTTATAAAAATAAGTGATTTCTATACTCAGGAGTCTAGATGGAATTTTGTTAATTTGTTCTCAGAGGACATAGTAATTAGTGTAATATTTAAAGTGACAGGAAATAGTAATGAAGTTTTGGAGTTTTGGCAGAAAACAGCAATATGACTAGAATGTCAAGTCTTAGCTTCTTTTCCCTGTGCTAAAATCTCAACAATTGAGTTTGTACATGACTTTAGTCACAATAGTCAGTCGTCCTCATTTTACATCTTTATCTGTTCTGTAATTGCTATCATTTTCAGAATAGCTTTGCAAAAATGAAGGCATTCATTTCAAATTTTCATTCTTCTAGTATTTTTGAGCTTCTGTATTGTGTCAGGCACTATGCAGGTGCTTTTAATCCTCAAAAGGACAGGAATAGACATCATATTCATTTTATAGCTGAACAAACTAAGGCTCAAAGAAGTGTCAGTGGATTTCCCAAAAACACAAAGCTGGTGACTTGGGAACTGAAATCTGAAGCTATGACTCTGCACTAGTATCTTTGAGTTCATTGACATTACTTTTACTAAATAAAGAGTAGAGGCTTGCATTTCTTTTAAATTATTGTAGCAGAGACTCTCTACTTCATTTTTATCTTGGTATATTTTTAAAATTCATTTTATCTCTTGTGCCTCTGCTCATCTGAATTATTATTCTTTCATCATTTTCTTTGGGCCAACAAAGCATTTTTAGTAAACATGAGCTACAATCTGCTATATCCAAGAATTTTTAGTTCTCTCTATATTGTACCAAGTTCTTCAGAATCTTTTCTTTCATTATGAAAATGTCAGTTTTACCCTTTCCAAGTAAATAAAAATGGCCATCTCAAGACTGAACTTTATAATACTCACCAAAAGAAAATTGACTGAGTCTTAATTTTCTGAAATAATGAGCAATCCTCCCTTCCCCCATCAGTTTACATGATTATTAAATCTTAATATAAAAACAATTTGACTGTTTTAGCAGTTTTATATAATTAAAAGAACCAAAGTAATAGGGAACTGTAATACAATCTCTTTGCTTCACTTTTTATGCTTTTGCACAATTTTTTTAATTTTGTGTCTTCACCGATGCTGTGCCTCTTTCCGAGTGACTCTCTTTAGAAACACAGAGTTTGAAGAATCTTTACAGAGAAAGAAATCAAGACCTAAAGAGCTGTATTTGGCCTCACAAGTTGATGTGAGAGCCAGTCCTGAAATTCACTCCAGTCCTCTCTCCTGTTCCATGCTGCCTTGGGTTTGCTTCATTCCCACTGGTTTTCTCCTCATATGTCTTTCTTCTATCTTCTGTCAAACTGCTCACATAGAAAGCTGTATTTGCCCCTTCCCTGGCAGAAATGGCTTCCAAAGTTCTAATAAGTACTGATTTGCTTTTCTTGATGATACTGAAGCACTGCCCTGCTGGTGTTAACTTTCCAGATCATCAGATAACAAATTGAGTCACCTCTGTGTTCCATGTGGCTGGGACATCCAGTTGCTGACTAATGAGAAATACAATGAAGGGCAGGGAAGCAATTCTGAGGCAACAAGTCAGAGAAGCAGACTTGATTCTTTAGTACAATGTGCTTGTACCTATCAGGTCAAAACAACCCACCCCTTTGCAAAAACCTTGGCAGGAAGAGAATAGAGAATTCCTTATAGCTCTCACTAGTCTTATCTCAACATATACATATTTTAAAAATTATAAACTCAAATGAAAGAGGGAAAGAGAGCAAGAAGAGAAGAATGATTACCCTAAGGTATAAGAGGAAGTTAAAAGCAGAACATCAAATCCAAATTTTTGACACTTCCCAATAAAGAGCTGGCTCTCTTCTTCTACATAAGCAAACAGGCTGCTCCAAGTAGTTGGCCACCTGTGAAATATTGCCCCATGCTGGGTTTTCATCAGGAAAAACAAATATAAGCCAAGTTTCCTCGTGTAAAATGCAAAACACAACCTGTACTTCAAAGTACTGTGAGAATTGTATCATACAATAAACATGAACATGCCCCAGCACAGGCTGGCCACATAGAACGTGCTTCTCAAATGATAGAGCATATGGCCATCCAGAGCCCCCTTCAGTAAAGGGCTGGGTACCACTGCTGCTGGGGATGCTGTCGGCCCCTGCAGGAGCCACCCCAGCTGCAGAGAGTATCCTCAGCCAAGGCACACCCTTTTCAGGGAGACTCATATTTTGGAAGGGCAGGAGTATAAAGGCCTGACCATTTGGGCCCAACACAGAACAACTTTGATGGGCCATTTTTGTCACACAGCTCCCTGTGTGGTTGGTCTAATCTGTCACTGGGTATACTTTGCAGGTCAGCTTCTCCCCCTGTCTACCCCTCCTTCCTTCCCTTCCCTTCCACAGGTATTGACTCCGAGGGTACCCTTAATAAACTTGCTGCCCACTAAACTCTGTCTCACAGCCTGCTTCCTGGACAGCCTAACCTGCAGTGAAAGAGTACAGAAATAAATAAATATTTGGAATTCAGGATTTAAAACAATGTGTAGCTCTGGCTGGTACTAATACAGCTTGTCCAAACCCATTACTAAAGGATTTATAAAGCACCAGAAAAATACCCCTAAAAAGCATAATGACTTTCAAAAACTTATTCAAGTTAGCATTATTTGGCAAGTGAGACTAGGAAATTAGACTGGGAAAAATGTCTATTTGAGAAAAAATTTCCAGATATAAGCTTCATTTCTTATATCTACCAATTAATTTTCAGATATATTTGAGAGTAAAATCCATCTTTTTTAAAACATAGAAAAATATATGGGGATTTAGCTGATTTCTACTTTTTATGAGATTTTTAAAGTAATTCTCAATTGTTACTTGTTAATTTTTTGTATTTTTGATACACTTTTAAGTTATAAAACAAAGTATAACAAACTTTTATAGTCTTATCATTCAGAATTAACAACTTGATAATTTTATGTTTGCTTCAAGTCATTTGTTAATAATTCACATGTGTGATATTTTAATCAGTTAGACCACTTGAACTTAATCAGATAAAGGAGATACTTTCTATACTTCAAAGTATAGAAAGAAAGTCTGGAGACAGTTTCATAAGGCAAGTGCAAGGGCAACTAGGCAACAGAAAGCATAGCCAAGTAATGGTACAAGAACAATCTTAGTAGATGCTACCACTGGTTCTACCACCCCTGCACATTAGACACCTCCACCTCTGGATTCTCAATATGGCTGTTTCAATCCTCAGTAAATTTTCAACTCTGCCCTAATCTTGGCATCACTCTCTCAAGATTCCAAGTCCATTCAAATGGCCTAGGTCATGCTCTAACTGCCAGGGTTGGGAAGAGGGTATATTTGACCCCTTTGCAGAGACAAGGCCCTATCTCCCCCCGCAAAAAAAAAAAAACTCACAAAATAGGGGAATGTCAATTATTAAACTATCTTTTTTCAGTTTCAAGCCATGTCTCCTGTATACCACTTTGTGATACTGAGGCTGAGACTGTAAACCACAGTTCTCCTTTGCCAGTTGTTTCCTATGGTAAGTGCCAATAGAGGACTTTAGAAGAATCCTAGAAGTCTAGGGAAAAAAGAAAAGGCAATGCTTCTTCCTACTTATTTCCTCTGCCTTTCACCATTAATCGAGTAATGCTTCTTCACCCCAGCAGTGGTGATTCATACCAGTAGTAGTAGTATATTCCAGATTGCAATTTTTCCAACACTCTCAGAACAAGCTCATCATTCTCCCTTAGATCTCAAAGATACCAGTACCAGCCAATCACCCTCCACTTACTCAGAGATCTAAGTCCAAGCCCCATGGGGCCCCTCCTCCAAGCCTCTAATTTAAAAAAATTCTAACCTTTTCCCTTTGTTCTTCCATCCTTAGGGGTGATAGTCCCTAGGGTTTCCTCTGTGAATTGCCTAGCCATATTTTTTATTCATTACTATTGCATTGTCCTTTTCTGATTGATTTGTAAGAATTCTTTGTATATTCTGGATAGTAATCATTGTTAGTTTTGAATGTCTTCTGTAGATCATCATATGACTTTTAACTGTTTCTGTGATATCATATGCCAGGCACTTTACATTTTGATACTATTTATCAATCTTTCCTTTATGGCATGTTCTTTTTATGTCTTGATGAGAGAGAGAGAGACAGAGACAGAGACAGAGTGACAAAGACAGAGAGACAGAGAGACAGAGAGATAGACCGACACAGAAACAGAGAGACATGAAGAGAAGGAGGGAGGGAATGAGCTATGCACTTAACAGAAACAAGAGCATTCCAAACAGAGGGAAAAGCCAGAAAAGAGGCCCTGAGATGGCAAAGATGTTTAAAGTGTTTGGGTAACAATCAATCAGCAAGGAGCCAGTGGGGCTGGAATTCAGTGTTAAGTGGTAGGAAATGAAGCAAGAGGGGTAGGCAGAGCAGGGGCCATCTGTGGGCCACTGTGGAGAGGCAGGAAAGAACTTTATATTACTTACAATTTAGTAAGGCCACTGTTTCCTTCAGTGGAGAGTACAGGTGGAGGGAGAAATGAGAGAAATCAGGAAGATTAGTTGAAAGAGACTGAAGTGTCCAGGCAATAGATAGTCACTGCATCTACTAGGTCATCAAGATCTTGTTCTTACATTTTCTTATCTTTTAGAGTATTGTTTGTTTTGCTGTTGTTGTTGCTGCTGCTGTTTTAACCTTTAGGACTTTAATGTAGCAGAATTTATTTTAGAATATGATATAGGAATCTAATCTTAACTTTTTTCCATATAGAGAGCCAGTCGTCCCAGTGCTGTTTATTGAATATAGTTGGTCTTTTCCCAGTTGATTTGTGAAACAAGCCAAGCCATTTTATATATCTACAACTCTTTCTGGGACTGTGGTGGGGAGTCTCTATTCTGTTTTATGGATTAGTTTGTTCCCATGCCAATACATTCTTTTCAAATTGTTATAGTTTTGGAATATGCCCTGATATCTGATAGGATATCACCATTTGTTGGGTTTTTTTTCAAAATTATTTAAGATTTTTGTGCACTTTCATTGTTCCACAATAAGTTTAGAATCAGTTGTTAACATCCCCAAAAAAATTCTATAAAGTTTTTTGTTTTTAATTATGCAGAATTTATAACTTAAACTAGGGAGAATTTTCATCTATAGAGTAGTAAGTCTTCCTAAGTATAAATGTAGCAAGCTTCCCATGTGTGCGGATCCTTCAATAAAGTTTTTTTTTTCTTTATAAAATTCTCACAGGAACTTTCTCATTTGTATGGCTATTATGAACATGTTTTCCTGTTGAGTTTTCTACTGGTGTCAGAAGACTATACATTTAGGGTCAAAAAAAAGCTCTTATGCGTAAAAAGGCAAACAAAAAAATAGAGGGGAAAAGGCAAAGGACATGAACAGACAATTTTCAGGAGAAAAACAAATAGCCAATTAAGATTAAAGTTTTTCAGTTTAACTAGCAATCAAAGAAATGAAAATTCAAACAACCCTAAGATAATCATTTTACACCTGACAAAGTGGAAAAATTTATTTTCAAATTCTTGTGCTTACTCTGTTCTAAGGGTAATACTAATAGGCACTCTCATACTCTGCTATTAAGAGTGTAATTGAGAGTGAAGAATGTAATGCAATGTTTTAAGAACTTTAAAAACTATTTATTCTCAATTATAGGGATTCTGACCTGAGGAGAATGTCAAAGATTTAGGGGGGTAAGGAGTGGGGAATGCTCTTCAAAGAATCATTTCTGATAACAAAAAACTTGAAAGAATTTAAATGTATGGAACCAGGGAAATAAATAAAATATGGTACAGCTACATGATGAAATGATGCAGCCATTATCACAACTATGTTTCAAAAATCTTTAATGGTTGAGAAAAATGCTCACAATGAAATATTAAAAAGAAAGATATAAAAGTGTACATCTCCATTTACATATAAACATAGCCAATTAGACTAGAGAAAATATATCAGAATATAAGATTTGTCTCTGAATAACAAATTACCAGTGATTTTTTTTTTGGTTGTAGCTCTCTGTATTTCCTATATTTTCTATAAGATGCATGTGCTATTTTTTAAAATGAGGACATGGAAATATTAAATAATAAATGACCCAAATTGCTGCAAAAAACTAGAAGTGTGAAAGGACCTTGAATTCTCAGTTCACTTTTAAATGTTTGGTTTACTATATGTAATAACAGATACTGCCTGTAGACAGACTATTCTCTGCTTGCAAGCGCAAAATGTTGCTTGTGACAATTTAGCTCCTAACCAGAAGGGGTTCACATCATAGTCTTAAGATCCCTAATTAAAGCAAATGCAGCAATAAGATCTGAGAGTTAAATATTGTCAGGAGCAGGAAATTTGTTGATGCATCTGAAAATGTATAGGATTTCTTTAAACTGGGAATTCTTTATAGTTCTTAAGTATGTGGAATGTTCCCTCATCCACTCAGTAAATATTTATATGCATATTCAGATCTAGACTTTACCATAATGTCATTACAAGAGAGATGATTTGTCATGATTTTGGCAAAAACAAACACCTTATTTCTAAGGTTTATGCTGTAACTTAGTCCAGTGTTCAAGCCCAGCGTATCCGTGAATATAATCACACCCACAACCTTTCTGGGGAATGCAATTCACTCCTCCTTGCCCTTGCAGCCAGGAAAGATTTCAGAGTATCCTTTTACACTTATGTGGAACTGCCTACCAAGATATTTTTATCGTATCCTCAAAACCACTCATCTCCTTTTCATTTGCCTTTTATACTTATAATAACTTCGACTCTTTCCTCTTTCTGAAAACAAGGAAGTTCTCTTGATATTTGTGTATTTATTTTGCTAGGAAACAAATTGGAATTAAGCCCACGTTTCTATTCAGTGTCAATAGAGCTCATAAAAGGACCAGTTTCCCCCTTAGTTTAGGCCTCTTGGTCAAATTTACTCAGCTTCCCAGTCAGCAATACATCCCACTCACAAGCTCTGGGCTTCTCCAAAGAATAAATAACCTAGGTTGGGAGCTCTGTGACTAATCATGTTTGCCCAGCCCTCACCATTCCCTCATTAAACAGCTTTTAAAATTCAACTTCCTCTGTCTACCAGTAAGCAACTGAAATACAGACTATCCATACCAAACTCCAGCCTAAAATGGCAGCTTCCTTTTCACCCATTCCCAGTGGTCTTCATGGACACATGTGCATGTTGTCAGTGTGCTGGGTATCCTCACTCAGCATTTGTCCAACTGGACATGTGCTCTCCTGTCTGTCCCCACCAGTAGTGTATACACATTCAAATGCAAGCCCTCAGGCAGCAAGTACATAGCAAATAGGGCTCTGAAGGATTTTTATAGTCTCTCAGAAATGATGGAGCCACTTACGTGAGGCAGCTAGAATCACCAAATTCTTAGAGACAGAAAGTAGAAAAGTGGTTTCTAGGAGCTTGGGTAAGGGAAGAATAGGAAGTTAGTGTATAATAGGGACAGTTTCGGTTTGGGAAGATGAAAATGTTCTAGAAATAGATAGTGATGATACTTGCACAGCAATGTGAATGTGCTTAATGCTATAGAACTGTACACTTACAAATGGTTAAAATGGTAAATTTGTGTTATGTATATTTTACCACAATTTTTTTAACCAAGTCAATAGAAAGGAGAAAAAAAAACTGATGAGGAGAAAGCAGTCTTGTTTCTCTCATGTAATCCAAACCCTTCTTATCTAGATGCTGCCTCTTAACATTCCATATGGGTGAGCTCTTAGATTTTCAGAGTTCCACACCAGGTCAACTGCTGAAAGGGAGCTGTGAAGCAAGGGAGAGAGGAGAGTTGGATGCACAAGCCACCCATGAGAGCCTAAAAAGAAACTGCATAAAAAGTGCACTTGGGCTCCAAAATTCCTGCAGGCTCATGTTCCTGCCCTTGGCTTCCTAAGTCCTTACTAGGCAGATAGCCCTATTTCTATACTTCATCTTGTTTGGGGGTGAGCACTTCCCTCCCCATCTCCAACAGAGTTAATTCGATTTGCCCACCAGCTTCACACACTGCAACTCTGGGTGAAACTTGTAGTTTCCCCCTCCACACCTCTGCCCAGTCCCCTGGGATCCTGCCCCAGCTGTGCCCACC
Organism: Macroglossus sobrinus; assembly: GCA_004027375.1. Lineage (NCBI taxonomy): Eukaryota > Metazoa > Chordata > Mammalia > Chiroptera > Pteropodidae > Macroglossus > Macroglossus sobrinus. Next base: position 667,907 of record PVKZ01000289.1, read on the forward strand.
CCTAGACCAAATTCAGGGGAGACAGATGGGACAAGTAAATAGCAGTGATCATTCAATTCTGCATTTTTCTGAGAATTCTCCCCAATTCTTAAGTAAAATTTCTAAAGTAAAAATGGAATTTTTGTTGGAAGAGTTTTTAAGTTGAGCAAATCTGCCACATTCCTTAAACGACAGCTGCGGTAAGTACAGCTACTGTGTTGTTATGCAACATTCAGCCAATATTGGCACAACCAAGCACATGGATAAAACATGAAATGCTTTCCCTCTTTTCCATGTTTTGCCACAAAGTTCTGTTCAAAAAAGTCTGTGACTCTTCACTGTCTGTCATTTCTATGGGCTCATCTGGAAATTTAGAAAGTACCCTTTCAGTTAAAATTCCTTGCCAGTGTAATGATAATTCATTCTCTCTCTCTCTCTCTCTCTCTCTCTCTCTCTCTCTCTCTCTCTCTCTAGCAGAGGATTTTTAAATCCCAATTTCCGAGATAACTGAGATAACCGAACAGGCACTGCTCTATAAAGACCAAATTCTTCCATTCAATTAACATTCTACAACTTCCTCTGCTCTGTGGAAACAGTATTATTAACATTTCTCTGTATTTGCAATCTGTTTAGGTATAACATTGGTGGTAATTAACAGTACAGTGTTACTTTAACTAAAACAAGTTTTGAAATTGAAATTGAAATTTAGGCCATATAGATCTGACATATCAAAAAAGGGGCAAACGTTCAGAAAACTACTTGCAACATCACAAGAGTACCTCCAATTTAATCAGGCTATCCTCAGCAATTAGAAAAACAAAAATTTTTTTTCTAGGACATCAGTTTTTAAAATATTCAGAATTCCCCCTCCTTCCTCAAGAAAATCTTAATTACTCTCTTAGTTACAGGATTCTAACAAATGAGAGAAAACTAGTACAGTTGAAAAGATTTTTCAAATTAAAAACAAAGTATCTATAATGCCAAGCCAAAATATTTTTTAAAACCAGGTTCTAAGAAGTGAACTACATCTTTCAAGATCCCTAAGGATCAATCCAGATGAATTTTATAAAAATAAGTACCATTTTGACAAAAATGTTTATTCAGCAATGGGATTGTCAAACCCTAACTAATACCCATTCACTATAACAAAATTTCAGCACATTAGTATTAATGTTTAAATGGTCCTTGCAAGTTCCATATACACTATGTGATAAATATTAAACAATGTAGGAGCAGCTTGCTTTGCTTAATATTCTTAAGGTGTTCCTGCAAAGATGAAGTTAATTTAAATTTTCATAACATTAAATTATATTTTTAAGACTGAGCAACTCTCTCTAAAGGAATGTTTTGGTAAACCTCTTATTAAATGAAACATTTCAAAAAGAAAATCATTACCTCCCAATTTATGTGCTTTTTTAACATATCATTTCAGACATCAGGTTTTTGTAAAAGGGAGATTGCCCCATAACACAACCCTCAGACCTCTAACATGCCCCCCAGGAAAGAATTATTGTCCCTCTTGAACCCCTGACTACTAAAAATGTAGGATACCTACATTATGGAAAATCCCATTTGTATAATAAGCAACTTTATGTGATTCAATAGTTTCAAAAATCAGATTGAAGCAAAATATTGAAAATAATCTAAATGGCCATGAATAGGAGTACTGGTTGCAAAAACTACAGTATATCCCTACAGTGGAATCCTGTGCATCAGTAAAAACTGAATGAGGATGCTCTCTGTATACATATATGGAAAGTCCTCCAAAATATAATGTAAAAAGGGAAATGCAAGACACAGAACACCAAGTATAGAAATCTAGCCTTTGTTTATAAGGGTTAGGGGAAAGAATATAAATCTGTATTTACTTGCATATACATTTTTTAAATCCCTGGAATAATACAGAAGCAGTAACAACTGCGGTGACCTATGAAAGGAGGTGAATGGACAGACAGGGAATGGGTTAGGGGGAGACTTTACCACATACCATTTTATACTATTTGATTTTTGAAATATGTAAATGTGTTACTATTTGAAAAAAAGTAATTTTAAATTCAAGATCAGATTGAGTGATTATAAGTCTTGTACTTTCTACATATTCATTTTCATCATGAAATTCAGCTTCCTGACTGTAGAGCCACCTGCTTTGCCCAGAAGCAGAACCTGAAACAGGAATTCAGATTCTGGAAAGCCTGTTATACAGTATGGGAGAAGCAGGATAGGGCAGGGAAAGAGTCAAGCAAGGACGTGGTCTCAGATAAAGTCCAGAGCATAAATCACACCACAAATTGTCCCCCCTTGAGAGTAAAGGGCCAGCTTTTTGTACCCCAATATCATACTCTGGGCCTTGGGATGGGAAGTAGGGGGCTGTAATCTCTTTAGCCATAATCTCTCCTGTTCAGCCAAGGGCAAGTCTCTAGAGATGGAGCCAGCTCTGAGCAGTTAGCAACCAATATTCTCAGCAGCTGGTAGATGAGTACACAGCCTGGGAAGCAGAATATGAGTGGGCCACCAGCAGCATCCACTGTACCAGGGTTCTCAACATTTAGTGTACTTCAGAATCACATGGAGAGCTTCTTAAAACAGGTCATTGAGACCTAGCCCCAGAGTTTCTGATTCAGTAAATGGGAAGAATGAGAAGGATAAAGAGAGACTCTATAATTTGTATTTTTAACAAGTTCCCAGGTTATGCTTAACTACTGGTCTGAGGACCACACTTTGAGAACCAGTGTCGTACATCATCTTTGCCTCTTGGCTCTTCTTTTCCTCTATAGCCAACCTCAGTACCCTTTTATTTTTCTTTGAATCTTCTCCTCAACATTTTTATTCCCATTGTTGACATTCCAGTGCAGGTCTTTATTCCATCAAGACCTAAGTTAAAGACATTTATGACATAGAAAAAAAGGGGGCAGGACTTTTGGCAAATTTTCTTTTTTTATCTGTCTACACTTATTAAAACTACAGAATAATTATTTGACTTGCTTTAGTTGTCTACAAGTGCCACAGGGAAGGCTTGTCATGTGTTCAAATAATGGAAGAACTGCTGCAGTTCCTGGCCAACAATCCCCATGCTAACTCTATTCTTTTTTCTAGAAGGACTTAGTGAGGTTATCTTGTCCAATAGTATTCATAGTGTGATGGCACTGTGGTGCAAAGGAACAGCTCTCAGAATTGGGTGAGGATGGTATTCCTTCCAAGCCTTTCATATTATAGATGAGGAAACCAAAACCTCATTCCAAGGCATATGCCTTAGAGTGTTGCATAACCTCTTCTTCTGGGAGCATCCAGGCCTGTGGATCTAGAATGAAGACCCCGTATTTGAGCCTTTCACAGCCCAAGAAGTTCAGCAGCAGCTAGTTCACTGACTCTGGCACCACCTCCTGCTTTCCAAGTTCCTCATCTCCAAAAAACAGTGAAAGCCCAGGCTGTGTACTCATCTGCCAGCTGCTGAGTATATTAAAGACAATGTACTGGGGCTGTCATATTTAATACCTCTTTGTCTCCCTTACGCATCTCACCAAGACCAACATCAGGACTAAGGTGTGATAAGAGGAATCCCTAGTCTCAACCCTGGCCAGGATTACCAGTTCAGAGTGGAAACAACCACCCTGAGGATGCCTTTCTCCTGGTGTCCCTGGCAGAATCAAATCATCTCAAGTAACATTGTGCATATGCTTATGGTAGAACAGTGAACCTTGACAAGTGATAGTGCTATGCAATAATAGTCAATAGAAATTAATTTCAAAAAAATTCAATTTTTTTTGTGAAAAAGAGAGTGGTTGCAGCCACCCAGAAAAGCCATCTGTGCCTCATTTTCATCTCCTGAACCCTATCCTTAAGGTTACTTAAGAATGCAGGTTTTTTTCTACATGGGATATCTCTCTAAAAAGAAAGGTTATATCTTTCCAACAGGAAGATTTCTTGCTCCTTTGATGGATTGGCTTCTTCCAGGCAGTTCCTTTGTTTAGAACCATGCCATACAATATGATAGCCACTCATCACAGATTTTATTATTTAAACTATTTAAATTAATTGTTTTTAAAATTTTAAATAATTTTATCATTTAAATCAAATAATAAAATTTAAAATTCCATTCCTCAGTCTCACTAGCCATATTTCAAGGCTCAATAACCATATGCAGCTAGTGGCTACAGTATTGGACAACAGAGATATAAACACTTGCATTACTATAAAAAGTTATTTTGGAATGGGGCTGGTCTGGAAGCTTTCCCTATATTTGTTTTACTCAAAATCTCATTTCTCAAAGCTACTAGAAAGAAAAAATAATAATTTCCTCCTTAATTATGCAGAATCTGGTTTTTTCTTTAGTAGCATCATATAATTCCTCTATGACTTTTTTTTTTACAAGACCTAGCAGTGGTCTCATAACTGCTGTAATTTTTGCACACATCCCCCACCCCTCCCTTCAGCAACTGTCAGCTTGTTCTCTATATCTATGGGTCTCTTTCTGTTTTGTTTATTCATTTATTTTGGCTTTTTAGATTCCACATATAAGTGAAAACATACAGTATTTGTCTTTCTCTGATTTAGTTCACTTAACATAATGCCCTCTAAGTGCATCCATGTTGTTGCAAATGGCAAGATTTCATTCCTTTTTATTGCTGAGTAATATTCTATTGAATACATGTATCACATCTTCTTTATCAATCATCTATCATTGGACACCTAGGTTGTTTCCATATCTTGTCTATTGTAAGTAATGCTGCAATGAACATGGGGTTGCGTGTATCTTTTCAAATCAGTAGAGTTTTTTTTTTCTTTTGGATAAATATTCTAAACTGAGATTGCTGGATTGTATGGCAGCTCTATTTTTAATTCTTTGAGAAATCTCCATACCATTTTCTGTAGTGATCATGCCAATTTATAGTCCCACCAACAATGTACAAGGTTTCTTTTTCTCCACATCGTCACCAGCACTTGTTATTTGTTGATTTTTTGATAATAGCCATTCTGACTGGTGATAGCTTATTATGGCTTTGATTTGCATTTCCCTGATGATTAGTGAGGTTGAGCATCTTTTCAAATGCCTATTGGGTATTTATAGGTCCTCTTTGGAGAAATATCTATTCTGGCCTCTGCCCATTTTTTTAATTGGACTGTTTGTTTGATGTTTAGTTGTACTTCTATGACCTTTAACTACCCAAAGTCACTTTAAAAACACATTCATCTATATCATTGGTTCTCAAAATAGAGCCCAGAGATCCCTGAGGGTCCCCTAAACCCTTTCAGGAATACTGTGAGAGCAAAACTACTTTCATAATAATACTAAGACATTATTTATCTCTTTCACTTTTATTCCTTCCAAAAGTACAGTGGAGTTTTCCGGAAGCTACTTGATATGTGATAATCCATGTATCTTCTATTAAAAAGCAGATATGATAATCCATGTATCTTCTATTAAGCTAGACATTAAAAATGCAAAAATTTAAAAACAATGCTATTTTCTCACTAACTGTTTTTGGAAAATACTTTTATTTTCAAAAATATGTTATTTATGACAACATGGATGGACCTGGATAGTACTATGCTAAGTGAATTAAGTCACATAGGGAACATAGTCAATAACTTGTAGTAGCATTGGACAGTGTCAAATTGTTGCTAAACTTATCCTGGTGATCATTTCTTTAAATATATAAATGTTGAATAACTATGGTGTACACCTGAAATTAATACAATGTTGTATGTTAGCTATATTTTAATAAAAATATTTTTAAAAAGATAAATACCATATGATTTCATTTATATGTAGAATCTTAAAAATGAAATAAACAAACAAAACAGGAAAAAACAAGAAACTGCTGGAATACTAGTCAGCAATGAAAAGGAAGAAACTATCACTATATTCAACAACCTAGATGGATCTCAAGGGAATTATGCTGTCAAAAAAGTCACTCTCAAAAAGTTGCATGCTATATGATTCCAATTATATAACATTCTTGACTTGAGAAAACTATATAGAGAACAGAGGAATGGTTGCCAGATATTAGGGAGGTGGGAAGGAGGTTGTTATAGCTATTAAAGCGTAGCCACAGGGATCTTTAAGATGAATGTTTTATATAATTTTTTATTTTATTAAATTTATTATAAGTTTCAAATGTACAATTCTATATCATCTGTATATTGCAAAAATAAATAAATATTATATATGTTAACATGTAATGGTTTATTAATGTTATCTTTAAATGAATTACTAACTTTAAATATCTGTTTTAATATCTTATATGGTAAATATTGATAGCTGTAACCCACATAAACAACAGTTCTTTGTGGTCCTCAATTATTTTTAAGAGTATAAAAGGGTGCTGAGATGAAAAAGTTCAAGCACTGCTGAGCTATGTTATTAGTGTTAATGATATAATTGCTCAACTTTGCTTTCATTCTTGTTTTTGACCTATACCCATCACTAGATAAGAAAGACTGTTCCCAAGCCAGATTCCTCAATTGTTCTCAGCTTATCTGTGGCAGCATTAAGGAGGTAATAATCTCAAATCCCTTGTAGAATGTAACTTGCATGAATAGTACAAGGGCTCTGTTGTCACACTTGTACATTAGCAAAATGAACACCTTTCCAAGAAGCACACACAGCAGCAGGCAGTGAGAATGAGTTACAGAAATGTCTCTCTCACCCGCTAGCCTTTCTCTCCCACAACCTGACCCTGCCTCTGGACCTAAGAGAGGAACTAAAATAAAAGTCCAAAGCTGGCAGGGGGCACGAGTGGGAGGCCAAACCCAAGAGATGTGATGCAAAAGGAACAATGGGGTGAGCAAGGTTCACGTTTGAAACAGTGGCTGCTAATAAGATTGGTATTAAAATAAACTATTAAGAAATAAATGAAGGAGTGGAGAAATATGTATGTGTATATTTTAAGGGTCAATTATTTTTTAATAGTCTAAACAAATATTTGTTTCACATTGTTTAAGCTTTGTGAGATTAATTTTTTGCTAAAGAGTCAGAATCATTCAGGGGGAAGCCACGTGTAAAACATTTTAAACTGTTTTATCCCTGTGTGTCTCAGAAGTCAGGAATGGAGGAGGGATAAGTCCTCCTTAAAAAAACAGTTGATGTGTGAACAGATAATAAAACTGAAGAACATAACAAAGTTTTGAATATTAATAACAAAGAAAGGAGAAACCTAGAGCCTGGGACTTAGGATGCTGATCTGAGGGAAGTTATCAAAAGACTGGATAAAGTTATATTCTTTTCTGCTTGTTTTTCTCTTTCGGGGTGGGTACTCTTATTAATCCTCACTTTATAGATGAGGCAACTGAAGCACACAGAAGTAAAGTCTTTGTTTAAAGTCTTTGCACTTTTGAGCCTAAGAGTTCTAAAGGGGGAAAGAAGCATAGGTTTTGGTGGGATAGATAATAGATGCAATTTACTTTAAGGAAAATTTACCATTTGAACCTAAGATTTTGTCTTTTTATGATCACTCTCTAGTGTATTTTAAAAAAATAATTATTGGAATATAATTTAAATTTTATAGTATTTAATGTTTTAATAGAAAAGACCTAAATAAAAAGGAAAGTATATTTCTATTTCTCTTTACTGCCCACATTTAAGAAGAGCCTAACTGTTGCCTTTTTGGGTAAAATAGGGATCAAATACCAACTTCTTAAGGTTGCTAGAAGAATTCAGTGGCAAAAGTACAAATAGTGCCTCACACTGCCTGGCACATAGTAGGTGATTAAACAGTAACAGCTGTAATAGTAGCTCCTTCACCCTCCCCATGTTTCTGTGCTTTACTTTCCTTTGGATTGGTTCCATTCCAAGACAGACTAGCTTACCTCTTGTCCTCTTGTGGACTCCTAGGTCAGAGACAAGGGATAATTTATTACTCATAACAGGAGCAGTAGATAGATTATCAGCATTTTTGTCCTGGCTTCCCAGACCCAGTTCCCACAGGGAAATACAAAGAGGGCCAGGTGATATCTGTACACACTGGGGATTGTATTACAGGAGAGGAATCTTCAGCTTTATAAACTTGAATCTTTTATAATGCTCTGGAGAGAACTGTTCTCTTTATTATACTAGATAGTAAGAATGTCTGTTCTTTGCTCTGGAGGGAGAAAGTATCTCAGTCTTCTAAGATATTTGGCTATATAAAACATCCTTGAAAAGATAGTTTGGAACAAAGGGTATTTAGTTTCTTCTTTGCAGAAGTGTGGGAGACCCTTGGAGAATTGTCTCCCAACACAGAACTCCAGAATTGAATCTCATTGTTTTGCCTTGGATCACATGTTTATTGCTAAATCAAGCACTGTGACCAGGGGCAAAGACTGCATTGACTGGCTAGGCCTGAGCCATATCCCCAAAATGGGGGAAGGGGTTGGCCCCAAGGCAACAATAATACAGTAGCACCACACCTTCCATTTCCAAATGAGACAGGTGATGGCAAATATTACTCTGGCTACAAATCCGTGAAAATGCCTCTTTAGTCATATAGAAAGTTTGTATTTTGGCACTGGGACCACAATATTGTAGCACAATACTGATGTACCTCAACCATAACTAAGTGCAGTGCATTAGTAATACTTCCTTCCAATAAAAAGTAAAGTTAAAACTAAATAATATGAGTTGACACATTGAGGACAGTACTCAATAATTAAGAATTTCTCAAGACAGTCTTTCTAAGAATAATGTTAGATGATAAGGTAGTTTGATGAAAGTTACATTAATAAAATACTAACTTGGTGTTTTTAGCTCATCAAATCATTCCTTTGTAACTTAATAGTTTAGGTGAGTTCTGTCTTTGAAAGTCCTAATGAAATAATGACAGTCACTATATTGCTCACCTCAATACCAAGGTCAGTTTTTTTAATGCTCTTTTTGAATTTGCCAAGGTAACCAACAAAAAAGGCTGGTGATAGTATATCTGACAAAGATGTTATGAATGAGCTAGAGGCTATGATAGATGTATTTCCCAAACTATATGGAACCTTTGATTATCTCATTTTGTCAACACGTTTCTGTAAAAATAAAAAAATTAAAAGGCCACAAATTTTATCATCAAATTTAAGAAGCATGTTACAAAGTTAAAAAGATTTATTTACTTCAGGACTTCTCAGTGTCTTTAAAGAATTAACATGCACTATGAATCTCCACATTAGAGATATGGAATGTAGAATTCCTCATACTTCTTTTACCTCAGAGCCACCCCTTTCTCACAGAAAACAATAATAATTCATTGAAACACTAGACAAGATGAACATTAACAATCCTTACCAAATCAGAGATTTCATGATTCTATTTATTTATCCTCCACTGAAAACCTAATAGGAATGTGACCAGTGGTTTTTACATTTTGATATAATTAAGTGACTATGTGTGGGACTAAATTTTCTTCAGTAAATTATGCAATTCTTCAACAAATTACTGAAATTTTATTTCAGCTCCAAGTTCTTAGTTCTTTTACTGTAACAGAACATTTAGGGTATCAAGATGTCTAAATGTGTCAAAATTTAGCATGAATATTAAAGACCAAGAGAGACAAAATAAATTCAAAACTATCTGAACAGTGGCATTTTCTTCAGGCTACAATACACTTTTTACAGAGTATGCAGCCATAAAATGAGCATTTATGTCAAACTAGGATTAGTATTATCATATTGCAGATATATCGAGGTTCTTTTAGCAATTTTGAAAGGCAGTTTCATATTCCCAGCTGTAATAGAGTGCCTGAGAAATCACACCCATCTGGCTAAAACCACTGTAATTATGAGAGTAAAAACAACTAAATATCTTTGACACAGCCCTTTGGCTGTCTTGTAATACTGAAACATTAAGTTAATGTAGTCTGCTGCTCTAAAGAAATGTGAATTTTGCTCTTCCATTCTAGTTTGAAACAAAAATTGGTAGCATAAAATTGAAAAGTAAATGAACCAAGAAAGATTTCCATATTTTTTTGTAATAGCCTTGCCCCAGAGAATAAATCCCCCACTGAAAAAAGTAGTTAGCTATAGCAAATGAGCAAAGCATACACTCTTGGAGGCCAAAAGGACCTTAAAGATCATCTGGTATTATGTAGACCAAGTTGTGCAATTTATTTTTGGAAAGCAGTAAGTTTGGCAATGGGAAAAAGATGCCTCACGGTGGATAATGTCTTATTACACTTATTGTTTCACATTCCTAGCCAGTCTGAGACTACTCCAACAATTGCACATACTCTTCCCAGACTTGGATTTGGGAGCCAGCAAAACAAAGAAGCAGGGACAGTGGAGAATCCATTTTGGTGGTAGTAGCAACATTGGTGGCAGCAGTGGCAGCCACATCTAGATTCCAGAGCAGAGGTGATGCATCCACTATCCAATGCCACTGGTGTGGTAACACAAGCTGTGGCATCCAGTTTTCACTGGAAGCAGAAGTGTCACATTGAGGTGTGATTTTTGTCAGTTTGGGCTGTATCAGCCAATGTCTAAGCTAATTTCCAGCCTTCCTGGAGACACTTTTTGACCCAAAATCTTTTTATTAAACCTTTTCCAGCCTTCCTGGAGACACTTTTTGACCCAAAATCTTTTTATTAAACCTTTTCCCACTTACGTCATCCAGAGTTTGGTTGATTCTTATAGAGAATGGGATTCTGGGAGATGGTTGTATAGGTGGTCTCATCAAGTTGTTCTACCCTGATGTATCCATGGCAGACACATCTTCTTGACACTAGCTTTCTGATCAGATTTCACTAACACATTTGTCTTTGTTCTACAAACATCACCCAGTTCTAAGAGTGCCATGCTGTGCCTTTACATACTGACCACAAGACAGAAAGCTAGAAAGTTCTGTGGGACCAGGCCTAAGAGGGCTGTGAATGTCAGGCATGGGTCCTAAATGACCACTTGAAAGGTCTCCTATGACTCAAGAACACCCACTTTGGAATTCATGGAAGTGACATATAGGTGTCCATTGTGTTAAGCCACATAGATGTTGGAGTTTATCAATTACAGCAGCGAGCATTAATTACCTTAATAATACAAGTGGGCTCTATTTTTTTTAAGTTTATTGGAGTAACATTGGTTAATACAATTATATAATTTTCAGATGTACATTATCATTTGACATCTATATATTCTATTGTGTGATTACCACCCAGAGTCCAGTTTCCTTCAGCTACTGTATATTTGATCCCCTTTACCCACTTCACCCTCCCCTAACCCCCCTATATTTGACCCTCTTTACTCTGTCTACCCCTTTCCCACCTCCCCCACCCCCTACACTCTGGTAACCACTAGTCCATTGTCCATGTTCTTGAGTCTCTGTTTGTCCTATTCATTTGTTGCTTTTAGGTTTATATCCCGCATATAAGTGATATCAGTCTGGTTTATTTCACTTGGCATGATTATCTCAAGGTCCATCCATGTTGTCATAAATGGCAGTATTTCATCTCTTCTTATGGCTGAGTAATATTCCATTGTATACATGTACCACAGCTTCTTTAGCCAATCATCTGTTGTATGACACTTTGGTTGCTTCCATGTCCTGGCAAGTGGGCTCTATTGTTTACAGTATAACTGAAACAAAGGCCATAGCATACTCAGTACCTAAAGATTGTTCACTAAGCTGGAGAATAGAAAGCAAAAGGAACTGTGGCAATAGATCAGATTAGAGAAGAAGGGAGAGGCTAGATGAAGGCATAGGCCTCACAGAGTTTGCTTTAGTAACTGTGAACTCCATCGTCAATCTCTGGAGAGTACAGTAGGAGAGGCACATAATACACTCATTGTATCCACCATGGCCATTTTCTCCTAAACTACTGATTATACTGCTTGGCCAATAAATTAATAAGAGAGTCTTAGAGAAGTTGATGTAATTTCAGAGGGAAGCCCCAGAAACAAATTATGAGTAGGTAACTAAGATTTTTGGAGTAAGGATACATTATTTAATGTGAAGGGAAAAAAATCTCCAAGGAAACTTCTGTGGTCTTGTGAGGCAACAACTAAGCTATCAGATATAAAAGGATATCGTATGTGTCTTTCCACACATTTAAGAAAGGTCTTGGAGGAGAGGTTCTAAGGCAGTTTGCTAAACCCAGTGTCTCTAGGTACCCAACTGTGAAAGTAGAGGAGAAAAGTTCTTAAATTAAGCTAGACTAGGTTGACAAGAACTTAGGAAAGCTGTGTAAATCAACACAGACTTATTTCTCTGTGCCCTGGGAGGCATATAGGCATTGCTAAAGAACAGAAAAGGCTAGTATTCGGCCAAATAAAATCGTGTTGTTTGGAAGCTGTTACCTCATAAGCCCAGCATAGAAGCCTGGAGTTCTGACTTTTCTATTACAATGAGTTATTGCATCATCATTTGGCAAACAGTACCTTGTTCTTGTCTGTTTCAAAATAAGCCAGATGTCAGTGGTAATTTACCAGTCAGAAAAGAAATTGGGGAAACTAGTAAATGATAGCAAAATAATGGGCAAATAGAAAGTGAGATATAAAAGACTTTTTGCATAAGGTGAGAAAAGAATCTGCTAAAGTCGGGGAAGTTCTATTTAAAGACATTATTTGTAAAATACTAGCTATGTCCTTCCTGTTCCCAGAATTAGGGGCCTCCCAGGTAGACTCACTCTAATATTTTTATCTGACTTGACTTTACTTAAACTATGTTATTGCCTTCTCTCTATTATCATGGGCAGCATCCCCCCTTCTTAGTTCATTCACTGGTTTTCTTAATAGTACTCTTGCAACATATTTGGAAAATCCAAGTGTATGGGCTGATCCATCAAGTTAAGCCTTTACATTTTGTGAAACTCTCACAAAATGCCTTCCACTGAACAGCGTTCACTTAAAATTATACCATGTAAAGATCCCTTGAGGAAAAAGACATTCGACATCCTGGTGAAAATGGCAGCCATCCCCAAGATGCTGAGACAACCCTATTATTTTCCCTTTGTAACAGTTCACACTTGCACCAGGAACAATTACACTCAGCAAGAGCCACTGCAAGGATTATCTCAGCAGACTTGCATTTAAATAGAAGTGTGACTGATTATCCCTACCCTCATACCTCCTCTGGCAACAAAAACTCTGACCCATACTTTAGGGAAAAGCTCATATCTAGTTGATGCCTTGTTTAAGAAATACAATTGGAATGGTTGAAATAGAGAATTTAAATGAAAAATATTTGTATTTAGATTACATTTACCCCTTTTAAGGTTCAAGTCCTCATTTTTAAAACTCTGAAATGTTCATCTCCTACTTCACCCCAGCACTCTTCCTCCACATGACTGGTGTCACTTGTCAATCAGTTTTGAATGCACCAGCCTTTGCTAGTCACAGAAACAGTATTAAAAGGCAGTTGCTTACTTCCAGGAGCAACTTCTGTGCCCTTTCCACATATCCTCTACCCCATCCAGATGTTTATAATTATGTTCATGCTTGGTCTGTCACCTAACATCAGTATTTGCCTTCATAGAAGTCATCTGAAGCCCCTTAGCTAGAGACAGAAAAAACCATTTTAGAATTAAATGTCTTCCTAATTTGTTCCTCCCTATCTCATTCCTTTTGATAATTCTATGGCATGGCACAGATTTCTAAGAGTTTCCTATAAATTATTTCAGTTATTCCTTTCTATGGTCTATAAGTAGATAAGGCAGATTTACTTGTGAGGAAACTGAGAATATAGAAGGATCTAGTAATTTGGCCAGGGGCACAGATAGAAGGTGATAGAGAAGGACTGAGACCCAGAACTCCTGTTACCCACTCCAATGTTCTGACAATTATTCCTCTGCTTGCTTGGCCATTATCTTCCATGAAGAACCACCCCTATGGGTCCTGATCATTTGCCTCAGCTTTCTTAGGCCTGCTATCTTTGAGATTGATCTTCCTTTGGTTCTACCTGTCTCATCTCTGACTACTATGTACAAGTATGTAGCAGATGCAATCAGAGCCTTGCCTATTATCCCCTTGGAACTTTTCATTCCTATACATGCTGACCCAATGATTCCCAAAGACAAGAATCTGTGACTGCCTGGGGGCCTTCTTGGACTCCTGGAGCCCTCTCAAGCTATATATAGCTAGTTAATGTCGCAACATACCCACTGGCTGACAGAAGTTGGTAGATAAATTTCTCAGCTTCCTTACCTCTTGGTAGAATGTAAAGCACATACTAGATTGTTTCTCATTGCTTCCCAGGTGTATTGAGCCCAGATGCCCACAGCAGTATGCTACTCAATAATACCTTCTCCATTGGCTTCTTTTCCTTCACTGTCCCACTTCCTACATCCCTACAAGTACTTCCTGGGATCCCCTCCCATATCAATAGTTTGCACTCAAATCCTTGTTTCAGGATCTGCTTCTGAAGCAACCCAGACTGAGACATCTGTGTTGTCTCCTCATCCCAGCTTGACTTCCTCATGGAGATTCCCAGCCTTTGGTATGAAGAAGCAATTCTACTCAAAAACATTCCTTTGATCTCAAACAACTTTTTCCATCATGACTACCAATTTACAAATCAATCTTTAGTCCAATCATTCTCATGTCTTCCTCACATCCTATATACAGATGCTTTAAACGAATCTCCTGTCCCTGCACCCTCAGTCAATAGCACCTCACACCTCCATCACCAAATACCATAAACCTATAAATTAATTGGAGTTCAACTAGATAAATGGATATTGTGGCCTAGATAGATAAATTTGTATTCTAGGCAGAGGGAATGGCATGAATAGAAAGCAGAAATGCCATGTGTGAATTTGAGACCAGCAAGGGGTTCTGTATGTCTAAATAGAAGGGAGGGCAAGTAATAATAATGAGGGGAGCTGAGATTATGGCTAGAAGGACTGAGCATGCCCTGCGAAGTTTAATTTTATCCTAAAATCAGCCAGTCAGCCCTAAAAGATTTCAAATAGGAGAGTGCCAAGTTTAGATTCATATTAAGAAAAATTACTCTGAAGGCTTTGTGTAGGATAGATTGGAGTAAAATCTTATCTTAAATAATGGATGTGAAAGCACAATGTAAACTGAAGATGACTCGCAAGTGAAATATTTTGTGTCCTGAGGCAAATTACCCTAGGAGTCCTTATTTAATACCATCCTCTATTCCTTCTTCCAACCCAGTCTGGTACTTCCTATGGCATGAGGCAGCAGTAAATTTATCTCAGCAACCTTTATTCATTACCTGCTATGTTCCAGGTATTAGGATGGTGTTGGAATGAATAATACACAGCCTCTTCCCTGGTGAAACTCACTGTGCATCTTCTGAAACTTGCAGCCCCCAGAACCATCTACATGTTCCACCACAGACCTAATTGCAGGATCTTGTAGTAACCATTTCAAGACTCTGATTACACTGACGGAAACAGGTGTGAGACTAAGAGGAAACAGAAGATGGGTCCAATACCAGCTGGAGAGCATATATGTGACTATGACAAGTGAGAAGAAATGGAGAAAATAAATAGAGGAAATGGTATGGCTGAATATGGGCATACTGCACACCCACAAGCATCCTCATACCCTGTCTCATTTGGTTCCTGCAACCACCCTCACAATGAGGCACTGTTATCCCTGGTATAGAACACACATCTGCAAAGTGGTAGAGCTGGAATTTGAACCCAGAGTAGTCCACCACCCAAGAATTTGCTGGTAACCACTGTGGCTAATTTGAGATTCAAGCAGACCTCTGCACCTGCATGGGGAAGGACCAGGTGGAAATGTATGAAAAAAAGAAGGGCTAATTGGAAAAGCTGAGGCAGGCGATCTCTTGGGGCAGTCAGCTCCAGGGAGGAAGCATAGACTGTCCTTCGTATGAAGACAAAAACATACTCAAGTATGAATTACCAAACTGTCATCCTGTAAAATACCAAAATTTTTTAAATGACAAAGAAATGCCGGTGCCTATTATTTCTTATTAAAATCATTATTATTCTTTTAATTTTTCTGTTCTTTCTAGATGATTAAGCTTATATTTCCTAATAAATTGTTTAAAAGTAAACAGATACAATTAATTTTTGCATAGTTTACATTAACAGCACTTGAGGATTTTATCATTAAAACCAAAATGTTTATATACACCAATGGTGAACTTTCAGAAAGAGAAATTAAGAAAACAATTCCATTTATAATTGCATCAAAAACAACAAAATACCTGGGAATCAAATTTATCAAGGAGATAAAAGACCTGTTCTCAGAAAATTATGTCATTGAAAAAATAAATTGAAGAAGATACAAATAAGTGGAAGCATATATTGTGCTCATGGGTAGGAAGAATTAACATCATTAAAATGGCTATACTACTCAAAGCAATCTATAGATTAAATGCAATCCATATCAAAATATCAGTAGTGTTTTTTCAGAGAGCTAAAACAAATAATCCTAAAATTTGTATGGAATCATAAATAGACCCCAAATAGCCATGGCAATCTTGAGGAAGATCGAAATTGGAGGTATCACATTACCTGATATCAAACTATACTACAAGGCTACAGTAATCAAAACTCCACATTATTGTCATAAAGACAGATACATTGATCAGTGTAACAGAATAGAGAGACCAGAAATAAATCCACGCCTATACACTCACCTAATATATGACAAAGGAGGTAAGAATATACAATGGAGTAAAGACAGTCCCTTCAATAAATGGTGCTGAGAAGATTAGACAGATATATGCAAAAAATAAAAAAAGAAACTAGACCACCTTCTTATACTGTATACAATAGACTCAGAATGGATTAAAAACTTAAATGTAAGATCCGAAATCATAAAACTTCTAGAAAAAAACATAGGCAGTATATTCTCTGATATTGCTAACAGTAATTTCTTTTCAGATATATCTTCTTGGGCAAGGGAAACAAAAGAAAAAATAAACAAATGAGACTACATCAAACTAAAAAGATTTTGCACAGCAAAGGAAACCATCAACAAAACAAAAAGAAAACAAATTGAATGGGAGAAGATATTCTCTTAGGATACATCTGATAAGGGATTAATATCTAAAATATATAAAGAACTTATACAACTCAACAACAAAAAAACAAACAGTCTAATTAAAAAATGGGCAGAAGACCTGAACAGATACTTCTCCAAAGAGGAAATACAGATGGCCGATAGACATATAAGGAGATGCTCAAGATCACTAATGATCAGAGAAATGCATATTAAAACCACCATGTATATCACCTGACACCTATCAGAATGGCTATCATCAATAAATCAAAGAACAAGTGTTGGCGATGATGCAGAGAAAAGGGAACCATCATACATTGTTGGTGAAATTGCAAATTGGTACAGCTGCTATGGAAAACAGTCTGAAGGTTTCTGAAAAAATTAAAAATGGAAATACCTTTTGACCCACCAATTGCACTTCTGGATATTTACCCAAAGAAAACCAAAACAATAATTCATAAAGATCTATGCACCCAAAAATATTCATGGCAGCACAATTTACAATAGCCAAGGTATGGAAGCAACCTAAATGCCCATCAACAGACAATTGGATGAAGAAGTTATAGTTCATATATGCAATGAAATATTAGTCAGCCATTAAAAAAATGAAATCCTACCACTTGCAATGACATGGATGGACCTAGAGGTTATTATGCTGAGTGAAATAAGTCAGACGGAGAAAGATAAATACCATATAATTTCACTTATATACAGAATCTAAGGAACAAAAGAAAACAAACTAATATAAAACAGATTCACAAATATAGAGGAAAATTTGGTGATGGACAGAGGGGAGGAGGGTTGGGTAGCTGAGAGAATGGAATGAAGGGTTAAAGAAGTACAAATTAGTAGTTGATAGTTGGTCACAGGGATGGGGAGCATGGCATAGGGAATGCAGTTAGCATTAATGGAATGGCTAGGTGGAGAGCAAGAGGAGAGAAAGAGCAATTAGGGGGATCATCTTATAAACTATATAAATGTCTAACCAATGTACTATATACTTGAGACTAAGATAATAAAATTTTTTTAATGTTTAATGCACTCATGTCTTTTTATTCTAAAACAAGACATAATGCAGCTGAATCTAAACAAGATATATTTTAAAATTCAGTGACAGTTTTAACAGTATGAATAATAACTAAATGATGCATCACATAGAATGAAACAACATTTGCTAACTTTAATAATATAAAAAGTAAGTTATTTTTTCCATGGATGATACTAATTCTCTAAATATAACACAATGGTTTTGCATTGTAATATTCTGCATAACAGCTACTTTACAGCTAATATTATTTCTCTAAATATGACTCAACACACAATAGCTATGTATTTCAATATTCTTGGTAATAGTTGGTTTATGTCAGAGAGAAGAAGGGTTATTATTTGATATAATCTCTGCATTATCTTTTTACATACTATTTTTGATTAAATGTTCCCTTCCAATATCAGAACTGACCTTACACAGAAATCTCTACACAGGAGCAGAAATTGATCTCATAAGGCAAAGGGATATTAAATAACAGAGTTTGTCAGGGATGTACTATTGTATTCAGGTCTAGCATTTTGCTGCTTGTGGGTCACTACTTTCCTAAAGTTATAATTAATGTTTATATGTGAACTCATTAAGGCAACTGATGGAAATCACAAGTCAGTGTGGGTGAATGAAAACCGAGACATATATCAATAATTATCTTGGCACACTACTCATAAATTGTGTTCAAAAAAAGGTGAAAAGATCAATGACAGAGCTTCAAACTTAACCTTTGGCTATACATTCTTACTTCCCCCTCCTTCCCTAACCCTAAAATGTATGTGCTTAAAAAGCAATCTAGGTATAGAAATGGACTTGTGTTGGGTGTTGTCTCTGCATTTTTCTCCTCTATCAATCTTCACAGGCCTCTATTTCCAATGTGTTTCCCCAGGCTTTAGAATGTTTACATGCCCATTCATTCCATTTTTCTTGTCCTAGGGTCGTAGAGAAGTAGACTAATTTTAGAAGGGATAAGACTATTGTGCAAAATGTAGAAAATGAAAATATTTATAACTTTGCTGAAGAAAAAAATCTGAAAAAAACATATTTAGACTTCATAAAGATTTTTAGCTAAAAAACAAGAATATTTTCCATAACCTTCAGAGTGACACAGGGGAAGGGACAGTCTCATAAAAGAGTCTTTTTTAAGAAATATAATATTGAGGATAAAGGAACTATAGATTCTGTAGTAATTATAGACTGAGAAGAGTTGATGACATCATTCTCATAGGTTTCCCTCACCACTGACCCATCATGTAAATGGAGAATTTCTGCCATGCTTGTCCTTCCATCTTTGTCATGAAGATTAAGCCCTGTGTTGGCCATCTATGTAGTAGTGATGTTGTGGTTGTTCAAATGAGCCCAGTCATCTTTGAACCCTCAAATGACCAAAGTCAGAAGGTCAGTCAAATCTTGCTCTGAATTGCAAATAAAGTATCATTTTCCTTACCCCACCCCATGTCTCTGGGTGCTTTCTATAGCCTGATAACTAATGACTAATGTTTTTAAATAAGAGACATGTCCAGATCAATTTACAGGTTACTGATAGGCTCAGAGCTCTGAAAGGTGATATGGAATGTTGCTATTGAAAGTGGGGTCACTGGGTGCTCATTAGAAATGCAGAGTCTCAGGCTCCTCCCCAGACCTACTGGATTAGAGTCTGCATTTTGAGAAGATCCCCAGGGGATTCCCATGCACATTAAACTCTGAGAAGCTCTGATATGAAAGACTGAGGAAAAATAGTTTCCACGTAGGTACCAGTCGATGGTTCCTTTCTGGAGAGAATTTGAGGGACTCAGAGACCCCAAAATCTACCCATTTACAGACAGATAGCTTAAATTGGGGCCATAGCATTTCATTCCACAATTAGAGATAAGTTTTAAGAAAATATGGCTCTTGGGAAAGGGAAGGAACTGACTAAATTCACACCTAACCTTACTTGTTCTGTCTCTTCAGTTTGGGTTTTTCCCACCACCTTGGCTTGCTTCTCAGAGAAGGAAAGGAAGACCTACACTGGGAAAATAGGGATGAAATACAGTACCTGAGCATTAGGTCCCAGGAGGCTTGTGGCCTGAAGTGGCTACATCTTCCACCTGCCAACTCACACCCCAATCTCTTTTGAATCACATACCCAAAAACAGTGACCTGGTACAGGGAAAATAAAATACTGCTTCCTGGAGCTGGGATTTCTATAGCTGAATCCTGAATCTTTCCTCCAACATATATACACATCCTCAACAGGTTTGATCATGCTTGCTAAGACGACTCTGCATTCAAGTGCCAACTCTATCACTTACAATGTGGCCTTAGACAAATGATTTAATTGATCTAAGCCCCACTTTCCACATCTGTAAACCCAGCCATAGTAATAGCTCCTACCTTATGTAGTGATTGTAAAGGTTAAATAGGTTAATACAAGTAAAGTATTTCTAGCAATGTCTGGCACGTAGTATAAGAACTCAATAAGGAATAGCTGCTCTTACTGTCATTATTATAACTGATATTATTATTACTAGAGACCTGCTTCTGATTTAACATTAGTACTGCCTCAGTACAGTTGTTCAACCAGTTCATATACACAGCATCCCCAACTGTTTTTCATCCAGTCCATAATTCTACACTTTGTCAGGAAATGGATTTTTGTAAGTCACTGTGACACACAGGACAAAAATCCAGTTGTAACTTGTCAATACCGGAATACTTCCCTAATCTGCCAGAGCACTAATGATCAGGGGACTCAACAGGCTTCATTTAGTGACTCTATACTGTTGGCTAGCTAACCCCTCTTCCCTATCTAAGTACCCATAAACCACTCAATAATTTATTATAGCATTTTGAGTGAATTCAATTTCCAATTTGAGGTTAAAGTTTTGAGGACATTCAGACATTTTTTCCTTTTCCAGTCTTTAGCTCTCCTCTTCCCCACAATTCTTCAGAATTACCAGCAGTGGCTTAGCAATTTCACTACATTTGTCTAAATTCTCTCAGATTGTTATTTTTCTGTCAGAAGACATAAATCCATTTATATTAGCTGTGGCTCTCTTGTGATCTCCTCACTTATCTCTGTCTTCAATTTCTCTTAACCAAATGTGTTCTGACCTTTCTGCATTGTATCTATATTGCCCACTGGCATGACCCCATCAGACCCAAGCAGTCAAGATAATCCCACCTGTATTCTTTGTAAGCCAAGGATAAATTGAAAAACCAATCCCAAAAAGAGTTAGCTTATTTTGTCTAACCTCAATTCATTCAGCATTGAAATCGTTTTGGTAATAGTTTTACAGATTTGTGTTTGTTCTTTTATAGAGGATGTTGGATGGGACTTTGGGCTGAGGACACAGAAGTAATAAGTAGCTCTATATTCCTACTCCTGTCAATTATCATATCTTTGGGTGTCAGGGGAGGCCTGATTTCCTCCAGTCTCTATAAGTTGAATACTGGAGAAAGAGTCGCAGCAGTCATGGGGTATTCAGTCATTATGGGAGAGCAAAAAGTGGCAACTGTGGTGTTCTATCACTTCCTCATAGAGAAAGGATGTGGCTGCAAGAGAAGTGATGCAGGCACCCCTGGGCAAGGTAAGGGGAGGCCTGCAAAACCATAGAGATATAATACTTCACACAGGATTGCTATAATAAAAAAGATAAGTGATAACAAGTGTTGGCAAGAATGTGGAGAAATTGGAAACCTCATCCAATGATGGTGGGAATGTAAAATGCTACTTTGAAAAACAGTTTGACAGTTCCTCAGAAAGGTTAAACATTACTGTTAACACATGACCCGGCCATTTTACTCCTAATATATACTCAAGAGCATTGAAAATTTATGTCCACACCTAAGTTTCCTAGGGCTGGGAGGAAGGGAGAGTGGTGTAGATTGGTGTGGGGGTGGGGGGGATAGTGATAGCTAAGCAGTGCAGGGTTTCTTTCTAGGGTGATGAAAATGTTCTAAAATTTACTATGGTGATGGTTGCACATATATTTGATGGCTGAATATATTCAAAGCCATTGAATTGTACTCTTTAAATGGTTTAACTGTATTGTTACTAAAGGAGTATGGGAAGAAAGGAGAAGCAGCATGGACTGCCCCCTCTTCTCTAGCTGGAAACTTGCTGAAGGGCAAAATCTGTAGGTCCATCCTAGTGCACACATCAGAGCATAATGAGGAAATGTTGAGTAGTTTGGAGGCTTATGTGAACTTGAAAACTGGTCTCTGCTTCTAATCTAGAGGTATAGAATGGGGTAGTGCAAGGTAGATGCTGTAACAGTCCACCTTAGAATGACAGTGAAGAGAACAGGCAGTGCAGGTGCCTGCATAGCACAGTTTGGCAAGGCAAAAACGAGTCTATTTCCTACAGGTCAAGGAGACATTGAGAAATAGTGTATCTGGGCTTAAGCAATCATGCTGGCATCCCACTCAATAGGGCCATCCGCTAGAAAGAGGGACCCTCAGCAGCAGGAGGCTTGGGGCATGTACCCAATGGTAGTAGCTGAGAGAGAGGGAGTAGAAAGAGACTAAGCCATATCTCCTCCATCAGGGACCTATATAGTGGGGAGACCTTCCAGAGTTCTCTAAGACAGTACTTCTAAGCCTTTACTTTACCCTCATGGATCATCTGAGCATGCTATTAAAATACAGGTTCTGGTCCAGTGAGTCTGGGATGGGGCTCTGCATTTCTAACAAGATCCCAGTTTATCCAGATTCTTCTGGCATGTGGACCAACTTGGAGTAGTAAAGCTCCAAATCACTAATTCTCAAACTCTTTGGTCTCAGAATCTTTTTGCACTCTAAAAATTATTGAGGTCCCAAAGAGCTTTTGTTTATGTGGGTTATAGCTATTGATATTTACTGTATTCAAAATTAAACTCAGAATTTTTTTGTATTAATTGATTCATTTAAAATAACGATCAACCTATTATATGCTAGCATAAATAACATGTTTATGAAAAATAACCATATTTTCCAAAACAAAAAAATTTACTGAGTGACATTGTTTTATATTTTTCAAATCACTGACTTAACAGAAGACAATTGGATGTATTCAATTTGTTGCAATATATTGATTTTGTTGAAGAAAATGAAGACTATCTGTCCTCACACAGATACATAGTTAGAAATGGAAGAAGTATTTTAATGGCCTTTTCAGGTATTTATACATACTCTTCTTTGATACTACATGAAAACTCATGAGCTAGTTTCTTATAGGTTAGTTACAATGTAGAATCTGTACCATAACAATGAACTTTTCATACTCTGTTACATTAAAATTCATTAGTCTACCTTGTAATTTGAATGGATCTTTTACATACACGTGATTTTGTTAAATCATGCATTGATAATTTGAAAATAATGGTTCACTATAGACCTTCCAAATGTCGACACATTACATTATGCAATACAAAAAAGTCACATTTGTTAATATCACCATTGATCTTATGAGTCAGCTCACCAGAAAAGTTTTTAAATACTGGGAAGTTTTCACACTCACAACGGTGGATACAAGTTTTCCAAAATTTTAACTTTTGCTTGAAAGCTGGAAGTTTATCATTTGACAACTGCTGTCAGTTGTTTTCTTGAAGTGGAAGGCTTACTTATCTTTTTAAATTTTTTTTCAATTACAGTCAACATTCAATACTATATTAGTTTCAGGGGAAGGCTAGCTTCTATTATTTGAAAGGAAAAGGCTGCCAAATGCCTAAATCTAAATAACCATAGTATTTCTGTCAGGCTTTCTTTCAAATGAAAATAGTGTTCCATGAAAATTAGTGGCTAGTTCAGCTTGCAACTCAAACAATTACACATATAATTTTTCTCAAGACAACCACCCTACTTTAGTATGCAGCAAAAGTGCTTTATGCATACTTTTTATCAAACAATATTTAAAAAGGCATGTATTCAAAAGTCAAAATTTAACACAATTAGTCATTTTACTGTTTTATCAAAGACATTCTTAATTGAAATTGGATTCTATTTTGTTTTGTTTTGTTACAAAGAGTGACAACAAGTAAGGATAATACCATGACTACTAGTACAGTTTGGTGCCACTGCTTTGATTAATACTAAGGCACTGGCAGTTTTACCCACCATTGAATTGCATTATCATTGCAAATGCCAACACAGTGAAGAGACAAATGATATCTCAGTATTAATATGAAAATAGTTTTGATCTTGCAGACCAAAAGAAGAATCTCTAAGAACTACTGCCCTAAGGAACTTATCATGCACCCCATAAGAATGTCAGCAATTGGAAGGCTTTCACCAGAGGGTGCAGAGGTCTGGCAGTGTGCACCAAAGAAGCCATAACAACCAAGAGAGAGCAATAAAGCAGCCCATTAAGTAAAGAGACCCTTGTCCTTTTTCCTTTCCTACCTCCCCCAGCCAATATACTTGGTGAGCTAGGCCTTGAAGAGTGGGGAAGATGTATTTCTAAAGCTAGATCAGGTGACTCCAACACAGGTCAACCTTAGGCTTGGGCAAAGAGAAGACATGAGCTTGGAATCAAAGTCGAGATTGAAATTTTAAACTGGACTGGACTTCTAATAATTAAAAGTGACCAGGAAGTTATGGAATCTGCCCAAGATGTTATTAAGAAAACAGGAAGGGTAGCAAGAGCACAGTTGGAAGTAGAGATTAAAACTAAATAAAGCACTTTCATGTTTCTATCCCCACTGAGTTGAAACTCTTCATTAAACGATTATGTATAGCACTCCTCCCATTTATAATACATACATATTTGAGCTAATTGAAAAGCTTCCTATGTGACATGCCATATTCTTTTTCTTCCTATTCAACAAAGTTCAATTGAATGCCTACTACACCAGGCACTGTTCAAAAGACTTAGGAAACACCAATGAAAAAAACAGATAGATATTGTTGGTGGAACTTATGTTTGTAATTATTAATTTCTAAGGCTTTTTTCCCAATTAACCTTGCAGGCTCAGCTGCAAAGCATACTGGGATATTAGAGCAATATAGGGAATTCAGGAGAGATTGACTAAATATTCTGAGTGGTCTATAAGGTTGGTCCCAAGGAACATGGCCAACAATCTATCTCACAATATTCCAGGACCTGTATGGCTGACTCAAACAGTCAAAGTTATCTGATAATCTATTGGACAGGAGTTCAAGAGCAGAAGGCTCTGGGCAAGATTAGTAAGAATGGCAGCATCTCAATTTCAGTGGGATCTAGTTGGCACAGGCGAGAGTCCAAATCATTGAAAGAAGGGGTACTAGTGGGTGCTTGGTAGGGGTAGGGTCTTAGTCAAATGAGCTGGGGTTCATTTGGGAACTTTAGTGGTAGGAACAAAAACCAGCTCATTGGCTGGAATAGACACTCCAGATTGAAATCAGAACAAAAGGCAGTTCAATGGTGTACGTGGCTGCTATCTGCTAGGCTCTTTGAAAGCTGTGTTCCAGGTCCAGTTTAAGAACATGAAAGCCTTACATTCTGAAAAGATATGTTATTTAGAATAAAAACAACACCAAACCAGAAAGTAAATAAAAGGAAGTCCAACAAATTTCTGTTTTATCCCATGATATCTTCTTCAAAGTTGTCTCAATAATCCAATTCCTTCAAAAGTGTGTTGTGTGTGTATGTGTGTATATGTGTGTATGTGTGCATGCATATGTGCATGTACCATAATCTCATGTTTAGTATGTCTCTGGGATCATCTATACTGGTCTGTCATGATCCCAACAGAGAACGTCAAGGACATACAATGGAAAACTCCAGAGTGAAACACTGGCATTGATGTTATTAACCCTGAACAGGGCTACAATCTCATTACCCTCTGTTATTCTGCCCTCAGTCTATCCCTTCATATTTCTGATTTTATTCTGGCTTAGCACTTCCAGTTTGTGACCCAATCACTCTACTACTCCAACAGTCAGTGGTCCTTTCCATTTGTTGAGTTTTTTTTCTTCATGCATGGTGCCCCCTTGAGACAGAATTTTCAGGAATGGTCTCCTTCAATTCCTCTCCAATTTCTCTTCATACTCCTTAACTTCCTGAGGAGACCTAACAAGGCACCATCTGGCTTCCCACCTGTCACCTTATCCTGGACCCTAAAGGAAGGAGATCAGGCGGATAAACCTTCCCTCTCCTTCTCTCTCTCTCTTCCCAAGCAGTAGTCATAAGCCTCAAGGGAAGTGCAAAGGCTCTAGAAAATAGTAGATCAATAGAAAGGAATGCTAATAACCTTATATTTAATTGCCATAAAAGTCTCAGAGCAGAGCTTCTCGAAACATTGAATGTTATGCCATGTGCATTGAATAATCCTAGGGAGCTTGTTTAAAATGCAGATTACTGGGCTTACCTCCAGACCAATTATCTTAGTTTGAGTTCTCCACGAAGCAGACCCTGAGACAAGGATTCAATTACAGAAAGTTGATTTTGGAGGTGGTCCCAAAAAACTCTAGTAGAGGGGAGGGAGGAAGTGAGACAGGAAAGAAAAGGCAGCCAATAAAAGGTACACTTTCATGCCAGTTACTACTGTGGACAACTGGAGCTTAATCCTACTGGAGAAATTTTGGAACAATATAGTACACACATCTCAGAATTATGCTGCTGAAGAAGACGAAGTTGAGGTCTGTGGACACCAACTCCCCTCATTGATTGATGCTGCACTCAGTTGGCATTAATTCCCTTACATTTCTGGCCTGCAAAATTATAGCCTCTGGCAAAAAGATGAAGGTACTAAGAATTGGGAGTCAGGCTGGGGTATACCAAAATGGTAAGGATTAGAGAAATATGGGCACAGACCTGACATCATCTGCTACACCAACTAAATCAATATGTCTGTGTGTGGAGCTGGAATCTACATTTGGAACAAGCTCCTTCCACTACAGTAAGAAAACAATATTAAGAAAATGTACTACAAGTGGGATTGGATTTCTAATTTCCTAATGGTTTCTGTGAATAAGTAGACACTTCTACCCTATCACCAATCCCCAACCAAAAAAGAATTTCCAATTTTAGTAAGCCCTCCTTTTTTATGATGAAAGTATAAAACTTGAGTCTAACACTCACCATTATAACCCCTGAACTGAATTTCCATTTTGTTCCAGGGGAGCTATTTTAGACAAACCCTGTGAACTTAAATAGGGAAAGTGATTCATTGGCATGTAAGGTCCGTTTCATGTTGATGTCAGGATGGAGAAATCAGATGGTGCTAAATGTTCTCTCAGGTCAATACTTGATGACTTCATAGCTTTCACCAGCGTTTTTAATGGTTCGACATTTAGCACTCAAGTCCAGAAGCATTTTGCCAGCTCTTTGTGAAGGGCGAGATGGGGGAGATGCTATTGAAAGGTTTTTTCAAAAGGTTAGTTAATGCACTAGGGCATGGATTTCATTACATGATCGCATAACACTGAGTGGCAGAACATATAGCAGGCAATCTAAAAATAATTACTGCTCAGATGTCGATTAGCCAAGGGTTGGCCATGAGCCGGACTTTGGAAATGTGAAGCTGGGGGCTGAGAAAGCAGGTTCCTGGGACCCCAATCTTTGATAAAGTTGCAGGTTGGGAGGAAATAAAATCAAATTCCTGCTACTGGAGTTCTCACTCACTTTTTCTTTTCTTCATAATCATAAGTACCCTATGTCCACAGGAGTTGCAAAATGCTAATAGAAGGCTGTCACAGTTCTTTTCTACTATAGTCAGGAGCCATCTTAGGCATGACAGATATCAATATAGATTATCATTAATGCTCATCTGTAGTGGGTGCCATGCTCTTTCTACAATACTGCCCTGCCTAGAAGAGTACAGCAATTAAACAGAGACTAAGGGAAGAAAGAGAAGCTAGCTCAGGGTGAGGAGCTGAAGGTTCTCCTAAGAAAATTGGTAGGAAATGCTCAGGAGAGGCAGGAACATGAGTACATGTAACTGAGTCAGGCATCCTGAGCTTCCACCCTCTGCCAAAGCACTCACCACACTATTGAATCTTTGTCTCTTTTCTTGCCTGTCTCTCCTCCTTTCTGCCACCCCCATTGCGAGTTCCTTGGAGGCAGAACTAAGTTCTGCTCCTTCTTGAATTCTCTCTGCCTGGTATACAGTGAGCTCACTCTGCATTTTGGTTGAATGAATAAATGAATAGTAATTATTTTTAAGAGACTTGTAATGCCATAAAGTAAAGAAGTGCTGAAAGAAAGAAGGAAACATAAACAAAATGTAGGAGCCAACTGAAAGAGCTCCCAAAGGCCAAAGCTGCAACAGTTTGAATAACAAAATTAAGTAGTATTAGATTATAACTCAAAGTATAAAATAAATATCCATGAGTTCATACTGATATAAATAAATAATTGAATAAATTAATAAATAAGGGAGAAGAAATAAATCTTCCATTCAGAAGAATTTAGAATAGAATCTAAATTTTGTAGATACTCCAGCTTAAAGGATGTAGACTATAACTTCCCACTCCCTAAATGTGGGCTGCACAGAGTGACTTCCCTCCAAAAAGGATAGTATGGAAAGGGGTAAAAAGAAGAGTAACTTTGCAGTGGAGACCTGACAAACACCACTTTAGCTAGATGACCAACATTAACATTAAAAGTCATCAACAATGTTGATAATATGCACCCTTATTATGATGTGATGAAAATAGTTAGTACTTTATCTCCATGATCTTTCTCCCTAAAACTCATAATCCCAGTCTAATGAGAAAACAGCAGACAAACCCTAATAAAGGGGCATCCCCAAAATACTTTACAGGTCGTCTTCAAACCTGTCAGTCATCAAAAGTAAGTAAAGCCTGAGAAACTGTCATAGCCAAGAGGAGCGTAAGGAGATGTGACAACTAAATGTCATGCGATACCCTGGATGAGATTGGAGTAAAGGACATTAGGGGAAAACTAAAAAAATCTGAATCAACTCTGGGCTTTGGTTAATAATAATGTATCGATTGTATCGATTTTTAGTTAATAATGTATTAATTTTGGTTCGCAAATTTTAACAAATGTATCTTGCTAAGGTAAGATGTCAATAATAGGGTAAATCTGCATGAGGTAACTAAGGAGGTGAGGTATATGGGAACTATCTGTGCTCTTGGATCACTTTTTCTGTAAATATAAAACTATTCCAAAAAATCAAGTCTCTCAAAAAGAGAGAGAGGGAAAGAAGAAATGGAAAGGAAAGAAGGAAATATAGGGTATAACTCTGAGCTGTAGGCCATGGGTAGGCCTGCTACATGTAGTAACCAGAAACTGAAAACTCCGAGAGCCCACAGCACAGGAACAAATAAGAGGTACTTGTCCCTGTGGTACTCCAGCAGGAATTTCAGGGACCAAACCTAGGCTTTAGGCCTGAGTAAGGAGATTTGCTCAGTGCCTTATATGGTTGTACAAGTTGTTTCTGGATGGCAACATGGCTGGAGTTTAAAAGACAATGTGCCCACAACTCTGGGCAGTTCTGGAAATATCTCACTCTTTCCAGGCTGCTGATCACTAAGAAAAGTAAGAAAAGTAATGGAGCACCACATCATATCCCTGCATTCTTATCTCTTGTACATCAGTTGCATTTATTAGCATTACAGTCTAGTGCATTGACATAAGCTTAAGTAATCAATTTCACCCAATCCTTGCCACCCAGACCAGTATCTGGCCTAGTCCCTCTGTAATTGTGGACTACTTTGGATCTGGGGTTGCCTAACCCAGGGACTACTATTTCTGTCTTCTTACATTCTGAATATCTGGTCTGCTCAGTGAACCAACAACTATTGAGAGTCTTCTAGGTGCTGCATGCTTTCTGTTTTGTTGCATTAATGCTACTCTTTATGCAGTGAAGGCTATCTTTTCCCACCCGGAGATGAGAATTTGACATTCGAGGAGGAGTTAGGATCACATGATTAAAGGTAGAGTTCACCTTTATATTTCCCCATTGTGGGGACAGCAGAGTAGACAAGTAGTGATCACAAGAGACTCGAAGACCCTGGTGGCCTCAGAAATTTTCCAATCTACAGTTCTACTTCTATCTACCCCACAATTCCTGGTAAATCCTAGGTCAATAAGATAACTTCATAGCATAACTACGGCCAAGAGTCAGAGACCCTCAGTTTTATTCCAGTTCTGCCACTGACTTGTTAAGACATTTCTCAGTGTTGATGATGACAGATGCTCCATGGCTGACAAATTGATCACAGCTCTTTGTTCCATTCATTTTGATAATAACTAATATTTATATCTCAATTTGCAGTGTTTACACAAACCTTATCTCATTTGATTTTTAAAAAATTCTCTGAAATAACAAGAAGAGTTTTTATTGTCTCTGTTTTGCAGAGAAGAAAGCCAAGGTTCAGAGAAATTAAGGAACTGGTAACAAATGTGGCAAGGGCAGTAAGGGTTCAGGGAACCTAGTAAATGGCAGCTTAATAGTGCATCCCAGGGTGCCCTTCCTGCTCCTCTTATAATTTCCAGCAATTAGAGTTTTTTAAATCTAAAACTCTTGTAAGTCTACAAATTGAGGTAATTGCTAAAAATGAAGAAATGGGTTCAAAATTACTTGTCCACTATTATACAGCTAAGAAGATCTCAGCAAATAAGAATCCAGACCTAATAAGACAAGAGAGCTCCAATTTTTCCCTCTTAATCACAGTCCTTTCATAAAGTGACACTCTCCCTGGGTGACATCCTTGACACCTATAACTATTTAATCTGTCTCCAGCCCAGACTTCTCCTGGGTTCCAGATTCATTTATAAAACTGCTTATTGGAAATCTCTACATGGGTGCCCCATACAATTTCCAGACCAACATATCCTTAACTGAATTCAGTATACAACTCCCAAACCTGCTCCTTCTGGGGGACTTCTGATTTTATTCGTTGATGTCACAGTATACAAATCAGAAACATGGGGGTCCTGTGACAGTCTTCCTCCTCACTCACCCCACACTCAACTAATAAGCCTCCTCATTCTTTGTCCTAAACATGTCTCCAACCACTTTGCTGCTTTATCACTCCTGTGCCTCTCAATATTTTATCCTTTACCTTCTGCAGTCGATTCCTGCAATGATCTCCTTGCCTAGAGTCTCCCCTCATCTCTCAAATTTCTCTCTACCTGGCAAAGCAATCCCCCTAGATCTGGCCCTGCTTAGCTACCATTCCAGCCTCACTACCCCCACTTTACCTCAGATACATTATGTTCTAGCAAACCCATAGTACATCCAGTCCACAAACAACCATGCACTTTCTGCCTAGAATGTCCTGTCCTCACATTCAAGACTCAGTTCAACAACTACTATCACTTCCTCTATGAAGGATTCTACTCCCTAAGGAAAGATGCTTACTGTCTCCTTGGTTAACACTATTGTACCTTGAACTGCACTGTAGCCCTTCTCACAATTCTTTGCTTGCATGCCTTCCCTCCACCACTACCATTACAATGTTGGGAGTTCCTTGAGAATGAAGATTAGGTCTTACTCATTCTAGCCCAGTACTCAACACATTGTAGGCCCTCCATAGATATACATTGAATATATGCTAGGATTCATCATCATTGATGTTTAGAATCATTAAAGGAAACTTAGGGTAAATCTAGTCCAATCCAAACCCTCATTTTACAGCTAATGATATCAAGGCTCAGAGAGGATGTGATTTGCTGAGCTACATAACTACTTGGCAGCAGTGTCAATAAATTAAGTCAAATCTCCTAAACAGATCCATTCCTTTATCAGCTCTCTTTCCATGATTCTTCACTGCCTCTCAAACTCAAAGTAGAAAAACCATTGCACCTCTCAGTATCTTTGTTTCCACTCACAGATGATAGAAATTACTAAATGTTTTCCCTTTCTACAGCATAGGGATTTTATTTAACTATGGTCGAATGCTGCCTCTAAAAATGCTTTTGACTTCAGAAAAGAAATACACCACAGCCGAGACTCAGCGGTCCACCACTTTGATTTCAACTTCTCAGTTTACTCTTTCACTTCCTCTATTGACTTTCCTCTGATGCAGCCTGCAGCCCAGCAGAGACTGCAGGAGAAAGAGATTCGTGGTTTCCTCTTCCACTCCTACACTACTTAAATAATTGTAAATAAAATAAGAGATGGTTCTAGTACAGCAGTGTTAATAATATTGCCATTCATCAGAAGTTCAGAATGAGAATAAAAAGTACAATTTTGAAATCTTGCACTGGGAATGACTATGACACTACTCAGACACTTCACATCTATCCATATGTATGTATGTAAAACAGCCTACTGAAACTAGGAGACTTTTTTAAATTCTGACATTCTTTTAAGAGAAGGGAAGATTAACATGCTTTACTGTTAAAGTGTACAGTATTGGATTTCGTTAACCAATGTCACCATAAAAAAAATAATTAATTAATTGAAAAAAATAACCGTCATAAAAGACAAAAGAAGGCTGTGGAAATGTTCCAGATTAAAGGAGGCTAAAGAGACATGACTACTAAATGCAATATCCAACCCTACACTGGATCCTGTATTGGAGGGGGAAAAAATGTCATAAAGGACATTATTGGATCAATTGACAAAATTGCAATGAGAACAAATTATTGATACAAATGTGTTCTATCAGTATAAAATTGATGGAAGTCAATCACTCTATTGTGATCAGATAAGAGACTATCCTTATTCTTAGGAAATACACACACTGAAGTATTTAAGGGTAAGGTTCATGATATATATAAGTTATCCTCAAATGGTTCAGAAGAACATTGCATGTGCGCATACATGGAGAGAAAATGACAGATGATAAACATATAGGTAGACAGATAGACAGACAGACAAACTATAAAGGATGTGAGGTAAAATGTTTATAGTAAGTAAATGAGTGAATCTAGGTAAAGCATTTATAGATATTATTTATACTATTTTTATTCCTGCAACTTTTCTGTATGTTTGAAGTTATTTCCAAATAATAGTTTTTAAAAATCATGTGTGAACAAGGCTTTGCATTTGTGATATTTTAAAAGTTCAATTTGCTATATCTCTATCTATCTATATACCTATCTATATCTATCATCTGTCTATCCTCAGTAATCATGTCCCCAGCACTATGTTAAAAGCTACAGAAATTGAAAAGAGAAATAGGCATAATTTTTCTTTAAATAATACATTTCTAGTTCAGAAGAGAGCATATAAACCGTAAAAAGACAGAAACAATAATAAGCAGCAAATGCTGAAGTAAAAAGGAGTAATAGCAACCAAAAGGAAGCTAACATGGGATTTCAGCAATTTAGAGGAGACAGAATTTGAGTCAGGCCTGTGAATAGGAGTCAGGTCTGGAAAGGAGCAGAAGAGAGGAAAGGACACCCCAAGTAGAGGGTACAGTGGAGCCAAGGAATGAAGGTGGGAAAGCACACCCAGCCATGAGTAGTATGATTTGAGAGGTTTCATGGGAGTGGGGAAGAGGGGCAAAGATCAGGGTAGGAATGTAGGCCGAGGCCAACTGGAGGTACCTGAAAATGCCAGGTTAAGGAGTTTGGACTTTATTCCAGAGGTCAGCAATCTCTTAGAAGTGGCTGCCTCCTCTTTCTTATGGACAACAGAGGTAAAGCTGAGAGTGAGCTGTGCCAATGATTACACAAAGATATCAAGAAGGCCTCCCTCATAGATCCTACCAATCAGGAATCCATTTGAAAACAGAAATATCCTTTGGGAGCTTATTTTGTACTTATGGTTCATAATTAAATGCACTTTAATCAGATAATTGTATATCTTGTCTTTAACATGTAGCTATTTTCAGCTATGTTGTCAGCACACTGAGAGAATAGGGATGTTTAAGGGAGAATGGAAAGCAGTAATTTTGGAGAAATGAATGAGGGGAGACTGAGAGAGCAGGTATATTAATCAGAGAAATTAATGCTAGCTGCTGTAACAAAAAATCTCAATGATTTAACATAATAAAATTTCTACTTTTCATTTATTCACGTGGTGATCTGGTATAAGTAGGACAGCTCTCCTTAGTATATCTCCTCCAACTGGTGACTCAGGAATCCAGGCACTTTCTATATTGAGATGCTGCCATCTTAAACACATGACGTCTGAAGTCACCATAGAAAGGAAAGCCTGAAAGGACAATCACATCAGGAGTTTTGTGGCAAGGCCTATAAATTATGTATATTACTTCTGCCCATGTGTCACAGCCTAGTCACAAGGGTTCACCCAGACTGCAAGAGCCACTGGAATATGTAGTTCTGTGTGCCCAGAAGAGAAAATGAGATAGTGAATTTTGGGTTCCCCCAAGAGCCAACTCCAATACAAGGATATGGGACAAGGATAATAGTATATGTCAGAAGTGATCTCAGAACAGCAGCAGGAGAATAGAGAAGTGAGACAGAGGGAAGGAAGCCAATACAGAGTATGTTAATGAGCATACTCTGGCACCTCAGGCTCAATCCTACTGGGGACCACTGGGAAACTATAAAACA
This sequence comes from Macroglossus sobrinus, assembly GCA_004027375.1. NCBI lineage: Eukaryota > Metazoa > Chordata > Mammalia > Chiroptera > Pteropodidae > Macroglossus > Macroglossus sobrinus. The sequence goes on from PVKZ01000289.1 coordinate 702,193, forward strand.
AGCCCCAAGTTGTTCCATGTGAGAGGTAAGGAAGGTGAGATATTTACCCACAAACTTCTGTCCTTCATTGATTGAGAGCTGCTCTCTGGGAAGTTAATCTCTGGCATTTCTGGCAAACAGACAAGCATGCTCCAGTGGCCAGAGAAAGTCTTCAGGCAGAGTGCTTGTGTATGACACCAGCAGTGTTTACTGAATGGTGAGTGCCAAATGCATGTGAAAGGGGTACAGCATCTGCTACAGAGAGTACCCACCTGTAGCTTCTAGCCTCTCTCTGCCTAACGGATAACCCTGATTAAAGTACTCCTGGGAGACCAGAGTACAACCCGAGGCCATGGCTATGGGTGCATCTTTGAAATGCATTTTCAACAAAATCCCCCATGCAATCAAGGCAGTCCATTTATAGATGAACATTTGGAAATATCTCTCCTTCTCTACTCAAACCTCCTTCATCTCATTTCTCTTGCAAACTACTAGTGAAACCACTCTCTATAAGGTTACCACTAGCCTCCCACTTCAAATCTCATGATCTCTTCAAGTCCTCAACTTAACCAACTGACAAATGTTATTATTTTCCTTTTGAAACACAGTTCTTTCTTCTAGGGCCCCTACTATCCTTTGTACTCCCCCTGCCTTCCTAGATGCTCCCTCTGCACCTATAATAACTAAAGCAGCTCACTCTTTTTTAGAAACCCGCAATTGTTCCTGGTCACCACACCTAGACTTTGAAAATAAATCAGGAATGGTAAGTAGATTTATTGGTAATGGCTTCCTGAAGCCATGTGTTGAGAAGGATTCTGAGGCCATATGTTCAATTAGCTATGTCTGCCATGGGTGTTGGTATAGACAGTGGCAGCCTGAGTTCAGACATTAGTCAGTTCTGCTGTAGATCTTTCTCAAATTTCCAGCTTACATGATCTCCCTTGACAATCTCATCTATTCCTAAGGCATTAGCTATTATTTGTATATAGACACCATCTAAATATATACTTCTATTCATGACTTTTATGAGGAATTCCAAACCCATATTTCCAACTCTGTGGAGAACGTATTAACCTTGATAGTTATTTTCTAATTGCAGTCTCTTTTATCTGCATTCTCCATGTCACATGATGACTTCACCATCTTTCAAGACTCCTCAGCTTAAAACCTTGGCAGCATCTTCACTCCCTTAATATTTCCTTATTACTCTTCTCTATCATTTTCCATGGTGTGCAACATATTATATTAAAATTATTTATTCTCTGTCTGCCCCAAAAACACTGTGGATTCATTGGACAAAAGAACCAGATCTAATTCATCTTGCACCTTCAGCTTCCAGAACCATTTGTGGTACAAAGTAGACATTGAGTAAGTGCCTGGGAAGATATTATGTATTTATATAAAAACAATGTATGTGTGTTTGTATATATAAAGTGAATGTATAAATCATATATACATATGTTTCTTTTGCTCCTCTTTAACTCTCCCATCCTTCCTATCCCATCTCTAATTGATCACCAAGCTCTGTTCATTCAATTATTCCACAAAGACATCTACCTTTGTCAGCTCCATTTCCATCCTTGTTATTTGCCACAGGTCGGGTCCCCTGAAAAACAGACTTTGAGATAAATATATGAGTACAGGAAGTTTATTAGGAACAACACCTGCGGGGGATTGAGGGCAGCAGGTTTGAATAGAGGGAGGAGTTGGGCTGCAATACAGTCACAGTAAAAGCCTCAGCTTTTAGAAAGCTATAGGGCTGGGATGGCCCTTTGGAGAGTTCCCAAATTAGAAAAGGTGTCTGGGCCTTTATAACCTCCCCCCACCAATCATAGGGTGTAAGCTGCTGTAGAGAAAGGGTATGATTTGGGACTAGGAAGCTCTCTTTAGGTGAGGACAAATTTAAGGAGGAAACTTAACTAAGATCCATCAGCCACCAGCATTTCCTGCAGCTGGGTTAATGAGTATTTCAGTCCTGAAATGGGGACCTTGAAAGCATACTACAGCATCCACTAGACTGCTGGCTTCCTAGTTCTTGCCCACATTGCTTCTTCTCCCCCCTACTACAGGCATTGCTGAGTGGTCTCACTGCCTTCAAGCCCCTTTTTTTTTATTTTTCCTTGCCCTGTCACCCAGACTAATTTCCACAAACCAATCTGATATGTTCAAGGGTCAGCACAGCTTACATTGTAGTATGTACAAATTCATTTCTGTGCATGGGGAGAGAAGCAAATATATGCATTTAATATATTTAATATAAATTTATATGTATATATAATTATATTTTATATATTTATAATTATAAAAATATAGATATAATATATTTGCACATATACACATAGAAAAGTATCTCTGGGAAAATTCGTAGAGACAAAAAGTAGATTAGTAGTTAGTTGTCAGGGATTGAGGAAAAGGGGAGTGGGTAGTGACTGCTAATGGATAGAGGGGTTTCTTTTAAGCGTGATGAAAGTGTTCTGGAATTACACAGTGGTGATGGTTGTACAACCTTGTGAATATATTAAAACCCACCAAATTATACAACTTAAAATGGTATGAGATTTATATATCAATTCTTTTAAAAGGTATCTTAGAGTTGATATATGAAAGTAGTAGCAGTGATTATATCAGATTTGTGTCCTTATTGCACCGGCTTTTCAGATTTTCCAATAAGTGAACATATTTTTTAATATTAATTTAGGAAGGATAAAAATTCTCCCTCCCAAATTACTCTTCTGCTTTAAAAGCTTTGAAACTTCATCCCTATGGGTGGAGTGAAGACTAAAGTTCTTGCAACGTAGTCCAGGCCTTCTACAAGCAAGCCCCGACCTGCTTTTACAGATATTCATCTTTCACTCCCCCATGACTCTCCACACTTGATTTCAGCCACTTGAGGTTTCTCCATTTCATTAACATGCCCTGGGCTTCCTGTCTCAGACTGTTTGTTCCCTGCCCCTCACACCCACCCCCTTCTTTTTCTCTTCTCCCACCCAGCCCTACCTACAGAAATATTTCTAGGGCCAGATCAAATCTCAGTTCCCCAAAGCTGCAATTAAAACATTTCTCTATTTCTAGCCCCGCTAACACTTTGTTTGGCATCTGTTTGAATAGCATTTATTACATGCTGCCACTTCATATAATCAGTTGTGCGTGTCTCATTAGGCTGATTCACCTTTGATTCCTCTACTATATACAGCACATGGAATAGACATTCAATGAAACTTTACTTGATTGTTGGTTTAAATATTTTTAAATGCCAAGCCACATTTATTCACTTGCTCAGTTAAAAAGTACTTACTGATGGCACACTATTCATCAGGCAGTAGTTCCCAAGTCAGAAAATGTTCTTGCTCTCATGGAGCATACTTCTTATTTGTATTTTTATTCATGTATGACAAATATAGAGTGTACACAAATCTTAAGTATACACCTTAATGACCTTTTACATATGTACATACCCATGTAACCACCACCCACATCAAGATATAGAATAAATCCAGCACCTCAGGCTCCCTCACAGTCAATTTCTTCCCCCCATCCCCCACCCGCCTAGATGTTACCACTATTCCAGCTCCTACTACCATAGATCTGTTTTGCCAGTTCATGAATGTCATAGAAATGGAATCACATAATATTTTCTCTTTTATTTATGGTTTCTTTTGTTCATCATAACTTCTATGAAACTTATCTATGTGGTATATATAGCAGCAGTTCATTCTTTTTATTGCTGTGTAATGTTCCATTGTAGAATATTCCACTGAATATTCCACAATTTATCCATTCTCCAATTTATGGACATTGATTTGGTCCCAGTTTTGACTATTATTAAAGAAGCTATAATAAATATTTTCATATATGACTTGCAATGGACATAAGCACTCTTTCCCCTTGGATACACGCCTAGGAATTGAATTGCTGGTTTATAGGTAGCTTTAGTACACACTATCCAACAACCTTCCCAAAAGGTTTGTGCCAACTTACACTCTTGCCAATAATATATGAAAACAAATAAATAAGGAAAACATCTGATAGTCAAAAAAATGACATTGAGAATTAAGATCAGATGATGAAGCAGCATTAGATTGGTGGCCAGGCAAAGCTTCTCTGACATGGTGAAATTTAGCCTGAGACCTAAATGACAAGAAATTAGTCATACACATGTCAAGGGAAGAGCAGTTCAGGCAGAGAGAGCAGCAACTATAAAGGCCCTGAGACAAGAAGAGGAGCAGAGAGGAAGCTAGTGGCCTTGGAGTGAGTGGGGAAGTGAGACTGGGAAAGGAAGGCAGCAGATAAAGAGTGTGTTGTTAAGCCAGCTGCCACAATAGGTGACTGGAGCTTAAATCTGAGGGCAAGTGATGAGGAAATTATAAAATACATGCATCAAAATTCTCCCACCCAAGAGCCAAAGACCCAAGAGCCAAAATGAACTAACTCCCATTCTCATTGGTTGAGGATTGCTGTTAGAGTTTTTTGTGGGGTTTGGGTAGATGTTAATTTCCCAGCACTGCTGACCTGTAAAATGACCTTCCACAATTCTGGAAAAAGCCTTCCGGTGTAGGGATGCAGATAGTGGCAGCTGGAAATTGTCCAGAGCCCATTAAACTGGATAGTCTCAAGGCAGGGATTACTGACAGCATTGCTATACTTTCTTATGTTAATTTTACCTCTTTTCTATTTAAATACTTAATCATATATATATATACATATATATATGTATTTATCCATAACAAATTCAATATCTTCCTTTTTCTATAACCTTTTAACTTCATCCCACTGTCATTGTTCTTCTCCTTGACCCTTATCCTCACAGCCAGCTTCTTGAATTCACCCTTCTCCACCACCCTAAATATCATCAGCCATTTGATCACCTTCATTCCTATTGCCAGTCTGTCTGGGTCTTATCTATCATATACTTTTGCTTTTCTTGGGCTCCCATTCACTAGGCATCCTACCTAGCATAGTGTCTTGCCAATAATAGACTCAGTATATGCATGTGGAATGACAGTTGGATGGAAATCCACAACTGTGCTGATTTGGACAAACTTCAAATTTGTGTTAAATCTCAGTTTGATTCTTGCTACTCCCTACAATCCTCCCAATCCTTAGGTACTTCCTGAATGTTTTCCTGACAACTAAAGTTTTACTTTCTGTATCAGTTATCAGATGCTGCATAATGCTGTGAAACAAAATACCCACCACTCAATGTCTTTAAACAATAGATATTTACTTAGTTCACAAATCTGTAGGTTGGCAATTTAAACTGCACAATGCTTCCAGTCTCAGTTGGACTCACTCAGTCAGCTGCAGCTTGCTAATCTAGGATAACCTTAGCTGCAATGACTGGGACATCTCAGCTCTGTTCTTCATGTCACATTTTCCAGGATAACTAGGGCATGCTTTCATGGCAAACTCAGAAGAAAGCAAGCAAATGAAAACAAGTTCTCTTGAGGCCTAGACTTGGAACTGACCCACCATTACTTCTACCACATTCTATTAACCAAAAGTTACAAGGCCAAGCCAGTTTCAAGGGGGAGGAAACATACACACTGCCTCTTTAGTAAAAGGAATTCCAAGGTCATATGGTAAAGAATATGGCTATAGGAAAAGGTGAAGAATCAAGATTATTATTGCAACCTTCCAAATTTTGCTACTTGTCATTTGATGTAGCAAGTTGAGTATATTTTCCCTACCCTCCTCAGCTCAAAGCTTCTGTGCCTCAAAACAACCAAACAGATATAAGCAGCAGTCTTTTTCCATTTGAATTATTAGATATTACTTGTTTTCCATTTCTATATATGCAGACATAAAAGAATGAATTATGGAAAGTGTGATTTTGGTCATGAATATCCTGAAGGACTTTAAAACCAGGATAGTCAGTCAGCAACTAAAAATTGATCTTGAACAGAAGTTAGATAAAAATCACCCACAATCTTAAAGTTTATTTATTTTATTTTATTGGAGAGAGAGATGCCCTTTCTATGTCTAATGTCTGTTGGGAGAGAAGCAATACAAGAGGTGTTTAAATTGTCTGTCATTTATGAAAAGGAACTAAGGAGCTACCACTATTACCACCGTTGCCATGACCATATCATATTAAATCAGAATAGAGGAGGTTACTGAATTGGCTTTTCAAACAGGGTGTCTCCTCGTGAGATCTCTGCCAGTGACATCAGCAGGAACACCGAGTACAGAGTGTCCACTGGAGAGAACGTACAAAATATTCAAGATGACGATGATCCTGTAAATCAAATGGCCCTGCTGTGTCCTGCTCAGTGCTATTTCTGTCCCATGTGAAGTGTGTGTCCTGAATTTGATTACTGTCTTTAATGCCACTGACCCACAGTGTAGTTTATGGATGCAGTGAGGGGCTCCAATTAGTACCCAAAAATCCATTACAGTGCAATTGAAGCATAACTATTTTCAACAGATATAAAGCTATGGAGAGGAAGAAGGATGCGAAGGCAACTTATTGTTAATTTCCTGTTTAGGAAAAAGGGACAATGCACAATGATGATTAGGAAGCCAGGTTTCTGAGACAATCCCAGATTTGAGTCCAGGTTCTGCCATTGCTTGCTATATGACTTCAGGCAAGTCTCTTATCCTCTATAAGCCTCAGTTTCTTTATCTGCAAAATGGGACTACTGTTGAAACAACCTCAAAGGTTTAACAGAAGGGAAAAATCCAAATGTAAAATACTTCCAAGTTGCCCTGCACAGAGCAAGTGCTCAATAAATATGAGCTATAAACATTTTTAAACTGAAAGGGACTTAGGAGGTCATCCAATCTAAGCTCCTCATTCAGATGAAAAACAGAGTCACCAAGAAGCTAAAGGAGTACCCCTCAGTTATACAGCAGGTAGCACAATCAGGGCTGATTCTTGTGCTTCTTCATTATCCTTCCACTAGCATGCTCTGCTGCAGCCTGTAGCCCTGCTTACCCTCTTCCACAAAGGGGAGCTTTGATAAATAGCTGGGGGTTTTCCCCTTTCCCCTGGTAGCCACATCTCAGGCACAAGAAACTTTGAATGGTATGAAATTGTCTAATGCAGCACTCACCGCCTGCTCACTTTAAATCTGCTGCAAGTATCTCTGGGAAATAAAATATTGGCAGGTTTGTCCAACAGCTGCTCAGCCTAGAGACCACAGCTTATTTTGGTCCATTTATGTTAACTCATCTGTCTTAAGCTCTTTGTTAGTGACTCACCGCATACTGCTACCAAAAATATACACCAAAATCCAAGAATCATTCATATGAAGGGCAAACCTCTTCCTTAAAATACCACATTTCTGTCGTCTTGTTTTTATGAAGTTTTTCCTTCCTCCCACCTCCACATCACATTTTCTTCTCTCCTTCCTTCCTTCTCCATCTTTGATCACCTTCAGTATCATGAAAGCTGCACAATGAGGTCAAGAGAATTCTAAAATGGACATCAGAAGACCTGGTTCTGGTACTGGCCTGGCATTTTTTAACTTTGAAAACCTAGCAACTGGTATGCAACTCAGTTTTGTTATCTGTGATATAGGAAGCTTGCATTAGCTCTGTGATTCCCATCAGTTTAACTGCCAAGAACCTCCTTGTTACTTTTCCCTTTTAGGGTTCCGAGCTTTGAAAGATTTTCATGTGCTATATAAACTGCCTTTTAAAATAAAATTAATCTCTCCCATTTTCTGTTAATTGCAGGTATAAATAACAATTAGTATATATATATATTTGAATCAATAAACAACAATAATATAAACAGGAAATTAAATTTTTTAAGGATTAAATTGACTTATTTATTAAGATGGCTGCTGTTTCAGATACTATGCCTAGAATTATCACAGGAAAATATGCCATCTTTGTTGAACTTGGTGAAATATTGAAAATGGTTTATATACTATGTCACATATTTAAAAATAGACAGGTGTAGGAAGATATACACCAACTTCAGGATGATGCTAATTTCCAGGGAGGGGGAAGAGGAAGGAGATGGAGAGAGAGTCTTCAAGTGCATGTGTAATATTTTGTTTAAGATCCTAAACAAATACAGGAAATTGTTAATGTATTAAATCTGAGTGGTAAATACAAGGCTGTCTGTTATTAATATTATTCTTTCTTTTTATATTTGAAATGTTTCAAAATTAAACATGTTAAAAATAAGCCTATCAACTGAAACTGTAATTTTTAAAATTTTTTATTACAGTTGACATTCAATATTATATTACTTTAAGGTTGAACAGCATAGTGGTTAGACAGTTATATACCTTACAAAGTGATCTCTCCGATAAGTCTAGTACCCCCCATCACCATACATGGTTATTACAATATTATTGACTCTATTCCCTATGCCGTATTTCACACCCCATGACTATTTTATAACTTCTAACTTGTACTTCTTAATCCTTTCACCTTTTTCAGCCAGCCTCCCAACCTCCTCTTACTCTTATGTACTACTGATGGGAATGTAAAATGATATAACCACCTTGGAAAAGTGTGGCAGTTTCTTAAAAACTGAAATCTACACCTACCATATGACCCAGTAATTTCCCTCCTATGTATATGCCCAAGATAAATTAATGCATACATTCACAGAAAGAAATGTACGAGAATGTTTGTAAGATCTTTATTCATAATAACCAAAAAATAGTGGCATTGGTGGTATAGTGGTGAATATAGCTGCCTTCTGTAATAACCAAAAATAGGAAGCAGCCCAAATGCCCGTCGATAAGTGAACAGATAAACAAATGGTGGTAGAGTCATATGATGGAACACTTAACAAAAAGGAGAGAATGCCTTTTATTTCATAACATGGATAGATCTCCAAAAACATGCTGAGTAAAAGAAGCCAGATAAAAAGAACACATACTGCTTGATTCTACTTACATGAAATTCTAAACCAGGCAAAACGAAGTCATGGTGATAGAAATCATAACTGTTGCCTATCAGATATCAGGTGGTTGCCTATAATGAGAGGAGATTGCACAGAGAAATTCCTGGGATGAGGGACATATCTGGAGGACATACCTTGACTGGGGTGGTGATTACACGGGTATTTGCTTTTGCAAAACAAAATTCTTGAAATTGTACATATAAGATCTATTCATTTCACTGTATATTTTTTTACCTCAATTTTTAAAAATGCCTAAAGATCTTAAACTCACGTACTATCCTCCTGGATTCCCAGGAGCTCTAAGGACCTCGAGATAGGAACCAGCCCTGTATTAAGGAGCCCTGCAGTCATTTTTTCTCTCAGAACAGTATAAGATTTCACTTTCTTTATTGCTCCTCACTCTCAGTACAGATGAAGTCTTTCTTTGAGCATGTCTTTGAAAGGTGATGTGGTATAGTGGAAAGAATATGAGCTTTAGAATTAGCTGGAGCCCTGGGTCTGAGCCTCTGCTTTGTGGTTCACTGGCTGTGTGACTCTGGGCAAGGAAGCGATCTCCCTGGGTTTGTTTTCTTAACTGTATGAGGGAGAGTCTGAAGCCTATTCCTGGGGTTATTTGGAAGATTAAATTAGATCACATAAGCAAAAGTGTATTGCACACAGCCAGGCTTGGCACAGATGCTCCATACATTCTGGTTTCCTTTTCTTCCTTCCTTTACTTTTTATAGACCCTCCACAGAATGGAAGTTTCATATCTCCTGCATCATCACAGTTCAAATCCAGAGGATATAGGGAATAGCCTCTTTGTTCCTCCCCAAGCATTACAAGCAAAAGTGCCACCCTTACGTCCTGGCAAAAGGAGCCACTGCCCTGGGCCCCGTGACTTGAAGAGCTTGCTTTCTCCCTCCCACAGCCACAACCTTCCCCACAGGGCAGAGTCAGCGAGGTCAAGAAGCTATGCCTTTCCAGAGCCAGTGCCCCATCTAGACCACATCCTGGGCACTCAGGATCCGAGAATACACTGCCCAGATGGCCAAGAGCTGGCTTCCAGGGCCAGCATGGGTCCCTTCCCTGCTTCAACTTCCCAAAGGCAGACTGTGTCACAAGTGTGTACATTTCTAGTCTCAAGGAGCCATTAGAAGGCAGCTATTTGGAGCTGTGTGGATAGAGCTTGGACACACAGGCAGGGGGCATCTGCTCACATTGTGCAAGACCCCTCATGGAATTGAGAAAATCCTGGGGTGGAAAGAGAAAGGAGGATTTACCTCTGGCTGGGTACAGAAACCAGAGGCTGGCTCACCCCGTAACACCAGGTTCTGGTACAGAATGCTGAGGAGTCCAAGAATTTAAAATCTAAACCTAACTTTCCAGGCCAATATTGAGGTATATTAGTCAAGTTTGAATGACAGGCTATGTTTTATAACTTTTAACATCTTAGACTTAGAGTTCATTGGCCTCCATTTGTACTCTTACTCTAGGCTTTACAAATGTTAGAGACAGGCCTGCCAAGCGTATTCCCTTTTCCAGGTCTTTGCCCTTGCTGTTCTTATGCCGAGAACATCCTTTCTCTAGATGTCTGTTTGACTTCCTCCTTCATTTCCATCCTGTACCCCCTTCCATCTCCCTAATTCATTTTTCTGATCATCATGTTTATAATAGCTTATCAGCCTTCATGCCTCTGTGACCTTGCTATCATTTTTCTTATTACAATTTGATAATTTATTTGTTAGGTGTCCAACTCCTCCATTAGAGTATAAATTCCACACCATCAAAATTTTTTTTGCCTTATTCACTTCTGTATTCTCAGCCGCTAAAATAGTGCCTGGCACATAGGTAGGGTTTAGCAAGGTATTTGTTAAATGAGTGCATGAATGAATTAATGAATGAATTTCCATTCCCATGCCTTGTTCTCTGTTCTGGTTCAAATGTTTTACAACATTAAAACCAAGACAAAATAAAATAAAACTTCTTTAAATCGACCAACTCACTTTCATTTCAGGTTTTATTTTACTTTTATTTCAGTTTTAATAAACCTGCTAAACACAACCTTCCATTCTCCTAATTCTCTTGCTCTATTTTTACCATTCGTCTGTTCTAATTACAGAGACCTCTGGCCCCTTGACATCTCCTGCTTTCTCTTCATCTATCAGCCTTCCCCTGTCTCCGTCTCGTTCCTTCTCTGTCTAGAACTCATGGCACATCATTCCAAGTATTCTTTCGTCAATACCCTCAAGTACCTTGTCCTTTCCCCTGGCAAAATCCTAAATCTGGATCAAATGAAGGACCTTTTCCATTTCTACACTTCAGCTACATCAGAGGATAATAAATTAACAGGGGTAGCAAAATGATCTAAAAATATAGTCATTTCTTTCCTGGCCCAAACTCTTGCCTACCAACTACTGCACATTCTTTACATGACTAAAATTAAATAGGCAAGTCTTCTGTGGCATTTAATTAGCAATCTGGCAGAAAGCAAATGCTGCTGCTCTACTTTCATTCACAAATTTTAGTTTAATCACATTTCGTACCCTTTTCCAACCCAAAATGGTTGGGTTCAAATCTCTAGTTAAGGATCTAAGATAAATGCTATATCACTTTTGAAAAGCTTGAAACTCACACAATCAACACATGTTCCCTCTTTTTTTTCCAGCTAGCATGACATAACTTCCTTAGTCCTATTTTGCAATCTCCTTATAGAAATTCCAGATCCCGTTTCCAAAGAGAGTAAACAATAAAAAAGCAGCACACAATATTATATATATATACTGTGATTCCGCTATGTTTAAAAATATAAATATGTATGAAAAAAGTAGAAATGATAGTAGTAATATTAAAAATTTTCTTTCTCTTTTCTTAACACTTTTAGATGTTATAATATTGTTTTTACCATCAAAATTTAGGACAGGGTAGGGAAGAGGAAAAGAAAGCCAATTTTACTGCACAGAGGTTATGGATTCATTGCAATATTCAAATTTATTTTGAATTTAAAATCAGCATTTGGTTCCATTGAAACCTAGAACTGGCCATCTCTCTGACTTTTAATAAATGTCCTAAATAAATCAAAGTGGTTACAGTAGGACAATTATAATACTATGATTTTAATGTCACATGCATCCTACTTATTACAAATGCCTTACCAGCCTTTTTTTAAATCTCAGAATACAGAGAATTTAAGCTATTTTTCATGATCTCAGAGTCTGGATCAAGTTGCAAGAGAAAATCACTTTAAACCCTCATGAAAAGACAACTGTACTTTAAAGATTATAAATAATAAATGTATTACTAAAATTACCTCATAATATATATGTATTGCTTTTCCAAGGACAAAAGTGGAAGCACAGAGCCCAGAGACACAGTTCTTGCAGAGGAGAAAATATCTTTTAAAAAATCTTTAAAACTAGAAAAATGAGGAAAGGGCCCTACTATTCCATTTAGGTCCAGGTCCACAAAAAGCTCAGTGTTTCAGTAAGCAAATAATTCACTTATGATGACACTGATTTCATAAGGTTACTTTCTAACCAAGACAAAAGAAAACCCTAGACATAAATGCATCTGGCTAATGGCTTCTCCATAAATAATATTACAAATCAATAATTATGTACATTTCCTTAGGAATACCTTAATTATTTTTCTGCATTCTTGCATATAAATATAAGTAAAAACAAATAAAATGAAATAGAGAGCATTCCAGAATCCCAGTAGATTCACTTTGGCTATGTCTTTCTTAGCAATACTACTATTGTTATTGAAAAAAAAAATTTCAAACATACCTGCTTGTTTATCTTAAGGAATCCTTCAAGGGGCAGGAAGACTAAATTGGTATAGCTTATTATCACTGTGCTTTTTAATAAAGAATGATGGTAAACTATAAACATTTTAGTTAAATTATCAATAGTACCATGTCTCTACTAGCATTTAATTTACCCTAAGAGCAAGTTGTTTTGTTTCATTTATTCATTGTATTCCTTTATTTGCTACCAAAATTTGTTTACAGGAATAACAAAACACATTGAAATAAAAATTAAGTGCATAGACCATAAAGCAACATTTGTAGAAGCAGCAGCAACAAAGTGCCACCCCTTTAACATGATATAGCAAACATTTCTTAGGTGGCCAGCTTACACTCCATGTAAAGCACTATTAAGTAATAATGCATGAGCAGGGTAAAGGCTGATGGAATAATTCACACTTACTACTTTGTACTGTTTGAGCTCAAGACAAGGGACATCTCTACCACTAAAAGTATTTTATTAAGCAGCAAAAAGAGTCCTGGGAGATTCTTCTGTAATTCTCATTTTTAAATAGCCAAAGAAAAGGAATCATTTATAACAACTCAGAAATCCGCTATCACTTTTTTATATACATATCTTTCAAATAAAAAGTAAATGGCACTCAAAGGAATAAAGCTAGTTCTGGGGGAATAATGATGGTGATTCCTCAACTACCTGTGGTTCATCTCTAGGGCACTGGGGTTCATGGGGGCTGGTGTGTTGCTTTGGGTTTCTTGCTACTTTTAGATTTCTATTTGTGGAGGTAATAAAAGGAGAATAACCTAAAGTACTTTTGTCCGAGTTCACTTGAATTATTGAAATAATATGTGGAACCTCACAGATGAGTTAGAGAAGAAAAAAGGTTGAAGGCCACTGGTTTAACAGTTTCAAGTACAATATGATTAAGTCTCTTAAGCCAGTTTCTTAATTTACCAGGAAAGTTCTTTTAAAGGCACAGGGATATAAACTCTTAAAACTCTACCATCCCACTGCCTACCGTGGAGTCTGGGAGCTTGGTTCAGACCAGACTCAGTGTCTTGGGCAGGTTGCCCCAGAAGCAGACCTGAACACTAGGATATGAGTGGTTTATTTGGGAGGCGATCCCAAGAAGCGCTAATGAGAGTGTGGGAGAAGTGAGCCAGAAAGGGAGGGAAGTCAATCCAGAGTGCATTAATGAGCTCTTCTGCAGGCAGAGGGCTGAAACTTAATGGGAACCTTTGGGAGACAGTATAGAACACAAGTCAAAGTTTCTTTTCCCCTCTCCACTCTCCCATCCTTGCCCAAAGTCAAGGAACCTAAGGTATTTAAATTCCAACTTCCATTCATTATTGCTTAAGGGCTGTTCCCAGGATTGTTAACTGCCTGCTACTCTGACCAAGCCTGCGCGTGAAGAGTCACAGGTGTTTTCAGTAAGATGCCAATAGGCTTGCTGAGGGATGGTGAGTGTCCAGAGGACATGAATGGCACTCTGCAAGCATGAAATTTCTCTCAACTCTCATAATTTATCATTCAAAAAAATCACACTAACTTTGCCCCTGATTCCATTAAACTCTCCAAGTTAAAGTGATGCTCTAGGAATTTGAACCATATCTATCATGTAGCTTCAAATACCTATCCCTGACATACATTTAAGAACCTAGGGTTAGCATGCCCCAGTTTTGAGGAAATCAAGAGCAAAGATAATCAGCTTTTGGCTACCCATTTGGGCATTGGGGCAAAGCAGACAATCTTGGCAAAACTTCTCCATACAGGCTTTACTAGGGAGTATACTGAGTCAATGCCTCCCACTTCAATTTTCCATTTCCTATGGAATTTTCCAGTTCTTTATGGAGCCCCAAGGTGTCTCAGCTTTGGCTGACCTCCCTCTCCCAGAAGTTAAGACCTCCTCTTAACTGTACACACAAGCTTAGACAGCCAATTCTAGCCCACCCTTCAGTAATTCTTATATGTCATTTTTATGTACCTGAGCACCCATCAGCCTTGGCCCCAGATTCCAGTTCCATCAATGGTCTCATTTTCAAGACTCTGCCCACTATGTGCCCCAGCTCTAATATTTAAGTTCTGTCTTGATATCTGTGTCTGAATTACTATCTCGGTAACTGACCTCATCCCCCAATCCCTTCTAGCACTAGGATCTCATCTTGTGCTAATTAGTCTTTGTTATGGGTTGAATTGTGTTCCCCTGAAATTCATGTTGGGACCTATAGTCTTTACAGAGATAATCAAGTTAAAATGAGGTCATCAGGGCAGGCCCTAATCCATAATAATTGATGTCTTTATAGAACAGGGAAATTTGGACACAGAGATATGAATAAAAGGAAGATGATGTGAAGAGACACAGGGAGATGACAGCCATCTACAAGCCTTGGAGGGAGGCCTGGGACAGATCATTCCATCATAGCCTTCAGAGGGAACCCTACTGACACCTTGATTTTGCAATTCTAGCCTCCAGAAGTGTGAGACAATAAGTTTCTGTTGTTTAAGAGGCTCAGTTTATGGCGCTTTATTATGACAGCACTAGCAAACTAATACAATCCTGTTCCAAAACTCCAGCAGGCAGCCCTACTACCTGCTTACCCTAACTGCCTGTCTGCCTGGATTTATCCACATCCCCCCTCCTCAGATTGCTTCTAAATGCATTCAACCCATTCATTACCACTCTCGAGTATCTCCCCTTGAATTCTTAGTGCTGGTTGCTTGCCTAGAATGTAACATGTTTTTACTACCCTTTTGGATACTGTATTTTATCTACCCAATTCGATCTCTCTTTTCCCAGCACCACTGCCCTGCCTTTATCAGGTGGACCAAATCTCAGGTACTAACCTGTCTTAATCTTTCCTTATACAACACCGACTAATGGGCCATGCCATATTCTATCATAGAATATTTTCCTCCATACAACATTGACTATCATAGAATATCGGCTTTCTAGGATTCTAGATATTATTATCTACTCCCAGGGCTTTATATCCTTAAAATCATACCCATATCTTGACAAATTCTAATTTACTTCTACTTCTCCCCTGTTTGAGAAACCTTATCCTTTTGTTGTTGTTGTTTTGTTGTTGTTGACATGAGTTAATCAAGTAGGCCTAAATCAATATTGCTCTAAAATTGAGAGACACTCTGGGTAGCAAGTATCATGACCAAAAACTCTCTATAGATATCAATGATTTTTTCTAACATGAGAGTAAGAGAAAATAGATTTATAAAAATGCTCCAAAAAACATATCATTTGATACATTTTAAAATGAGAAGAAGAAAAAGGGTAAAACTGTGACTTCAATTGCCACTTTATTAGCATACCAAAGCAATGTTACTACTGTTTTTATATCTGTACCTGTAATTCTGGGGTAGCCTTAAGATAGGCACTTCCTTTGCTAAACAGGAGGGGTGCAATAGGCCATAGTATACCATGGTTCTGTCTTTGTACGTTTTCCATTTCTTTTATATTCTTACCAGTGTTGTTCTTCTGAGATTTCTGTGTGATACTACAAAAAGTAAGATGTAGATTATTTAGTGGTTTTCAGCTATAATTAAATATCCTAAAACCAGATTATTCCCTACTTTTTACTGCCTCTTCCTGGAGTAAAGTTGCCTGCTGAATTCTATGGTGAGGTATCCTAAGGGGAAAATTAGAAGTTGTTTGAAATCATAATTTTAATTAGACTCGTTCTGAATGGTCTGAACTGTTTTTCTAACTCAGCTTTAAGGTTTTGATCAAGTCATTGTTAAATTTTCTGATTGGGTAAAAGAATAGCATCAAACAATATAAAACTGAATAAAATATTATTTGTCTTTATAAACCATCGAATTATTTGAAGAAATTGATTGTGGAAAAGAGTGATGAAGTTTTTGCCCTTTTATGTCCACTCTCCATCCCTCTCTACCAGTTCTGTGCTCCTGGAGGCTGACCTGTATGGACTGCATCAATGGGCTCTCTTGTCTTCTTGTTTCCAATTGGGTTTAAAGAATAGGGAGCATCAACAGGAGATCAGGGGCAGGAGGAGCAGGAGGTTGGAGTATTGATTCCCTTAGCTCTGTCTCCACAGAATCTCTACAGGTTGCCTGCATCCCTCTAGCTAAAAGCCACAGCTACTGTCACACAGCCCACATGACACAGCTGGGTCCAAATAGCCACTCCCTTACTTTGCTCCTCCAGGCCTAGAGGTGATAACAGCTTCTCAATATTACTGCTTCCAGGATAATGCACTATCCCTTCTTGGTTTCCTTAACCCCTGTGGATGCTTTTGTAAGTAGTCCATCGATCAAACCCTCTTCAGTTACCCAGTTTGAATGTGCCATTGTTTCCAGGCAAGGCCCTAACTGATAGTCGAACAGGACATTAAATAATTTGACTAAGCAATTCAAACATTTTATATTATTACAGACATGGATATTTTAAAGAGCAAAATACAAAAGATAAATTTATTGTTCGCTGCTAAAGGGCATCACTGTGGCAAATTTCAGGGCACACTAGCAAATGTAATTCTCTTTCCTTAGGAAAAGTTTATAATAACCAGAAGGCAATTAGAACTTTTGCATTACCTCTTCTTTTCTGGTCTTTGGCTCATAGTGAAAGTGGAAAAGAAAAGGAGAAAAATGAAAAGAATTTCATGGCAAGAAGTCACCTTACAAAAATGTTTTCACATTATGCCCTGAGCTCAGAACACTTATTTTCCTTTTTCAAAAAATAATCTGGTATTCACATTTAAAATGTTTTTCTTTTTACATTTCTATTTTACAAAAATGCATAAATGTGATCATAGCATATATTTGGATTTTTAGTGCTGTCTTTTTTTATTCTTTTCCTATTCAGCTTGGTTTCCCTCTCCACATCTCTTGCCCCCCTATTCAGCATATATTCCCCTTCCAAATAATCCATGCTAGCAACTTAGTCTCTATCCATACTTATTTTCTCCAAACTCATATTTTACACACACACACACACACACACACACACACACACACACACACACCTGCACATATAAATTTAAGGGATTATTTTGGTCATCATTTTAGACAGATAGAGTTATATTATACATGATTTTCTGCATCTTGTTTTTCATTCAAAAATACCATTTAGAAATATCCAAATAAACTGGCATACTTCTCATTCATTTTTTTATCTGATTGCACAATATTTTATTGGGTACATATACCATAATTTACTCAATCATTCTTCATTGATGTGCATTTACCTTGATAACTATCTTTTGCTACTATAAGTAATGTGCATGTGTGTGTTCACAATTGTTGTTCTTAATTTCTAAGAGTTAAATACCCTGAAAAGAGATGACTAGGTCAAGTGTCATGGATATTTTTAGTTTTAATAGATGCTGCCAGATTATCTTGCAAAAAGCTGTAGTAGGTCAAATTTCATCTAGCAATGAATAAGAGTTCCCTTTTTTCTGCATTTGACCAGCAATAAGAGTGATAGATCCTGTTAAATTTTGTACCTATTTCTTAAGTAATGTCTTATTGTAACCTTAATTTGCATTTTATTTTGCTATGAGCATCTTTTCAAGTGTTGTTGACCATCTGGATTTTCACTTTGGCCAATTTTTTCTATTGGCAGAGAAATTATATGTATGAAATAGAAATATAGAAAGCTTAGGACATATAACTGTAATTTTGGGGATACTCATTGTTGAAACATATAGTGTAAAGTGATCTAGATTTTTAAATGTTTTTCAGTTGTTCAATAAAAACATGTGTTCCTTCAGGAACTTAGGTTAATAAATTATTTTCAAGAGTGAATATTGAAATAATTGCTGATAAATTTGTTGCTCATTTTTATATTGAGTTAAAAAGTTCTTTTTAAAAAAATATTATGTATGTCTGCTGTTGCTGCTTTTCCAAACATATTGTTTTTCCATTGAAGTTATGGAGATTTTTACAATTTCATACTCCTGAGCCCAGTTTTATTTAAGAACTCTAACCCACCCTGCCTGCTACATGTAGTTTCCTAGATTTTCTAACAGAATGTTTATTATTTCATTTTTAACATTTAAATTTTTAATCCATCTTAAACATTTTTGTGTGTGTACAGTCCAATTTTATTTTCTTCTAGATGCACAGGCCAGTTAAGCTTACCCCATGTATTAAATAGGTTATCTTTTTCCCACACTTCCCTTCCCTTCCCTTCCCTTCTTACAGTGCTCCATTCTCTCCCACATTTCTCCATTTTCTCCCATCATTCTCCAGTTTCTCTCACAATTCTTTGTCTCTTCCAAAATTCCTTATGTCTCCCACAGTTTTTTGTCACGTTCCTAATTTCCCACAATGTCTTGCCTCTCCCACAATTCTGTGTTCTCTCCCTCCATTCTATATCTCCCCTGTAATTACCTCTCACAATTCTCAGTTTTAAAAATTCTCTCTCACACAATTCCTTGTTTGTCTTGTAATTCTCTATTCTCTCCCACAATTACTTGTCATTACTAAATTTTTATATGTGTTTTAATCTTTTTCTGGACTCTATTTTTCCATTAAACTATTTGTTTATCTTAATCAATTACCATATTAATTGGACCTTTTAATATTTGCTTTCATCTGGCAAAACATTGCCTTTCTATCCCAATTTTTTTAAATGCCTTGGCTCTTCTCAGACATTTAGTCTTCCACCCAAGAAATAAAAAATATTTTATTCACTTTTTTAAAAACATACAAAAATTCACCTATTGACATTTTAACTAGAACTAATTGAATTAATATATTAATTTGGAGAGAATCGAGTTTTTTATATTTTCTCCTCCAAGATTAAAAATGTCTTTCCATTTGGTCAGATCTCGGTTTTATGACCTTCAATTTGAATTCATAAGCCTTTTTTATGGAAGTTCTGAATCTTTTATTAGCTTTCTCTTATGAATCTTATGTGGTTTTTTCCCAATAATATGAATGGAATAGTTTGTTTCAATTTCCTTTTCTGGGTATTTCTTGCTAGAAAAGAGAAAAGCAATTGATTTTTAAAATTTTTAAATTCTTATTTTCACGAGTGAATCAAAGAGGTAAATTATGCAGAAAGCTGAGGAAACAGCACTCAAGGTAGAAAGAACAGTAAGAACATAGACTCTGAGAAGGGAACATGCTTAATTAGTCAATAAATAATAAAAAGATCACTATGGCTGGTAGCAATAGACAATAGAAACAGTGATATAAGATACAGTCAGAGAAGTAGCTCTGGGCAAGATTACATAGGCTGCATTGGGTTATCTATCATTGCAAAACGAATTACCTCAAAATTAGCAACTTAAAGCAACAATATACATTTATTATCTCATAGTCTCTGTGGGTCAAGGATTTGTCAGTCATTTTGCTGGAAAGTTATGGCTCCTGGTCTTTCTTGAGGTTGCAGTCAAGATGTTAGCCAGAGCTTTAGTCATCGGAAAGCTTGATTGGGGTGGAAGGATCCATTTCTAAGATGGTTTACACAAAAGAACACTCCTGCAACACACAATAGAATACACAGATGTCAATTACAATGTACACCTGAAAATTATATAATTGTATTAACCAATGTTACCCCAATAAACTCATTTTAAAAAAAAGAACACTCCTGCATACATTTTTTATTTTAATCAATTTGATTCCTATTTAATACCTGAAGTAAAACACTGACGTATGTGCATAATCACTTTTCTCTGACTATATTTCCTTGGCTCCTGTGCTAATTTTGAAAGATGTGTTTTAAGGATGTGGTTCCATAGTGTAGCAGTTAACACATCTGTTTTACACACAGAAGGTCCTGGGTTCGCGCCCCAGTGGAGCCACAGCCCATGGCCTATGGCCATTCCACCCTGAACAACTCTGATGTCTGATATCAGAAGCTAAGCAGAGTGGGGGCTGGTTAGTACTTAGATGGGAGACTACCTAGGAAGACCAGGTGCTATAGGCATAAGTAATAATAATAAATTTAAAAATAATAATGAAAAAGAAAGATGTGTTTTGAATATGACATCTAAATGTCAGACCCTGGCTACCAATATCATTACCATGTACATTTCTAAAGTCCATAAATGTTCTCTTTTGGAAATGCAATAACATGTATAAAATCAAGAGGACAGTAAGAAAAGAACCACGAATATTTTAAAGCAGGAATATGGGGGCCTCCAGATTTTGACCAAATCTTTGATGAAACACAGTGTATTACCTACTCTATTGCAAACATAATAAAAGACAATATCTCCCATCTGTCTATTTATAAAAAGGAAGCCTCATATAAATAAAACATGAGCAGACTTGGATAGAAAGAATTACGCCATCCTCTAAGTTCTTAGTCTCTCCTTTCAGATTTAGGTTATAAGTCTATTCTCAGGCTATGACCCTACAATTTGCATGAGTTGTTCCATATTTTTTTTAGTTTTATTAACTTTATTCTTATTATGAGAAGTAGAGTTGCTCTCAATAGTCAGTTTTCTGTGGACCTTCTCTTGGTCAAATCTGCTGGACCTAGAGAGTAATAAAGAGTTCCAGGCCCAAGAGATAAAGGCAAAAGCAGGAACTATATGAATAGTGAATCAGTCAAAAATCAAAAAAGACAATATCTCTGATGAAAATTAATAAAATTCAAAAAATATCAAAGATCCATTCAGCAGAACAGATACCAAGAAAAAAAAATAATGCAATGAGAAGGATATCTAAAACTTTTCCATTGACTATAGCTCTGTTTTTAAGAAGAGTAGTTCATTAGGATCTAGCAAAGCCTGGATGTTATTATGTCT
Source organism: Macroglossus sobrinus (assembly GCA_004027375.1). Classification (NCBI taxonomy): domain Eukaryota; kingdom Metazoa; phylum Chordata; class Mammalia; order Chiroptera; family Pteropodidae; genus Macroglossus; species Macroglossus sobrinus. Next base: position 723,525 of record PVKZ01000289.1, read on the forward strand.
CGTTATTATCCTATTTCTTCTCTCTATACTTCCATCCTCATCAGCAAGACAGTTTCTAGGTATACCAGGAAGGGAGTACCTTAGAGAGAAGACTCTGTGGCTAGTACCTTGAAGAGAACACACTTTGGCTCAAGTCACTAGAAATGTACACCCCTATATAAATTAACAAAATTTTCATCTAGTTCACAAACCAGACTCCTATTAATTGTATTTTATGGTTTGCTGGGTCCTGACTGCTTCCTAGAGCAGGAGGAAATAAAGTGTTTCTTTTCTCTCTCATTTTATATTCAAAAGGAAAATCAATATGTTAATGTTAAAAGCATTTAAAAACTTTTAAAAATCTTGATAAATATGAATTTGGAAATCTGAAATAGAAAAAAAAGTCTAAATTGTAAGACACTGCTAATGCAACAAATTTTTGTTTGATACATATATACAATGCTCTAACCTGCTAACAGACTTTTATAAATATGAGATGTGTTGAACTTACTTCGTTTAATAAATGATTCATGTCTAATTAGCAAAAACCATTGAACATGAGCAATTACACCAATACAGAGTTCTTAACCCCTGGTGAATCTCCTGATAATCGAAGAGGCAGTTTCACATGTATCTCTGTTGTAGGTAGTACTCTCTGCTGTAGGTGAAAAATATTCAAACTAAATTTGTTCAGGCAGAAAGAAGAAGTTAGGATAAAGATGTCTTACAGACCCAAAGTCAGAAATGTGATTGGCTGAGCCTTAGAAACCACTAGAATAAAATACACACTTGGTGAATTCTAACATACTTCTCTCTGGTCATTGACTTTATCCTTCTCTCTTGCTGGACACTAACTTTCTCTATGTGATGGAAAACATGGTGAACAATGACTTCAGAGCCCTACATCTTACTTTTTCAATTATCTGAACACAGACTGGTCCTCTTTCTCCTTTTCTGTTCTAAAAATTCAGGCTTAGACTCTGATTAGTTTGACTTGGGTCAGATGATTATTTACTGAACAATCAGATGCAGCCGGGGTGAGTTTATGTTGTACCAGTATTGGGGCTCCTGTGATAAACAAGTAGATAGAAAGGCAGTTTCCAGGAAAAAAAAAGGTACTAAGGAGAGAATCCCAATATATATATATATGCTACCTTGAGTATAGGCATTTTCTCAGGATAGATCTCAAAATTTCTTCAAATACTCCAGGGATCTTTACTTCAGAATGTTTATGAATTACTTCCTTAGCACAGTATATATCCTTGAACATCCCCCCACACCAGGACAGATAAAAAAATATACTCCCCCAATATTTCTATACTATATTACTACTTAAGCTTTCTTAAGGCTTATACAATATAAATACAATAAAATTACCATGAATTCTAAATTATTATAATTAAACTAACAACTTTATCATGCCAGACAGACAGATTCCATAGTCAATTTCTTAACAATGTTTGATTATTTTTCTAGTTATATATTATTATTCAGTTTCCTGTAATTGAAGGTACCAATCATGTCTTTGGTTAGAAGAAAATTATTATTGCATATATAATCTCTAAATAATGTCTGGCAATGACAGTTCCAAGAATTATAATAGTAGGAAATGGAGTATGAACTATTTCAGACTGAGAACAAGAACTCAGTTAGAAAAGTCCTTGCCTCTGTCCTTAGTTACTCTTAGTATATTTTCTAATTAAGGGTTTCTCCCAATACCTGAGGTTCTTTGTAAGATAATAACTTCTAGAAACTACATAAATTCTCATGACCTCCTTATTCAACTTTTATTATGCAATCCACAAAAAGTATGTCTTATTGATAAGCTTGGCATATAGACTTGATAAATAAGTAGGTTTTTTGGTATTAAACTAAAATTCCAACTGTATTAGTCCAATTTGATGTCCTTATAAACAGAGTCAAAATTCTGAGATTTTCAAGTATACAGCTAAGGGATCAGTACTTATGAAAGACACACTACCCTTTTCACCAAATATTCAAGTCAATTTGCTAAAAGATTATTTGTAACTGGTAATACCTGTAATATTGTAAATAAAGTCAACAGAAAAATAAGAATCAGGTTACAAACTATTTTTATAGATGTGTATCATTAAATAGGCAACATGGAGTAGGAAAGAGGGATCTGAAGTGAATTGGAATTTAGACCTAGCTTTACCTTCATTCTACTTTTGTGACTTGGTTGTATGATTTAACCTCTTTGGTCATCAGTTGTCAAATGTGTTTACTTCCAACTGAGCCATCTTCTAGCTATAATTTCCTAAAATCTTATTTCTATCAATTATATTAGATTTGGTATAAAATTTTTAAAAAGATCCAAAATAATCGACTAAAACAAGGTAAAATTTGTTTTTCTCACACATAAAAATTGAGAAGTAAGCAATCCAGGGCTGGTATAGAAGCCCTGCTTCACAAAGTCCTCAAGAACCCAAGCTCCTTACAGGCTTAGGATGTGGCTCTTATCCTTGTGATCTAAAATAGTGTCTAGAACTTGAGTCAGCAAGATGAAGAAAAAATAAGATAAGAGGCAAAGAGTGCACACTGGATACCTTTTAAGAAAGATTATTGGAAATTGCCATATCACTTTTACTAATATCCCATTGTCAGGCTCTGGGAACACAAAAATAAATAAGTCAGTCTTAGTACCTGTTCTCATAGGGCTTACAGTAGAATGGAGGTCATAATAAGTTATTATAAGTATGATGATTGCTATGTAAGAGAAAGAGCAGAGTGCTTTTGTAATTGTGACAGTTTATCCACCAAATTTTCTAGACTGTCTGGACAGGGGAAGAACTCGATATCTATTATCCATATATGTAGCAAAGACCAAAAAGGAGTTTTCTAGAACATTAACTAGTTCCTTTGGTCCTGCTTTTTTTTTTTAGCAATGCTGGAAAGTTCAGCAATTTTTCATGGAACTCTGAAAAATTATGGGCCAGTTTTTACCCTGAGAGTCTAGCATATTAAAATCTGTGTTCGTTTTAACATCTAACAGTAGAGCAATAATAGTGCCAGAGATTTAAGAATGGATTTCATTGAGTTTATATTTATGGAGGGAAGAGCCTTGGGAAAGATTACATCAAGAATTTTAGAACTGATTGGTCATTCTTGGTTATGTTGTATTGGTTATGTTGTATATCCTTCTTCGTTAAATACTATTCAATCAGAATTTGCTATTTTTGTTTCTGCTTTCTGTTAATATAATTTTCTTGTAACCTCAGCAAATGTATATTGTCATTAATGATTAACTACAAAGCAAGCTGTCTGCTACCTATAGTATTTATGTAGTCTCATACACATATACATATATGTGCATGAACATTATACAGAGAGTCACTCAATACTTATAATGTATTCAGAGAATAGAAAAGGAGCCTTTCAAAATAAAGCAGGTTTGACGGAGTTGCATGTATAGGAAGGTGTTAAACACTTATGTATGGAGTATAATTTTTTTAATAATGAAAGAAGTTCATTGCAATGTTCTTCAGATCACTTTCAGACAGGCTATTAACTTTCCTTTGGAAAAATTCTTATTTCTTTCCCATTACATTGTCAAGAGCCACGTGGGCCTAGAAAGCATTTAACCACTGTACTGGGTTTAATAGTGTTACCACAAAATTCATGTTCACCTTGCGCCCTCAGAATGTGACCTTATTTGGAAATAGGGTCTTTGTAGATGTAATTAGTTAAGATGAGGACATACTGGATTAGGAAGACCCCCTCCCCCAATAACTGGTGACGTTATAAAATGGCCATGTGAGGTTACAGAGACACTCAGGGAAGAACACCATGTTTAGACAGAGGTATTATTGGAGGGTTGCATTCACAAGCCAAAGAACACCAAGGATTTCTGACAAATAGCATACGGTAGGAGAGAAGCATGAAACAGATTCTCCCTCAGAACCTCCAGAAGACATCAACCCTGCCAACAACTGATTTTGGACTTCTAGCTAACAGAACTATGAGAGAATAAATTTCTTTTGTCTGCATATGACAGCTGGAACTGTTATGGTCATCTTGCAACCATGATGTGACAAGCCTGAGGACCAAACTAATTCTCTGAGAATGGCAGAGTAAAATTATGGAAAGACCCCAGGCTTATAATAAAATTTTGAAGCCACTAAATTAATTAACCATGCACTCATTCTACCCTTCATTCTCTTTTATATAAGATAACAAATTCTCTTATTCCTCACGCTTATTTTAGTTGGGTCTTCAGCTCTTTGCAGTCAAAAACATCCTGACAAGCCACCCCTCGTAAAAATGCAGAAGGGCAATACTTTAGCTTTATTTTATGTTAATTAGACTTTTTTTGCATTACTCTAAAAGCCTAACCACTGGGATAAAAAGACGAATAGAATTTAAACTGCATGAGAAGGAAAAAAAAACTCTCATACAAAATAACTTGAAGAAAGAAAAGATTATCATCTTCAGTCAAATGTTTTTGTGCAGATAACAATGACATCAGTGGTCTTGAATTATTTAATACTTTGATCCACAGTGTCATTTATGAACAATGTCTTTGCAGTTTAAGATTAGAAGCATATTAACTTTGCATTTCATTTACCTTGGTCACATAGTTTTCAATTATACGTTTTTCCACTTTGGCTATGCTTCAATTTCTCTTTCAATTGATTAAAACTTTTCTTTGCTGAACCTAAGTAAAATACAACAGAATACATGCAAAATACAAAAGTAGAGAAATAGAAATAAGTAAACCATCACCTCCAAAAAAATAATACACAATCTAAAACATTGGTCTTGCTATACAGAAAGTTAATAAAGCAAGTGAAAAGAGCTAAAAATGACCAGCAAACTATGGCAATAAAATTCGTGAATAGTTCTATGAGATGAAAAAATATATTAAAAAGTATTTTTCTCTGAGGTGAGGCTGTTATGACATTAATGGACATGGTGAATGAGTTTAGATGCTGAGTAAAAACTTGAAATAGTACTAAGGAAAAGCATAGTTCAGCAGCAAGGGCTGGAAAACTAGAAAGAGTATGTAAAATGGAGCCAAGGAGGAAGATGAGATCATAAAAAGCAATCTATTTGAGGTTCAGGTCTGAGATTTGTATAATTAAATTGAAAACTTTTCCATTTCAGGGACTGGAATTATGTTGAAATGAATTTTGATAAAACTCACCATTCAAACTTTATGAGTATGAGCCCATAATTGCTACCTATCCATTATATAGAATGTACCCACAGAATTGTGCTGGCCAAGTTAGTCATGACCCATTAGTATGTTTTTAGAACACTTAGATATATTAGTTGCCTGAACATTCAGGCAATGTTGTTCAAATGTACCTTAATCAGAATATTTCAATAGTTTCCTCTATTTCTAATTAAGCACTAAAACATTACAAACCACTTAAAACATTTCATAAAATGGATTTTAGTGAATTATGTTTCACTTATTCCAAAGGAATTTAGCAATAGCCTAAACTAAGACAGTGTTTGGTGCTATTTTTAATGTTAATGATGCTCCCCTTTAATAGAAATAAATATTGACTTGGTTATTTATTTATTCACTCTGCATTTATCAGCATTGCTCTGTGCAAAGCCCTGTATAGTAGGCCATGTGGAGAATATTCAGATTAATTGGGCAGAGATTCTGCCTGTTCTAACATCACAGTTTATTTAGGAAGATAAAGCACATACACAAATGACTATAACATGAGATAGGAAGTGGTAAATGCTAAAAGAGATGTGGATGTAAAATTCAAGGAAAGTGAGAGCATATTGCTATCAGAGAGGTACAGGAAAGGCTTTGTGGAGAATGCATTTAGTGGCAAATTCATTTCATCTTTCAAGAAAAATGTACTGGTAAGGTCCCAGCCCTCACAGAAGGTGCAGCCCAACATGGAAGGCAGACAACTAGCAAATGAAGATTTGAGAGTGGCGTGCTCTAGGGAAAGAGAAAGAGCTTGGTGAAATAAAGAAATAGAAATAGGGAAAATTAAATTCTGGTCAAGATCGCGGGGAAATATAAAATTACATCTGTGACTCATTTTTAAAAAATAGAAATAGAAATAGGGCCAATGTGGGCATAGTGTGATGAGGAAATGGGAGAATGTTAGGAGATGAAGTCAAAGGTAGGTAGGATTCAAATCATGAAAGACCACATAGGTTATAGGAGGAGTTTGGATTTTACTCTAAGTGCTTTGGGAAGCCACTAAGGGGTCAAGCAGGAGGATAACATAATCTGGTTTTCATTTTTAAAAGATCCATGTGGCTGCAGGGTGGAGAAGGGATTGTAGGGAGGTAAGAGTGAGAGCGGGAGGAATACCTCTCAGCAGGCAACGGAAAGAGTCCTGGTGAGCGATCACAGTGACTTAAATTTCATTGGTAGCCAAGGTAATAGAAGTAGGTAGATTCGAGACCTATTGTGAAGATAGAGCCAAAAGGACTTCCTGATGGATTGCACCTGGAATGTAAGGGGAGTTGAGGAATTAAAGATGACTCCTAGGCTTTTGGCTTATGAAATTTTCTTATGAAATTGAGAAGGCTTGCAGAGGGTCTGGAGCTGAAGGGAGAGATAAATAGCAATTCTAATTTGACCATGTTACGTTTAAGGTATCTATTGGACATCCAAGCGGAGATATCAAGTAGACAGCGTCAGAGCTGAGGTATAGACTTGTGAATCATTAGCATATGGATGTATTTAAAGCCATGGACCTGGATAAGATCAATAGGGAGAAAGTGTTGACAGACCGAGAACCAGGCCCTGGGGCACTTGAAAGATGGATAACATTTTAATAGGCAGAGATGAGAAGGGCATTTAACAGGAAGCAACAAAGTAAACAAAAGCTCAGAGACAGGAAATTGTGTAGCAGAAGTGGGGAAGCTCTCTGGTTTAGGGAAAGCATTTAATAGATACTAAATCCTAGATTTGGTCCACAGACTTCAGTGAAGAATTATGGAAGGTTTTTAAGCCTAGAGTGTTTCTGTTCCTGATAATGTCTGAGTGGCTACTGCATGACCATCCTTCCCTAGATAACAACTATAAACCCTGGACAAGATTTTTTTTTTTAAATCCTCCCTGACAACCCTGGAGAGCAAACAAGAGCAGGCAGATACTGAACGCGGTCAACAGATGAAGGACAGCAACAGCTTTTTGTGATTTTTCCATATTTATTTTATAGCTTTCTGCCTGAAGGCAAGTCTTAGACTTCATCAACCAGGGCAGCTAAACCCATCATCTTTTTGGCTTGAAGAATCAGAGGACAGAGTTTGGAGCAAGGTGGAGGGTGGAAATCTCTGAATGGAGAGAGACAGAAAGGGAGTACCTTAAGTTCTGTATTTAAACTTTGCCTAAATTTCTCATTAATCCTGGAAGTACACATGTACAGGGCAGACTCCAAGAAGCCCCAGTAAGGTTAAAAAATATCTAAACCAAGATTTCAGCTGCTGCCCACAATGAGGGAGACAGTTTGGAATTTGAGCTTAGCCAAGTTAACTGTGTGCAGAAACAAACAAAAAGTTCTTCTGGAGAAACCAAACAGGATCTACAATCTCTCAAACATGCCATTTACAATATTCAGGATACAATCCAAAATTATTAGACATATGAAAAAATAAGAAAACTTGACCCCTACTCAAGAGAAAAAATAATCAATGCAGAGAATCAATGGTGACAACCCAGATGTTAAAATAAGCAGACACAAAGAAAATATGCTTATAATGAATAAAACTGAAGCATGAACTCATCACTGTCTCTTGGAATAATGAATCTTAAATCAATGTATAAGATTAATTTGAGGATACAGAGACCAGAGATGAGAGAACAGTAAGGAACCTTTAAAGAGTGAATAGTTCTATAGATATAAAAAGAGGAAAGACAGCAAAACTTACTTTGAAAAATATCATCTGACTGACTATGGGAAGAAGTGAAAAGAATCAGAGATGACACTAAGGTTTCAAGTATGGTTAACTAAAAGAATGGTAGTACTACCAACAGGAATAGAAACATCAATAGAGGATATAAGTTTTGGATATTGGATGGCAAATTCAGCTTTTGAAATACTGAGCTTGAAGTAGTAACATGATATTGGAGTATCCAACAAGGAGTTCCAAATTCATCATAGAGCTATGCAAATATCAGAGTCAAGGCTGGGGAGAATGATTTGCAGTTGTTGAATATAGAAGTGATAATTCAAGTCTCTATGAGATTGGATTTAATTTCCAGGGAAGAATGCATAGAGTTAAAAGAGAAAATATGCATTAGATATCTATTGCTGCACAGCAAATCAAAAATGCTTAAGACAACAACAAACATTTTTTAACTCATAATTCTGTGGGTTAGCAACCTTGGCTAAGTTTAGCTGGACATTTATTCTGGTCTCTTATAGGTTCCCTTATGTATCTGCCATCAGCTGCCAAGTCAACTTTGCTGACAGTTGTTAGAATTTTGTTGAAATGGATTTTGATAAAATCAGCATTTGAATTTTATGAGTATGACTCCATAATTACTTCTATATCTGTTATATAGAATGTACATCTTTCAGGCCTCACCTGAGATGGTTTATCTCTGCTCTATATGCTCTCTTATCCTCTAATAATCTAACCTGGGTTTGTGCACATGGGTCCCAAGAGAGCAAGCAGAAATATGTAAGACTTCTTAAGGTTCAGTACTACGTCACTTCCATCTCATTCTATTGGCCAAAGCTGGTCTTCAGGCTGTCCCAGCTTCCAGTAGCAAAGAAATAAACTCCACACTTTGATGGGAGAAACTGCAAAGTCACATCACAAAGACACATGGGTATAGAATGGGGAATGATTTATGGCCATTTTGCAATCTACCACATAGTCAAAGAATTCTGGATTTGCATACCCATGTTCATAGCAGCATTATTCACAATAGCCTAATCAACAGTGGACAGGATAAACAAATTATGGTATATACATGCAGTAGAATATTATTCAGTCTTAAAAAGGGAGGCAATCTATACATTCTACACATGAATGAACCTTGAGGACACTATGCTAAGTGAAGTAAGCGAGTCACAAAAATATGAGTATGTTTCCATTTGTATAAGGTATCTGAAATAGTGAAGTTTATAGAAACAAGAAGTAGAATGGCAGTGGTCAAAGAAGAGAGGGAGGAATCTGAGTTGTTGTCTAATGGGTAAAGAGTTTCAATTTTGCAAGAGGAAAAAGTTCTAGAGATTGGTTGCACAATAGTGTGAATATACTTAATATTACTGACCTATACACTTTAAAATGCATAAGGTGCTAAATTTTATATTTTGTGTTAGTTATCACAATTAAAAATAAAATATTTTTTAAAAGATAGAACTTTGGACTATCTTTTTAAAAAGATGATCCCTCTCCCCATATTTGGGGAAGAAGAGGAAAAAGAGAACCAAAGGAAACAAATTTTCCCCAGCCTGGAACTAATGGAAACCTATCTAGCAAGAGGGATTTTGAAAATGATTCTCTACTTGTCTTTAAGGACCACTGTCAGATAAAGGATTCTAGAAGTTAGCCTTTCCTCCATGTAGAAAAGAAAAAAAATCTCTTCTGTCCAGGATTCTAGGGTTCACATAATTTCTCCAATTATTCAGGCTCATAATACCACGATTGAAATTCCAACCCCAAACCCACCTTCTTTTCTCATTCATGCCAGCCCCATCTCCTGATCCTGAACCTCAATTCTTATCTCTTGGCCTCACATCAAATTGAAAATTCCTTGTTAATTATATAGTCTGCTTCCAATCCTTTTTAGAAGAACCACAGCCTTAGGCTGCCAGAGAGCAGACATCCCTTGCAAGTGATACATACCTAGAATGGTTCTAAAGTTCTGCTGCACTCAAGGATCGTTTTGCTGCAGGCTATCCTTTTGCTGCCAGAGAAGAAACAACCCTTCTGCCATTCCAGATGTACACATTTTCCTGTTTCTGCCTTGCTCTCTGCTTGTTCACTCATTACATTCAGTATGTCTTATAGCCAGAGTTGGAGCCCTCCTTCTCACCTGAAACTGCTGTCGATGTTCAAGTCAGAAAATGGTCATCCCAAGAGCTGAATGGGATACCAAAGTGCAGTAAAATTTAAAAATCACCAAAATTCCATTTATAATCAATTTTCACAATTGTCACAAAAGTATATTTACAATTGGCTTGTTCAAATCAGGATCCATGCAGTATATCTTGTTGTCCCCTTTCATGTAAAGCATTACCCACTCCCTCTTTCTATTCATTTCATTGATTTATTGTAGAAACTGGATCAACTAAACCTAGAGAAGATACCACATTCTATACATTTGTCTACTCACTTGCTTCTGGTATCATTTAATTTCTTTCTCTAGCTCCTTTTTTTCCCCAAAACAGAAGTTAGCTCTAGAGCAGCATTGTCCAATAGAACTCTGTGTCACAGTGGAATGGTCTATAACATGCACTGACGCTGTAGCCACTAGCTACAGGTGAAAATTTACACTTGAAATGTGATTAGTGGGACTGAGGAACCGAATTTTTAATTTTTATTTTAGTTAATTTAAATTTAAATAGTCACATGTGACAAATGGCTACCATATTGGACAGTGCAGCTCTAGAGGCTTCGCTGAATTTCACTTCAGGATTTTAGAAAGAATACTTCATAGGTAGTACTATATGCTTCCTATTGCATGACATAAGAGGCTTATAGTGTTTAATTGTTTCACCTTTTTTGATGCTAAAATTCATCAGTGAGTTCAGGTAGTACTACCCTAATCCTTCTAATTTCAAGTTTCCTCATCCAGCTTTTATCTAATGGCTTCATTCATTTATAATTGTTGCCTGAATCAGTTCTTTCCTTATAGATTTTAAAAGTTTCTTTTATTATGTTCTTCTAAGTCTATTATTCCTTCTACATTTTTAAGCCAGAATTTTTCTATAAAGAACTTCCACCAACTAATATTATATGGTTGGCCTAAAATACGGTTTATACAAGAAAGGTCATGATAAATTCTTGATTATTTCTCTTTAATTGCCATTGAAGGCTGGGGGAAAGGGCTTGCATCTTGTATCTGTGCAAAGGTATTGGTATTTTCTCCTGAGCCAAGGAAAGCTGTTGTGGGTTTTAAGCAAGGGATGAATACAATTTTAGGAATCACCCTGTAGCCATAGTGTGAAGAATGGGTGAAAGTCAGGAAGTTTCTAAAGGGATCTGTTATATTGTAGGCTAGAAATTATGAGGGCCTGAAATCCAGTGGAGGTGATGGAGTAGGAGAGTTTGACAGAATCCAGATTAGAAAACAGAATCAACTGTTAAGTAATGTAGGAGATTGGGGTAAGAGGGAGTATGGTAGGATGACAGGATGAACCCCAGATTTCTAATTTGATGATCTAAGTAATAATGCCCCAAACCACTTTGAGAAATATAGAAAGAGAAGTAGAGAGAAGTTACTGTCTAAATGAAAAACTAAATTGGCCCAAACATGGACCTCTCAGACAGAAGGAAAGATTTAGGAAGCTACAGCATATTTTTTTTCACTTTAGTCTAATAAATGATAGTGAGTGCATACTATACTATGGGGAAATTGCTTATATAGAATAGCATGGATTCCAGAGATCTATAAATAAAAATAAGAAGAATAAGGTTTAAATGGTCAGGAGATAATAAACAATTGCTTTCTGATGATAAAAAAAGTTAAAAATAAAAGTCAGGGATATTTTATTAGCATTAAGTGTTTCACCTGAAGAAATTAAATTCTAGGCTCTATTTCTATCCATTTTTAAACATATTCCAAATTCCTCTCTATCATTATTTTTCCCTATTGCTTACAGAGATATACCTACTATTTTAGGATCAATAGTAGCTACAGTGATTTCAGAAAGGAAAAATGCTATGCAAGTATATAAGCAAAAATCTTCTCAGTGGTTGTAATAGTTTGCTAGAACTGCCATAATAAAGTACTACAAACTGGGTGGCTTAAAACAACAGAAATTTGTTGCTCACAGTTCTAGGGGCCAGAAGTCAAAAATCAAGGTTGAAGCAAGTCTATGCTCCCTTTGAAACCTGAAGAGGAATCTTTCCTTGCTTCTTCCTAACTCCCTGCCTCTTCTTCACTTCTGATGGCTTGCCAGGAATCCTTGGCACTCTTTGGCTTGTATATCCATCATTCCAATTCTCTATCTTCACATAGCCATCTTCTTATAAGGTCACCAGTCATATTGGATTGGGGGCCCACTCTGTTCAAGTGTGACCTCATCTTATCTAATTATATCTACAATGACCCTGTTTCCAAATAAGGTCACATTCTTAGGTACTGAGGGTTAGGACTGCTATGGCAGGACATAATTCAATCCATAACAGTAGTCTAAAGACTCATGATGAACTATGGAAAAGAAAGTTTTCATTTGAAAATTATCTCTTTTAGCATCCTTTCAAAAGCCTTATATTGCTCTTTGGAGGAACTGAATTTTTTCTTTTTTTTTTTCAAAATGACATTCACAGTCTCTTGCTTTCTCCACCAAAGTGAAATAAAATAAAGGCTAAGAAAGTGATATGACATGCAGATCAATTTTAAAAAGATACTTTTAAGTACTTAGTTGTACTTTATGATACATTTTCCCAAAGCATTTTCCTGAAATTTTTTGAAAGAATTAATTACAGTGAAAAACATTCACTCTTTATCAGAATAAAATACTAGTTTTGCTAATAATACCTTTTATTAGAATGAAACAAGATAATGTATATAAACCATTTAACAGTTTGCAAGTACTCAATAGCTGTTAAATGCTATTAATATATATTTAGTATTCTTAGGAGTGTAATAATGATTAAAGAAACCAATACATGCGAAACTCTTATAATACTGCCTGACACATAGTGTGTACTCAAAAAATATCTAGCTGTTACTGTCAACATCACTATCATTATATAAGACAGTAAAGTGTCCAAAACTGCCAATGCTACTTCCACTTGATTTAGTCTTGCTTACACATGAACTCAGCATTTGTGTATACATTCCTTAGGTGGAGTTCCTTAAAATTTAATTTAATAGAATTAATAGAATCCATCTCTTATTTAGCAGGCAATTGTGAGTTATTTCAATTTTATTTCTTTTTTAATAAAGGAATTCCTTAATAGTTATACCATTCAAAGTATTTATTTTCTGGTTACTAGAAACGTGACTTAAAAATAAGCTACTGAAATCATAATCAATGTGTCATTTAATGAAAATGTACTTCATTAACAAATATGATATTATTAATCTACAGCCAGTTTTTCCAGCAACAGACCTGACTTGGCGTTGCCTCATACACACAATTTTGTGATTAAAGCTGAAGATTTCCTAAGCACAGAGATTTTGGGTTCAGTTTATGGTCAAGGAATAGGGTTCCATTTGATTCCATAGCTTTCCCAAGTCATTTCCCCAACAGAGATCTGATTATGGGCTAGTCTTAAATGCAAGTCACTAAAAAAGTCAGGATATTTTTTGAATTATCTTTTCTAGCTGCAGACTCAAATCTACATTCAAAAGCACAAATATAGACTTTAAAAAAAACATAACCACAATAACAGCCATGTTCTAAAACAACAGTTCCATAAAGTTTTTGGGGTTTTTTGCACAGTGATCAGTAGGAACTGGTGGTCCCTGGGTTTCTGCTTCAAAATGGTTTGTGGACTGAAAAAATTTGAGAACTACTGCTCTAACCAACCAAACTAAATTGATAGTTATAAAATGGGAATGTTTATCCTCTGAAGAAATACTGTATACTATGATTTTTGATTAATATTATGGCAGCCATGTTAATAGCAGTTTGAAAATGAAATTTTAATGTATTATCTCTCTCTTATGAATAAGTGTTTATAAACAAGAACATTTAGTAGGTCTTTTCCATCCTAGTAAAATGAAAACTGAAGAAAAACGGTAGCTTATTAAAGCTCCAAGAATGGCTACTCAGTTCCTTGTCAAGTCTCAAAGCCCCATAATTCTTTCCCTTCAAACAACTCTGAAACGAAATGACACCTCTAAGGAGTAAACATTTTGGAAACCAATAAAAGAAAACATTAAAGCATGTCTGACACAGACCTCTCCTCCATACTTCCCTGTTCCTCCCATCATCCCAACATAAGTATGAGTCAGATAATGTTAACTTTGAATCATACATTTGTTAGTTTCTTTTGAGCATTACATAAACAAAGTTTTGATCATAGCCTATGAGGCAATTGACCTGTAATCATTTTCATTTCAACATATGTGGCTTGAAAAACAGAACAGTAAGTTACTCTACATGCTTTTTGTTGAATTCCACAGGAAATTACTCAGTATTATTTTTGTGTGTGTGATACAAGAATGCCTTAAAGAAATAGATTGTACCATAATAAAATGCTCACACAACAAATGGAAAGAAATAACTTTCAAGAGTGAAGTATTCTAATTACATTATGCATGCAGGAATACTCCCTTTCTAAAGTCAATAACAGTAGTTCCATTTATTGAATTCTTCCTATGTGGCAGACACTGTGCTTAATGTTTTACAGACATTATCTCCACTTAATCTTCCCAACATTGTACAAGGTGGTTATTATTATTCTTATTTTCAGGTGAGGAAAACAAAGCATGGTCCACAAATATTTATTGAGCAACTACTCTGTGCCAGACCCTGTTCTATGCCTTCAAGTTGAAGCTTAGAGATGTAAAGAAGGAAACTGGAGTTTGGACACAGGCCTTGCTCTGCTTTTATCATGATCCCATACTGCCTAACTAGGAAAAATGTTAAAGTAAACATTTCAAGTGTTTATATCATAGAATGTCTTCTTCTTAGTTCCTTATAGATTTTATTAGCATTTTGCATCATATGCAACTCATATCTGAAGAACCTAAAGAAGATCCTTACACTTTCCAAAATTTGAATACTCTCAAATAGATGTAGAAATTCTTTTTGTCTCTTGAGATGTGTATCAATCAGGAAAATATCCTTAATAATTTTTTATTTGAAAAATTCTAAAGAAAAAACAAAATTTATATACGTAAAAGATATGTTACCACATATTTTATTTCATTGTTATCTTGTATGAGATAAAATTTCCGCCTAAGCTTTTTCTTTTTCTCTGGAAAGAAATAGTTTCTAGTAATTTCTTATTGTATGAGAAATAAATATGCTTCAGATCATGTAAAGAGAAAAAGCTTTTTAAGAGGTGGTGATGATTAGATTTTATGGGTTTTATATAGTAGTGACAAACCTATATGTAGAAGAGCTGTCGATTTTGGATGTATGTGAGGTAGAGATTGTCCATGAGCCATAGTTAGTCATCTTGTAACTTTTTCAGACTGATGTAACTCCATTTTTTGAACAAATGTTATTTTGTCAAGTAAATGCCCATTTAAACTTGTACGCAAAGGTTATAATTATAGCAGGAAATTGTTGAGGACAGAGGAGGTTAAATCTGGTTCCCCTGTCATACATCAGGAATGATTTCTTGGAAATCTAGTCCATATTTTCAACTGAGGTTTGCTGCTTCCCTTTGCTGTAGTTTCAAGTAATAACTTTCCAATATTTTGGTTCTGACTGAGAGATTTATGTGTGTTGAGGGGTGGGGCATAGAATCAGTAGGTAACGGAATCAGCCTTTCTGCTGATTTTGCACCCAGGAGCCCAAAAGGACATTATAATGTGAGGATATCACATTTTAGGAATACTTGTAAGAATACTTAAAAGGAAAAAGAAAGAATACATAAAAGGCTCAGTGTTAAAGGAGAGTTCTAAAGCAGTAGTGTCCTATAGAACTGTAATGCCAATCTTGACAAGTAAGCCACATATGTAAGTGTACATCTTATAGTAGCCATTTAAAATGTAGAAAAAAAAAAGGTGGAATTAATTTTAAGGAAATATTTTATTTAACTCAGTATATTCAAAATATCATTTCACTATGTAGTCAACATAAAAAAATTATTAAAGAGATACTTTACATTCTATTTTGTACTAAATCTGTGAAATCTGGTGCAACTTTATATTTTATAGTACATCTCAATTGCTACCAGCCAACTTTAAGTGCTCAAGAGCCATGTGTGGCTCGTGTCTACCTGTTAGCCTGCACATGAACTCTAGAGGCAGCTAGCTATTCTTTGAATAACTACATTTAGAGTTTTTCTTTCTTAAACAGGAAAAAAAAATAATCTTGCTCAGGGCACTATTAGCTTCTGTGTTCAAATAACTCCTTTTGCTGCCACCTACAAGAATAATTCCCCAGCCTCATTTTATTTCCTCAAATTCTCCCAGCCAAAGAGAATGGTTGCACCACTCTCAGATTTAATAGAAGAAAATAAATGAAAAAGGTTTATTATTAACCAAAAGAAAAAATTCTCCTTCTTTGGGAACAAAAGGAAGGATAAGTGTTTTTTCTAAATCAGTTCACAAATACTTACCAAGTTGATCCTATGCCTAAGACAGCTGTGCTAGTGGTACTTTTAGCCCATTGTTAACAGTGTTTGCAATGCTTAATTCCTGCAATGTGAACACAGTTCACATTACTTTTGCTGATCAATTAACTTTGTTTTAAAAGTTATTCCTCTAGTTCTCAATGTAAAAAGAAATGAATAGAAGCTGATACTGAAATCAACTTTTCAATATACAAACAATTTGATTTATTTCAAAAAGGTTAGTTCATTCTTTGAATGGAGTAATTAGCACTGGACTGTGTTAGATACATAACGGTTTCTTTCAACTACCTATGTTTTTACTAACTCAAGAATGTTAATAGGAATAATTGATCACTGTTTGGGGGGCAATTTACCTTAAACTAACCAAATTGACCAACTTCTTTTCTGTATAAGGAATTATGTGGCTTCGCAATGTAAATGAAAGATAAATTAGGCACTTTGTACATAAATGCAAAACAATACACAAAGCCTTATCTTCAAACTTTTGCAAGCTAGTTTTACGTCAGGAATTACGGAGACGGTGCTGCTAAATTATCTGAGTTAGGATCTGGGTTGGATTTGCAGCCCTTGAATCAAGCATGTCAGGGGAGATGACAAAATCACGAGCTAAATCCTCCTCATCCCCAAAACACGCGGAGCCTGCCCACATGTTGCTCAATCCTGAGCTGTCCCCCTGAGTCCAAGGCTGCGGGAGAGGGCACACAGCGAGGATTTCCGGCTGCCTCCTTGGGTTTCCTAAACAGATGGAGCCTCTTCAGGTGGCCTGTGCCAAGGAGCGGGCCGGCAAAGGCCGCAGAAAGAGCCCAATACTTGATTCTCTCGGGCCCAGCAAGAATCCTTGCACCGCTCGCGCAGCCCCTGGACTGCTAGGTGTGTGGCTCTAATCTCATCCTCACACCTGCGTTCGGGAGGAAGGCTAGGGTTCTCCAGGTGTCTGTGTTCTGGGATGATGAAACAGAGCTGTTAAAAGGCGTGTTCTAGGAGCGCAGTGGGGGACGCGCTGTGGTTGCGGGGCGTAGGAGGCTCGGGACTCCCTGGCCGAGGCCTGAGGGGATGAAGGCACTCGCCGGCCTGGAGAGTTTACTTTTTTCCTTCTCTTTGTAGGGTTATTAGCCAGTGGCTGCCGTACCTTTCCACTGAGCCCAGAGACTTTTACACAATTCTGCCCGGGTGCAGTGAGTTTGCCACGCCACCTGGAGCGGGGCTCACGGAGTCGCATCCCCAATCCAAGTGGGTCCTCCCAGGACCCACTCCAGACGCCCAGGCCTCTCCCCACACGCTCTCCTCGTCATCTTGGGCGCCGACGCAGTCTGGGGATTGGGTTTCTTCAACCCAGGGCTTCCCTATCTCGGGCAGGAGGAGGAGTTAAACTTCTCCCTCTCCCTCCTCCACGCACGGCCTTGCTGATTTTTTTAATCTAATCTTTTATTTAAAGTCAACAGAGGAGCAGGAACCCCGGACTCCTGCCAATAAGATATTTTAGAACAATTCCCCAACGTCTGCCGAGAGTCTCGGGAAGCCTTAAGGAACCTTCTTGTTTTCTCCTTTGTGAAGATTTAGGCAGCCAGAAGTGGGGGGCTTTAAGGGTAGAGGCTGAAGCCTGAGGGCTCTGAGGACTTGGCGGGGGTCGGGGCAGTGGGGCAGCGGGGAGAGAACGATTCGTGCGAGACGAATGAATTCAAAATAGTAAAAATATAACACAGGATCGTTAATATGGAGAACCTTAAATCAAACCGAGAGCCGAACCCCGAGGGAGCTCCCAGGCACGAAGCCTTCAGTGTTCCCATCGTGAGGGGTGTGGGGGGGCAGGTGAATGCACAGCGTGTGATCGTGGGGTGGACGGGTCCCGGACATTATGGGGTGTGCCCACAGACTCGGCGCGCCCACACGCACTCACGTAGGAGTTAGGCCGAAAAGACACCCACGCCCGCTCCCCGGGTCTTTGGCACCGGACTGTGCGCCCTGAGCCTCTCTCATCTCCCTCCGCAGTTGGGTGGGGACCACTGTTCGCTACATCCCCAAGGAGCCTCCAACCTGCTTGGACCCATGATAGTTAAAGGCTCCCAGCGTTTCGCCCCTCCTGCCTTTCTCTCGCCTCTTTCCCCAGCCTCCCGCTGACGCCCCCAGGTTTCTGGGGCTCGCCCTTCCTGAAAGTAGGCGAGGCCCAGAAGCTGAGGCTGGGGCGAGGAAGGAGGGAGGAGCAAAGCGTGGCGGCCGGGGGCGTGTCTTCACAAGCCCCGCCCCCGGGTGTGCGCGCGGTGGCGGCGGTGGCTAAAGCTCGCTCTGAGAGACAGGTATCGCTTAGGCGCCATGTTGTGAGCGGAAGTGGGGGAGCGCGCGGCGGCCACTGTTCTACTGGGAGCGGGCGCGGGAACCCGCGGCAGGGGGCGGAGTTGTAGTCTCCGCGGCGGAAGGAGGAGAGGAAGAAAGGGGCGAGACCGGGTGCCGGGCAGCGGCGCGAGGCTCTCGCTTGGCGCGCGGGCGTCTCCAGCGGGCGCGCGGTGTTCGAGGGTCGGTGTCGGACGCCGAGCCCTCTCCCGGGCAGCCGCTGCTGCTGTTGCTACAGCTGCTGCCGCCACCACCACCGCCGCCGCCGCCGCTGCTGCTGCTGCTGCTGCTGCTGGTGCTGCTGCCGCCGCCGCTGCCGTGGGGCTCGGGCGGCGACTGAGTGGGGACGGCCGCGGGGCGGGCGGGGAGGGAGGAGGCGGTGAAGGCGGCGGGCCGGGGGGGGAAGATGCCGCTGGCGCAGCTGGCGGACCCGTGGCAGAAGATGGCTGTGGAGAGCCCATCCGACAGTGCGGAGGTGAGTGCAGCCCGGCGACCGGGGCCGGCGCGCCCTCCCCTCGCCCCCGCGGGCTGGCTCCCCTCCCCAGAGCCGGCCACTTGGCCCCTTCCTCTGCCGCTCGCGTCTCCCCTCGCTCCAGGATTCCTGTTCGGGTCGTTGAGGTTGGTCTGTTTGCCCTTCTGCTCCTCCCTCCCGCACCCCCACCTCCCCTCCCTCGCTCGGGGGGCTGTGGTGTGGTGGCGCGTGGGGTTTGGAGTGGGCGCTGGGGCTTTGCAAGAAGCTGATTTTAATCAACTTTGCGTGGGGGAAGCGGGAGGCGGAGCGGGGGCCGGCGAAGAGTTGGGAAGTTTGGCCCTGCCTGGATGGGGCTTCTGTGGACCCCAGTGGCTTTGAGGGATGAGCGAGGGATGTGGATTGGGTTCACTAGGGAGCGGGGACTCTCGAGCCCGGCCCGGGGACCGCGTTGCTTCGGAGAGACGGACGAGCGGGGATAAGAACGGCCCAGGGCAGGGGTGGCGATCCATGGGGTCGGGTTAGGGGTACAGGACAGCCAAGGGTTTATGCCTCCCATCTGCCGCAGCGGTTTCTGCTGTTGCAAAGGAGAAAGTGGAAGCCTGAGGTCCTCCATTCCCGCCCCCCTCCACCCCCGATTCTCAGATCGCTGAGCTCGAGGACCCGGTCCCTGCGAGTTTAACTTGAGTTTCCTGTCCCTGGAGGTGAGAGGATGATATTCAAGGAGATGAGCGGCCGCCGTAAAAGGGCTTTCGTGTTTTCCTTGCCCGAGATCTGGTGACCGTCCCTGAGACAACCACCCGAGTGCCAAAAACCCAAATATACCCAAACAGGGCAAAACAGATTTCCCCGGACACACCAGAGCACCGAGCTTTACTCCGCCGCCCCAGTCCCAGAACCAACTCGGGGTCTGCGAAAATAACCCAGACAAGACCCATTCTCCGAGTGGAAAATCAATTCCTGATGGTAGCGCGTCTGTGATTCTTCCTTCTTGACTTTTTGCTGTCTTCTATCCCCGCAGCGGACTTTGGGGGATTACAGGATGATAGGCTGCGTGTGTGTAATAGTTACTGAGTGAGTGACCCCATTTCTGGAAAGCATGACTGAAACGCGGGGGTGGAATGGGGCAGGCTCTGATGAGTGGTGTACTTGGCGGCAGCCACTGCCCTGCCAGCCTCCGCAGTGTGAGAGGTGGATAGGGTTACTGGTTACGTCAGTAAGACCCAGGCTCAGTTTGATCTGAGATGCGGGACACTTGCATTCTCGGGTGTAACGGAGGGGGAGGGGGATCAATTCAAATCGCTTTTCAGTTTTTTCCTAGTCACCACCATTGCTGTATAAAATGTTTACTTGCGCTGCTTAACGCAACCAGAGTTGTAATTCTGCTTACGATTGACGCTTAGTATTTTGCGACTTGGATCGTATTTTTAAACCTAAACTAAACGCTGCTCTTCAATAGAAAAAAAAAACATTGATATATGTTACCTATTTTTTAAAATAAATTTATGTTTTTAAGATTGGCAGAATTACGAGAATTTCATTTAAAATTATGTTAGCCAGACTAATACTATAATTTTATAAGAAAATCATATTTAGAATGTTTAATCATCCTTTGAATGGATAGTGTGAAGAATAGTAGTTCAAGGGGCTCTTTTCATTTTTTTCCCTTAGAATTTTTTCCTGTTAAATAATATAGTTAAAAGATTAATAAAATGTGTTCTCAAAGTGCTAACCTTGTGGAAAGAAATTGCATTTGCTTTGCAGCTGATTTTTAGATGCAAACATTAACATTTACAACTCATAATCAGTTCACATTTCTGTTTGGCACGTATCAATGTGTAAAAAAAAATCACTTGAAATTCCACCTTATCCTTTTCCTGTTTAGCATGTGTTTGGATAAAGAAGCCACAAAACTGATATTTATTTAGCACTTACTATATGCCAGATACTATGCTACATACTGTTTCATTTTATCCTCCCTATAACCCAACAGAGTAGGATTTGGTTCCCATTGTTACAGATTAAGAAACTGAATCTCAGAAGTTAAGGGCACAAAGATTATAAATAGTAAATGGCAGAGCCGTAATTCAAAGCCAGGTGGATATAAGTCATGTGCTTTGCTTTATATTAGGATAGCTGCTTCAAATCCTTTGTGGAAAAATTCAGGGTATAAATAAATAAGCCAGTAGTTAGAGGTCATGTATTTTTCAGAAACAATTATGGTATTATAAGAGGTCTCATTTATTAAAGCCTAGTTATTTCAGTTACTGTCATGGTTTCCAGAACCTGGCAGTTAGTATTACACAATTTGCTATTTTGAAAGAATTTTCTTGATATTCTAACATGAAGTATGTCAAACAGAGTCAGTGTTGCCTAGAATTGTTAAAAGTAGATTTTAACACATTGCCTTTAGATATTTTTTTTGCCTTTGGTTGTTCAGCTGTTTCAAATAAATTACTTCTGATACAAATTCTAAAATATTGAAGCCAGTAAGAAAAAGGCTGAGAATTTTCATTCAGAAGTCTAATATTGGACCTAATATTATATCTACTATTATACCATCTCCTCCCCAGTAAATTATTAGAATAATTGTATTTTAACAGAGTAAAATCATTTTTTAAAAAAAACAGTCATTTACTTGCATAAATACATCAAAATTTTTCTCTCCAGGCTAAAAGATTTCAGGGCTATTCTCTATAGGAATTTATAGTTATGGTCTCATCCCAAGTGGAACTCTTGAAAGCAGAAACTTGTTTTTTTTTTTTTTCCTGTATCCTCAGCACTTAACACAGTGCCTGGCACATACAGATTACGGACCCAGTAGATGTCCCCTGAATGAATTATAAAGGTCAAGAATAGAATGATTATTAATCTTATCTCTGTTCGTATCATCTTAATCTTACATTGAAGTAAGACCTAAGTACTTCACCAAAAGTACAGGCAGTTTCTTCATTTTTTTACATGGCCTTCCTTAAGACCTCACATGGGTCTCATGGTGCTCAAAACAAAACAAAAAAAAACCTTGTGGTTGAACTCAAACATGGGTCAGAACATGATAGGTTAGAACAAGGTCGAATGTCTAAAGAAGCAAATTTAGGATAATAAAGGAAGTACTGTGTAAGCAAAGTCAAGATTAGTACAAGATTAAAAACGAAATAGCTTCCCAAATTGTTCAGGTGAATTCAAAACTCTTTAATGAGTTATTTAAAGATGCTAGTATGTTCTTGAATATTTTATTGTTCAGGAGGTAGATTTCAAAGAATTGTGGCTACTCTGTTCTACAAATTCTTTGCCACTGCTGTCAGGGACAACATTTACTAGATCATAAGCATTCCCTAAAGTGACACTTTTTTTCTCAGTTTCGGTAGAGTAAGGATAAATGATAGTAAGGCTAAATATGAACAGTTTTCAAAAATAAAATTAGAGAGGTTATTTTTGCTTTATAGAAATGTGTTGTATAAAAATAGCCACCTTGAATTCCTTTAAATAACAGGTACCCATAATGCATTGAAGAATAGTAACTACATAAATATTTTATAAAAAAATGAAACCCTAGTGTTGAAAACCATCTTCACTGAATGTGCAGCCATTTTTAACCTCAGATTATATTGGATTCTGTAGTATTTCTACTGTATGAATATTAGGTTTCTTATATTTCGTTTATAGGACAAAATTTTAAAAGTCTGATCATTGATTTTGCAAAAAAAAATGTTTTATTAAGTTTCTTTTCCTTTTCCTGTTTCATTTTTACCACCTTTCAGGTTTTTTTCTTTCCCCCAAGTGAAGATCTGAGGAGAGGACAGGTATTGTTACATGTCAACTGTCAAGTAACTGTGACACATTACTGAACACTTCATTGTTTTCAGTGATTATAATGTAGGATGTCAGTCTTTGTCAAACTAAAATTTAGGAAAGTTTTCTTTATTTTGGTATCTTGATCCTGTACTAATGGAGTTGATCCAAAATGGGAAACTTCCTTGGTACATTTAAATTTTAAGATAAAGAGGTAAACTTATCTAATTAAAGAAAGAAGTATAGGCATACTGCCTTTTCTTTTGTATGTTTCTGAAAATCACAATGAGTATGTCCTGTTTTTATATAAGAAGAATGGCATAATTGACATATGTACTCTTAACCAAGGACATGACATTCAGTAAATTATAGAATGATCAAAAATATAGCAGATCATTTATCAGAAGTCCGAATTGCAAAAGAATTGTCCTAAAGATTTAAAAAAAAATTTATCATCCACTAAAAAATTTATACTGTGTTATCATTGACAAGATTTGCTCTAGAGTTCTAGGGACATGTGATCTGCCACACTGTGAATGATGGGTTGATATAAAGTGGCCCAGTTCTCTAGTGCAGACTGGATGCTTTAGACCCAGTAGTTCAGATTACAGTGTGTGACAGTGGCATCTTGGTGTGGTCTCTTCTTGGTAATGCATGAGTTTGATGGCGCACAGTTGTGTATGTGTTTTGGTGGATAACAAATTCTAAAGCATTGTAATGCAATTGTGCAAATATATATATATATATATATATATATATATATATATATATATATATATATATGTTGCACATCTCATTTCCCAATTCACATAATAGGGAAAAAAAGCAGCTGCATTTTAATACTTGGCATTAGATGTCCCCCCATCGGAGTTGATTGTTTCCTGTATCAGTAATCTGGAACATTATCAGATCTCAGATATTCCACTTTGTCAGTTTAATATCAAATAACATAAAAGCAAAGATAAAACACCTGTAAATCTTAATCGTTAAGTAAAATGTGTCAAGTGAACAAAACAAATATACCATATACATTTTATAAAACAGATTCAGGGTAAAATATATCCAATATATCCATATAGAGCATAACTATTTAATACATTTGGCTTTATTTTAAGGAAATACATTAGTTAAGAGCAATTAAATATTTCAATTTATTTATCTCCTTAAAATTTGGAAGGCACTTTGTGGGATAATTTGGATGTATGGCAAAGTGTTAAAGAACATGAGCTTTGAAGTCCTAAAGACCTGGGTTTGAGTCCTGGCTCTGCCACTTAATAACTTTGTAACTTTATGCAAGTTATTTAATGTCTCTATGCTGCAACATCCTAATCTGTAAAATAGGGATAGAAATAATATCTACTTTATGGTGATGTGGTGAGAATTAAATGAAATGATAATATATGTAAAGCACTTGATTCAGTACATGGTTTAAGTGTTTAATAAATAATAGTTATAATGAATCATCTCTCTAACAGAACTGTCTGAGGAAGTTCTTTGTTTTTCCTCTGTGGTAATTTTTTTCAGAATCAAGCAGAACAATTAAAAATGATTCGTTTGATTGATCTGTTTAAAAAGAGCCATTATAACATCTGAATATAATTACAAGGGTAAGGTGAACAGAAATCTCTTCAATTTTGTCCTTTTTTGTATTATTCCCCTCTTCATTATTGTCTTTAAAGGGGGAAAACAGATAAAGAACATTTTGAAGAATATGTGTGGAAGAAGGAAGAAAGGAAAGTACGTTCACATTTCAACATTGCTCAAATTGGAAGGCATCTCCCAGTCCATGGCATGTCCTTGTTTAATTAGCAGTGGGGTTTTCCCTGAGCAATATATAAGAGAAATAGTGTGTCTTATACATGATGGTTGCCATATAATCAATTGAATATGGTGTATTCTGTATGTCAACTTCTTAAAGAAAGTGTGTCCCTAAAGAAATGGATAAAGTCAACATATAGTGTCAGTGGGTAGAGTTTTAACTTTCTAAAGCATATCAAAACAAAATGTGTATGCCTTTTTATATTTTAGAATCAATTAGTTCTGTTAATTTCATTCATAGGGACAAATTAATGTGGCACACGTCCCTCCCCATTACTCTAAACACATTTGTTTTGGTTTTTTGAATATGCCATAAGTAACTGGGTTTTCCTGTCTAGAAATATAATCCTTTGGATTTGGTCTATTAGGTGGTATTGATACTTAAGGAACTTTAAATAGTAATACAGTATTTTAACTGAGAAGTCTCTGGACATGTTACAGGTGTATCTGTGCTCCAACAGCCATCTTTCCTCTCCAAAAAAAAAAAAAAAGAGCATAGCATGATCAAATAAATTTGTGAATTGTGGAGTTAAACAAGATTTGACTAGTGTCTTTACTGCATAACTTCTCAGAACTTTTGAGATGATGTTGCACATGATAAATATGCAAAAAGAATATAGCCCACCGCATTTGAGACTTGATGTCAGAGGACACAAATGTTTTGCAGGACAGTTTTGGAAAGCTGGTAGCTACAGTAATATGATCGGTATTGCCTGGAAATTGCTGTTATGTTTAATTGACATCAAAGCTTTTTCTTTAACTGTCAAGCGTTTTTGTTTCATTTTAAATTGAAATATTTTTTAATTAAGTTGTATAAGTTTCTATCTTAATAGTGGACTAAAATTTTAAATATAATTTAAATAAAAGTTTAAACTCTTTATTCAGTATTCTGAAAATGGCCATACTTTACCTTAATATCAAGCTAATTGTCCCTACTAAATGGCCCATACTACTCATTCTGTAACTTCTAATATTCATAATTTTCAAAGAGTCTATTTTAGGAGTTGCTACTTTATGCTGCTTTCAATATGTCTACTTCTCCCCCTTCTTTTTTAATTAATTGCTTCTGATTTTCAGTTACTAGAAAACAGATAGCTAAGGTTAATGATATTATGATGCAGCCATTTTTAACTTTGGGATGTTGTTACTTAATCTTTTTAAAAAATTATGCTTACAGTTTACCAAACAATGTAAAATAGTGTCCTCACTCTTTTACTTATCTCTGCCCATCATATACACATACCTCTGGAGTTGGGGTATTTAATGGGCATATTACCTACTAATAAACAGTGATTTTATGATTCAACATACCTTAACAAAATGGTTCAGTTACTGGCATTACCTACTGTGCATATTTACCTTCCTCTCCTGAGGGTGTCAGCTAGAAAAGAAAGTGAATGAACTTAAAAAAACAGGCAGCTACAAGATTAAAAGTTAGCCTACTGCCCCACCTGCAGTCAGGTCTCCACATTGTCTTTTAAGTTTGTTTTTGTGTGTGTGGTCCCCCCCCCCATGAAATAGTGCTAGTTTCCTGAATATTAGATAGCCTACACTTACGTGTAAATCTAAAATGCTTTTAAATTTCCTTTCATTCTTAACCTCTGTTAGTATAAATAGAATTACAGCAATAGCATAACTTAAATCAGATTTCCCCATCTTAACTAATATATCCATGGTTCCTTACATACCTTAAAAACTAATTATGTTTTATCCACCATGTAAATTGATTTTTACAATCCTACATATGATTATGATCTCATCTTCAAATATGACCTGGTCATCTAGATTTCTGTGAGCTTGGCCTCTAATCCTTTGGTCCACAAAGTTTGTTATAGGAAACTTGGTTCAGTCATTTGATATGTGTTAGAAGCAGATGTCAAATGATAGCCTGAAGCAAAAGATCATTTTGACCTTAATAGATTGAAGTACATCTCAAGTGCAATGTTTTGGGAGAAAACTTCAGAAATCTTGAAGAACCAATACCAAAACCTTAGTTACCAGAATGTTCTTTCAGCTCTTCACATTTAGGAGCAGAGGTGTCTACCTGAAAACAATATAAAATAATAGGAAAGTTTTGCTTAAAAAAAAAAACACTAAATCGACATCATTCAGTAGTCATTAGCCACATGTGGCTATTGAGTGCTTGAAATGTGGCTAGTGTGGCTAAGGAGCTGAATTTTAAATTTAATTTTAATTAAGTTTAATCACCTGTGGCTATATGCAAATCACCATTCTGCATTTTGGTTTTACAGTGACATTTCTCTGTAAATTTGGGGAAATTTAGCTATCAAAAGATGTTGCACTGTTCACTATACTGTGCTATATTTACACTGGAAAGATAATTGATACATCTTGGAAACTAACATTTACTGAATGCCCCCTCTGCCTAGACACTTGTATATCAGTTTGAATGCAGTAGACATAATTATCCTCAACTTACTGATGAGGAAACTGAAGACTAAAGAGGTTAAGTAATTTGCTCATGGTTACACAGCTAGTAAGTGACGAAGGCAGAGACTCAGACCCAAGTCTCACAGATTACAAATTCCATGGCTTTCCACTACACTGCACTGCTTAAGTTGAGGTGAGTGATTCAATCTATATGAAATCTCCAAAGGGGAGAAAGGTTCCAGGTGGTTTGTATGAGTAGATGTTTTATAGGAATATACAAGTAGAATTAGAAAAATGATATTACTCTCTAAATACAGTGTGAATTAAATAGGCTTTTGTGAGCTGACCTGAGAAACACCATTTTTGATATTGTATGAGAAAATGTTTTGAGATTTCTAAACAGCTGTCTTAACAAATGAACATTTGAAACAAAAACTGTAGCATTTAGAAAAGGGGGCTGCCTAGGTGTTACCTAACAGCTCTTCATACAGAAACACCTAGGTGTATGCTGAATAACCGTGCTTTGTTTTTTAATTGCAGCTTCATCAATCATTACCTTTTTATATTTGCATCTTTTCAGAAAAATCTACTTGACACTCCCTCAGAGTGCCAGAATACAGAGTGCCTGGAAAAGTTGGCAATTATCTTGCTACAATATAAGAAAAGAAAATTTAAAGAGAAGTTATGCCATCATTGGTGGTTTTTCCTCCCGCTTTGGATTTTTAAACTATTAAGACAAATAGCCCTAATTAATCTTTTTTAAAATCGAGATGTGATTTACATACACAGAATTCATCCTTGTAAAATATACAAATCAGTGAGTTTTATTCACAAGGTTGTGCAATCATCACCACTATCTTATTCCAGAATATTTTCACCCCAGAAATAAATCCCATGCACATTAGCAGTAACTCCCCATTCTCTTCATCCCCAACCCCTGGCAACCAATAATCTGCTTTCTGTCTTTATAGATTTGCCTGTTCTAGACATTTCGTATTAATGGAATCATAATGTGTGTCTTTTATGTCTGACATTCATTTAACATAATGTTTTCAAGGTTCGTCCATGTTATGTCTCAGTGCTTCATTCCTTTTTATGGCTGAGTAATATTCCATTGTATGCATGCATTTATCATATTTTCTTTATCCACTCATCAGTTGATAGACATTTGGACTGTTTCCATTTTTTGGCTATTATGAGTAATACTACTATGAACATTCATATTACAAGTTTTTATGTGACTATATGTTTTCAGTTCTCATTATATACCTAGGAGTGGAATTGCAGTGTCATCTGGTAAGTTTATATTTAACATTTCGAAGAACTGCCAAATAGTTTTCCAACCTGCTTGTACCATTTTACATTCCTTCCAGCAGTGTAAGAGGTTCCAATTTCTCTGCATCCTCACCAACACTTGTTACTTTCTTTTTCATTTTATCATACTGTGTGTGAAGTGGTATCTCATTGTGGTTTTGATTTGCATTTCCCTAGTGGCTAAGGATGTTAATGATATTTGCATGTTCTTATTTTCTACTTGTGCACATAATTAATTCTTGTGCTTATTTTGTGACTGATTTGGGGACTAAATGGAATTTTGCTCTAATATGGATATAAAGGAGATCCTTATCTATTAATGCTATGTACATAGTTCTCAGAAAACTTAGTTTCAATTTGTACTTTTAAAAGATTTTCTTCATTTTTAGATGTGATAAACACAAGGCTTATCCCAGAACAATGGTTTTCTAACTGGATTAATAAAACCCTGTGTCCTATGGGAAGTACTTTAGGATACTTTATCACCTGGGCCATCTGGGCCCCCCTTTTTCCAGCTAGGGCAGACTTCCTAAAGGAACATAACAGGCAGTTAAAGGTTAATTGTAGAAAATTATAGAAAGAAAGCAAAGAGTGAGGCAGTTATATTTTTCCTTACAGTCTCCTTGATCTTGTTACACTATTTTATAATATGTTAACAGATAAATGAATTTTTTTTTCAAGAATCCATCTCAAATAAGGTGAGATATATAGGCGTTTTATTTAAAGAAGCAAAAAATTCACAACAAACCCCCTATTTGCCACCTCTTCTTCAGGTTCCTGCTGGCTATTGTTATAATTCAAGAATAACAGTCACAATGGTTGTTGATAGCAGTAAGTGCAGTGTAGTGGAAACAGGCAAGTTTAACTTGGATTTGCCTTGGATTATTAAAAGGAAGAGCTCATTAATGAGTTTTAAAGACATCTCCCTCCCCACCTTCTGGCTCTTCTTGGTGTGTATAATGTAGTACTAGGTGATAATGAAATAGAATTGTTTCCTGTGGAATAGTGTAATCTAAAAGTACTGAAGCATTGACAGTTGGAAAACCATGAAGCAACTAGATTAGCTAGGAGTCATATAAACAGATGTAATTTGATCTTTAGAGGAAAATTGTGATCTATAATATAGCAGTTTTCTTTCCATAGTGCATTTTTAACTATAATGTGGGAACATACACACTCATCCACCCTCACACTATACCTCAACTGGTGGATAGCCTACTAAAAAAGATTAAATAGGATCCAGAGTATTTTAATCTCTAAAATGTCCATTATACAATTAAAGATAACTTATACTAAGAACCAGGAAAATCACAACATGAATAAGAAAATGGGCAATAGATGCCAACACCAAGATACTTCAGCTGTTGAAATTATCAGATATGGATTGTAAAGCAGCTATCATAAAAATGTTTCAGCGAGCAATCACAAGCATATTTTAAATAAATGAAGTATTAGTCTCAGAAAAGAAATAAAAGCTATAAAGCAGAAAATGGAAATTTTAGAACTGAAAATAACTGAAATAAACTTACTACATGGGATCAATGGATGAATGGAGATGACAGGAAAGAATCAGTAAAAATGAAGATAGAGCAACAGAAATCACCCACTTTGAACAACAGAGAAAAAAAGTGAAAAAAAATGAAAGTCTCAGTGGCCTTGGGGACATTAGCAAGATTTAAAGTTAATGTCATGAGAGTCTCAGAAAGCAGAGGATAAATGTGGACCTGACCAAATAATGCCTGAAATGTTCCCAATTTGGCAAAAGACACAAGCCTAAATGTTCAAGAAGCTGACTGAACCCCAAACAAGATAAACACAAAGTAATTTATACCCAGACACATCAAAATCAAACCTTTGGAAATGGGAAGTTGTTTAATAGGTATAGAGTTTCAGTTTTGCAAGATGAAAAGGTTCTGGAGATTGTTTTGCACAACAATATGAATATACTAAACACATTGAACTATACATTAAAATGTTGAGATGGAAAATTTTATGTGTATTTTAACATAAAATAATTTTTAAATCAAACTAAAAGTAATGACAATCTTGAAAGCAGCTAGAGAGAAATGAACTATTTATTACCTATATGGGAACAGTGATTAAAATGACAGCAGATCCCACATTAGAAACCATGGAAGCCAAAAAGAAATAGCGCACTTTTTCGAATGCTGAAAGAAAAGAACTGTCAACCTAGACCAGAATTCAATACCCAGTGAAAATATCCTTTGGGAATGAAGGTGCAGTCGAAGCAGTATCAGATGAAGGAAAGCTAATAATTTGTCTATAGCAGACCCTGAAATGACTACAGGTATTTCTTCAAGCAGAAAGGAAATGGTAAAAGAAGGATCTGGCATATCAAGAATAAAGAGAGAATAACAACATGGGTTCTACACAGTCTCTTCCAGAAAATAGAAGAGGAAAGCCTTCACAACTCATTTTATGAAGCCAGTGTTACCCTGATCTCAAAATCTAAAGACAGTATAGAAAAGAAGACTACAGACCAGTATACCTCAAGAATACAGACAAAGAATCCTCAACAGAATTTTAATAATAAATCCAGCAACATATAAAAGAACTATAACCAAGTGGGTTTTATTCCAAGAATGTAAGACTGGGTCAGTATTCAAAATTTACCCAGTATAATCCACCATGTTAAAAATTGAAGAAAAGTCATATATTAATGCAGGAAATGCAATAAATTAAGTTAAACATTTGTAATAAAAACTCAGAAACCTAAGACTAAAGGGGGACTTTCTCAACTTGATAAAGGACATTTATAAAAACTCCATAACATCATACTTAATGGTAAAAGAGTGCTTTCTCCTTAGTATCAGGAGCAAAGCAAAAATGTCCTCTCTCACCACTGCTATTCGTCATAGTCCTGGAAGTCCTTACCAACATAGTAGGCAAAAAAAAGAAAGAAAAAAAAAAGAAATGACATACAGATGTGAGAGAAAGAAATAAAACAGTTCCTATTTGCAAGTGACATGATGGTCTCCAATGAAAATCCCAAGGAATCTGCTTAAAACCTGAATAAGAAAGTTCAGCAAAGTTGTAAGATACAAAATCAGCATATACGAATAAATTGAATGTCTGTATACTAGCAATGAATGTGTGGAAACTGAAATGAAAAACAGTACCATTTGTTAATTGCTGAAAAAATATTTATGTATAAATCTAATCAAACATGTATACAATTTGTATGCTGACAACTAAAAAATGTTGATGAAAGAAACCAAAGTCTAAGTAAATGGAGAGGTGTACTGTATTCATAGATTGGAATGCTCAACATAGTAAAGATGTCAGTTCTCCCAAATTCTTTTATAGATTTAACACAAGTTTAGTTTAAAAGTTATATGGAAAGGTAAAGGAACTGAAATATCTAAAACAAGATAAAAATAATGTGGGAGGAATCACTCCACCTGATATTAAGACATACTTTGTAGCTTTAGTAAACAAAATTCTCTGGTGTTGGTGAAGGGATAAACACAGATCAATGCAACAGAATAGAGAACCCAGAAATAGACCCATGTAAGTATGGCCAACTCATTTTATCAAAGATGCAAGAGCAATTCAATGGAAGAGGGATAGCCTTTTTAACAATAGTGCTTGGAGCAGTTACACATCCATAGGTAAGACAATGAATCTCAATGTAAACCTTATGCCTTATACAAAAATTATTTTGAAATGGATTGTGGGAGTCAGGTGCTCCTTGCTAAGCAGCACCAAGACTCACACTGGTGGTAGCTGGCCTTGGTTTCTGGTGTGGTTTCTTGAGGCAATTATAAGCACAGCATCTGTGGAATGCTAGCAGAATTTTAACAGGTGGCTCCAGAGGGGCATAGGCTGGGGTTAAATGTGGCCTCTAGCTGAGCCCCTCTCAGGACTGTGCCACTGGACACCTACTACACAAAGCCATGCTAGTAAGATAAGGAAACTTAAGAACTTCGCTTAGTACATAGAAACAAACAGAGAAAGGCAATCAAAATGGGAATATAAAGAAGCAGAAATCATGAGAGAATGGATCAGAGATCCAGGAATAATGGAGTCAAGCAATCTTACAAATGCAGAGTTCAAAACACTGGTTATAAAGATGTTCGGTAAACTTAAGGGAAGTGAAGATGAACTCAATGAGAAATAACAAAGAGATAAAAAACATTAAAAAAATGGAAATTATAAAAGGGAACCAGTCAGAAATGAACACATTATCTGAGATGCAGAGTATATTAAATGGAATAAACAGAGTTCATAAAGAAGAAGATTGAATGACCAATATAGAGGATGGAGAAGCCAAGGACACTTAATCAGAATGGCATGAAAAGAGAAGCCAAGACTATAATTATAATTTAAGGAGCCTCTGGGACACAAATGTAAAAGTATCCGTGTCAGGGGTACCTGAAAGAAAACAAGATGTCGAAGAGCTATTTGAAGAAATAATGATGGGAAACTTTCCTAACCTGGTGAAGGAAATAGACATACAACCCCAGGAAGCTCAGAGAGTCCCAAAAACCAGGAACCCAAAGAGGCCCACAGCAAGACACATCATAATTAAAATGCCAAAGGTTAAATACATAGACTCTTAAAAGCAGCAAGAGAAAAGCAATTAGTTACCTACAAGGGAGCACCCATAAGACTGGCAGCTGATTTCTCAAAAGAAGCTATGCAGGACAGAAGGGCTTGGCACAAAATATTCAACGTGATGGAAACCCAGGCTCTACAACCAAGAATACTTTAGCAAAGCTATCATTTAGAGTTGAAGGACAGATAAAGAGCTTCCCAGACAAAAATAAGCTAAAGGAATTTATCATCACCAAGCCAGCATTACAGGAAATGTTGGAGGGACTTCTTTAAGGAAAAAAAACATGTATCAAAAACGTAAATAAAGAATTTGAGGTAACAAGTACCTCAAATGGAAAAGAATTAAGTGCTCCAACAAAAGAAGGGAAGTGGAATGGATAAGAAAACAAGAAGCCTACATATACTGCTGAGAAGAGAGTCCACTTCAGACTAAAAGACGCACACAGACTAAAAGGAAGGGGATGGAAAAAGATATTGCCTTGGTGGACCTACAGGGTATTGTGCTGAATGAAATGGGTCAGATAGAGAAAGGCAAATATGATTACATGAGCATGCGGAATCTAAAGAACAAAATAAACAAAAATAAAAATAAACTCATAGGTACAGATAATATTTCGAGGGCTACTAGATGGGAGGGGAGATGGGATGGCGGGGAAAAACAGAGGAATTAAGAGGTACAAATGGATAGTTGTAGAATAGAAATGGAGATGTAGAGTGTAGCTTGGAGATGTAGAGTAAAGATGGATAATGTAATATGTGAGGGGTAGTGGGGTACTACATTTAGTGGGGTGATCACTGCATGTTATGTGGATCTCTGATCACTGTTATACAACTGAAACTGGCATGTTATTGTATGCCAACTATAATTGAAAAAGAATACTCATTGAATTGTGTAATGCAAATACGAGCAACTAATTGTCTATTTCAATAAAGCCGGGGGGGAAAAAATTTCCTAAGAGGCAGGCAAACATTTCTAGGTAACCAGATTCTCTCACAATAGATTTTTTATAACTTTGAAAAAAATGGATTGTGGATTTAAATATAAAATGTAAAACTATAAGACTTTTAGATTTTTAGAAATAGGAGAAAATTTTCAGGACAGTGGGTTAAGCAATGAGTTCTTAGATCAGACACCAAAGCATAATCCATAAAAGGAAAAAAATTAATAAATTGGACTTCATCAAAATTCAGAACTTTTACCATCAAAATTCAGAACTTTTACTCTATGAAAAAGATCCTGTTAAAGGGATGAAAAGATAAGCTAAAGATTGAGTGAAAACATTTCCAAACCTGTATTTGATGCAGGAGTTGTATCTGGAATATATTAAAAACTTACAAAAGTTAACAGTAGCAAAGACAATCCAATTAGAAATTGAAAAAAACGAGATGAAGAAACATTTCACCAAAGAGGATTTATGGATAGCAAATAAGCATATGAAAAGATGTCAACATGCTTAGCTATCAGGGGAATGAAAAAACAATGAGATATCACTACATGACTGTTAAAACAGTCGGAATAAAAAATAATGGAAATACCAAATGTTGGTGAGGATGTAAGAATACTGGATCTCCATACATTGCTGGTGGGAATGTGAAATGATATAGCCCTTCTGGAAAGTAGTTTGGTCATATATTTTTAAATTAAATTTGTTGGGGCAACATTGGTTAATTATATAGTTTTCAAGTGTAGAATTCAATAATACATTATCTGTATATTGCATTTTGTGTTCACCACCCAATATGTGGTGATGGAAGGATATTTGACTTTGGCCATTTCTCAAACTAAATATATACTTATTATACAACCCAGCAGTCATATTCTTGGACATTTATCCCAGAGAAATGAAAACGTATGTTCACACAGAGTCTGTCACCAATGTTCATAGTGTCTTTATTTGTAATATCCAAAAGTTAGAACTGAAATATCCTTCAATGGATGAATGGCTAAACAAGCTGTGGTAACTATACCATTGATACACCCAGCAACTGAAAGGAATGAATTATTCATACATGCAGCAACTTGGATGAATCTCAAGGGAATATAGTGAGTGAAAAAAGGTTATATATTATATGACTGCATTTATATAACATTCTTGAAATGACAAAATTGTAAAAATGGAGACTAGATTAGAGGTTGCTAAGGTTAGAAAGAACGGAGGGGAGGTGGGTGTCGTTATAAGTGGAGCAACATACAGGATCCTGGTAGTGAAGAAATATTCAGTGTCTTTACTGTGGTGGAAGATACAAGAACAAATACATGTGATAAAGTATGTACAAACACACGAGAATGTGTAAAACCAGTGAGATCTGGGTAAGGTTTGGGCATTGTTCCAGTATACATTTCCTGGTTTGGACAAACTTATGTTAGCTGTAACCCCTGGGGTAAGAATACATGGGACCTCTCTGTACCATTTTTGTAACTTTCTGTGAACCTATAATCATTTCTAATTTTTTTTAAGCCTACAGCACCTCGTCTTCCTAGGTGGTCTCCCATCCAAGTACTAACCAGGCCCAACCCTGCTTAGCTTCCAAGATCAGATGAGATCAGGCATGTTCAGGGTGGCATGGCCGTAGTCATCATTTCTAATTTAAAGAATTTAAAAAGTCAGAAAGTATTAGATAACATTCAATCTCTATTTTCAATTAAAAACAGTGAAATGGAAATAAAAGAGTGTGTCCCTAATATTAAAAAAATATTTCAGACCAACAGCTAGCATCATGCTTGAAGGGGACATACTATAGGTAATCTCATTAAAACTGTACCTGCTGTTTTCACCTCTATTTTACATTCTGGAAGAGTTTGCTAATGCAACCAAACAAGAAAATCAAAGAGTATTTAAAAGAAGGATAAAAGATTACTATTCATGGGTGATATTTATATAAATTATATATATATATATATATATATATATATATATATATATATATATATATATATATATATATAATCATCTGCTTAGATAATCTAAGGAAACCACTAAAAGTGTTTGTTAAAACTAATAGTGTAATAACGTGGCATACAAAATCTATTAGGAAATAAATAAATAGCTTTCCTAGTTAGAAATGATAATGGAAAAATCTCATTCAAAATAGCAGTAAAAGTATGAAATGTCTGGAAAGAAACATAATAAGCAAAGGACAGGAACTAAATGAAACTTGGTTATGTTAAATAATAATTTGAATAAATCAGAAGAAAAGCCATGGTTCTTTAAATTACTTTCATAGGATTTGAGAGGTTTTTTCCTTTTTATTTTTTAAGAATTGAGATTAACTTTTCCTGTCTTGAATGAATGTTCCCAGATTTTTAGGTTTTTATTTTTTTAGGTTTCTTTTAATGTTATAGCTTATCTGAACAGTTAATACTAATAATTTTTAGTAAAATGATCTTTTAAATAGTATATATGTTTAATACATATGCAGCTAGAATTAATCATGGAGCTGTAATTAGAAACTATATTTCTGATTACTTTTGCAGTAATGTCTTGCCAGATTTTATTTATACCTATGATAATTTTTGAATATGTACATTTTTTAAATGAGTGACTAGTCTAGATGTATTTTCCTAAGTAAATTCAACTCCAAACTTGTCCAAACACTTTGTGTTAAGATGCAATTGAAATATGGTGATTACCAGAGGGGGAGGGGGTTGGAGGGAGGATGAAGATGTTAAAGGGGGTCACATGTAGTGATGGAAGAAGACTAGACTTTGGTTGGTGAGCACACAGTGCAATATACAGATGATGTATTTTAGAATTGTATACCTGAAACTTACGTTATTGCCAATGTTACCCTCAATAAATTTAATTTTCAAAAAAAGGTACAGTTGATGCGACACAGGAATTTTGTTTGGATGTTAAGCTCTGATTTATTGTGTATTTGATCAAGTCTCATTCTCTGTCATTTCACTTCCAAACTATTATTTGTCTTTTTTTTTCATAAGGATATTTGTAAGACTGTGTGAGTTTAAGTGGTTATTAGTTAACAGTTATATTATTAATAATGTATATTGGGTTCAGTTCTGCAAACATTTCAATAACACTTGTTTTACCAGTGAGGAAACAGAGGTTTTGGTAATTTTGCCACAGTCACATAGTTTGGGCTTTGAAGCTCAGCATGATGATGTATCCGTTTTAGGTAGGAGGGCTTTATTAAGCCTCTAGAAACTGGAAGAAATCATTGGACTTGTTCCTGAGACTCTTAAATTAGCCAGCCCAAATAATGCAGTAAAGATTTATCTAGAACCCATTAGAATCCCCTCAAATATTTGTATTTGTCATTTCCTGTGGCAAGTTGATCAGGAGTAAAGAGAAGTTAACACTTACTGAACACCCAACATGGTTAGGCATACTGAACTTTACCACAACCTTTGGTATAACTAGTATCCAAATATGGTGGATTAGTAAACTGAGACTCAAGTTAAATAACTTGCCCTAGTCACACCTATAGTAAAGGACAAAACTAGGTTTTGAAACTTGATATGTCAGGCTCCAAAAGCCCATGATCTTTACACTGTGATTTCCCAGACTGTCTAATCATAGGAATCATCTAAGGTGACTTTAAAAAATGAAATACTGAGCCCTGGGGCTTCTGGAACTTCTGATTCATTTTCAGTTTGGGGTAAGGCCAGGTAATGTATCATTAACAGGAACCTCAGGTTATTTTGATCATCAGGCAGTTTTGGGAAATACTACCAACTCCATGAGTACTGAGAGGTGGGATATGAAGGTATTAAGAGGGCAGGAATAAGGCTGGGAGTAGAAAGAGGAGCTTTAAAAAAATTGACACTTTATTAGTTATTAATACTAGCAAAATGAGAATAGTGAGATTGGATTGTGGAAATAATAAAATTACTTTAGGTTTCTTAATCTGCACCAAAAAAATCCCACAATGTTTTGTTTTATTTTTATTAGTGCTTCTTTTTCAGGTGACAACATTTGTACAATCTCTTTTCTGGCATTATCTTTGCTTACGCTTGGATACAAAGGCATCACTGAAGGATGAAGATAAAACTGTGTTTTTGATGTAGAAGAGAGAGACTTAGAAATAACATAAAAACAGCTTTAAATAAATACAGAATCAGTAATTTCCGTGTGTGTAAAACCCCACAAAATCTTAACTTTAATCCTTAAAGTCACAGGATTATAACATTTCCAAGCTGGAAGAGCTCTTAGATATCCACATGTTTTATGCATGAAGAAAACCACAACTCAGAGAGGCTTAAGGGCTTGCCCGTAGTTAGTGGCAGATTTTCACATCCATTCTAGCTAAAGTTGCATTGAACTCATGGATTGCATATAAGTACCAGACAATAGTGACTTTTCCAAGGCCACAGTGCTTTTAGAAATTAGTAGCAAATCATGTTTACCTTATATTTCCTACTTTGTATACCTAATTTTATGGTTTTTTAAAAATTGTCCCAAGAATATAAATATTTAAAGAAGTCTCTTTTAGAAGATCATGCAGTTTGAAATATTATAACTGATTAATGATACGTTAGAAAAATAGTAACTATTACCTTCTTTGAATAATGTATGTAACAAATGGACACTTTCAGAACATGTGTTAAGGAAGAACTCTAGTTTCTCCAGTGTAGCTAAATACCTATGCATGAATTCTAACAGTAATTATGACAGCATTTCAGCATTGTAGTATGAGCTTTGGATACAGACTTGAGTTAAATTATCTGCAAACTTACTAGCTCTGTGATATTGGAAAAGTTATTAACCCTCAACCTAATATTTTTTCTTCTCTACTATACATAATAACATACCTCATGGTTTATTAATGATTAATTGGGATTAAAAAGGAATATGTCTAACATGGCTAACACTACCTTGAACAAAATAAGCATTACATAAATGATAGCTGTTATTATTTATTCCTTGGGCCAGTAGTTATTTAGAAGAATATTAATTTCTGAATGAGTGTTTGATTTCCTTATTCAATTTTTTATCATAATCAGAAAATATCTGCAATTCCTGCTTTTAAGAATTTTGGATTTACTTTGTGGCCTAGAATACAATCAGTCTTTATAACTTTTCATAGATACTTGAAAAGAGCCCATATTCTTTTTACGTTATAAAATTTTAGTAGCTACCTATTCTAATATAAATTATTTCATATGCTTTGTTCTTATTTTGTTCATTATGCTAGTTGATATTAGTGTGCTAAAATTTTTCCTTCCATTTGGTTTCCATTTATTTCATATTATAGTCCCCAAAATATTTTATGTTTTGTGGCTAGGTTAGTCAGTGATTAAATGTTCAACACTATTTTGCATTTTTTTAATGACTTGTTTGAGAAAACACATGCTAATGGTAGAAAATCCGAAAAATAAAGAAACATACACAGAAAGAAATAAACATCTTTATTGTTACTATGAAATATTGTTAAAAGATTTAAATGTGACTAAGAGTAAGGGCTTTAGAATCAGATTTGGGTTTTAATTTAGGTTTTGCTTATTACCTTAGCAGAATATTAGACTTTTTTATTTATTCAACAAATATTTATTGAGTATCTACTATGTGCCAGGCATTTTTCTAGGGGCTGAGGACACTGCTTAAAAAGATTAATATACTGATCTTAGCTTAATTTTTTCATTTGTAAATTAGTGATAATATCTTGTAGAGTTGTTAGAAGTATCAGAGATGATGTATAATACTTAGCACTTGCCTGGAGCATGGTAATTGCTCAGTAAATGGTAGCAATTATTACCACTACATATATATTATATATGTTAAGTACTAATTATGTTTTTAGTCTACATCAAATGACCTTTTAATCGACTTAAGGTTTTTGCCTCACAGTTTAGTTTTGGCCTTAATATTACAAAAACTTCCTTTTTCTTTGTGCTTTTCTATACTTACCTGTTTGGTTTCAGGTTCTCTGTAAAGCAGCAGTGATTGTGTGGCTTTTTAACCTTTTAAAAAATATAACCTACAACTCTTAAAATTTGTATTATCAAACATTTCAAACACATACCAGAGTAGAAAATAGTATAATGAACCACAATATTCCCATAACCCAGCCCCAAAGATTATCAGAGTATGTTTCATCTTGTTTCATCTGTACACTCCCACCTTCCATGCACACATACTCCCTTTCTTCCCCTTGGATTATTTTGAAGCTATTTCTAGATGCATCGGTTGAGATGGAAATATTTACATTTATATTTCTTAAAACAAAGATTTTTTAAAACATAATTACCACAACCTCATCACTCATAAAGGCATTCAATAATTATGTAATAGCATCAAATATCTGTTATGACCCTTGATTTTAATTAAGTACTTTAAACTTTACATTTCTTACATTATTACTTTTGGAATGATTTCTCTTATTTTAAGTTCTTTATTTTTTTTTTAAATTCTGCCATATTGATTGTTTTGTTTGAGGAGATTAGACAATATTGAAGAAAGAATTATGGAGCTGGAAAGACCTAGGTTTGAATCTTACTTCTGCCATTCACTAATTAACTTTGCTGAGCTTTGATTTCCTCATCTGTAAAATAGGGATAATTATATCTATCTCATATTCTTAGGATTGAATGTGATGCTTGCGTAAAATACTATTCACAGTCTCTGCGAGTTATTATCTTCTAGTGATTTGACTGCAATAAATAAAATTCTCAGTTACTGTATGGTTTTTTCAAAACATTGCAAAATTTATATTTATTAGCTAATTACTAAAATAGCAGTTTTCAAATATCCTTTTACAAAAGACAGAGATTTCAGAACTTTGTTTCTCCCTTCTTCCACTACTTCTTTTGAGTCCACATTAATTTAGCCTAAGGTTATAAACCTTACCTTTAACTTTCTGAAGTTTTATATTATTTATATACTTATATAAATATTTATTCCTCATTATTGACCCTTTCTTTTTTAGTGGGGTTATTCTGTTCAATTATTTCAAAATATTAAGTTGGTGTCAATATACTTCACCAGTTCTTGCCTTCCTCAATAAGAATTCTTGAGTTCTTATTTCGATTCTCTTTCAATGGTCTAGGACACACCTTTGAAAAATTTATGAAAAAAGATATTACCAGGATGGTGAAATTTTATAAGACTTTGCAGATCTAAGAATAATTTCCTGTGACCTTTGTACATAAAATACTAGGACAAGGTATAAAATCCTTAGATCATAACTTTTCCCTTTCAACTCTCTGTAAATCATTATTTCATTGTCTCTGACATTTTATTGTTACAGAGGAAAAATCTGAGGTCAATCTGATTTTAGTTCCTTTGAAAATAACCTATTTTTTTCTGCTTGTATGCTTGTAGGATTATATCTTTATCCTTGAAATTTAAAAACATTTGCCAGGACATGTCTTGGTGTTGATGATCTCTGTTGAACCTCTCAGTCTCCAGTCTCAGGTATTTTTTTTCGGAACTGGAAAGTTTTCTTATACTTTTGATTAATTAAACTGCTCTGTTTTTTTTTTCTTTAGGAACATCTGTTATTCATTGATAATTTCTATGTCTGTCCTCCATAGTTTTTAAATCTTTTCTTTCATCTTTTTTTTTCATTTACTCAAGTTTGTCCTCTGTGGCTTGGATTCTGTTTTCTGTGGTGTCAATGCTAATATTTGCTATTCACAATGCAGATTTAATTTTGACTACTGTGTTTTCTTTATTCTTATCTCAACATACCCTTATTTCATAATCAGAATTCCCCTTAGGGGTACACTCCAAAAAACATGAGGTGGATTCAGGCCTAAAACGTATCTGTTTTCTAAGGCCACAGCCACTGGACCAGAAGGAAAAAAAAAAAAGCTTTTGAAAGGGCCCTCTAAAACTTCAAAATGAAGGTATAACCAGAGGTCATTCCTACCTTAGTCTAGAAAATAGAACAGACTTGAGTACTAGTAGGTCTTTAGTTGCTAGTGAAATAGCAAAGCAGGCATAAGGGCACCTTAACTAGAAAAATGGATTTCTTAATACATTGATTGTTGTTTCTCTTTATAAAAATGATATATAATAAATGCCTATATTTTTGAAAATATAGTACAAAGAAGAAAGTCCTATGACCCAGGTAATACCAATAAGATTTTATATGTTTTGCCAGTTACATGCACACATGTTGGGAGGGGGTACAAAATTGGGGGTACAAAATTGTGTAGTGTTGTATCCTTTTTAATTTAATATATTGCAAGCATATTTTTGCATCATTTTTTTGAGGCCCTGATTTTAACCATTGCATAGTATTCCTACATATGAATAGATGTATTATGATTTATTTAACCAGTCTCCTGTTGATCATTTAGATTGTTTTCTATTTTTCAGTATAATGAGTATGATGAATATCACTGTACATAAGTCTTTATGCACATCTCTGATATTTCCTTAGGATAAATGAGGAGCTGATTCTTAATCCTGTCACATTGGTAAGGATTATATCCATTCCTTATTAAGAATATAAAATGCTTGTTTCTTATTGTTTCAATGTGATTGTATAGAAGATTCTTTGGATTCCAATCTGATGATACCTTAACCGAAGTTTGAGAGAGGTCTCTAATGCCTCATCCTCAGTACCTTCATGAAACTGCCATCGCATATGTTTTGCGCAGGAAAACCACTGCTGATATCAGGGAGTTTGGAAGGCAAATATACTGGTGGAAACTTGAGAACGGTAAAAAAAAAAAAAGTGATCCTTGCTGGTTCCTACAACCCGGGTCTCCAAATTAATATACGTGGGTTTGGACCCTTTCTTTTCCTACTTCCTCTTATTTCGGGCTGTTCTCTGTGAGGATTTCTTTTCTCCCAATGTCCATATGTACATTTCATTTCTAGGTAGAAAGATGTCAGTATATAGTATGTCCTAAGTTAAAGGCAGCATTTGAAAAATCAGGGTTTTTTTTGTTTTTTTGTTTGTTTGTTTTGGTTTTTTTTTAGTCCTAGTACATACACCACTTGTACATGATGATCTCTGCTGGACTGAAAGCATTTTTTAAGATTTATATTTCCTTCAAAGGTAACAAACAGCAGCCTGGAAATGAGCATTGTTGTAACATGCCATTAGAACAAAACAATCTGTTAGGAGGGATTGCTTAAAGTGAAACTTTTAAATTAGGTAAATGTTCTTATTTTTAACATTTCAGAATTTTTCCTTATAATACTTGGGGATACCTTAGAAGCCCTGAAGCCTTGGTTCAGAATTCCTGATTTGAATCGTTCATCCTCTTTAAACCAAGAAGATGATGTTAAGTGATAGTTTTATACCACAACATTAGAAGTTATTTTGAAAGCAATTCCTGCTGAAATTCAAGCAAACAATCTCCTTTATCTGATTTGTTCAGATGATACCCATGTTGTACGTTATCTAATTTTTGACTTTTACACATTTCAGACTAACAGAGTAAAGCATGATTAGCATTTTCTAACCTTTTCCAGTATTTCACATAATATTTGCATATGTACAACCTGCCAAGCTCTTCAGTTTTT
The DNA here is from genome assembly GCA_004027375.1 of Macroglossus sobrinus. Classification (NCBI taxonomy): domain Eukaryota; kingdom Metazoa; phylum Chordata; class Mammalia; order Chiroptera; family Pteropodidae; genus Macroglossus; species Macroglossus sobrinus. The sequence goes on from PVKZ01000289.1 coordinate 767,019, forward strand.
TGGCTAGAAGGCATTATGGTGGGATGAGAGAGGATAAATACATTTGCCTCCCTTTTAAACTATTCTTTTTTTGTCTGTACTCATTCTTTAGCCACATTGTATAAAAATATACCACACATATGAATGATCTCTTCTATCCTGCTTGACAGGAAATTGGCTGTAGTAAGTGGTGAAACAGGTTATCTCAACACTCTCCTGTACTTTGTTACATTTAGACATTAACTGTAGAAATGTAAATGTTATACAGTCAATTGAGGCAAAAGGAGGGATGAGGAAGTAATATTTACTGAGCATCTACTGGCCCTTGGTGGATTCTTTTAATTACAACATCCCTGGGAGATAGATATTGTATGCATATTATAAATGAAGAAACTGAGACTCAAACTCTAACTTATCTAAGGTCAGGTAACTACAGCAATAAGCGACGGACCTGGGTTTTAAACCTGGTACTAGCCAGATTCAGACCACATGTTTTCTCTGTTTCTTAAAATAAGTTTTCTTGCTTAATAGTTACTATTCCTTGAACTTTTGGAACTATAGACATTGAAATATTGAGTCAGACCAATGGTCTATGTAACAATCTCTAGCGAAGCCAAAGGTTTGAAAGAGAAACTTCTTAACTGCAGGAATAATTTTGTGCTCACTTGTAATAGATAACATCTGAATCTTTGTTTTGTTGAAAAAGTTGTTGAAGTAAAGGGGTTTTTTGAGTAGATTTTTTTTTAAATCTCCACTGGTATGTAGGATAACATTGGCTTTCATATTTTCCTGCTTTAAAAATTAAATTGTTCAAAATTTTAAGTTTTTGCTAAACTCAAGGAAGTAAATAGTTTTGCATAAAATACCTTTAGATCGTGTTTCACTTAATTTTTTCTTAGGTTGCTTTGTTAGTATATTACCATTAGTTAGGTGAGGAGTTCAGAAAAGCAAATATATTGTAAAATTTATGGATCACATGAAGCTGAAAATAGTGAAGAGGCTGACTGGCAGATTTGCAATCCAATCTATAGAGGATCAGAACTGGAAAAAGATGAAACAAAAATTTTTAATAAGGCTTTATTCATGAGACTATGAATAGGAAACTTAGTTTAATTCACTTATGTGCTGTGGACATTCCAAAAATAATATATCTGTGAACTGCATTGATACATTGTTATCTGGGACAAAGGAGGTGACATACCTTTTGCTTTGGTCATATCAAGGTTGGGGTGTTAATTGCATGCAATTCTGTATGCTGCCCTTTAAGATGAATTGGACGCATGTTCAGAAAAGAAGATAGTCTCATCTGTCTGAAAGGAATGTTCAAAGGAACTTGGAGCTATCTAGAAAAAGAACAGACTTGGGTGGTTTATAGTCATAGCTGTAGATTTACTTACTGTGACTCTGCAGATATAGTACAGGCAAGCTAGTCATCATATATTAGGAATCCTCTTAAAGGGAATTTGTGGCTGAGGAAAGTTACTTTATAATGAAGAATTTTATCTAGCAGCCATTGTTTTTCTTGTGATGGTATAGTAGGCTGCCTGCCGAAGTAATACATTCCTGTCCTGATAGTATTCAAATATAGATGACAATGGAATAGAAAGAACTGAAGCATATGATGTATATTTAGAACAGAAGACTTTCACTATCCCTTACCCATCCTAAATTTATTTTCGATTCTAAGATCAGAAGGACTTTATGGGGTATTATTTTATTCTTATGAAGCTATCTCACCTTAATAATAGCAGTTTGCATTTGTACAGCTCTTTATAGCTTTTAGAGGCAAGTATCCTTATTTTGAATAGATAAAGTAATAGAGTAGGAGAAATTGAATTGCCCAAAAACGTAAAGCTTATAAGTGGCAGACCTAGGACTCTATCCCTAGTCCACCAATTCCAAGTTTAGTGCTGTTTCTACTATACCAGTTTGCCTTAAAAGTAAATTATAAGTTGTGATTCTTGCTTTACATACACTGAAAATTGCGAGGAGCAGATGGTTCTCAAATTATATTCCCGCAGAAAATGTAAGTGTAGCTGAGGTTAGACTATGAATTATAAAAGCCATTGAGCAGATCTGTGTTACAGAGAGAACTCTGTATACTTAATGAGAAAATCTAGTTTGGGCTACTAGATGGATGATAGTACCATTTACTAAGATAGCAAATACATGAGAAGTAGCAAATTGGTGAGCCACAGAGGGAGTGATTGAATTGAATTTTGGACATAATTAAAATAGCTAACATTGATTGTTCACTAAGCCAGGCACTGTGCTTAGGGTTTTATATCATTTATCTCATTTAGTTTTAACAACTCTCTGAAGATAAGACTTTGATCTCCACTCCATATGAAGAAACTAAAGCTTACATAGTTTAAATAACTTGTCCAAGGCTTCATAATTAGTGAAAGAAAGAACTTTGATCTAGGTGTCTGATTCCAAAGGCAGTGTTCTTAAGAGCTAGTTTAAGGTTTGTCTGGGCAGTTGGAATAAAAATGAGCAGTATTCAGTTGAACAAATAATTGTGTGGCTTTTAGGAGAGAGATGTATCCTGGAGTTATTTGAATCCTTGTCATAGAAGTGGGCAATACTATAGCCTCTAAATGTGTCTTAGAAAAATAAAGATTTTATACTTGCTTCCCCCTTTTCTGCATTTCGGCACCATTTCTGCACTTTGTTAATATTGCATAGGCCTTAACTAACCTGGAACGTACTCTGAAGTGTTAAAATGAAAGGTGCCCTTTCTATGGGTTAGTAGACCTGTGAGATCCTCTAGCATAGGGGCCATGTTTTACTAACCTTTCATCTCCAGCTTGGTGCCTAGAATATAGCATGAATGAAACGGAGTAACTGGACAAATGGATGGATAAATAGGAATGAGGAGAGTAGAGAGCGAAGTTCAAATTCAGAGCAGTTGCCTCATGTGGGATATGGAGTAATGGGTGGGATACCTTTTATTTTTCAGCTGATAATGCTCCAGAGATGGGTAGCTTAGGATCCTTATATATTTGTTGAATTAACAAGTGGTCAGGGGGCATTTAACTCCTTTTTCCAGTGAGGGAACTAGAGAAGATACTATGTGTTCCTGACTTCTGGTTTTGTTTTGTTTTGTTTTAAATTACACAAATGATACACATTCATTGTAGACACATCAGAAAATTCAAACAGCAAAGTCAAAACAATTTTAAGTTGTCTAAAATTCTACCACCCAGTGATAACCACTGTTGACATTTTAGTGTTTATCCTTGCAGAGTTCTTCTCATAGAAATATATACATTGAAACATGTATATATTTATTTAAAATGGGATCATTATAATCCATATTGTTTTGTAAACTGCTTTTTAACTTATTACATATGACTGTCTTTTCATGTCAATAAATTTACATCTTTATCATCATTTTTAATGACTGCACAATATTCCATAATAGGGATGTACCAAATATATTTAATTAGTTTCTTATTGTTAGGAATTTAGGTTTTCAATTTGAAATATTTTTTTAATAAAAAATTATGGTGAGCATCCTTGTATGTACATCTTTGCACACTTGTTCATTGTTTTTAAAAGAAGTGAAATTATGGGGCGTTTTAAAGTTTTATGTTTCTTTTTTTTTTTTAATGCAGGCTTAGATTGCCTTCCTGAAAGGTTGAGCTGATTTACACTTTCTCCAGCAGTATATATCTTAAGTGCTCTTTTTACCATACCCATATTAGCACTGGGTGTTTTTTTTTTCTGTAAATTATTACCAATTCGAAAGGCAAAGGTATCTTTCAGTTAAATGCATTTCTTTGATTAGTACTAAGGCTGAACTCTTTTTTCCCTTATTGCTCATTTCTGTTGAGGTTCATCGTTTTTTCTTACAGGTTTGTAAAACAAAGCTCTTTATGTATTGAGGGTACCAACCCTTTGTCATATGTTGCTTTTATTTTTTTGCAATCAATTTGTCTTTTAACTTTCTTGTGTCTGGCAGAAGTTTTAAAATTTTGTGGATTCAAATGTCAAATTTTTTTCTTTATGATTTCCACTCTCCTTACCCCATAAGTATTATTCACCTATATTTTCTTCTAATACTTGCATAATTTTATTTTTTTGACATTTAAATGTTTAATCCATCTGGATTCTATTTAGATGTAGAGCTCTAGTGTAATTTTCTCCTGAAATAATTAAGCAGTTGCCCTGATTAATTATTAATGGAGTTGGAATTTAGAATGTGTTTTCCCATAGAAAGTATTGTAAATGATGTTTGGTAAGGTTGAACTAAGACCATTTGTAATGCATTTAACTATTAAAATAAGCTCAAGGACTCACCTGGAAAGGTAATCATTTATTATATCATTTCCATAGAAAGATGTTTTAATAGTTTAAAATAATCAATTTACATATTAACTGTTGAAGCACTACCTGTTGCAAATTGGCAACTGCATACTTATATGGTGGTTCTTTACTTCATTAGAACCCTTTAGAGGTGAAAACATTCCTATATGATTTTGTTTTGTCTGCCTTCATTTAATTTTAACTGATGTGTGAGCTCTTTTTTGGTAACTTTCTACTTACTGTGCTTTTCACAGAATGGACAGCAAATTATGGATGAACCTATGGGAGAGGAAGAGATTAATCCACAAACTGTAAGTAAAATATTATGTCATAAGAGATAGAGATAAATCAGATACCATAAAATTTAAGTATTCTTATTTTTAAAATGAGCAAAGTAATGATTTTATGTTAGAAACTTGTTGATGCTTTCACATCAATTTTACAAAAATGCATTGTTGAATATGCCAGTGACATTTTTAAATACTGATAAGACTGATTTTAAGAGAATGACAAAACGAATTGATTTTATATTGTTGAAACTTTTTCATTAGTACCTTAAAGCTTTTTTCAAAAATCAAATTAACCATAGGTTTATTAAAGATAAAAATATAAAGGTCAAACTTTAAAGAAATATTTAATATAGAAAATGAGTGTTCACCATCTCCTCATCTTTTTGTTGTTGTTGTTGTTCACTCATAAATCCCTAGCCCCTAGTCCAGTGTCTGGTACATAATAGATAGACACTCATTAAATATTATATAAATGAATTAATAAATTGTCTCCCCCTACAAGGTAACCACTGTTAGCAGCTCAGTTATTTTATTTTTGTTCTACATAACATAAGTGTATTAATAGTTGCAAAATACATATATTCTATAACTTGTTCTTTTCACTTAATGTCTTGAACATCTTTTATGACAGTACATGTAGATCTACCTCTTTTAAGTGTTTGCATAATGTTCTATTTTATGTATGTCCTATACTTAATGTAATTAAGTTTCCCCCGTATTTATTTTTGTAAACTGTTTCAGTAGGTTATAGTCTTATAAAAGGACATGCTGGAACAAAGGATATGAATATTTAAATCTCAGTAGACACTGCCAAATTGCCTCCAAACCAAAAAGTTGTAAAAATTTGACTGAGTGCCTGTTGGATCAAACCCTACTGAGCACTGGATATTATCAGGAATTATTTTTAATTTGAACCACACTAAATAAATAGTGCTTTCTCATTTTATTTTGCATCTCATTTGATTATTAGTGAAATTGAGTATCCATACATTATTGGCTTTTGTATTTTTATGTTTGTCTCATTTTCTTTTGGGTTATTTGTCTCCTAATGATCTGTATGATCTCTGTATATAATTCTGGATATTAACTCCATGTCTCTAATATATCTTGCAAATATTTTCTCCCTATCTTTAAACATTGATTATATTGTCTTTCATTGTGTATGTACAGAAGTTTTCATTTTTGAGCGGCTTCTGGGTTTCATATTTTGGTTAGAAAAATCTTTCCCTGCACCAAGGTTATAAAAATATTCTCTTACATTTTCATCTACCATTTTTATGATTTTGTTTTTGCATTTGGATCTGTGATATACTTACAATTTTAGTTACCTTCAGTGAAGTAGAAATCTTTTTTTTCCAAGTAGCTAACCTGTTGTCCTAATCTCTACTTATTGAATAAACAAAATCCACTCATTTGAGATCCTTTTTTTTATCATATATAAAATTGTCATATACCTGTTGTATTAGTTTCTTAGGGCTGCCCTACCTATACCACCAACTGGGTGGCTTAAAACAACTAATTTATTCTCTCACAGTCCAAAAACTAGAAATCTGAAATCAAGTTTACAGCCATGCTTTCCGTGAAGGCTCTGGAATAGGATCCTTCCTTGCCTCTAACAGCTTTTTGTGGAGCAGTCCTTGGTATTCCTTGGCTTGTAGACACATCACTCCAATCTCTACCTCTGTTGTCATATGGCATTCTCCCTGTGGTCTCTGTGCGCATATTTTCCTCTTATAAGGACTCCAGTCATTGTATTAGGGCCTACCTTACTTCAGTAGGACCTCATTCTAACGTTATTACATCTGCAAAGGCCCTATTTTCAAATAAGATCGCATTCATAGGTATCAGGGATTGGAACTCGAACATACCTTTTTAACATTTTTTCAAATTTATAATTGAATACAATATTATATTAGTTTCAGGTGTACAACATAGTAATTAGACATTTATATACCTTACAAAGTGATCACTCCAATAAGTCTAGTATCCATCTGACACATTTAAAGTACAGCATAGGGAATATTGAATGTATCTTTTTGGAGGACAGGATTCAACCCACAAAACCCCTGAATGTTTTGACTTTACATATATTTTCAATTACTATACTTTTAAATAAATAATTATGTTTTTTTATATGTGGCAAGGCAAGCTCTCTTACCTTTTTACTTTTCAAAGTTGTAGTATTATATATCTTCCAGATGAACCATGTAACCAATTTATCAAATACTCCTGAAAAATTAATTGGGATTTTTATTAGAATTGCATTAAATTTACAGTTTAACTTGAAAAAAGTTATTTTAATAATATTGTGTCTTCACATCCAAGAACATTAATTTATTCTGATATTTTATATTCTTTATCAAAATTTTATGGTTTCTTATATGATTTTGTATATTTCTTATTAAGGTGATTCATGGATATTTTGTAGTTTTATGTTGTGAGAGGGATTCTTTTTCTGCTATGGGTATTGCTAGTATATAAAAAAAATTTTATGTTTCTATATACTTTTTAATATCTTGGGAAAATTAACATTTTTGAAACCAAACAAGTTGTCATGAACATTATGTTAGTTATGAAGGAGTGAGATTATTGTACTCTTCTTCTTAAAACTCTTCAATAGTTTTGTGCATCCCTTTTTTTTCCGATAAAATCCAAATTTTGCGGTGTTACCTACCATGCCCTGCATAGTAAGGCCTTTGCACACATCCCCATATCATCTCCAGCCAAACACCCACTACCCACTACTAAAAATCTAATCTAATCACTCAAATATATCAGGTTCTCTTTTGCTCCTGTGCCTTCATAGGTGATATTCCCTTTCCCAGAATTCTTCTCCCTTACCACCCCCATGTAATTAATTCCTGATCATCCCTCAGGTCCAAGTTTTGATATCACTTCAGCCTAGATGTCGTCCCGATAAAACTATCACTTCCATTTCCACCTTGAGTTAAGTGTTTTTCCTTTATGCTACCACAGCAGCCTATGCATACTCTAAATGGCAACAGTGTACTAGATTCCATTGCTTATTTATTTGTTTATATTCCCTACTAAATTGTGAGCTGCATGAGGCAGCGACCATGTCTGACTTATTCCTTGTTTTATGTCCAGCACCCCAGTAAGTGCTTATTACTTAAATGAATGCATAAATTAAGTTTTGGCTAGCACAGGGACCTGGGCATGGGGCTTAGTGCCAAAGGCTGCCTTCAGATTTGGTCTAGATTTCTGTACCTTCCAAACCACTTGAGTCATTTTACTTCATTAGTCTAAAGTATGTTTTATTGGCATTTAAGAAAGTGTAAAAATAATCAAGTGGTAATACTGATTTTTCTGCCACCAGCTACCTTTTTTCTTTATGTAACGATTCTTTTAGAAGGAAAACCTTCAAATTTTTTATTCTCTCTAGTCTAAAATCAAAGCATTTTCCACTGTGATATTATATGGCTCACACTTTCCCTCAGAGTGCTCACAACATTAGTAACTTTTACATCTCAAAAGAAAACTGCATTCTAGAGATAGGTTGAATAGGTGCAGGACAAAGATATTACCAGCAATGTAGGTAAACTTGTTGAGTAGATCACTCCAGATTATAGGAATTAGATTTAAATATAAAATAAAGGCTTAATATTTAATATTTTTAATGGTATTAAATCCAAAAGATTGTCAAAATAATATATTAGCCTTATACTTTTAAATTGTATTTGCCTTTAATGTACAATTAAAAGTTTTCATTTTATTAGTCACTTTAAATAGTGAAAGTTAAGATATGGCATTCGTTATGTTTGATGCATAACAAATTTAGTGGCTTAAAATAATGTACACTTACTATCTCACAGTTTCTGTGGGCCAGGAATCTTTGCACAGCTTAACTGGGTTTTGTGATCAAGGTCTCTTACAGACTGCAATCAAGGAGTTGGCCAGGGGTAGAGTCTCATCTGATCTTTGGCTGGAGAAGGATCTGCTTCCAAGCTCACATGTTTGTTGGCCCAGATTTTTGGCCCCTAGGAACTACGAGATAATAATTGTATATATGGAGCTAGTCCACTGGTAGGCTTTCTTGTGGGTTGATTGGCCCTTTTTCCATGAGCTGGAATGCAGAGTGTAATGATTAGCCAGTTTTGACCATGACAAAACCGTAGAATAAATGGAGAATAACAAGAGAGAAGAAACCTGGGTTTCTTCTTGACCTAGTGAAATAACAACTCTGCTTCATAACCTACCCTCTTATCTGCGGACTGCTCCTCAAGTGATAAATAGGCACTTATCTTTTTGAGCCATTGCATTCTGAAGATTTTTTGTTAAGGCAGCTTAGTCTGTACTCTGACTATATCTAATCATTCATTAACAAAGTAGTTAATGAATATCTATTAGGTGCCAAGAACTCTGTTAAGTTGTTGGAAACACAAAAGCATGTAGGGGAATCTTGCAGTTTTAAAATGGCAAAATAAAGCTGTTTTTGCCCTCTTCTCCTCTAGGAAAGTGTCACCCAAAACAGTAAAGAGAATAAGAAATAAATGTCGTCTTTGAAATTAGATTTATGTAATTTGAATCACAATATATAAATATGAAAAGTGGATAAAAGAGTCATAACAAGAGAAAGTTTTAGGACCTAAATACTTTTAGAGGAGTATATCAGTAGGATGCAGGCCTTATTTATGGCCCCCATAGCCCCAGAAATGCTCAAGAATGAGGTCACCAGGTACTATGGAAAGTGGAAATATGGCATGAGTCTGAAAACAGAGATTGGTCAAATTAGTCTATATAAAGAGCCTTCACTTTCTCCTCTCTCCTACCCCTGTGGGAGACGGAAAGTATTTCACGGAGAACAAGGAACCAGAGAGGCTTGGGGAGCTGCAGGCATAGTAAGAAGTGGAGTGAGGCAATGCGCTAGAAATAGGGAGAACAAGTGAAAGCCTACCAGTGAATGGTGGAGCTGCCCCTATGATATCTCTTGAACATGTCTCCTGGTTTCTGTTTGCAGTAGGGCCATTTTATTCTGGCTGGATGGATTTTTTCTGTTCTTTGAACTTCATCTCTTCCTCTCTCCCCTTTATTCTTTGCCCTGCAGTCTGCCTCCTTCCCATATCCTACATCTGCTTCCATCTTCTGCAATTTTAATGCTGCTTTCCTTTCCCTTGGCTTTCTAAAGGCTTGATCCTTTCTTGTCTTTACACACCTGAACTCAAAACTTTTATTTCTTCCATGTGTCTCATAAAATATAAGAAAATTTAATTAAATTGGTTCATACCAGAATATAACAGTCACCACCTTCCCCCATCTCCCTCCCCTAGGAACATTTGCATATTAATCCATATTTATGTATAATTAGCTGAATTTTTCATCAGTTAACTTTCTCCAGCCAGTGTCTTGTTCTCCCTTCCCTGCTGGAGAGACTTATTTTTAGCCTTTATTTTAATTGCTGGATAGCACCTCAAGCCAGTATATCTTCCTGGACTCCAGAATTGTCCATTCTTTGTCAGCTGGCCAGAGACCTCCATGCTCTGCATGATCCATGCTGAAGAAATAGGGAGTCTTGACTATTCTCCATAGTGAAGAATCATTAAAAAATCATTAAAGAGTTTCTTGCTTAGTGGCAAAATAATTCTCTTTATACCTCTTGTAGTACCAGGTGAAGATTGTTCTGAGGCTTGAGAATTAAAGGAGATAAATAAGTACCTAGCACAAAGTAAGAGCCCTGTGAGTGTTACTTTTCCTCTTACTTCCAGAGACTGGTCCTGCTCTCTCAGACTATTCACAAGGGATAAAGCAGACTCTGTAGAAACTAGGGGAGAATCCAGTAATTTTGTGGCTGACGGTAGGCCTGGCCACAGACAAAATTGTGAAATGATTTCTCGTAACTTGGTCCTTTGACACTTCTGTTCCCCTTAACCATTTACTTCTAATGACCATACATACATTAATTGCTCATAGCATCAACTTTGTAAACATTATATTACTATAGTCCTAAACATTATTTTATCAACTCAGTCTTTGTAGCTCTTGTATCATAGTCACATGCATGATAGTCAAGAATTGGAGAAAGTTTATTAAAGATAATGATAAAAAATGGTTTAAAAAGATAAAGTGAAGATAGGGCATAGATGGCCTTAAATGCTGTGTTAAAGAACAGCACCCCTATGAAAGACACAGGCAAGGAATATACCAGCAGTGCTCTCTTCTTTTTCATATCTCCTAAAGTCATGATGGGCCTTTAGCAGTGGTTTCTTCTAACTTCTATACATGCCATTACTCTAGTTACTGTTCATATAGTAACCCTAAGGCTGCAGTGATATGTATGATGACCTCAGTATCCAGGGAATTTCACCAATTTCCAGTTGTCCATTGGTTTCCTCCATTTTCTTGAAACTTCCATTTGAAGATCCAGAGTGATACTCATAGTCATGAGTCCAGCACACACCTACACACCTCTTATAGTCATCATGGGTCAAACACTAAATTAACTCAGAGAAGCACTAGCAGAGTTAACAATCGATAGTGAAGAACCCACTCAGCACAGGAAAGTACAGTAGAGTGCTTATTGGCAGAGAACAGTGGACTGGTACATTTATGACACTTATTGACTAATTGTGTAAAGTATTGTCTGTTGTTCTAACTCTCATTGGCTGAGAGTATCTTTTAGAACTCAGGATAGGAAAAAATATATACTCTAGTAGATTTAAGTATATACCACTAGGGAAAATATTTCTGAGATAAATAACATTGTAATTAGCACTGTATAGTAGTACTAAATGGAATATGTGTATAATAGGCAAAATGTCCAAGCGTGTAAGGTTTCCTTTTGCTACATTTTTTTTTTCTCTTTCAGGGCTTTTTTTTTTCCTTTCCTAGTGTCCCTTTTCCCCTACACCTAAGAGTTTTTTTAAAAAACAAAAAACCCTTTTTGTATCATGGCTTGCCTAACTCATATGGTGCCTCTGATCCAAAATTGCTTTCCTCTACTCTAGTCTGTTCATCACAATACCCATTTTTTCAGTTTAAATGATCTTATCCATAATTGGAAAGAGATCAGACTGATTTACATTCTGTTCAAGTATGAATATTTTACTGAGTCAAGCTGAAATACTGACATATTGAAAGTTGTAGCCCCTTTACCTAAATGAGTCTTTTAATTTAAACCATTTTAGACAAACATGACTAAGTAAAAAGAACTCTGAGCTAAGTAGGAAAAATGTGTGCATAGGAAGATGAGCAATACCACCTAGGGTGTATTGCTGCTTACTGCAAGATTCTACCTGGGACATTGGTGCTGCTGCCCCCTCGCCCTCTCTCAATATTCATGGGAGATATTGCAAATGGAGCATAGCATGCTTTCCATTGAGACAAGGCCTTAGAAGCAATCCCTCTCAGTGCCATTTGGTTCAAGTTGATCATGAAACTTATTTCTCATCTCTGATTTAAAAACCTTAGAACCTTAGTACTTTATAATATTATCCACTGATGGATGTGTGCTAGAGAATAATTCTGCTGTACTTAAATGGATATCATTTCGCTTCAGAAAAATGGAATGAGCCATATTAAAAAAAATGTATCCAAAGGAATTGGTTACGAACATGCTAATTTTAAGTTTTTGTCATAGAGGTTGATTTTTCTCCAGCAGGGTTCAGCTATCATGGAGTCATGAAGATGGTTGATAATTGGGTTTGACCAGGGTTTGGGTTTTGCCAAATGTATGGTATAGAACAGTGTTCTAGAACTATGCTGAGCTGTCTTCCTTCAAGGTCTTATCAAAAAGTATAGCATCGCCTGGTTTCTGACCTAAGTCAGCCACTGGCCATACATATAACACGCTCCTTTCTCAGGTAGAATTGCCTGGTTATACTCCTACCAACATCACAGCCATTCTGTCTTTCAAACTGTGAACTTGGGCAGCACATTCTTTAACTTCTCTCTAAGGCTCAGTTTCTTCATGTGTAATGTGGATAATAGTAGTTACCTCATTGTGGTGAGAATTAACTGAAATAATTTTTAAGTAAAGCACAGTGCTTAGAACATAGTATCTTAAATAATATTGTTAGAATTTACTTGAAAGAAAATATATTAATAAATGAGAATTCAAATAAAGAAATGCAGGACTCAGTGAAATAAGCTAGAAAAAGAACTACAAAGTAGATCTATAAAAAGCAAGAGGAAGGAATTAAATATAAATTCCAAAATAGGTGAATTAGAAAACAGGAAAAAAATAAACCCAATGTACAGCATTAGGAAAGCAAAACAGGATATAACCACAGATAGGAAGGAGATTAAAACATCATAACAACTAAAGTATTTACAGATGAAATGATATAATGTCTGGGATTTGCTTCAAAATAATTAAATATGGGAGTGGGAGGGAAGTGTGTATATGAAGCAAGATTGGCCATGAGTCGATAATTGTTAAAGCTGAATCCTGGGTACATAAGTGTTTGCTATACTGTTCTGTCTACTTTTAGGTATGCTTGAAATTTTTATAATAGAATACTAAGTGTAGCTCTTTACGAATATGAAAGTCTTGCTGAAATATGTGGTTTTCTAGGAAAGTCTAAATGATTCCATTTAGGAGGGGATAGAAAAACTGAGTAGACCAATAGCAAGGGAAAATTTAAGTTAGTAAAGAACGAGCACCACCACATTCTCTCCCCACCTCCACTCCTGCAACTATAGTGCTAGGCCCAGTGATTTGGCAGGAGAAAACTTTGAAGCTGTCAAGAAATAGATCATTCCTGTGGTCTTTAAATTGTTCCAAAGCATAGAGAAAATTTTCATTGCCTTCTGGTTTGTTTTATAAAGTTAGCATAGCCCTGAAAATGAAAGTTAACATAAGAAAGGAAACCGTGCTAAAACCTAATTTATGAATATAGATACAAAAATTCTTAAAACTTTACAAATCAAATACAGACTTTTATTAAAACAAAATTTTTCTCAGAAATACAAGCATATTAGGACATCTATTGATCTAAGTTATCAAAGCAGTAGGTCAAAAGAGAAACACTAAGTGACCATATTAATAGATAAAAAAAGGCATTTTATAAAAATTGAATATTCATTCCACTTTTAGTAAAGAGGAAATAATCTGATTTTAACATGACCAAACGTGCCTAAAACCTAATATTGACATCATATTTGAATGATTTAGTAAGTATATTCCCAAGTCAGGTAGCATTTGTTAGTGCTTGCTTTATGTTCCATAGATTATGAGAAATTTGGGTTTTGTTCTGTGATGGGAAGACATTGAAGAATTTGAGATAGGAGCACTTGTCCCGTCTGATTTCTATTTTTACATTCTGGCTGCCGTGAAGAGAAAGGATTGCACAGGGAAAATGAGGAAGCAAGAAAACCGGTTAGATGGCACTAGATAACGAGAGTTTGTGCTGAGAGTAGCAGAAGAACTAGAAATAGACAGATTGGGGGTATATATTTCAGAGATAAAATGTGTAGAATTTGTTGATGGATTAAATATGAAGGGAAGAAAATTAGATAAGAAAGGAAAGCCAAAAAGGACTTAAGGTTCTTGGGATTGGTAATGATGCCGCTTCCTAAAACTGGGAAAATTAGCTTCCCATTACATTTGAAATAAAATCCAAATCCAAACTTCTTAATAATTGATAAGGCCCTAGTTAATATGGCCCCAACTGACCTCCCCATCTCCTCTTTCTTCGGTGTTCACCACATTCTAGCAACCTAGGTCTTTTCTTTGTGTGTTGAATCCATTAAGCTGATTTCTATCTCAGTTCTTTTGCATCTGCTGCTTTTTCTGTTTGAGGGCTCTAGACCTTGAGTCAGCAAACTCTGTCTATAAAGGGTTAGGTAGTAAATATTTTATTGGCTTCGTGAGCCATATGGTCTCTGTAGCAACTATTCAAGTCAGCAGAGTAGCCATTGTAGGGCAAAAACAGCAGATGCTCATATGTAAACAGAGACTGGCATGGCCAAATTTGGCCCTGGCCTGGCCTGGCTGTAGTTTGCCCTTGCCTGAGGTCTTGATGTGGTTTCCTCATTATTTAGGTTCTTCCTGGAGGACAACTTGGCATATAAGTTAGGATCAAAAAACTTTAAAATGTTGCAAATTGTGCTTCTAGAAGTGTAATTTCACTCCTAGAAATTATGGCTAAGTGATTGTCGGTGTGCACAAAGGATGGAAACATCTCAGTGGTATAGAAGATCAAATACCCAACAGTAAGGGATTTGTATAGTAGAATCCTCTGCAGTTATTAATAATGCATCGAAGGTTATTTAATAATAGAGAACAGGGGTCAGCAAACTAAACCTGAAGCCTGCCGCCTGTTTTTGTAAATGAAGTTTTATAGGAACACTACCTCACTCATTCCTTTTCCCACTGCAGTGGCAGAGTTGACAGAGACCATATGGCCTACAAAGCCAAAAATATTTAGTGTCTGGCCCTTTACAGAAAAAAAATAATATGTATGATATGGTCCAAGTGTGTGTACGTGTGCATGTGTACGGAAAAAGACTGGAAAGAAATGCACCAAGATAGTGATTTTTTTTCTCTTTTGTTTTTCTCCCTTTTGTTTATCTTTATTGTTCTTCTATGATGGGCATGCATATTTTTATGATAAAAATTACTTTTTAAATAAGGTAAATGATAAAACCATTAAGATACACAAATGAAGAAAAGCTAACTGAAAATTTTATAAGACAAATTAAAACAAAGTCAAGAGTTAGAAGCAGGAAAAGTATAAATAATATCTAGTTTCATATACATAACCCCACAAGTAATGCCTATTTCAGATTTTGGCATATGACACAATTATTCAGGCAGCCATTATTTGAGTTCCTACTATGTGCTATTTGCTGTGAGGATACAAAGGTAAGTATGGTGCCTGTTCTGAAGATTAATCTGGTAGGGGCAGTGGGATATGCTTAAACAGTAATAAACAGTGTATCTGAGGGCCTTAAGAGCTTTCATTCTGTTTAGGCACTATCTAAACACCCAAATAAAGCAATTGCTCAGTTGTGAGTTGTAGCACGATTATAGTATGATTATAAGGGATTCCAATCACGTGAGCTAGTCTTTTAACTTTGTTTATGGTACCTTTTGGTGTGGAGAAGTTTCTGAATTTTATAATCAAATCTCTATCAATATTTTCCTTATGGCTTCTGCATTTTCCAAACAGGTAGCCAAATGTCCTAACATTTCTCTCAGATGTAAAGTGTTACATTCTTTTCTGACGTTCTGTTTATCTTTTATACAGCAGTACCATGCTGTTTTAATTAAGATGTTATTTCAGCTCAAGGAGACTTATTTCAAATTTTGGTATCCAAAATATTGTTTCAGTTTTTTAGTGTTAATATTAAAAAGCACAGTGCACAGCAAAATGTGACTTGTTAACCTGAGCATCATAGTCATTAAAGCCAGTTTAAACTAATCCTTTAAATTAAAAAAAAAAGGTTATTTGGTCACTTCTGTTCTTATGTGTTACTTAAATAAAATTGATGACTGCTCTATACAGAGACACTCCTGTTTTGTTTCGTACATCTTAATCTATTGTACAGTAACCATATTTGCCGCTTCGTGATAGTCTTAAGAGGTACTTCACATTCAGGCTGCAGTTCTGGTTAGGTGGTTGTCCTAGCCTTACTGCCCTTTTGCAGCCTTGTAAGGAGCCTTAAATAATTCCTTTTGGGAGATGGGAGGGTTCTTGTTCTGATGGGAAACTTTCTAAGTGCTTTCCTTGCTGAAAAATTTAGGTATGCATTTGTAATCAAGAGAAGTGCACAATTTCCCAGGCAGAATTCTGAGTTTTGTTTTGGGTATTTATTTGGGTCCCAGTTGATCCTAATATATTTGGTTACATAGGAGAATTTATAAATTGAGCAGTTTTTTTAAATTCTCCAACTTCCATTAGGTCATTTATAGAACATTATAAAAATTTGATATAGCAGGAACATTTATAGAATATTGCCATAAAAATTTGATTTGGCAGGAAGAGCCCTAGCCTTTCATACAGTACCTGTAGCACCTAATGGGCACTCTGATGATGTTTGCTCAATAATGGAGTGCTGAACTGCACTCCCAGTATAGATAGTTCCATCATCAAACATGCACCTACCTGACTGTAGTTCCTTCCTCTAGAAAGCGAGCTAATCATTCCTGGTGTTTATAGAGGCTCTTCAGGTTTTGAAAATTTAGTGATTTTGTTAAAGTCATATTGGCAACGTAGATTAATGTTTGAGGTGTTTGTTGGTTCCACGTAGATTAAATGTATGTTAAATACCACATTTTCCCACAGTTCTCAATGCTTCTGTCCTTTGGTTTTGTTTAAAAGCCACTGTCTCAGTTATCATGTTCTGAATATTGGCATACTTTAAAAAATATTAAAATATTTTTGAAAGCAAAAATACCTTAGAAGAACTTCTAGAAGCTGTTAGAGAATGAAGTGGAGTAAGGGATTGTCTGGTAGCTTGACCCCTACTTCTTTTTCAGATTGGCTTCTTCAATAAGTTCCTTTTGCTCACTAATATCCCAGGGATTGAACTTTTTTTTAATTTAGATTTTATCATCTAGAAATGAGAGTGTTAGATACAGGCCTTGAAGTCTTTAACCTAGTTGATAATTGATGTGTATAACCAATGTAAATTTAAATATAATTTACTCTTACTTAAGACAGGAAGAATTTGTCCTTACGTTTCAATTGGAAAGTTTCTTTTGCATGTGGTCATTTTCTTCCCATCGTTATGAAACTCTTTCTCATTGACAGGGAACACCCATGACATGTCTATATATAAACTTAAAATAGTCTTGAGACTGTATCCTTTGGAGTATGTGTATAAATAAACATTACAAAGGGTAAAATTTGACATGTACATTAATGACTTATTATTTTAATCGTGCTGACTAGTTTCAGTTGCTTCTAAAGAATCATATAGTTAAGAAATACTGGCATTTCTCAGGATTCTGAAATAAAGTAATGTTCACTGTTTGTGAAAATTCACTGGATTGCTGGGAACCAGGCGTAAAGAACTTTTCAACAGGATTTTGCTATCAGCAAATCTGTTTTTGGTTTCCTGTTCTGGCCTCCCTACCTATCAGCTACATGAGTGCCCTCGCCATTTGTTCCTCCTTTCTTTTACCACAGGAAAATTGTCAGGCCTCTTTTTCTAGCGTTTCAGGACCCGCCTGACAGGAAATTTTCTAATTGCCGGAACAGCTGGTAGGAGAAAACTTTGCAGGGGCTTGGCCTTCCCTCTCTAACTTAAGTTTTACCGTCAGAAATTCTTTTATCACCATCATGGTTTCGTAGCCATGTTTAAATTTCTGTCTTTTCGTGTTCGCTCTATACAGGTAAGCTTTGTTTAACTTCTTTAAAAACTAAAATGTTTTAGTTGGAGCTAAGTATGATTAATTAAACACTTATATTTTCTTTTAAGACGCTTTTCAAAATTCATAACCAGTGTTTATAGAACTTTTAAAGGATAATATTTCTGTTTTAAAAGTAAGCCATTTATGTGTATACATTTCAAGTCTGTATGTTTTGTAAACTTATTTTTACATTGGCTTTCTAGCGCTAGAGTAATTTTTAGCTAGTGTTCGTAAACTTTTACAGAAAACGGATGACTTTAACTCTCAGTATTAAACCAGGCGTGAACGAAATTGTGAACTTAGTACTTAGGAGATTACTATAATATCAGCAATATTTTGATGAGTAGAGGAATGTATTTTAAACAGTCAAGGACTTAAAATCAGTCTTGTTGAATTGGTTCCTTTAAAAATCTGAAGTTTTTATTTAACTATTTAAGTAACTTGAAACAAGTAATTTTATCTCACTTAGAATAGGCACAGTTTTCAAAGCATTACTTTGTTAAAATGTACTTAGTGAATGATAATTTGCACTATATTTAATCTTAAATCCTGCCAAAATCAACTTGATATTTTGCTGTGTGAATTGTGCTATCCTGCTGCTCTTTAAAGAGAATTAAATTTGTTGATTGGGATTCTCAATTGGGAGCAAATTGTGCTCTTCACGGCAGTGACTGAGAACGTTAGTCTGGCGAACCAGCAATGTTATTTTCTCAAGCATAGATACAAGAAGCTGGCTTACTCTCCTTGAGTATTTAGTTAAATGAAAAATACTGAGCAAAATTTAGCATCCATTAGTAAATCAAATAATTGGATTTGGTTGGATTGTAATCTAGAATAAATTAAAGTGTGGTTTTCCACCATGACTTGGATAACCTGCCTAATTATGTATCACAGCCAAATAATTTCTGTATATCTTGATCATCTAAAAAAATCTTTTTAGAATAAAAAACTGTATATTACAGAACCATAGGTATCTATGTAGAGGGCGATACTTTAATTTTGAATTGCTTTTAAGAGGTAAATAAAGTATACATTTTTCACTTGTATGGTATTTTTATGTAGGCCAAAGATGGTTACATATCCATGGTTAGAAAATGCTTATTTACTGGCTTTTACCAAGGAACATTTAAATGTTTTACTTCAAGCTTTAACAATATTTTGGGCATTCAAAACAATTTAGAAAATACAAATGCCTTAAGAACACACTTCCTGACTCAAGGGAGGGGAGGAAAAAGGAAATTATGTATACAAGGCAAGGCTTAATGCCAAATGTTGAATCATTCTTTAAAATCAATTAATATCACCCAGTTTTCTTAATGTTAGCATGTTACAACATTAAGTTTTCTGTAACTCAAATAGATAGCATTGATTTCAGCTCCTTTTCTTTAATCCTTTTTACATTTTAAAAACAAAATTCTATTTTTTTAACTCTCAACTTGAAAAGGAAACATTAAGTTAATTTTTTCCCATTAAAAGATGAACCTTAAAAACCACTTAGAAGGGAACCTACAGACCTTTTGTTGGTCCTAGGAAACAAACGAGGTGGCTTTTTATGTGATTGAAGGAACACCAAAAAATCCATCTGTCCATGAATTTTCTTCTTTTTTTCTGTGCTGTCTAAAATGATACTTTACAGAATTCCTAAAATTATATATGTTTTAACTGAACTTATTTTGTTTTATCTATCAGGGGTCATAACTCAACAGATATTTACCTTGTAATAACATTTTTGAAACCCTAGCTTAGTTCCTAGAGGGCAGATACTCTATTTTAGTATCTCTTAACACCTAATATAGTACCTTGGCCCATAATATGAATTGCCTTCTAATGAAAAGGAATGGGCCTAAGATACTATGTCAAAGATCAGAAACATTTTTCTTAGGCCCAGGCAATCAGGAAGAAGCAAAAGCATGAGTGCTACCTGAGTTTTAGTCCATCTTGGACCTGTTCTCTTTCTCTCTTCTGCACTCACTCTGATCCAAACACTGGTCTCCCTGTGTGTTCTGACACTAGCCTTTGCACTGGCTTGTCCCTTTGCCTGGAACACTCTTCCCCCAGGTTATTGACTCCCTTGCTTCTTTCAGGGTCTTTGCTCAAATAGCACCTTTTCATTAAAGCCTGCCCTGATACTTTTATTAAAAATTGTAAGCCTTCCTTCCATCCCTGCACTCCTGATCCCTGTTACCCAACTTAATATCTTTTTTCCCATGATATTTATCATGTTCTAATATGAATTAGCAGTGGTAATGGTAGTATCTCCCTCAAACAGCAGAGATTTTCATCAGTTTCATTTAGTGTATATCTCAGGCACCTAGAAGAATGCCTGGCATGTATTAGGTGCTCAGTAAATAAATGTTTAACTGGATGAATGAATGAATTCCAATACACAGCTTGAGGGTATTGAACACTAAGGCTTGAGGTGGCAAATATCTGAAAGTGATGGGAATATAGATAAATGATATGTGATTGATATATGTCAGCTGCCAGCCTCACAATCTTGCCTACAACTAGACCTTTACTTACCAAATAAACAGATTGTAAATATAAATATATGTAATTTAGTATAATTTTTTAAATACACAAAGTTTTTTATGATAATGAATGGGCAGGTATTCATGTATCATTTAAAACACAGTTCTGCCAGAGAATATAAAAATGTGGGAGCCTTACAGAGTAATTACAATGGCTATAACTTATATCTGTGTTCCACTTCATTGACAAAATTCTTTTTTCTCTAAAATTATAGTTGCTTCACCATGTATTTATAAGCAATAATACAATTTTACAAACTGTCAAACTGTAGTTCTGTGTTTCCATGTGACAGATTTATTTCAGTAACAGGTAATTTCATGATATAAGATGTATTTGTCATAAGCAAATGTCAGTCTGTCCTTGGTTTATCAATGCCTTCGGAAATTTGATATTCCTCTCAGCAGCCATCTCTTTGGATTCCAGGTTTGAGCATCACGTTGTTGCTTTCCTATCTGTTGTCCAAGATTGCCCAAGCATTATTAATGTGACCTAGTTGAACCTCAAATTCATTTCTAAAATACTCATGGTCTCATAACTTGGAAAAATTAGTGACATTGAGCACAATCTGGGAAAAAGGGACCAAGATATTTTGCCTATTATGCCTATGACTTTACATATACATAAAAGTAGATAGAAAATAGTTTGCTGATGTGATTAGTAAAAATCAAATTTGGAAGGAACAACAAATATTAGGGATAAAACAGTGGCAAATTTTTGGAACTCGGGCCATAATAAGCATCAATCTAATTCTCTCTACCACCAAGAATATATATTTTTTTACTCTCTGAGCCCCAATTTAGAAAAAGATTTTTTAAATTCTAGTTTGTATCTTCAAAGAGATTTGGAATGATTGCATCCATTGGGAGGTGAGGAGAAGGGTAAGGAGTGGAGGAAGGTGCTACTGAGAAAAAAATATTGAGAAAAGGAGCACCTGAAAATTTATTTAGAAATAAGATTTGCCAGAATTAAAAATTCAGTATGAGGGTGAGAAAATAAAGTCAAAGAAGGCTCAGAAGATAGAGACAGGAAGTAGGAGAAAAAAATAGTGACATAATGGATTCAATTCCACACATACAATAATATCCAACTAATAAAGGAGTTAGGAAAAGTCAAACCCTGGAAAATGGATGGATGCAAGGAAATTATCAAAGAAATGTTAGAATTCCCCCAGAGGTAAAGAATCCAGGTCTTTAGATTATAAAGGTTCACGAAACATCAGCATTATGAGGGAAAGAAGACTCATATTTACCTCAGTAGCGTGGAATTTCAGAAGTGCAAGGATAGAAAAAATTCTTAACACTTCCGGAAAGAAAAACCAGGTTACCTATCAAAAAGTGTGTATCAGGCTAACATCATCCACATCATCAGCAGCCCTAGCTGGACCAATGTTAGCATTCTGAGGCAAGATTGTTTTTATTCTATCTAGCGTTTGGTACCAAGCCAAACTATACAAATGCAAAGACAAAATAAAGACATTTTCAGATGCACAAGGTTCAGAAAGTTACCTTCTACATCACCTTTCTTAGGAAGTTACAATGTAGTAATCTAAGAAAGACAAAGACATGAGAAAATTAAAATAGTAGGTTCAACTAGGAAAGAAATATCCCAAGAGAATAGCTGTGCAGCAAAGGCTAGAGAACAACCAGTCCCAATGGGAAGGCAAGAGAGGGTTCTCAGAAGAATGGAAAGTATGGTTAAGGGCTAAGAAAAAAATTAAGAATAATGGTTAAATTAACCTTACCCGAAGAATGATGGAGGCGAGGCAGACTGTTAGAGACAGTAAAAATAGAAAACTATAAGAGATTCATGGTCCAAATAGAAATCAAAGTTAAAATGTATCATGAATTTAAGCATTTCATGAAATAGTATTCTTTTCAAGTCTCCTTGGATTATCCTGGAAGTCACTGTTATAGGCCTATATAAAAGGAAATTTAATATATTTCCTAGCCTGCATTTGATCAATATGTTGTCATAAAAATGTTGTATAGGCTTTCAGCTTTTAAGTATGAGGGATTTGGTTGTGGTTATAGGAGAGGATGTTAATTTTCTTAATAAAAATGTAAAAATTCAGCTAGCAGTAGGTAGGGGGAAGTTTGAAAGAAAGAATGTCTGGGCACTATTAGCCCCCTTTTATGAAGTGGCGGGTTAGGCTTCTATCCAAAAGAAAAGACAAGAGGTTTATGTTAAAGTAATATAATTATCAGATAGTGGAGAGGAAGATGAAGGAAGGGGTATAATATAAGTGAGTCCCTTGACTTTCTTATTTTTGTCTTAAAATTAAGGAAACAAATAAAGTTCAGAAAACCAATTTTTTTAAAAAGCCTAGGTATAAGGATGAGAAGAAATTTGCTTTTCATTATAAGTGGTTCTGTCACTGATTTGTTGCCCATGTACATGTATGTATTAATTTGATTTTAAAACCAAAAAAAAAAATTAGGGAATGGGAAGTAACCCAGGTTGACAGGCTGTGTGTAAGGGAATATTGGGCAATAACACCAGACAAGTGGTTGAGGCCATATTGCAGAGGACCTCAAATGAGAAGGTGAAGCAGTACATTTAATTTGGGACAAGCTGGAGGAGTTTTTAAGCAATCTGTTGATATGACTGTAGCTGTCTACTTTCAGAAAATGAATTTGTCAAGAGGAAGAATTGGACTGGAAGTGGCAGAAATAGGTATTATGAGTAACCAAGCTAGTTTCAGTTTTGAAGGATGGTACTTTGATGATGCTATTGGAGATAGAAAAAAAAAGCATGAAAGGTATTCCCAGTACCACATGATTGACACGTAGTAGGTGTTTTAGTATATGTTTAGTGAATGAGGAAATCAGAGGGATTTTAGTAACTTGTTTGATATGAGAGGAAAGGAAGAGTAGACATCAAAGATGAAATCTTTCTTGTATAGTAACTGCTATTTATTTTGAGATTCATGGCCTGATGGCAGTTCACACTATGGGAATAATGTTTAATCCTGTATGCCTGCTGCAAAATGCAAAACACATATAATTCAGTGATCCTTTCCTGCCTGTGTCACATCTTTATTTGTGACAGACAATTGTAGATATTTCCTGTAAAACATAAGATGACAAAATATAGCCTAATAAGTCACATCCCACTTACCCAAGGAAAAAAATGATAAAGCATATAGAATGCTACAGAGTATAGTTTTTCACAGCCTCATTTAAGGGCACAAATGACCGTTAGATTTCAGTTAGGTTCTTGAACAGATAGTTTTTTTTCATAGGAGGCTAACTGACACATGCTGGAATCCAACCCATGAAGTTGGCCTCATGAGTTCAAGTCTGTAACAGACTACTCTTCAGAGTGAGACATAATAGCAATTTGGGGTATAGAAAAGAAAGAGGAGAACTTCTTTATAGTTTCATTTCCACTTATAATGTAAGTATAATTTAGTAATGCAAAAAGTACATGCATATAATTTTTAAGCCAATAAGTATACAAATGTTGAGTATATGCTAATTTTTTTTACTGATAAGGATGTGCTACTAAAAGTTTAACTAACTGACCCAAGAGATACAGACCAGTTACAAAGACCAAGGGAATAAGTTTGTATGCTCCTGTCATTGATCTCAAATGGAGAACCACCAAAAGCCTCTGACAGTCTCAGTGTAGTGTAATGCCACGACCTTTGTTTTAGAAGTTGTTAGAGGTCGGAAGACCTGGAATTGAGCCCTAAGTCTGCCAGTTACTGGCTTGTGATCTTAGTCTCTTTCAACTTCAGACTGTAGAGTATTCAAACCCTTTAAAAGATCTGTCAAATTTCTAATGGTGAATGAAAGAGTCCATAGAGAATTCTGAAATGTTTTTGCTTGCTCTGGGGTGTACCCCTCTATGTTATTGTCAACCCCCTCTACACTGATATGTAGTCAAAAACTTGTTGTGAAGCATAAATATAAAAATGAAAAAACACCTAACCCAGGCTTGATACATGGTAGGTGCTTAATAAATATTTGCTAGATTTTAATCTAGATATTAATCAATTACACACCTACATTGTTCTTTGAAAGTATTTTTTTAAAAGAATTTGGTGATTGCCGGATCATATGGTAAATCAAATAAACAGAGACCCATGGACATGGACAATAAACTAGTGGTTACCTGAGGGGAGGGGAGAGGGGGAAGTAAATGGAGTAAAAGGGATCAAATATGTGGTGACAGAAAGAAATCTAACTATGGGAGGGGAACACACAATGCAATTAATTTTTTTTTAAAAAAAGGGATTTGGTGATTTGCTTCCTGTCTTTCTTAATATAGTTACAAACAAGTATCACTCTGAAGCCTTTACATACATTGGTCTCCTTTGGAGAGAAGGGGCGCCTGGGAAGGCAATAGAGCTGCGTCAGCTAATGGTTGATTCTACCTTAATGCCTACTGCAGAGGATTGTTGTGAGACTAAAAGGAGATAATGCATGTGAAATTATAAAATAAAGGACTAAACCGTATTAAGGGGATTGTTTTACTTTCAAAGTTCTGAGAGAGAGTCCAAAATGATTAAGCTGCCTAAGCAGTAGTAGGACAATCTACAAATGACATCTTCTGTCTTACAGAGTAAAATGGTGGGCTTGGGTTCCCTTTTCGTCCTCTTACAAGAGCTTTTTTTTTTCCTTTTATCACCTACCCATTTACAAAAGCTACAACATTAGGATACCCTGCTATA
Organism: Macroglossus sobrinus; assembly: GCA_004027375.1. Taxonomy (NCBI): domain Eukaryota; kingdom Metazoa; phylum Chordata; class Mammalia; order Chiroptera; family Pteropodidae; genus Macroglossus; species Macroglossus sobrinus. The sequence continues at coordinate 792,121 of PVKZ01000289.1, forward strand.
TCTTTTTGAGAAATCTTTGTAATTCCCTGTAATTGCCAGCATTCTGTGTCTCAGAAAATGTTAATTGAGCTCAAATTTTTATATGGAATATCATAGTAATAAAAATAATTGTTTATGTTTGTATAAGACATTTAGATTCTGCTAACAGTACGTATGCACTAGAAAAAATAATGTAGGCAAAAAGAAGAAAAGATAGTCTGACAGGTTTATGTTTCTAGTATTGTTAGATTTTGTTTTACTGTAGTTTTTTACCATAACATACAGTATGTGTCTTGCTTAAATAATGTGTATCTAATTTGGTGATCTCAGAGTGAAGAAGTAATTGAAATTCTGTGTAAACTGACATTCATTTTCAACCTTTCTCTTTTGATAGCTTCCCTTGGATATACTGAAGCGTCCATTGTCTTTAAAAATTCTTTTAACCCTGGGACCTTCCACTGTCCCATCATGCTGAATAGTCATTTTTTTCTGTCTAATCTTTCATCCAAATGTTGTCTTTTTTATTTAATGTTTAGAGTTTTTTTTTTTTTTTGCAGTTTTAGAGTTATTCCTTTTACCCTCTCTGAGGTCTCAGGTAGTCCTAGAAATAGATCATAACTTAGATATTTATAACAGAATAAATTTCAGCATACTAACTCAGATGGCCTTGCTAGGGGTAGAAATCTCCACTTTTATCTTGGAATATTTTTCAGCTCCTCTCACCTATAAACAGGGTTTTTGTGTGTATAGCATTAGGTCTACTTAATACAACCACATGTCAGCACAGCAGATTACTCTGATCTGTTTTCAGACTTCTTTACATTCTCTACCCTCACCCCATAAAAACTATTCTAATTATCTCCCATAGGAAGAAAGAAGACTTGGAAATACTCAGTGTTAATATTATGTAGAGGTTAAACTGGCCTGTGTGGTAGGCTGGTATTATTCTGTCTCTGACATTTAACTTGAAAGTATGTTTGCTGGGCATGTATTTTCTGTTTACTTGGTGGGTTAGTAAAAGATGGTTTGTGTGTGTTAATCTGAAAATTTCTAATATGATACACTAAATTTATATTGCTTGATTAAAAGCTGGAGAAAGTAGCTCTAATTCTGTTTTCTCCCCTTATATTTGCATCAACAGGAAGAAGGCAGTATCAAAGAAATTGCAATCACACATCATGTAAAGGAAGGACATGAAAAGGCAGATCCTTCCCAGTTTGAACTTTTAAAAGTATTAGGGCAGGGATCATTTGGAAAGGTAAGTTGTGAGTGTGAGTGTTTTGAAAAATCGTTTTTTGGAATTCAAGTATACTTCAGAAAGGGAACAGAAATATTTTATGAAATACTACCAATTTCCCTTTCAAGCTGTATTTTCTGTTTTTACATTTCTTACCATCAGTAAGTATGGAAAAGTTAATAAAATCATTCAAAAGTACATTGAAAGCTTTTATAAATTGGCAGTATTCACTCTGTATTTATTTTATCTTCAAGACTACAGGACCTCTCTAATTGCACTTCGTGAATGATGAAAAGCCACAAAATATTCCTTTGATACACTGGCCTCTTTTTGAGTCCTCGTGTAGAATTGGAAGGTGCTATACATTATAACAGTGCATCTCAATCTTTTCTCCAGAGCATCCCTAATACCAGCAGAAAGTGAATGGGTTCTTCCAAGGAACTAGGATGGGGGGTTATCACTACAAGTATGAAATTTGGGGGACTTATAGCTTACCTTTAAAACGAATGCAAAGGTTGTATTCTATCAATGATATCTGTTTGTTTTAGTATCAAAAAATATTTTCCAAACACCAAATAAAAATTGCTCCAGCAGATGTAACATCTTTATCATTTTCTTCGTGTATTCCTTGTTCCCCTGCTGCACACCTCAGGAGCACTTCCTGTACTCCATTTTGAGAAGTACACCATTAGAATTACTACTCCTCAGTCTTCTAGTCTATTTCTCAGCAAGAAGAAAATTCTGAGATTGCATTCAACTTTCACATTGCAGTGTTTCCTTACCATCTCTCTGTAAGGAAATGTTCAAAGATATCGTGCTTTGCGAGCTCCAAAACAATGCCAATTTAATCTCTCTTGTATATTTTAATGTGACTAGTTAGCAGTTCTTGGCTAACAGGTAATTTGTTAGAGCTGTTAACTTCTTTCAAGCCCAAAGTGGTGTTTTTAATCCAGATATAGATTAAGTAGCCAGTAGAACATAATAGTTGCAAGTTTGGGCTCTAGGTCAGCCAGACTTGGATTCATTTTTTTTTCTTCTACTTACTTGTTATATGTGCTTGAGCAAGTTATATAACCTCTTAGAGCCCCACTTTTCTCTTCTAGCCAGTCACTAAGTATTGAAGTCCGTCAAGGTTCCATTCTAGGCTGCCTTCTCCTCACTCTATGATCCTTACGAATTATTTTCTCTATTTCCACTATCTTAATTATAACCCATATATGGCCAACGTAACTGATTTATACCCCCAATCTAGAGCATGCCCACAAGTTCTGAACTCTGTGCACAGCTGGTTATTTTTTTCTCTTCACGTTTTAAAGGCAGTTTAAACTCAACATGTCTAAGACCAAACTTATGATTTTTCCCCTAACCCCCACCAAACCTGTTCTATTTCATATTTCTCTGTCACTATGAATAGTTAAATAAGCCAGAAACCTGGGAGGCATTCGTGACATATCCTTCTAGTCCTCCCCTTCCCGCCTTCACAGCCCCCTCCACCAGTCTGACCTGTCAGCAAGTCCTGTGGATTTAGTAAAGATCACAAATTGTGCCTGTTCTCTCCTCTACTGCCACTCCTCCATCCAGTGTGTGCCACCACCATTTCTCTCCCTGGCCTATTGAAGGAGGCTCCTAACTGCTGCTTCCTAAATTCATTCTTGCCTGAAGCCGTTTTTTACATGACAGCTAACTTGAGCTAACCTTATGCTCCACCCCGCTGACCCTTTAGTAGACTGTGTTTGCTTTTAGGATAAAGACAATTCTTAAGATAGCTGAGGAGCCCCTAGGTAGGGCCCCTGACTATCTCAGTGTTACTTTATATACTTTTCAGTGTCTGTGTTCTGGCCACATCGGTCTTCCTTTTAGGAAGACCTTTAGCACCAGGCTCCATCCCACTAGAAAGCCTTTGCACATGCTGTTCTCTTCGCCTGAAACATTATGCCCCACCACCATGCCTTCCTCCTCTGGTTAGCTCTTCTCATACTTATGATCTCAAAGAAGTCTTCCTGCCATCCTGACTAGGTCATATTCCTCTGTTTTACTCTCTCAGAATATTATGTACCTCATCTTCACAATTGCAGTTTTTTTTATTTCTATAATTATTTGTTTATTGGCTCTCTCCCCCACTAGACTAAATGTTCCATGAGTGCAGGGGCCATGCCTTGTACTATGTCTCAGCATTGAACTGGTAGCACAATACCTAGCATGTAATTCTGGAAAGAATTAATGACTAAATAATAGTCCTGGCCTCATATAGTAGTAGTGAGCATTAAGTGATAAAAGGCCAAGCACATAGCATCTGTGAAATTGTATTATCATGCAACGTATATGGATAAACCCAAATAGATGGGTCTATTTCTATACAATAGATTTTCAGTGAACACAACATTTAAGTTTCCAGGAGTTAGCGTGCTTCTCCCTTTATTTGTTTAAATACCTTACTATAAATAGCAAACATTAAAAATAGGGCGTCTCCTTTCTTACTCATCCTAAAAAGCCACTCCACGCCAAGGAAACAGGGATGACCTGTCAGAGCCTAGAATAGCTTCATGGGGGAGTTCGAAAGGTCAGATTTTCTGGTCGGGGAAGATCCGATGGCATCTGGGAGTGCTGCTACTCCTGCTGTGCTTGACACATAACCAGCGAAAAGGGCCGCATTAAGAGTGCCCTGAGCAGGGACACAGAACCGGATAGCTGGCCGGGTCTTTGTCTCAATACCTCCATTGTAACTCTAGACAAATTGTATAATATCTCTAAGCCCTAGCTTGGACAGCTATAAAATAGGCATTGTTTAGTAGGCCTGTCTCCCAAAATTATCATGATGATTAAAATATTAAAAATGCTTTGAAGGTCCTTTGCAAAGTAAAAAGTGCTGATGAGTATTAAGACTATGCTTTCAAAGGAGGGTAAAAAAAATTTGGAATCCACAAGAATTTTTCTTGTAGAATGGCACAAAGAAACTTGATTAGGGATCTTAAGAATGAATTAATATCAGATAAATCCTAATTACCTTCACCTAATTAGAATTTATCTCTTTGAAAATATTAGTAATCTCTGATAACTTAACATTTGAACATCATTCCCTCATCTGGGATCACCCTGATTAAGAATGCTTTTCTCTTCCTAGGTTGGCTCACTGCTAACTGACTGAAAGGAACTAAAGGGTGGGGCATGGTGAAGGGGGTTAGGGGGATGATTTGGGGAGAGGGGCACATCCTGCATCGGGGTTTCTGTGCTAGTGGTGGTGCTCTTCACTTGATATGCAGTCATTGCCCATTGCCTTTGGCACAATTTCTCAAAGTGAGGAACTTTGCCTTGCACTAGAATCTGTTGAATGAATCACTTTTATTTTGTGCTAATAGCCTGACATGCTAATGCAGGTAATGGAGAGCTGACCTTAAAGTTAATTCTTGATTGTAATTGCTTCTCTTCCCATCTGTGGCACCTCTCAGTAGAGAAAAAGAGTTGAAATTCAGATCCATTTAGCAGGTCTGTTTAAAGGTTTGATGGAAAAGATCATGAAACTAATAGTCAAAATAAGTAGAAAAGATTGATTGATAGTTTTGTATTAGCCATGTTATAGCAGGACCATGACTTGTTTAGAGCAGGCTTTATTCATTTTGTATGAATCCCACATTACATGTCAAAAGGAGGTGAAAATATTTTTTAAAATGAAGATGCTCAATAACATACCTGGGAATTGTTTCTTCATATTTAGGCATATGTGATTATTTGATTTTTAAAAGATGGGAAATGAGAGTTCTTAAGTTACATTAAATATTTGTGAATAGGTTTCTTTAGTTGTTTTTTTTTAATACCCACAGCACCTGGTCTTCCTAGGTGGTCTCCCATCCAAGTACTAACCAGGCTCAACGCTGCTTAGCTTCTGAGATCAGACAAGATCAGGCACATTCAGGGTAGCATGGCTGTAGACTCTTTAGTGTTTTTAATTGTTTTTCCCAGTAGTGATAAATTTATTTATGTAGTGTTTTTGTATAGAGGAAAGACTATTCATCAGTGAATAGTTATATCAACAGAAAATTATAATCAAAGGGAGCTCCTGTATAACAATTTTTATGGAATCAGAAAAGTTTTTGTTTTGTTAAAGACCAGAGTTTACAGCTGAAACTTACTGGATTTCGTTAACCAATGTCACCATTAAAATAAATAAATAAATGTTTTTAAAAAGGCAGAGTTATCACCACCTGTGTTATACTTTAAACATGTTAGATTTTAATTACTACATAATTTAAAAATTTTTGTTTCTGTCTTAGGTTACATGCTCTTTGGAAACTGGCAAACAACAAAAAGGAAGAAAGAAATATATTCACTTATATTGACACCCCAAGTTATAACCACTGTTTACAACTTGTTGTATTTATAATTGATACATTCTAAGGAAAATAGTTGATCTATAATATATCAGAATCTAATAAACTATATTATAGCAGGGATCTTATTTTAACAATGGTATGGTTTGTGACACTTTATAAAACTTATTTTCTTTTATTTAAATACAGGTTTTCTTAGTCAAAAAAATCTCAGGCTCTGATGCTAGGCAGCTTTATGCCATGAAAGTGTTGAAGAAGGCCACACTGAAAGGTAAATGCTGCTGCTAATATTTGTAATGTTCATGTAATATAAACAAACTGAAAGGTCTCAACAGACCTCATGTGATTCCTAGGCTACTTACATTCTGAATCTGTTCCTGTTACAGTCTTTAAATTTAGACTTTCTTTTAGTGAGTTTTTCTTACTGAACTAGGAATCATGTGAATCAACTGAAGTTACCATGTTATAAAAAAGAAAGTATAAATTCATCTTGGGCTTTAGGCATGTAGAAGTTTAGAAGATTAAAACTGGATTGCATTCATCTTCAAATTATATAGTTTTCTTACTGTTTTACTGGATGCAAAATAGATTTTGTTCTAAGGACTTTATTACTTTGAATTCTGGTCTTCAAATAAGTTTTTATTCCAAGCCTCTGATTTTGAAAAACCTAATAATGTAAGATTTGGCTCTTATAGGTAAACAGTCATTTAAAAGAAATTATATATAGATTTTAAAACACTTAAATCTTCCTTTTATTTGATAGTATCAATATAATTTCTAAAGTTTCTAAAATATTCTGGAAGGAACATTGGTAATGATCATTTATTATTTCTGGTGTTATTCTTCCCAATTAGTCACCCACTCTGGATATTATCATCATTCCAAGAAATTTTACTTTGCTCTATAAATCGTCCTTTGCTTCTTTTCTGTTGCTACTTTCCTGAATGTTTTGTTTCTTTCCTACCCAGTCTCTTCCCCCTGGCCTAGTACTTCATTTGCTAGGACCAGGGAATTAAATTATATCCTCAGTGCCCTACTTTCTATCACTACTTTTATAACTTTATACTCATGAATCCCATTAGTTATAAAACTGCATGGATAGAATTTATATGAGAGTTCATTTGCGAAATCAATACAAGTAGTTTGTTTTCATGTATTTAACATGACTTGCGTTGTGCATAATATATGTAAAGGAAACTGCGAAACTCTGAGAAACCTAAAAAATACTAGGAAAGGAAATAAATTCCCAGTTCCATTTAGAGAAAGCTAACTGTTGTTAAGAATCTCAATATTTCTCTAGTCATCCATTTATCTCCATATCCTCAAGATTCCAGTTGCATTTTTCTTGGAATATTCAAAATTTCATTTGAAAAGTATAGACCTCAAAGAGTATTCTTAAAAAAAAAATGAGAAAGGAATAGCTCTGTCAGGTTTAAAGCTTATTTAAAGCAGTAATAATTCACCATGTTATTGGGGTAATAATACAGTCATACAAATCAGTGGAACAAAACAGTACAAAAATATTACATATTAAATTTTAATGTATTTATTGCAAAGATATTAGTATTTCCCGTGCTATATGACTAAGCAGGTATACAGAACAATGGGAACTTAAATAATGATTTCATAAATTTTGTCCAAAATACTCCTGAGCAACCAGGGAAAATTAGAGTCTTCTCTTAAACCCTATACCATGATAAACAATAATCTAATTGGATTTTATAACTTAACACATCTAGAAACTTCTGAAGCAATATTGAGCAAATTACAAACAAATTGACAGTACAAAAAATTTAGTCTTTCATACAATGAAAAATAGTACAAATAGGAAATCAGGAAATCGTTTGCCTCAAACATTACAAAATTTTAATATACAGAATTGATGAAAGAGCTCTAGCCAAATCTAGGACATTTTAACATTTCAATAAATAATAACATTGATAGATTACAACCCACTGAGTAAAATAAGAATCCACAAGTTAATCCATAAATTAATGGGGAACAAGGGAAAGTATTTTCTCATGGTAGAATTCTAACTAATAAATGTAAAAGATGTGATTAAGTTAGGAGTTCTTAAGGAATAACATTACAACCTCCACCTAAAGGATTTCAGAATAGATTTTATGTGAGGGAATCAAAGAAATAATCTTTGGAAAAATGTTCTGTTTTGCTGATAAACAAATGCATATAAAATAATGAGTTGTCATTTCATATGATGGCAACATAAATTGGAAAGCAGTTTTGCAGTAAGTACAAAGATGCATATTGCTGCTAAGTTCACCTGAGGAAATAATCTCAAAGGAGTTCATGTACTTGAAAACTCCCATGGTAACATTATTTACAAATCGAGAATTTAGAAATTATATAAATCTTGGAAAATAGAGAAATGTTAGAAAATTATGGACTGCCACTTAATAGGATATTATTTCAATGAAATATTTCAAATATAATCACAAAAACAAATTTAATTAAAACCATATGTGAACAATTGTAACAGATTTGGCCACTGTAAGTATGTAAAATTACATAGAGAAGAGATCATAGAAAAGTGAAAATATTTGACTTATTGGAATTGCAGGCTGCTTTATAATTCTTAATCTGTCCTTAAATTTAATTATTATTTTTATAAAAGTAATTGTAGTGCTTTTACCTAGCCTCCTCCCTACCCCAGTTCTTGACCCCCAGAAGCAATGACTTCCATCTCTTTAGCTGCTGCTTCTGCCATTTACCTCCACATTTATATTCCAATTCTTATATTACAATTCTTTGTTTTCATTTGGAGACATAATCTATGTCTTGACTTCCTAACATGGAAAATTAGGATTTATTTCTCTTATACTACCCCTCGCACACCACTTCCCTTTTCATGTTTTGTTTTCATTATTACCACTTTATAAAAATTGTGTTCATTATTACAGCTTTATAAAAATTGATGCTAGCTGAGCTAGATAGTATACTGGAGTCACATTTCCTTCACATCTTTGCTGTATTAGATATCCTTTCCTAAATTCTTTATCAACCTTTTTCTCAATTTACTTTTTAGTTTTGGTGGAAACACATTATCTAGTAAATACCTCAGAAAAGGTGAACGGATGGTAATTTTTTTGTGGCGTTGCATGTCTGAAATGCTTTTATTTTACCCCCCTCCCACCCCCCTTAATTTATAATTTGGCTGGGCGTAAAATTCTAAGTCAGACATAATTTTCCCTTAGATATTGGAAGGCATTGTTTCCATTGTCTTCTAGTTTCCTGTGCTGTAATTATGAAGTTCATTGCCATTCTTATTCCCAGTCCTTTGTGTGTAAGCTGCTTTTCCTCTTTGGAAGTCTTTAGAATCAATCTATTCTTTATACCTGGTGTTCTGAAATTTGTATAGTGATATTTCTTATTGTTGGTTTTTAAAATTCATCATACAAAATATGGGATGATCTCCTTCAGTCTAGAAACTTATTTCTTCACGTTTGAGAAAGTATTCCAGCCCTTCTGTTGAGATTTTTTTGTTTCTGCCATATATTTTTTTAATTTCTCAGATTTTTCTTTGTTTTTTATTTTATTTTTTAAAACTTTGTATCGTGGCAAGTGTAAAACATTTACAGAAAGAAACAGAAGAATATAAAGAACCCCTATATATCCTCTGCTTCAGTATTTTTTAACTCATGATCGATCTTTTTTTATCTGTGTTCTGCTACTTCCTCTCTTGATATTTTAAACCAAATCCCAGAAATTGTATAATTTCTTCCATAAATATTTTAGTATGTATATCTAAAAGACAGATATCCAATCAGTGTTCAAATTTCCAGTTGTCACTATTATTATAATTCATTTTTCTTTTTGCAATTTGTTTGAATTAGGATTCTTATAAGGTCTATATTTCGCAGTTGGTTGGTATCTCTTTAAGTCTTAATCTGTGAGCTGTCTCCATTCCTTTTTCTTTTCTTTGTAAGCTGTTGGTTCCTTCCCTCCCTCCTCAACTTCTGTTAAAGTTTCATGTTTCCTGGGTGCCTCATGATCTTTGATCTCTCAGTGGATGTAAATTACAAAGATGATTGTTGTTTTAATTTCATTCTGTTCTTTATATTTTCTCTCTTTCCCTTTATTTCATTTTTTTTCTGTTTATTCTGATAATTGTCTCTTCTGTTTAGCGCCTTTCCTCAAATGCCTGGGGATCCTTCGCTATGTTTTCCCCATTTGAGTGAGGTACCAAAAAGCTGATTGGAAAGGATTCTGTGGCAAGAATTTGCTCATTACTCATTGGCTTCCTTCCCTTAGGCTTAGATTTTAGCTTTCTCTGATCTCTGTGAGTTTCCACTTACTCATCTTCTTCTGCTATGACTTCCTCTCCTGTTCTCAGTCCTCGTGAGCTTATGCATAATTTTTCCATTATTGTAATTTCAATGGGGTTTGAAAGAAAGTAAAAAGTAAAACATCTATTTTAACCAGAAGTCTCTTTCCATTTTAAAGTTTCTATTAATACAATAAATGGGATCAAATAGAAATCAATAGTGTTAGGTCGAGTTTATGGGGATTTTTATCCTAATAAAGTAGTTTCTTGGCCTAAAGTTTTTATAAATCATTGTTTAAAACAGTTTCTTAATACATCACCCTAGAAACATAAACAGCATTTTTTCTTGTTCACTCTCGAGTTCAAGTCAAGAAGGGTTTAAAATCTAATACCTAATACATAAGAAAAATTATTTCAGAGGATTGTAGTTGCTTTGCCACCATGAGTCAATATTAAGAAATTCTATATTAGGGTTTAGAGTTTAACCAATATAAAACATGCCTTCTTATGAACTATTATATCCTAATCAGAATTCCTGATTATGGCATGGTTTGTATTTGTCACTAGGTCTTTATATAAGTAAAAGAAACAAGATTAGAATTATTACACAGCCCTACCTCAGACAAAATGAAGGAATTCTTTTGAGTGAATCCCACTGCTCATTTTCAACTAAGCAAAGTCTCATCAGTGTTACATATAAAGAAACTATCAAAATAATCATAATAGAAAGAAAATCATCTTGTTCTAGACTCAGTTTATAGAGAAGGAAGCAGGAAGTCCCTAAGCAATGAAAGGATTTGACCAAGGTAACTCACTTAGTTATTCGCATGGCCACTAAACTGTACCTTTGACTCCCAAATAATATTCTTTTCATTGTGGTAGAATAATAGAAGAGGAATATACAGTAAATATATTGATGGATAGTTTTGTTGCTTACTTAACAGAGGAGTGATTTTTAAATGGTAAGGTTTGTATAATTATTGAAAGAGGTAGAAATTTAAAGTAATAGAAACCTAATCTAAGATTATATGGTTAACAATGGAAAAGGGCCAGATTTGGGCTAGACTGGGAGAGAATTATCTGGCCTCGATGATGAACCTCACTCACATAAATAATAGAAAGGGACTGTTGGATATAAGACACCAGAATTGTTATGATAGGACAAGATAATGAAATTAGAGGTTGGTACTGAATTTGCTACACCAGCTGAACCAAGTTAAAAAGCAGTCAATTCCTATTCCTGATTTGACCATTTTCAGTCACTGGCACCAAAATCTCCCAGTTGTAAGTGGAAAACTGTTAGAATGGGAAACAGGATTTTTTTTTTCTTTAGCTTCTTCGTTTATTTTTCCCATAAGTCTTATTTCTGTGTTTTAAATATCTGTGGTTGCCTTAAATTGAAAAAAAAAAACAACTTATCTTTCTCTCTGTCTCCACTCTCCCCCCAAAAAGACTCTCTTTACCTTTCTTTCTATTTAATCTTTGGCACAACCATTTCATCACTCTGGCCTGAGAAATAGAAGTTATCTATGATTTATCCTTTTTATTGTGCAACAGAAAAAAAAAATTAAAACTTTAAAGACTGATCATTTCTACCTCTTAAATTCATTGAGCTACCAACACAATTAGTACTTCTCACAATATATTCTAATCATTTATTTACTTGTCTGTTATTCCTACCAGATTATGAGCTTCTCAAAGATTATTTTATTTGCATTTCTCTTACAGTGCCTGACACATAGAATTTGCTCAGGAAATGTTATTTTGGTAAAAGAGAGCTTTGTCTATGGGGTCAAACATAAATTCTTCCTGGCATTACAAATTGTCAAGAATCTAGATCCTTTCTACTTCACCTTCCCAGTCTCAACACTGATTTGGTTCCTTCCTGTTTATCATGTGTGCCTCCATGTCCTTGTTTGCGCTGGTACTCTGTACCTGGATTTTTCTACTCTGGGCCCAGTCCTTCCCACCCATCTAAATTCTACTCTAAAAGTCCCTAGCCCCACCTCTTCCCTCTAGCCTTCCTATATGAGTAAAACATCTTCCTCTTTTCTGAATTCCTGTACTACTTATTGCTGGTTATAAATCATTTTATCTCTTTTTCATATTCATGGTACTATAGCTACCATTTAATTGAGTATCTCTTATATACCAGGATCTTGGATGTACAAACCTTATTCAAATGGTCACACAATCCCCAAAGGTACAGTGGTGTTTTCCCCATTTTATAGATGAGAGGTAACTGAGGCTTAGAGAATTTAAGAAACTTGCTCAAGATTACACAGATCTGAATCTAGATCTTTCTAACTCCAAAAAGCTCTTGCTCTTTTAGCCGCACCACAATATTTCTTCTCCTTCAAAGCAGACCTTTCAGGATATATCCATCCTTCCCTACGTCTGTCACATTTTATAGATGCTTAATGAATGTTTATTGACTTGAGTCGATAGGATTTATAGGGGTATTGAAACCTATTCCGTTTTTTTGTGTTTTAATATTTTAATGGGATGCCTTGTTTTAAAAAAGTTACTTTTTTTGGCTGTTTTTCATAACTGATTATATACTTATAAATTTGATGTTAAAGCCAGTATCTGATGTGTTCTCTATGTTTATTTTTTAACTTAAAGCACAGATTTTGTAAATGTATATAATTTCTTCTGGTTATATAATTTAGTAAAAATATAGTTGAGAATTCAAAAGTAATATATATATATATAATGTAAATTCAAATTTTTATATATATATAAGCAAAATTTTATTTAAAATAGGCACTAAAGATATTTTGTTTTAAAGATTGTCTCTGAAAGCTATTGCAATGTAGTCATATGTACAATATTTCATAGTTCGAGACCGTGTTCGGACAAAAATGGAGCGTGATATCTTGGTAGAAGTTAATCATCCTTTTATTGTCAAGTTGCATTATGGTAAGTTATGAACCATTTTCCACCTTGTTTCTTCACCTCATCCTGACTCCCTGAGTGCATTTAGATACACTAATGTGTAAAGATATTTATACATATGTGTTTAGCAGATACATATAGTAATGTCATGGAAATTAAACCCTCACTTCTTAGACAAACTTCAGAAGCTTTTGTTACATTTAGCTTATGTTTCTTTTAAACATTGTAGTTTCTGAGTAGTAGCCATAAGAACAGGTAATAATAATCATTTTTATTATATTAATTAATAACAATTTACCAGCATTTTCTAGTCTCATATATGTTAGCCCAACTTAAAATCAAGGAAGATCCCTAATGTCCTGAAGCTTTTATCACCTTTCTTTTCCCTAAAGACATTTGTGCTTTTTCTTTGTGGGTAAACGTGTGATTTTTACTATGTGTAATTAAAACTGACCAACCCACATTTTTTCTGAAGTTAAATGACATGGTTTCTGTATTTCATTTCATGTTTAAATAAGTCTTTTTCTATTGGGATTTTTCTTATTGATCACATGTTTTAGAACTGCTATTTTCCTGAGACACTATTGCCTAAAGAAAATCTAACAAATGTTCTAGTGGTTCTGTAATAAGCAGTACTGTATTTAACATTTCCACATGGAAACTAAGAGAAATCAGTGGTTATCTTCTAAATAAAAATCAGTTTGAATCTATGATATAATTATTAATTTGCTAAAAATAATATTCCTTTGCGAATGTGGACCTAATCTAATGTAAGCCTAAGAAAATAAACTGTGGTGGATTAAACAAAATTTTTATTTCTTCATTCAGCTTTTCAAACTGAAGGGAAGTTGTATCTTATTTTGGATTTTCTCAGGGGAGGAGATTTGTTTACACGCTTATCCAAAGAGGTATATAATTAATCTTTATTTTTAATCTATTTATACTTACCCTGTTTCAACTAAAGCTTTGTTATATAGCAATATGATGCTTATCATATTTTCTCTAGTGGCACATGATTCTTACACTGAAGAATCAGAGCCAAAAAGAGCTCTTTTTCTACCTTTTAAATTCTAAAAGTAGAACTTTAAATTGATTAACTGTCTTGGTCTTTTGTCCTGCTTCTTTTAGTTATAGTTTTTTCAGAAGCAGTAGATATCAACAAGATATCTTTAAACAGTTGGTAGTGAAAAGTCAGCATGCATTTTAAAGATCATTTTTCATTTCTAAGATGTTAACTATAATGGGACAACAATGGCACAATCTAAATAGAGTTGTTAACAAAATTTAAAATTATTTCTCCCACAGTGCATATCGAGCATTTAGTAAGTGATTAGTTGACTGAGTTGATCATTTTTACAAATTTCTTTCATAAGTAAATTGTGGATAAAACCACCTATAATAACATATTTATAATTTTTTGAATATTTAAACTCTGAGATAGAACTTTAAAAATTACAGATACGAAAAGAAAATAAAGACGGAAAAATTATTATTTTATTTTAGGTGATGTTCACAGAAGAGGATGTCAAATTCTACTTGGCTGAACTTGCACTCGCTTTAGACCATCTACATAGCCTGGGAATAATCTATAGAGACCTAAAACCAGAAAAGTAAGGAATCATGCTAAATTGAATACAATGTAATATCATTACTTAGGAGGTAATAAAAAATAATTACCTCATAGAACTACCATAAACAGTGCATTAGAGTGAATGTGTTTCACATTTCTGCTAACACTATGTATTCTCATAACAAAAGTATTGTCATACTTTTAAATATCTGTTAATCAAAATTTCTATTAATATTATCTTGCATCATTTGCATTCTTTGATTTGTAATGAGGTTGAAATCTATGTTCGTATGTCTGTTGGCAATTTGTGTTTTTGTGTGATTTTTCTGTACATGGCCTTTCTTCATTTTTCTTTTGGAATGTTATTTTTTTCCCATTGATTTGTAAAAGACTTTTACAAATTAAGAATTTAACTATTTGATATATATTGCAAATACATTTTTCTAGTTTATCTTTTAATTTTAACTTTATGTTGTTTTAACCAACACAGGTATTTTTTTCCCTCAGTCACATCTTTTAGTCTTTTCTTTTGTGTTCTTCTTCCATGACTTTTATTCTTAGAAAGTTTTTTCCAATCTCATGATGAGATATTTTTCTTCTCATTTTATGTTTGTTTTTTTTTTTTTACTTTTAACTTCATCTGGAAATTTTTTGGTATGAGGTATGACAAAGAGCTGATGCTTTCCTCCAAATCCCATTTATTGAAAATTTTCTTCACAGAATTTCAAATTTTAAGTATGAGTTGAGCGAATTTCCTCTCACTTTGATAATAGCAGTTATCAAGAAGCTAATATAATTCTATTTTTAGTTTTGTACACACTCCTATGTTTTAATTTCTTAGTGTTTACCACTTTGAGTAAGAAAGTTTTTATTATTTTTTAAGGATATAAACAAGAGCCCTACTTTATCAAGAATTTTAAACAACTTTATTGAGATGTAATTCACATATTATAATTCACATAAAATTCAGTGATTTTTAGTAGGTTCAGAGTTAGGCAGCCATCATCTTTATCAAGATTTTGAATATTACATTAAAATGTTACGTGCAAAATTTTCAATATATTACAATAGGAAACAGGAAATGTTCTTTTGGAATCCTATTAAGGGATCATTTAAAAATAGTTATACTTGCAGGTTTTATGTTTATTTTTCATATATTTTGATTTTGGATATTTCACTTGGTTCTATTTTTATTCCCCAGAAAATTACTGAGGTTTTCTTATCATTTTCCCAGTTTCTAACTATCATTACATGAAATATAATTCCTAGTGGGAATTGCTATTCAGGCATATAATGCTTAGAAGAAAAAATTACTATAAACATAAGGTTAAACATTCATAATAAAAAATATGTGCTTTACATCATTTAATTGAATGTTTTTATTGTAGACCATTATATTAGCATTGGCCACAAAATTACAGATAAAGCATGGGCTCTGCCTGAAAAGTCGAATAAGATCACTTGTGTGAGATCTTTCGCATACCTGTCTAGAAAACGCTATTACATTGAAATAACTTTAATTGTTAAATGATCCAAGTAAAGGCCATTTATAGAATTTAAAAGAAATTTAAGTTCTCAGACCAGTTGTTTTATGTACTAGGAGGGATTTTCCAGATACTTTTAAACTAGAACTCTGTTATAATAAATATAGCTAAAAATAATTATTAATAGTTGAAAAACTTTGTTTTTGAGAATAATACAGTTTTTCTTTGAAAGATAAAGGATGGCATGGTTATCTTAAAGGTGTTTTAGAAGGCATAAGTAATACCCTTTTAGCCATGTTTTATTTTTTTCTCTAAAAATTATCAAGAATGATTTGAGGCTTGTTTTGTTTCTGGAACTGTCTTTCATGTCTTTTTTACATAGAAAGATGGATGATTTCCACGATACCTAATAATTCTCTTTATATTCCCTAAGTGTGTTGATCTGCTTTATAATCAAGATTATTATTTTTTTCATAACAAGTCCCTTGTTATGAAGATAATTGAAAAATATGTTCCTGCTGAATTACCCTCAGTGGTAAACTTTATTGTAATCATAGTTGAATTGATGTCATAGGAAGATTGGTAGTAATTTTGACAGAGCAAAATTTTATTATAACAAAATTTGGCTTAAACATTTTTTAGTTAGAATTAAAAGTAAGGAAATGTCATAGCTTTGAATATAAGTGGAACAGCTTATTACTCTACCTTTGAAGTCAGTGTGCTAAAATACCTATTCAGAAATGCACTGTTGGCTTATAGCTTAGTACTTTCTATAGCTCCTTGATTAATGATGTTTCTCCCCATTCACATATCTGCTAAAGCCAGAAGCCTAAGTCTCTTGTTCTTCTTTATTACAACCCATATCTAAGAGCTCACTAAATACCCTTTATTTTTCCCTTGAAATTGTTTTCTAAAATTGAAGATAAGATTATCTTTACCCTCCACACATATAAACAAACCTTTTATGGTCTTCAGTGCCCTTGAAAAGAAGCCCAAACTATTTGCAATGCCTTATTGGCCCTTTATAGACTGGTCCCATTTGTTCAACATACATTTCTTATTTGTCTGTACTCTACTAGGCACTTGGCTACAAGATGAATAAAGTGAAACCCTCTAGGAGTTCACAGTTTACTGAAATAAAACACTGAAGAATATACAGTGAAGGGATGGGTTGATGAAAAACAAGGAGTATGAGGAAGGTGTATTGAGAAGATTGTGTAGACTGTGTCAGAAAAAAAAGGAAAGAATGATGGAGTCATATACCTTAAAAATGAACGAGAATGACAACTTTAACACATTTGACTTAGATATATGGACCCTTTGTCTGTTGTGCAAGTGCTAGGGAATCTATTAGGCCATCTCTGCAGAAAGGCATTAGAAAGCGCAAGTTAGATGAGTATATAGGTTTTGGTTCTTTTCCTAATAGTTTTCAAGTACCTGTGACTCACTATAAGTTTATAAGGCTTTGCCTTTGGGATCTATTATATATGTGTATCCAAAAAATAATTTTTCTCCTTTTTCTTTGCCTTCTTATTCACTGTTTAAAGCAATATTTTAGAATAAATGTGGTGATCTGATGCTTAACAAAGTAATCTCAGTTTTAGCTTCTATAAATCTCTAGTAGTTTGAAAAGAATTTCTGACTTTGTCTTTTTTTTCCCCAGCATACTCCTTGATGAAGAAGGTCACATCAAATTAACAGGTAAAAATCCTCATTTGTTAAAATATTCTCTCCTCCTCTCTATATAAATTTCTTTGAAGTTTGAACATGATACAGATAATGAGTAACACATTGTGTTAAAAACTTGGGTTAGAATTTTTAACAAATGTAAATATTGGAATTCAAAGTTTAAACTTTATGTGTGCAAATTATAGTAGGATATTTATGAATTCGATATTTATTTTGGCAGATTTTGGCCTGAGTAAAGAGTCTATTGACCATGAAAAGAAGGCATATTCTTTTTGTGGAACTGTGGAATATATGGCTCCAGAAGTAGTTAATCGTCGAGGTCATACTCAGAGTGCGGACTGGTGGTCTTTTGGTGTGTTAATGGTAAGGTTTGGGGTGTTTTTTAGAGAAGTTCAGTAATGAATATAGAACATATATAAATCCTTTGTTATATAGAAATTTTAGAAGATATGATTATAATTAAGATGATGCTTTCTTACCTTCTGACCTTGAGATTTTATACTTATTGACTAATACCTCTGATTATTTTGCCTTATTGTAGTTTGAGATGCTCACTGGGACTCTGCCTTTCCAAGGAAAAGATCGAAAAGAAACAATGACTATGATCCTTAAGTAAGTACTCCCTGGTGGATATGTTTTGATGAGATTAAAAATAAATTCTTCAAACTAAAAAAAAAAAAGAGATTTTAGAGTGTTGCCTATAGAATAACTAAGATATTCATCAATATTATGATATCAGTATTATGTAGTTTAAATACAAAAAAAATTTCTTAGATTTAGAGTACTGATATTATCTTCATGTTAATGGTGAAATATTGAAAGCTTTACCTTTGAGATTTGGAATAGGACAAGGATTCTGATTACCCCACTTCTGTTCACATTGTCTTAGAAGTACCAGCAAGAACAGTAAGGCAAGCAAAAGAAGTATCATTTAAGGTATTAAGGTTAAAGTTTAAAGAAGAAATGTAATTGTCATTATTTAGATAACATGATTGTGTCCATAGAAAATTTCAATCTTCATATAAAGTTTTGAAATTAATAAAGAGTTTAGCAAAGTTGCTGGATAAGAAGTTAATAAATAAAATGTATTTCGTGTTTGTATTCTAGCAACAGAAATGGAATGTTTTAAAAAGATACAGTTTACAATAATATAAAAAAAATCAGATAACTAGCAATCAATCAAGCAAAAGTTATTTAACAACTCTATGCAGACTATTAGAAAATTTTATTTAAAAAATTTTAAGAGGACCAAAATAACATGGACAGTTGAATTGTATTCATATGACAGACCCAGTTTTGTAAAAATGTGGGTTCTATAGGTCATTGTTATCCAATAAAAATATGAGCCATATAATTTAAAATTTTCTAGTAGCAACATAAAGGTAAGAATAAAAAATTAAAATTGTGCAGTCATGACTATATAATGATGTTTTGGTCAATGGCAGACTGCATATATGATGGCGGCCCACAGTAAGATCACCTTGTGACATCATAGCCATTGTAACATCATAGTGCAATACATTACTCACATGTTTATGGTGATGCTAATATAAACTAACCTACTAAATTGCTGTTCATATTAAAGTATAGCACATACAGTTATATACACTGTACTTACCATTGTGTTATAGTTGCCTACAATATTCAGTACAGTAACAAGATACACAAGTTTGTAGCCTAGGAACTATAGCCTATACCATATAACCTAGTTGTGTAGTAGGCTATACCATCTAGGTTTGTGTAAGTGCACTCTGCGATGTTTGCACAAAGACAAAATCACCTAATGACTCATTTCTCAGAATGTATTCTTGTTAAGCGGCACATTACTGTAATATATTTTATTAATCCTAATCTATCATTTCAACATGTAATCAACATTAAAAAATGAGTAATGACATATGATACATTATTTTTTTCATATTTATTTGAAATTTAGTGTGCATTTTACACTTAGAATTTGGGCTAGCCACATTGCAGGTACTCAGTCAGTGGCAGCATGTGGCTAGTGGCTACCATGTTGCACAGCATAACTGTAGATTCAATGCAAGTCAGATTTAAATCCTAAAAGTTTTTTATATGGAACTTCATAAATTTTAATATGATAATAGAAAGGACCAAGAATAGCTAAAATACTCTGAAGAAGGTCACAATAGGAAGACTTGCTTTACCAAATATCAAGTTTTACTATAATTGTAATTAGGACAATATGGCATTGAAACAAGTATAAAAAATAGACTTGTGCAGTAGAATAGAAAACTTGGTAATAAATCTATACTTATATATTGCAGAACAGTAGAGAAATAACAAAGTTTTTTAACAAATCATGCTAGAAAAATTGTTATTCATGTAAAAAAGATAAAACAATCCCTATCTCACACCATACACAAAAATCATTTCCAAGTGTATTATATATGTGTAAACATAAGTGTATGTAAAAAGGCAAAAGAGATTCTAGAAGAGTATAGAGAGTATCTTCATGACCTTGGGGTGGGAAAAGCGATCTTCAGACACAAAAAGCACTAGCTATATAGGAAAAAATTGATAAATTATTACTACATTAAAATTAATAACTTTTCATCAAAAGATTCCATTAAGAAAGAGTAGCAGAAGAAATTTGCAACACATAAAATTAACAAAGGGCTTGTATCCATAATATATCAAGAACTCCAGTCAATTAGTAAGAAAATGTGAGCCCAACAGACATGGGTCGGAGATATAGGGACTTCATAAAAGAGGATATTGAATGGCCAATAACTTATAAAAAGATGCTCGGCCTCATTAATCACATTAATCAAAAAATGCACATTAAAATCACAACAAGCTACAACTGCATACCCATCAGAGTGACTAACAATAACAGATTGACTAATACAAAGTGCTGACAGGATGTGGAGCAGTGGCAACTTTCACATATAGCTGGAAGGAATATAAATATTTGTATAACCACTTTGGAAATGATTTTTTGGCGTTATCTTTTAAAATCAAATCTCTGTATACCCTTATCCGATAATCCCATTTTTAGTCATGCACCCACATTATATGCATCAAGGTTCTTGCACATCAAGAAACAAATACGAAGGTGTTCATAACACCATTATTTGTAATAGCTAAAAAGTGGAAATTGGATCATTAACAGATTAAAGAATCGATTAAAAAAATTATGGTATATTCATACAATGCAATACAACAGATGTTGACAAACTCTCTGTAAATATTTTAGGCTTTGCAGGCCACACACAATATCTGTCACATATTATTGTTTTCTGTTTGTTCTAGTACTTTAAAAATGTAAAAACCATTCTTAGCTCAAAAGCCATACAAAAACAGGCTGAGGTCTCTGGCCCGTGGGTGTGGTGTGCCATACAGCAAATAAAATGGAAAAAAAAACCACACAGATATATGCAACAACTTGGGTAAATCTCATAAGAATGTTGAGCAAAGGCAGTTCAGGCACAAAAGAATTAATATTATATGATTCTATTTATAAAGTTTTAAATGAAGACAAACTAAAGCATAGTTTTTAGTGTCTATATTTAGATCACAAAAGCCTGAGGGAAAATAAGGAAAGTGGTTACTTGAATGAGGAGTTCTGGCGATGTTATATTTCTTGGTCAGATGACTATTCACTTTGTGGTAAATCATTGAGCTGTGTACTTTGGTTTTGAGTTGTGTTTTTTTGTTGTTTTTTGCACTTTATGTTTTTCTTCACAATAAAAAAGGTTAAAAAATATTTACCATATAAATGAATGTTCACTGAACCTTCATCACTCCATCTACTCTAGCCTCTTCCTTTCAGCTCACAAAGACACTCTGGTGTTGAAAAAAAAAAGATAAAACCTTTTTTCAACCTAGCCTTTTTTTATTCAGTTTTCTGAACCATATTCCTGCATCCTTTCAACCTCTCAACATCAGACTCTTTAAAGAGTACTCTTTCTGTTACTTTTTTTTTTTTGGCTGCTTTTATTCCACAGCCTACTTGTCATTCATTCCCACCACTCTATTGAAACTTTTCTCAGTGTTGTCATCCGTGAGCTCCTGGTTGCTTAAACCAGTGGCAGATTGTTAGAAAGGTGATTCTCTACCGTTTGTTCACACAGTCCATTCAACAGATTATTGAAGTCTTGCTGCCTGTACTTAGGATGCAGTGTGAACAAGACTGCGAAGATCTCTGGTCTCACAGAACTTTCATTCTAGTGGAGGAGACAAGGAATTAATATTTTAGCAAACAAAAATATAATAATTTCAGATAGTAATAGAAGCAATAGAGATAATAAACCAAGGTACTTTTGAAGTGTGAGCGAAGGGGCAGGGGCAGGAGCCATTTTAGATGGGACAGTAAAGGAAGGTCTCTCTGAAGAATATTTGACATTGTTGGCCACTCCATCCCCCCTTAGCTTTTCCTACTCTCATCAGCTTCTCCTACCTCTCGAACTATTCCTCTTTTGGTCTCTTTGCTTGACCATTCCTTCTCTGCCTACTTTTCTCTTTTTAATTATGAAAAACTTTCAACGTAAATTTGCAAAAATACAGTGAACACACATATGCCAATCGTCCAGATTCAACAGTCAAGATCTTACCACCTTTGCTTTATTTTTTCCTTTTCTTCTAACTTACTGAAATCTTTTAAGTATTACAGGTATGTCATTTCTCACTTATTTCAGTTTACATCACTAAAAAGTATGGATGTTTTCTTACATGACCACATCTAACAAAACTAGTAATAATGCTTAGGTATCATCTAATACCAATCCTTAACCAGATTTTTTCAGATTTTTTCCAAAATGATATTTTTAAAGTCCCAAACTAAACCTGCACATTTCATTCGGTTGTATTTCTTAAGCTTCTCTTCATATAGAACAGTCTATCCTTGTTTTTCCCTTCCATTTACTTGTTGAAGCCGAATCAGTCAGTTTAGAATTCCACTTTGTAGATGAGACCATCTCTCAATATCTGAAACAGAAAGCATAAAGCCAATTCTATTGCTTACTACAGTAAGGGAGAGTGATGATACTGGTCGACTAGAGTCTCCAAGCAGAGTAGACCACTGTTCTTATGTAAGGTTTTAGGGAAGGGTGGAGTTCAAAAATTGGCAGCTTTTCAGAGTCATAAGTAGGTTGACATCATCTGTAAGAGTGTGGTTACTTGGGTGAGACTGTGTTGTTGATCAGTTGACATTCAAGTTTGGTTAGTGAAGGCAGCCCATTCTTGTTTGGCTAATTTTTGCAGATGAAGAGCAGTTACTAATTGGCTTACAAAAAAAAAAAACAATTTGATCAATTGAACAGATTTAAAACCAGTTCTGGTGGCTCCCTTGCTACCAAAGTTACATAACAATTAGTCTTTTTCTAGGAGTATGGAAATTTTTTAATTCCCCTTATGATATTGTTTAACTTGTTCCTTTTTCCTGTTTTTGGTTAAACTTTTTTGGCAAGATTATTTCATAGTTTGTGCTTTTGTTCCCTATTACATCACATCAGGAGGCTTACAATGCCTGGTTACTCCACTCTAAGTATGAGTTCACATGGTTACAGCTAGCCCCTCCATTGTACAGTTCCCTTTCAGACTTTAATTTCATCCATCGATAATCATTACTTGAAACAATTATTTTACTAGGGATTCGAGAATGGTGATTTTTTTATTACTATTATTCCTTTTTTCATTTGTTAGCTAGTATATTTTGAAATAATGAACTTTCCCTCATCAACTAGGCCTACTTAGTTACCTTGAAATAAGGCTCAAACAAGAAAGGCAGAAGAAATGCTTAATTATTTTCTTAATTATTTTCAATTGTCAGAGTCCTATTTCCACTTGGGGTGGTATCCAATGAGTTGGGTTTTTATGTTAGTTTTGACTTTTCTTTTTCTTTTTTTACTATAATTAATTCATGAGGTTTAATAATCAGTGTGATTCAGCTAATTGCATTCATTTTTTTAATGCCCAAATTGTTCTTTTTCTGATCACCTTTTTAATGTTCTTGTTCCCCACGGTTCCATCTCTGACATGCTTTTTTTACCCATCTATACTTATTTTCCTGGCTGACCTCAGCCTTTCCTATGACTACTGTCAACATTTTAATTACTCCCTGATCAGTCTTTCTTACCTTAACTTACCAGACACCAGACTTATATTTCCATTTACTCACCTGCCTGGCTCTCCCAAAGCGTATGTCAGACATGACTTAACAGTTTTAAACTAAGTTTATCTCTATTCGTTGTTCTTCTTGTATTCCCAGTTATCATTTCCATGAAGCCTACTTCTCTAGCCAGAAACCTGAAAATCATTCTCGATTCTTTTCTCTCACACACACAGGTTTTCACCAAGTTTACTCTCAGGAATATTTCAGTGTCCCAGCCTTTCCTCTGCATCACACTGCACACATTTCTCAGATCATGCTGAGCTCCTACCCACACAACTAGGCCAAACTCCTCAGGAGAATGCTGACTACCTCCAACCGCTTCCCACTCCAGGTCATTTTATACTACAGTTGGAGTTATCTTCTTGAAAATAAATCTGATCTTGTTAGCAAACTTTTTTAAGACCTCTGCTCTATCCCTGTTACCTAATATGGAAGTTTTCCCCAGATTTTTTTCAACAGAACCCTAGTTCTACAGGATGTTGTTAGATATCCTCTGAGAGCGAAGTACTGGAAACAAATGGTTAGAAAAACTCTGATTTCTTTATTCTAGATTTCTCAGCCTTTTTATGCAATGTGTTTTATTCTCTGTCTCCATCCGGGGGATATAATAGATAGCATTCCACAAACTCACTGGATCATGAAAAATTTTTGTTGTTGTCATTGTTAAGGATCTGGAGAGATTAGTGTTATTCAGTAAAATGTTGGAGAAACACTGGTCAAATGAATAAATTCTCAACCTTTAAACTGCATTTAAGGCCTTTTAAAATCTCTTATGTTATATTAGATATCTCCTACTGTTCCCTTAGCACTCTTTCCATATGTCCTTCTGAATTTGTCTCTTAATATACCAGAGTTATCTACATCCATCTTCCCCACTGACCGTTGGGGGCTATCTTTATCTCTCTATCCTCAGCACTAAGCAGTGTCTAGCACATAGAAGCTCAATAACAACAAACTGAATAATAAATTAATCTCTGAAATACAAATTTCTAGCCATTTTCCCCAGCTCTGTTATCGTTTTCATACTTACAGGATCATTGGTTTCCTGGATTTGTACATTGGGAAAAAGAATAAAATTATATATTAGAGCTGAAACAGACCTTTAGGCTCATCCAGCCAGTGGTTTTCAGATGGTGTGCCACAGACTCTTGGATATTCCACAGACCCCTTTACTTCCAGCTCTTCTTTTCTGCAGGGCTATTAAGGGGAATGAGAGGGCAAAATAAACATAGAAACAAATGCTCTTTTAGCAGTTTTAAATGTTGGACTTCTTAAATTCCTCTTGAAAAATGGTTCCAAGGCTTCAGTTTGAGAACTGTTGATCTAACATTCAATCCCCTTGCTTATGAAAAAGGGACAGGCCCAAGGGGATTGGCTTTCCTAGAGTCACAGAGTTCTTAGTAAAAGAGCCAGAACTAAGATTCAGATGATCTTACTCTCACAGTAGTACTTTTTGCAAAATTCTGAAAAAATAAAAAGATTATGGACTGAAATGAAATTAGATTATAGACTAAAATTCTATGATGTGCTCATACCAAAACCTATACACAAATGTTCATAGCAGCCTTATTTGTAACAGCCCCAAACTGGACACAGTCCAGCTGCCCTTTAACAGTTAAATGGATAAAAACTGTGGTATATCCATCCCTTGCCATGGAATAATACTGCTTAGCAATACAAAGGAATTAACTGCTGATACACACAACAACTTAGATGAATCTAAAGGAAATTCATGCTGAGCGGAAAAAGATTACCCACTATATGATTCCATTTACATAACATTCTTAAAATGACAGAGTTGTAGAAATGGAGACTAGATTAGTGATTGCCAGAGGTTAGGAGTTGGGGAGGGAGAGAAATGGGTGTGGTTACATAGGGGCAACATGCAGGATCCTGGTGGTGATGAAATGTTCAGCATCTTTACTGTGGTGTTGGATACAGGAACCTACACTTGTGATAAAAATGGCATGAAACTGAACACATACACAAATGCTGCAGTTAAAACTGGAGACATCTGAATGACATCGGTGGATGGTATCAATATCAATATCCTGGCCGTGAGAGCGTATACTGTCTAGTTTCGTGAGATGTTACCCATGGGGAAAACTGGGTGAAAGTACGCAGGGTCTCTCTGTTATTTCTTACAACTGAGTGTGAATCCACAATTATCTTAAAATAAAAAGTTTAATTAAAAAAAAAACTTTTAAATGAAATACAGATACCTCCAAAAAATAAAATGGTATTATGTGGATTTATTATTTAGAGCCAAACTTGGGATGCCACAGTTTTTGAGTCCTGAAGCCCAGAGTCTTTTACGAATGCTTTTCAAACGAAATCCTGCAAACAGATTAGGTAAAATTTTTATCTTCTTTCTTTTGCATGTTTCTTGGTGTTTGTTTTTTGGAGAGAGGTGGATGTTTGTTTTGTTATAGGATTATGAAATATTAGGACAAATATTAAAAGCAAAGACTAAATAATATATATTCCTCCCTGAAATAAAACTGTTATTTAATCAAAACTAATTAATTTTGATAGGCGCAGGACCAGATGGAGTTGAAGAAATTAAAAGACACTTATTTTTCTCAACTATAGACTGGAATGTAAGTATAAAAAAAACTTACTTGAATTGCTTTAAATAATTAACATATGTCTAAGACACTCTTTTTCTTCTAGAAACTGTACAGAAGAGAAATTCATCCACCTTTTAAACCTGCAACTGGCAGGCCTGAAGATACATTCTATTTTGATCCTGAGTTTACTGCAAAAACTCCCAAAGGTAAGGAGAAAATATAAAAACCCAAATATAAGACATTAGATATATTTTTTCTTGTTCAATCAGAGCATCTTTTCCAGTACAACTCTTTATGCTATCCTTGTATCTCTTCTTCATTCCCTACCCCTGCCACAATACCTAGATAATTAGTCAATCTTTTACAACATTTTATAGCAGTTAAGATTCTTGTTAAATCTTTTAGCAATTATTTTGTGCCTTAAACTTTGATATTATTTATGTGGGAAAACTTATTTGCTTGTGCATTTATTTACCTATAGCTATTTTTACATGAAATACTCTTCAGTATAAATAGTTCTCTTTAAAGCTCTAATATTAGATGCTATTCTAGAGGTACTTATAAAGTTCAAATCTCAAACATAACTTCAACTTTATATGAGATGTAATAGCTTCAAAATAAATCACATCCTGTATCGTACTTTATCATATCCTATAGTGATTATTATAGAAAATCTTTGAAATGATAACCTGTATTTCACTAGTTAGCATATGTATATACATAATGGTGTGTTTTGCACTCTTTATGGTATCTCATTTAGGTGTACCAGACCCCAGGTTTATCGTCGACAAGCAAATAACTAGCAAGTGTACTTAGATATGTTTTCCATAGAGTGCATCATTCAACATTAAAGCTTTTCAGCCAAAATCCTCACAATCTGCATTAAGCATTGATGAGTCTTTGTTATTTTTATAAGACAGTCTTAGAAATCTGGATTAATATATGAACAAAATTTTATTGAATAAATAGACAATGATATGAATTATATAATTGATGCTATATGGTGATATTTTACTTTGCTTTCTCGATATAATTTCTACTAGTAAAGAAAAAATATCAGAATATAGCAGTTCTATATCATATCCCGGATAGGTTCTCTTAGCAGAAGTCTTCAGTATATACTGTCTTGCTGATTTAAAATTCACTAAACAATATGTATCGCTGAAATTATCAAACTGGTGTTCACAAAGAACTTTATACAGAGTTGATATTTAAATAGACTTGCCTGTTTGCTTTTTGCTTGCCCTCAGCCTTTATTATGTGTGTACTAATATTAGTATGCCTAATTATTTATTTATATTTGTGAATAACACATTTATTGTCTTTATAGTGGACATTAACTATTGTATAAACGTATGTTTATTTATGTTAATACCAATAGATTCCACATAAATAATTAGAATAACAATACATGTCATGTAGTAAAATATATTTTAAGGACTATATACCATGATTATTCTAGAAATTACTTTTGGTCCTTAAATATATATGTAAAATAATTTTTAACTCGTTTAGATTTAGATTTTAGATTTCTACATTCTGATATTTCTACATTCTGATATTCTGAGACCAGTGAACTAAATTCCTTGCTCCTAAATTGTCTGTAGATCAACCTTGTATCTTCCTCTACCATTTAGGGCTGTACCATCTAATATTGTACCAATTAAATCAATTCATTACATTTAAATTAATAAAAATTTTAAAATGTTCTCAGTAACACTGGCCACATTTCAGATGCACAGTAGCTGCATATAGCTAGTGGCTACCATATTGGACAGCACAGCAGAAAATTCTATGGGACAGTGCTAATTGAGAATAACATTAACCCAGTAATTCATCGATTTGTTATATTCTCCAATGGATTAGCTATTTTCTGGGTTCTAAGGGACTAGGATATTAGAGTTGTGATAGTAATAGGCCATCAGGACAGATCTGATGCAGTGCCTCAGTGAGTTATACTTAAAGCACTGGGTGCCTGAGAAGTAGAGTTCCAGAATAAGTGAGAAAGGTCACAATGTCAACAGTTCTTCCTTTAATTACATTACAAAGTAATTACCTTCTTAGTAATTTATGATTCTTTTCAGATTCACCTGGCATTCCACCTAGTGCTAATGCACATCAGCTTTTTCGGGGGTTTAGTTTTGTTGCTATTACCTCAGATGATGAAAGCCAAGCTATGCAGACAGTTGGTGTGCATTCAATTGTTCAGGTGAGTGAATGTCTAAGTAATTTTAAATTTGAAATGTTGTAAGATATAGTTCATTGTGTGAATAATTAAGTTAGATTTGATCTGATAACTAAAGTGAGAACCTTAAAATACATTTTATATCATTAATGTTACTCTTAGAAATTTCTTTCCTATGCCTTCGAAAAGGTTGCAAGCACCAGAATCCTGAATACCTATCTGAGTTGCAATAAATATCACCATCTTGTCTCTCCCCTTTCCTGTGCCTCAAAATGTTTATCAGGCTTTCTGTGTTTCATCATCTGCCTCTTCAGGTCAGCTGTGATGAACTGAGATCTTCTGGTTCCCTGATGCCTTAGAATAGGGCTCAGCAGACTTTTTCCATAAAGGGCCTAGATAATAAATATCTGAGGCTTTGTACACTGTATGATCTCTGTTGCAACACCTCAACTCTACCATTGTAGCACGAAAGCAACCATTGACAATACAAAAACAAATGAGCATGGCTATGTGCCAATAAAACTTTATTTAGAAAAAACTGGTAGTGAACCAGATTTGGCGCACAGGCTATAGTTTGCCAACCTCTGCCATAGAAGCATATAAGAAATAAAAATGAACTTAAGAATCTTAAGTTTTTCAAGTTTTATATCCTTGTTTTTTTCGAGCCCCCATTGTCATTGGGAGGAAATGGTTATGGATACTGCCATAGGGTGACTCCTACCTCATTATCCCATCTGTTTATCAGAGTTAGAGAAAAAAGAGGTAAAAGCCACAGAAGCAGGTATCTAGATGTGTGAATGTGTGTGTAACAGGAGGCTGGACTACTAAATGTTATTAGAAGGACACAAATAGTACAAACCATTAGATTTATTTCTTATCCTAGTATCATGGAAAGATAAATTTAGTTCATCTTTCTAATCATAGAAGGAACTAGATATATCTTTTAAAGCATTGAATTTTTTTTCGAGTATAATTAATGTTTGAATTTGATGATTAAGTTGCTTTACTCTAAAGGTTTTTTCATGAGTCCATCATCTTGGTTTCTCCACTTTCTAGAAAACCAATTTAAGCACTGGTTTTTTTAACAAAGTTCATGTTGAAATAGTCTGTCCCTTTTATTATGACAAGCCTGTAAGGTATGGCAAGTTTTAAAGTTATAACTTCTATACCTAATATCATAAACATATTCTACAGACTTCAAGTTTTAACCTATAGGCATGGGATAGAGGGATTACTATCAGTATAGCTAAGGACAGCGCAACTTCCTTCAGCCTGTTTATGGAACCAATAAATTGCTCTTCATCATCCTACCACATGTTATTAGTCCTTAACCCATTTAATGGCTTCTCTAGCAGAAGTTATATTGACTTGAGGGTGAAGAAAGGAAGGCATGGCTACTGATAGTCTCAAATAATGATAATAGGTATTACCTTCAAATATGTTATTTTATTTAACCTTCACCGTTACCCTCTGAAAAAACACAAGTTCAAGGTTACACAACCTACAAGTGGTACATCTGCGACAAGAATCCAAATGTTCAAATCCTCCTAGATATTTTCTTCTGTACCTAGGGTTTCAAACTTCTCCCCATTTGCAAGCATACTTCTAAGATTTATAGCCTTTTGGGGAGTGAAATGTGACTTAGTCACAGGCAAGACTGTTGGCCCCTTATCAAGTAGCTCTGCATTTTCTCTTGTACATATTTAATTTTTTTCTTTTTAACATAAGCTTTCTTAAAGGGCATATTTCATGCTGTACATTTTATTGTAGACATTTCTAAAATATGCTGTTGTAGAAGAATAAATGCTATAAAGATTCATTTTTATTTTTCCTGATATTTATTTATACCTAACATTAACAGTGCATGGTAAGTAATGTACCAGAGTTATTATGGAACTCTTCATCAGTTTATAATTGTGTTTGTAGCAGTTGCACAGGAACAGTATTCAGTTTACCGATGGATATGAAGTAAAAGAAGACATTGGAGTTGGCTCCTACTCTGTTTGCAAGAGATGTATACATAAAGCCACAAACATGGAGTTTGCAGTAAAGGTAAATGTTTTAGATTTATAGTGCAACTCTTAACAGTTCTTATTTATGCATATCAGTGCCAGTTAAAAATTATATTCTTCTTCTTTGATAAATGTGCCTGTTGTTATAAAAAAATGAGATAAGTTTAAATATCTAGCTAATGATCTCAGGGATATGAATCTAGAACCATGGTTTCCCCTGTAAGCTAAAGGTAAGGTAGCATACATCCAGTTCGCTCGGGGCAGTACCACGGTACATCCGATTTTTTAGCGCCCCTTTTACTCTCAAAAGTTCCCTATTTTATCGTCAGAGTTTTAAGGAGTTCCTCGAAATTATGTACTAAATTTTGTATGTTTACATTTTTCTGGCAAGAATGTTCATACCATCCTTCATATTTAAAAGGATTTGTGAACCAATAAAAGAATAAGAATCACTGCCATAAAATTTATTATTATTAGCTGTTTTAATTTCATCAAGTGTCCTAAGACTATAAACTCTAAGCCAAAAACCAAGGCACATGGCTCTATGGTAAACTTCAAGTTGCAAACCTTTTGTTGTAAGTGATCAAATACCATATTCAACTTTCTGCCTTTTCTTTTTGGGGATGATAGCCTCTACTCTCCCATTGCAAGCAACTCAAGTAATGTTTAAGCTTTCAGCTTACCTTGAAGCTTAGAATAAGTCTATAAGTATACGTAGCTCATGTTTAGTTGGAGAATGGCATTAACTGTGATCCCTTCCTTCCTTCCTTCCTCCCTCCCTCCCTCCCTCCCTCCCTCCTTCCTTCCTTCCTTCCTTCCTTCCATCCATCCATCCATTCATCCATCCATCTATCCATCTAGATGTATAGTATGATTTTACCATGTAAAAATAAAAAGAAATGTGTTTCATAGATGCATAGCAAACATTTAGGAAGACATACAGACACAGAAATCGTTATTACTATTTTAAACTTCGATCTAATTGTTTTAAAAGTCATCATTGTCCATAAGGCTTTCTGTCAGTTGTGAGGATAAACCATAGAAACAAATTTTAATTTCCTCTTCTACTCATTGTTCATAGTGAAATCTGGGATACATAGAAATTTTCAAATTGCTTACATGCAAGAAGAGAAGATGAATAATGGACTTCATAGGCAGTGTAAGGATGTATCGCCTCCATAAACACATCAGAAAAAAAGCAGAAATGTCCTAAGGTCCCTTTTGAATTACAGAAACCAGATCTTCAAGCTGTTTGTGGGTTCCTGTGACTTAAATTAGATTCATAAAACCAATCCCAGCACAACTTGATTCTATTGAAATTACTACAAATCTAAGACCCACAAACACAATTATGAATATAATATAAGCTAAGCTTAGATTAGCAGATCAGAGAGATTGTTGCCAAAAATAGCACTTCTAGTGTGTTCTAGTTTTCAAAAGACTAGCCCTAGATCATATTCCTTGAATTAGCATGTTTATTTCATATACCTTTCCTCTAAATCATCCATTTGCCTGATTCCACACTGTCATTTGCAGTTGATTATAGTGGACACTTATATGTTTGCCTTTCCTTTTTTCCAAATACAGAATTGTTTTATAACTAAATCCATTTCAGAAAGCAGATTTGGCTTATATTGAGAGAGTTGCAAGCTCTTTCCTAGGTTGCTGGAGCATTTGGATATTTATTGCATACGTTAATTACTAAGCAGTTTTAAAATTAAAAATGTGAAAGTCACAAAATTTATTTCAGACCACCCTTTGGATGAAATTAAAGCTAACCTTGTCTTTTTTTAATACAATACTTAACAGATTAAAACATTTATAGAAATATTTTTAAGAGGCAGCTGACATAAAAGGGTTGGAAAGGTACATTAGTATTTTAAAGGGCTTTATTATAATAATTAAACTTAATTTTAGCCAAGTAAAATTCTAGGTGTGGTTTTCTGCTTAGCTTTGCACCTAGCTTCAAAAATAAGCTTGTTCTACTTAACTGTTCATTAATTTTTTATAAGTAACTTATAACTAATGGGATATTCCATTGAAGCATGGCATAAAATTGACTTTATGGCCTTGCCATCTACATCAAGACTGGCTTTCAAATTTTGATTAGACAGTCTGGCCAGGTATTTAAATAAAACTGGTTGATAAGTGACTTATATATACAGTGTTTGCATAAGATGATAACCAAGGTTTGTAGCTGTAAATACTAAAGTTTTATGACTGTGATAACTATTTTCCTTTTAGATTATTGATAAAAGCAAGAGAGACCCAACAGAAGAAATTGAAATTCTTCTTCGTTATGGACAGCATCCAAACATAATTACTCTAAAGGATGTAAGTATATTCTTTAATGTAGAATTAGTTGTCTAACTCACATCTGGAATATTTTCAAATATCATGTGATAGACAGAGAACTTAATACAGTAAGTAAAGGGCCAAAATGGCAAGCAAGCCTTCTATTGCAGCATCAAGCCGGTGGCTAGAGGGTATTCGAAATGCAGGATTCAATAAACTGGGGTTAATGCAAGATGATACAACACACATGGATGATGATGTAAAAGAAGTCATAAGAAGGCTTCCTAAGAACCTATATAACAACAAGGTGTTTCACATTAAGAGAGCGCTGGACTTGACCATGAGACAGCAAATGGTGCCTAAAGAGCAGTGGACAACATATAAGGAGGATAATTCTACCTTGAACCATATCTGAAAGGTTATTTGGAAAAGAAAAGAGCAGAATGGGCAAATAAATAATCATGTAATAGAAATGTGTGGATGCAGCTGTCTTCAATGTGTTTGTATGATGTTGGTTAAACCTGAAATGTACAACTGAGAATCATCTAGGCTGAAAATTTGTTACCTTAAATAAATGTCTATTATAAAGAATAGTAAGTAAAAAATAGATTGGAAGACAACATAGCATAGTTTCAGTCATAAAGAAAAATGTGTTTTACAGGTAATTTTTCTACTTTCACTTTAAGAAGAAAAGTATTGCTGACAGTATTGCCTTTAATATCTGCATTTACTGGAACATTTGGGTATTAATGAATATTCAGGATTGTCTAGTCTCATACTCCATGGACTCCCCAAACTCTTCCACAGTATTGCCGGAGAAAGCTACATGCATGTCTAACCATGTTACTTCCCTGCCTGCAGTTCATACCCCACATCACCTCTGGTCCTTCCCTTTTTCTGTCCATCGCAATTTTTACACCTCCTCACACACCCTGTGCTCCAGCTATGCTCCAGTATGTATGCATTTTTGAAACTGCCTCATTTTTTCATGATGCTCTGTCTTCGAATTTATGGTTCCCTCAGTTGAAAACACTATTTTTCTTCTTTACTTGGCTAACTACCATACATCTAAGACTTTGCTAATGCATTGCTTCCTCCAGGAAGCCTGCCCTGCCCACCACTACCTCCAGAACAAGTGAGGTATCCTTTCCCTCCTACCTATGACTTTTATCATATTAGAGCTTTTGGCAAAGAGTGTGAACTCCCGAGGCAGCATTAAGTCCTCTCTTGCTGATGGTGGTCACATAGGCTCAAAGGCCGTATCTGGGTGTATATAGCAGATGTCATGTGGCCAGCTGAGCCAGAGGACTTCTAAGGGACCTTTCACCTGAGATTTTGTGAATGCCAAAGTTTTGCCTCCCTTCTCCTTCCAAATCAGAAGTCCAGTTTCCTCAGATTAATTTATCACTGCTTATTGTTAAAAGAAGAATGTTAACTTAGTCACGTTAAAACGTGAAGCTTTTAACTGAAATGACTCTTAATATAATCTCCAAGAATCCAACCATGTAAGTTAAAAAGGAAGTGTAGAAATTACTGTCCGTCAGCCTTGGCTTGGAAACTCCCTAAGCTGTCACTATTTTTTACATCTTTGCTCCTTTCCCCATTTCAAATTCCAAAATCGCTAATATTTCCCCCACTTTTACTACAATATCTCCAATATTGTTTTAACTCTTATTTCCATATCTGTTTCTCCCTAGTGGAATAAAAACTTTGAGGGCAAGTACCTTGTTTTCTCCATATTTGGGGCCCCAGAATGTGGTGTGATACCTCTTATGATGCTAAATAAAGATATGCAGTAACTCTGTGGTGAACGGGGAATAAAAAAGACTGAAGTTTAATAAAGGGCTTATTTCTGTTTGGGATTCTCTGGAGTATAAATCCAAAATTACATTGAGTTTTTTATTTCTACATTGGGAGTAAACTGGTATGGTATGCTTCTGGGTCGTTGTATGGAATGTTTCTTTGCCACTTAATCTTCTGACTTAATTCTAGCCACAATTTGTCTTTCAGTTTAATCAAAACCAGAATAATTTATTGTACTATGTATATAAATATAGAAGTTCTGTAGTTGCAGAAGTTCCAGGAAAATCACAGGCATGTGTCTTTGTCCCTGCCAAAGTCCTTGCCATCCCTGCCATCAGCGGTAGATAGAAATATCAAGAGGAATGAACCCTAAGAGCAAAAGTTCAGTGCCACTTCATCTGCAATGCCCATAGTAACTTTGATTGCCATGAATTAAGTTTCACAGAAGGAAGTTATGGTTTCTTTTTTTCTGACATTCTATCTTATCACTTCTTATTTTAATATTCTTATGTGTATAAAACTGCAAGTTTTATATCCTCCATTGGTTGTGATAAGTAAAATTTTACCTGAATATAAAATGAGTCTTAATTTCTCTTTAATATGCTAAACTTTGTTCTGAGCACATGTAAGGCTTCAAATTTTTTACAATTTGGTGTTGAATTTTATAGGTATATGATGATGGAAAATATGTGTATGTAGTGACAGAACTTATGAAAGGGGGTGAATTACTGGATAAAATTCTTAGACAGAAATTTTTCTCTGAACGAGAGGCCAGCGCTGTCCTGTTTACCATAACCAAAACTGTTGAATATCTTCACGCACAAGGGGTAAGTCTTTTTAATGTTTTATACGCACACACTCTTGTTTTCTTGCCTTTTCTTTCTTAATGTTTGATCTAAAATTACAAAAGTAGAAGTTACTTTATGCATGTAATGGAAGGTAACTACTATTAGTTTAATTATCCTACCATTCCTCTATATAAACAACTCCCGTTAAGCCCAAAGTGCTATTTTGAAATCTTAGCTTCTTTATATTAAATTCTTATGCTTCCCAAGAAAAAGTGAGTGAGATCTTCTGACCTGAAAGACATAGCCCTGCTTTTGCCAGGCCACTCTGTACTCTTGAGAACTAGGCCCATTTCAGATTTTGAAGAACCAGAGAATCATGGATTATATTCACTTATAAAAGGAAATCCTTTGAACCGATGAGGCCAAATCATCACCTGGCTTCTAGCTGGTGGATACACTCCTCATTTCTTCCTGTGTACAGATTTTTAATAAATGTTAAGAAATCGTATTTTTAAAAGAAAAGTCTGGGAGGGAAACGGGGCAAAGGAGAAAATGAGGGGAGGGAAGGAGAAAAGGACAACTGCAGAGGAGTGAAGCAAGAAAAAGAATATGGAAGGGCTTACTTCCCAAGGAGTTAATTTTCAGTTTTGTTTTTTTTCCCCCTAGAAGCTATCAGGTGGACTGTGTCAGTTTAACTCTAGAGCTTCTTGACTTCGAGCTCATCAAGAGCCACCTAGTATGGTAGCTAGAAGTTAGTAGAACT
The DNA here is from genome assembly GCA_004027375.1 of Macroglossus sobrinus. Taxonomy (NCBI): domain Eukaryota; kingdom Metazoa; phylum Chordata; class Mammalia; order Chiroptera; family Pteropodidae; genus Macroglossus; species Macroglossus sobrinus. The sequence goes on from PVKZ01000289.1 coordinate 828,137, forward strand.
CAATATTCATTCCAGTGAAGAATTCATGACTTTGCAGTTATCTAAGTCTTTTGTGTTCTTTCCCAGTGCCTCAGCAGTAGTAAGTTATTAAAATGGTCTTGAGAAGTCATGTTCTGGATGTTAGGAACTCAAACTGAGGCAATTGATCAGAATATAGACTCATAATTTGACAGTGGAAGAAACAAGTCTAATAAGGAGCATCAGAGAGGCTTATGATAAAAGAAGTATTCAAGTAGGTGATTAAAGGGGGGAAAGAAATACACAACAGTAAAGGAATGGTATCTTTGTGTGTGTGTGTGTGTGTGTGTGTGTGTGAGAGAGAGAGAGAGAGAGAGAGAGAGAAAGAGAGAGAGAGAGAGATTGATTGATTGATTGATTGATTGTGCTTGGATATCAAATAGGCAGTGCTTAAAGCCTGGGTTTTTTTTTCCTTTTTACTCCTAAACCCCAGGCCTGTTCCATTGAGCCTGTCTGCACGTTTGTTGTGTACATCCATTGTACATACTGTTCCCTCTACTTAGAATGACTATCCCCCACTGTTCTGCCTGTTCTTTCTGTTCTAAAGGTATTAGATCAGATGTTAATCTCCTCTAGAGATCCTCCCTGACACCCCTAGTTATGCCTCATCTTTCACCTGTTTACTCTCTGCCTCCCCACTACTGTGTAATTTCCTAGCATCTAAAGGAAAGGATCTTATAGGCCTTGTTCACCACAGTATCTGCAGCTCCATATATAATACCCTGACACATGATAGTCGCTCAATAAGTATTTGTTTAATGAACGAATAACCTGGAGACAGATATTGCTATTTGCATTTCTCCCTAACCCACTTACACAGCTGGACAAAGAGGGGGAAGGTGAATACATGCTATTGTTTCTTCCTACCCTCTTTGCCCCAGTTCTGTGTTAGAGAGGTATATTTACATTATCAGCATTTTATAATGTTGGAATAGTTTAAAGGTCAGCACGCATTATCTGGTTAAGTGCATTGCTTGACAGTTTGTGAATAATTTTCTGTAATGAAAATGTATTGTTAATGTAACTCTTTAATTTGTATTTCAATTAGGTGGTTCACAGAGACTTGAAACCTAGCAACATTCTTTACGTGGATGAGTCTGGCAATCCAGAATCTATTCGAATTTGTGATTTTGGCTTTGCCAAACAGCTGAGAGCAGAAAATGGTCTTCTCATGACTCCTTGTTATACTGCGAATTTTGTTGCACCAGAGGTAATTGTGAAAGAGTTTGCTTGCAGTATTTCAGTATTTCATTTGCTGTGTTTAATATAGAATAGTTAATAGTTGTTTAATTCAAGACTTAGTGAACAATTAGAATAAAATGTCAGCACTTTTCTTCTGTTGATAGTTCATGCTATCATCAGTCTGCTACCTATAATCCTTTTCCTGCCCTGACTTCTGTCTTTCTGCATAATCACACGTCTGTGATTATCACATGGCAGCACTCAAGAAATGTTAATTTGAATACCAAAACATAAATATATGAACTGTTAGTAGTAGAAGGTTCTAGAACGGATTAAGGTATTGCCTCATTTGTTAATCATGTATTGTTGAGGTTTTTCTTATATGCATTGATTGATTCAGGAGCTATAATTAAGTTCCTACAACCTATCTAAATCTATATAATAAACAGTGATGTGCTATTTCTAATTTTTACTTTTCCTAGGTTTTAAAACGACAAGGCTATGATGCTGCTTGTGATATATGGAGTCTTGGTGTCCTTCTCTATACAATGCTTACTGGGTAAGTGTGTACCATATGTTGTAAGCATTTATTCATCAATATTTTGTTTATATTATCTAGGTTTTTTATCTCTGTTATATCTCTTCATGTTTTCTAATAATACAATTCTGCATATATACATTTAAGCTATATCATTAATTTTCTATAATATATTATTAATGTCATAAGGTCTTAAATTGATTTTTTATACATTTTTGTACATCTGTTATGTCATAAACATGAACTATTTTAAATGTTTTATTCTACAGTATTTTATATCTTTACATGTTTATATTTTTGTATGTTAAATCTAATTAATATTTCATAACTTATACCTTGACCTGGTACTTTGGAGCTTCATGTTGCTGATATTTTTCACTTTAGTAGATTTCAATAAAATATTACGGTAATTAAATTACTCAGTACTCTTGGGCACTGCAAATAAATATAAAGATTAGCAACCAAAAAAGAAATTTTACGCATTAACATTTTAATTTTATTATAAATTAGTTACACTCCATTTGCAAATGGCCCTGATGATACGCCAGAGGAAATATTGGCACGCATAGGCAGCGGCAAATTCTCACTCAGTGGTGGTTACTGGAATTCTGTTTCAGACACAGCAAAGGTAAATATGGCTTCTTATTGTCAGTTTTTGAGAAAATAAATTTTTGTAATCCTTGGTGAGAATAAACAATATCAGTTAGAAACTTGTTTATGAAGTAGCATTTCAAAGTGATGTTACCAAGTAACTTGAACTCAGAAATGAACCAATTATTTTGTTTCTTTGGCAGAAGGCAGTGGTTTGACTTTATTATAACCTATACATCTAAAGTTACTTCTTACTGAGGCACATGATGAATAATAATGATAGTCTTCATGATTTATGTGTCTGCACTATGCCTCAGGAAGTACTTTATCTAAATTATCCCATTCAATCCTCTTAACAACCCTGTTAAATAAGCAATAGCATCCTCATTTCACAGAAGGAAACCAAGGCCCAGAATTTTATTGTGAACTTGTTCATGGTTCCACACCCAATACATGTGAGTGCTTCAAACTAAATAGCTGATTCCAAAGCCCTTGTTCCCTAGAATAACTATAGCATGTCCTATTTTTGGTCCATATTATAAAAAAAGGATGTTATCTTTTTCACAATAAACAGTACAGTTTTATAGCGTCAGCTTGAAATCCAACTGAAAAGCCTTTTTAACTGGAAGATCTGTCATCCCTTGGAGTCTTCACTGACTTGCTTTCCAATTCCACTCTAATTTAACTATTCATATAAAATTCTCTTTTAAAAAGAAGAGCAAAGTTTTCCACTTCAAAATAATAAAAACATAGAGGAGATGAAGAAGATACTGGTAAACGTGCCTGCTGATTTTTCTTAGAGGTGGAAGCTTGAATTGATGTAATTGCATAAATAAATTGAGCGTCAAAAAATTTCTATAGATACTTTTGGCATAGAAATGAAGCCTCAGCTAACCAGTTTGTGTAGATAATATTTAGCTTTGTTTAAAATGAAATGTTAGCCTTTCCTCTTAATATACTTTCTTAAACCAGATAATTCATTTTCCTGGATACTCGTTTTTTGTGTGTGTGTGTTTTTTTTTAATTCATGTGTTGAGCACCTATAATGTGTTTAATGAATGAAGACTCCAGGGAGAAAAGGTGTGACTCAGATAGAATTCCTGATCTCGAGGAGCTCACAGCATAGTTGAAAAATGACCAAAAATATACAGTACAGTGTCACATGAGCTGTTACAGTGGTACATTTTCTGTGCTAAAGAAGTTCACAGGTGATGTTCGGTCAGAAAGGTTTCAGAGAAAGCTTTCCAGAAGCAATGGAGGGATTTGCTAGGCAGCTTTGGGGAACAGAAGGATGTCCATCCCAGGCTGAGGGAGCAGCACATGCTGTTCATGGTCATGATGGCACAGGAAGGGGAGAATACCAGGGGCGGAGAGTAGTTTAATATGACTAGTACAGGGTACATGTGAGAAGGGAGCTGATGAACCCAGATTATGAAAAGCTTTGTAGATCATGCTCAGGATTTGGGGTTCTCTCTAGGTATTCAGGAACCATTGAAAAATATTAAGCATTACAGTGCTCAGATTTTCCTTTTTCAAATTCACTCTGTGGAGCAATAATTTTTATCCATGGAGTCTGCCACAACCTTTGTCGTGATCTGTTGTGAAGCCTATCAAATAATGTTACCATAAAAAGTATCACAGCTTACACATTGCCTGCTTTTTTAATAAGTTAAAGCAAATCAAGGTTATCTCTTTAATTTCTATAATTTAGTTCTCATTTACTTGCATTTTAGTATCCTTTTTTGAGTGAAAGAGAAGCACAGGTGAGGAAGAAATACAAATAAAGCAGAAAAAATTGCATCCAACTCACAACTTATCTTACAAATGCCACGTTATTACTAATAATTTTTGCTTAGTGGTCCAGTTAAGACTTGTAATTACAAGCATGACATAATATAGTGACTACCCACAGAATTGGATAGAGGACTCAATCAATATGATGTGTCTCCTCAAGAACAAGAGCAAGTTGTACATGGGACTGTCGTCATTCATATGAACCATATGTGTCATATGTGTCTTTGAGAAGAACAGGACCATAGCTATCATTTACTGAACACTTATGTGTCAAGGACTGTGGTAACACTTTTACATACATTATTTCATTCAGTTTTCACTGATCTAATATTAAGGACATTAGTGTAAGATTTTGCAGTATTTCGGGTCATGAATGATGTGGATTTAAACTAGAGTAGTTGTAGTGGGATTTGAGCCAAATGGAAGAGAAATTTGGGAGGCAGATATCAAGCGTGAGTGAGGTCCACACTTCCACCTCGGGTAAATGACTGGGTAGTGGTGTTCTTCACCAAGACATGGAATACAAGAGTAGTTTGGAAAGGAGTGATGATTGCAGGTTTGGACATTATGAATTTGAAATGCTTCTGTGACGCATAATTAAGAGATGTAGGTCCATTAGGCAACTGGCTATATGGATGTAGATCTTAAGAGAGAAGTCATCATCCATAGTAGCTAAAGCCCTGAGCATGAATGACCTTATCTGAGCAGACTGATAAGAGCCATGGAAGGAATTCAGGGAGCAGCACCATTTAAAGAGTGAGCTTAGGAGGAGGAGCCATTGAAGAATAGCAGTAGGAGAAGTGGTTCTGATTGGCCAAAAGTGCACTGCTTACTACACAGATCTGATTAAAATTATAATAGATTTTTGTTGTACCCCTGGGCAGTTTTGCAACCTTTTTATTCATTTGAAGCAAGGTTGGGTTGCCCACATGCAGAATTTGGAAGGGGAGGTCCCTAATTGTTTTACTTTTTATTTCTGATTCTGTTCAGTTATTTCTTTCTTAGCTGTTAATGATAACTAAAAATCAGAAACTGTAAATATTTAATAGCAGAGGAATATTTAGAATAATGTCTCCCCAGTTCCCAATATCTAGTCAACCACCAGGTTCTGTCAGTTCTTTCTCTTAAGTATCTCAATTCCATCCATATTTCTCTATCTTTTATACCCACCCCCCACAAAGCTATCATCTCTTGCCAGTCTCAAATTGGAGTCTCCAGGCTTGCCCTCTCCAATCCATTTTCCTCCACACTTAGTGAATGTCATCTCTCTAAAGTCCATAAACCTGACCGCATCTCTCCTTTGCTTTAAATGATTTGCTACCAGAAAAAGTCCAAATTTGCTAATATGGCTTATAAGGGCATTTGTGGTCTGGCCCCTTCTTACCTCTCTCACTTTATTTGCCACCATGTTCTCCTTCACAGTTTATGCTGCAGCCACATTGCGTTCCTTTTCATTCCTTAATTGTGACATGTTCTTTCCTACCTGAGGACTTTCCTCCAAAGGCACTCAGTTCTACCTCCCTGAAACACTCTGTTAATCCCTCCCTTCTCTAATCCAGCTCCTGCTTATCCTTCGGGTGTCACATTCCTCTAAAGAAGTTACTTCAGGGCCACCCTGCCCTGTTCAGGTCAGGTCTCTCTGTGTTCCTCTAGCTGCTCCTTGTATTTATTCATCACATCAAAGACCTTACTTAATGTTTGCTTTGTAGTTGATTCTTTGTCTCTCCCTTACTGGGCTGAAAGCTTCAGGAGGTCACAGTTCATTTCTATATTGTTCACTGCTAAATACCCAATACCTAGTAGATTGCCTGGCCTTTAATGAATTCTCAGTAGATATGTTTTGAATGAAAAATTAAACAAGTTATACATGGCTTTTATAAATCACAATTGTGTTATTTGGGAGAGTATAAAACTATATAGCAATTACATGGATCTATATTCCATGCATGGGAAATCATTTGGATAGATAGAAAGCATTTGTCTCTGGAAGAATAGGATTCTGAGTATTCAAATTCTTTTACTTGTCTATATTTCTGATTTTTCTATAATGCCTATGAGTTGCTTTTGAAGTAGGAAAACAATAAAATGCTATAATCTTGGGTAGCATTTAGAGCCCTCCAGTTAAATTCATGTTATTGACAGTTCTGCTTTTCAGTATTACCAACAGCACAAAAAATCTTAAGTAGCGGAAAATTACTTAAAAATAAGACTACAAAAATGTGGAAACCTCAGAATATCTAAGGGGGAAAAAAGCCAAAGTATTTAAAGATACATAAAATGTGATAAATTTACCCTTTGTAATGCACCAAAATCACTGTTACTCAGGGAAGAGAAAACAGAGACTTAGGTTTTTGCTTTTAAAAAAAAAAATTGTCACGTTGACCAAATTGCTTTGAGCCCCAAGGTCTACCTACTACCAGGAAAAAATAGTATCATACTAAGGAACTATATTCAACAGTATCAAGTGCTATAGATAGAAAATAAAAATACTTAAGTTTGTTTTATTATTATTATTCCTATTACAGGACCTGGTGTCAAAGATGCTTCATGTAGACCCTCATCAGAGACTGACTGCTGCCCTTGTGCTCAGACACCCGTGGATAGTCCACTGGGACCAACTGCCGCAATACCAACTGAACAGACAGGACGCACCACATCTGGTCAAGGTGAGTGGCCCCATTCAGGCCCTTTTTTCCACATGTCCAGGAGAGACCAGGAGACCATGCCACAGCACCTTTCCCTTTCTCTGTGTCTCTTAGCCTGCACTCAGTTCTCCTGTGGGATTCTCTTACAGTGGGAGATTTAGAAAAAAAAAAGGCAAGCCATGCCAAATATTGTAATCTAATTTAAGAATGATTTCTTAATTTCTGAATCATCAATCGGAGAAGCTTATGAATTTCTTAACTTTTCTTCAGATTTTTTTTCTTATGCACAACCCAAAGCAAACTTTGAGGTTGTCATCAGAGGCAAAACTCAAGTTCCAAAAGAGCATGCCTTGCAGCTTCTCATATTAAAAAATCGCAAAGAAAAACAAGTCAAATAGCCCTGAGAAGAGTGGAGACTGCTTGTTATAAACCCATCTCTGTCCTTTCTCATCCGTAATTTCAACCTCCCACATTGGCCTCTTCCTCTTTAGTTAAATCAGAGAATTTGACCAGTGTGGTTATTTTGATTCTGAGCCTAATAAAATCTACTTAAATTTGCTAATGAAGACATTCTCTGGGAAAATACATCTTCATTTCATTTTCTGTGTACAACTTCCCTTTGTCATTTTTGTTTTGACCTTTCTTTCATGTTTTCAGGGTGCCATGGCAGCTACATATTCTGCTTTAAATCGTAATCAGTCACCAGTTTTGGAACCAGTAGGCCGTTCTACTCTTGCTCAGCGGAGAGGTATTAAAAAAATCACCTCCACAGCCCTGTGAAGTGACCTCAGTGGATATTTGGTACCGTGGTGTAAGCTGATAGCACAAGTTCTGGCGACAGGTAGCACATATCCGAGAGACACCTGCAAGCACACACTGTCCCAGCTGGTACCCATAATGCTGCTGCTCCTGCTGCTGCTCCTGCTTTCGTCTCTTCTCGCTTTAAATGATTGTTAGCAAGTTAGATTTTCCTGGAGCTTCGATGAAATGAAAATGGAAACATGACGAAGATATATTCACTGAATCAATAAGAAGAATAATGAACATATGAATACCACCTAAAAATACACTGAATAAAGTACTCTACACCATATAGCATTATTTTTATAGGAAATATTTCATGTCCCTTAAATATTCTTTGTTAGTTATAGGGATGGACAGTTTATGTTAAGCACTTAGCTTAATCCGTTTATATTAGCACTGTATCCCTTGTGCCATCCAACATTTTGTATGTTTTTGTAAACAGTTCATATACAGTACATTTCTGTACTGCTTTCTTTAATGTATACATGCCTTGTTTAACTTGGAATCTATTATTATTAATCAATCGACTATTAAATCTGGTTAAATAGTTCACCTGGATTAACAGTATTGTTGGACAACCCTAAAAACAGCCAGATTGTGGAACAGCTGTTGAATGTAATCCTTCCAAAATGTACATATCTTTCCCCATGTCTGTTTCACTGGTTCGTTCGTTTGTTTCTTAAAGTCAGGTGCTGTGTCGGACATACCTAGAGAGCTGTTATGGCAGAGAAAGTTATATGTTTGCAACATGGCATCAAGACTACACCTGTGAAGTTAGTCCATATACTTTGCAACTCCTTAGGGTTCCTTTTTCTTTCATTAAGGAAGTAGTTCTTACACTTTTAATCTTAAATGATGTTCATACTTAATATTGGCATATAACTTGGAATCTTGCCAATATACACAAAGGCCTTTTGGGAGTCATGGTGAAAAGATTGGCAAAGCAGAATTTAGCAACAGGTCATTCAAGTCCCATTGGATATTTTTCATGTTTACATAGATCAAATTGCAGAATTTAGCATATGAACAACAGGATACCTGTTCCCGTATACCTGTGAGAAAAGTAGGCTTTTTCAGAAAAAAGGTAAATCATAATGAGTTCTATCCCATTAGGATGCTCTATATTAAACACTAATTTGAATGTAATAAAAGCCACAGGCCTCACTCTATATGAAATTGGATTTAAACTTTCTTCTAGGGAAGAAAACATTTGTGATCAAACAATATCTGTTCTAACCTGAAATCATAGCTAAGGTAGGATAAGTGAATGTTCGGCATTGAGTGTTTTCTGAATTTTTCCTGATGATTTATAACCATGCAGTGCTTCCTTTAACTTCAGAAATGGTCAGTTTTCATAATGGTCACTGGGTCTACTTAGATTACAGTATTCATCATCTATACCTAGTTTGGTAGTTTCCGTAGTTGTATTTGATTAAAGAAACTTCTGTATTCATTATTTGTGTCTTGGCCAAATTACCTAGCATGCATCAGTATATGATATGAAAAACATATGAGCAAGGAAAAAGTGATTTAACTTACCTCATCAAGAATGTGCCCAGACAGATCTTTCTTAGTTGTGTACTAAGCCATTCACATCAGAAATCTTTTTTTCCTGCCAGAATCTTTAAATCTCCTGAGAATACAAAGCCAAGAAATCATGGTCTATCTAACTGTCTTGGAAGCCACTTGTTATTCCTTAATTTCTCCTCTATGCAATTAAAGAGGAAGGGAAAAGCTATAACATTCCTTTTGCCCAGGTGACACAAAATGATTATTGCATAGAAATCAAATGTAGGTTTATCTTCAATAAAAAAAAAAAGAAATGTATAAGAAGAGAGATTTCAGAAGATCTAGATGGAGAAAATTTTTAAAGTCTTGAGTATATGGATGCTAACTATTAAAAGCTGCTTTCCATTGCCTGGAAAGCTTTTCTTTTTTCTTTCTCCTCTATTCAGTGTTTGAAATCATGGTCATCCCAAATTCTTGTTGCTTTTAAAATGTTAATGTAACTCTGACCATATATTTTCAAATTTTTGACACTGATGCTGTCCCATAATTACTTAGGTGTACTGTCCATCATAGTCTTTTAGAGCCAGAAGTAAATGTGTGAATCCTTAACTTCCCGTTCAATTTTTTTCCCTCATAACACCATGCTGCCTTCTCTTCAAATCATATCACCCAACAAGGAGCTGAGTTGTTCAAAAACTACATATTTCCTGAGGCAGCCCTCTACTGGTATATGAATGCCAAGTTTATCATTTTTCAAAAATACTGCCTTTGCCTAGTCCACCTCCCAGTTTTATTGGAGAAAGGCAAGTTATATGTTCACAAAACTGAAGGCTTTCTGCCTATAAAGCAGTTCCTGAGCATAATTTATTTTATCTGTGGTTGTGGTGTTCCTATTGCCTTTGACTTCCAGCAGACAGACTCGGCCAACAGTGTGCTCTAAAGGTAGTGCTTGTGCTGAGTGAACCTTTCCATTCATTCCTCTAGGTCCAATTCCTCCAGACCTCTACAGTTGTGGTAGTGAGGCCCTTCACCAGGTAGTACTGCTGGTTACCAGGGCTTCTTCCAAGAGGTTTCAGTTCAATCTTAAAGATATTTCAATGTGAAAGAAGGAACTAAACTATCAGGCCACTTTCACAAACCTCTTAGTTTATAACCCAAACTAATACTCAGAATGGTAGATTGCATTTAACGTTGCTAAGCACATACTGGAAAATACAGATTACACTGTATTTTGTATCTTCCCTTTCAAGTGATGATGTTGAACTAAGGTAAGTTTATTGTCTTTTTCATTTTTTATATAAATTGTTTTTGTTCCTTCTAATTTATAGAGATGTCTTCTTTCTAAGTACAGTAGACCCTGGGCTTTAACAGATTTGATAAGGATTCATTTATTCACAGGCAACCCCAAAAGTCCAAAAAATGTAGTAATTTTGACAAGGCACACAGTCGAAATGCTGTGAGGCTGATATGTGGGAAAAGTCACTTAGCGAGTGTCTGGACAGGGTGTGGTGTGTATATGACAGAGATTCCACATTTCACGTGTGGTGGTTGCTGTTGGGGCCAGGGGCCATCATGGGAGGTGGGGCTGGCCTGTTAGCTGTGCCCTGCACCCTCAACCTAGAAGAGATTTCAAAGGAGAGAGGGATGCAAAGGCTTCATGAGTAGGCAGAATGGTTTGGGTAGGAAAGGGGTGGGGTGGGTCCAGCCTGGGGTGAGAGTAGAAAAGCATTCAAGACTTGGGAGTCTTGGTACAGATATGCTTAATTACCATGGAATTACCAGCAATACACATCTCAACATGACTTTGATATTTTCTACTTCCTGGCCTTCACAAATGTCCTAAAGTTTTTCAGCTTGCTTTACTGTATTTTATAGAGAAAATTGTCTCTTATGGTGATATCAAGCATTTGAGACTTATGAAGGCATCAGAACAGATATCAGGAATGTAAAGGGTCAGAAAAGTTCTGTTTTCTGAGATTAATATGATGGGTTTCATGGCTGACTGGATGCTTAAACCAAGAGTCCTAGAGTTCTGTCCTCTGAAATGTCCAACTCCATGTGGCTAGCAAACTGGATGTATACTTTGAGCCTTATTTAATTCACAGATAAGTTAACTCAGTATTTTTATTTCAATAAATGAAAATAGCCCTCTTTTCACCTCCAGATGCTTACATTTTGCTGGTCTCCCCAAGTGACCATTGGTGGAGACCAATTAATGAAGGAATGAAATTTGCTTTCTTGGGACTGTGGTATTCTACAAAGCCATGCTTAACCACTTTTTCTAGTGAAGAATCTACAGAATGATAATACCTAAATATGGATGGCCAAGAAGAATTTGTATCTACAGTGTGCTTTATGTATTTTTGACACTGCTGTATTCTGTGTGATCGAGTGACTTGTAACTGGTTCCAATGTGACTGAGTGTTCTCAAAGAATTCTAGTAACTAAGTTGATTTAATTTTCTTAATTAAGCTTTGTATACTATCAGTCTCATATTTACCACTTTGATTCCAGTCTTGTAACTGTTCATGACAGGGCATACCAAGGGTTGGGATAAGAGCCTACTTCCTACCTCTTAAGGCACTTTCCTCATTAATTTGCCATGTAACCTTGAAGTGCATGATAAGCTGTTTAAATGTCCATGACTTCTCCCAGAGCAACTAACAAAGTATATGATTGAATAGAGATTAGTGGAAAGGAAAATTAGAGACTAGATTCTGAGGTGCAACCCTCAAGAAAACCTCTTTAGAGCACATACCATTTGAGTACAATATATGTAAATGTATGTGAGAAGAGAGTCGCTATAATATTCCTCTAAGTAGATTAGTTCAATATCTAATGGAAGTGAAAAATCTTTACTCCTATTATCACTATAGTACTGAATGAACTGTATACTGAGTTTTTCAAACAAGTATTTAAATTAGAACTTTTAAATACAAAGCAAGGGCATACGGATAAAGGTTTTGGTTTGTATTTCTCTAAGTGTAGTTTATCATCTAAAGCTTTGTTGTTGGTTTTTTTTTTTAATTTTAAAAAAGCTTCAAGGTATCGCCATTCCTTCACATCCTTACTAATTATGGGTGATGAGTTTTTAAGTCTTAAAATTATGTACATGTATTAGGTTTATCTTAACTCTTACCCTAAGCAAAAGGGAAGGTATACACCTAAGGGATGTAATTATTTTGCATTTTTGGCCATGGGTGGGAATGGGGTGGGCATCTACTTAAACAGTTTTTAAAAAAAAAAATCACAAGTATTTTTCTACTATTATATATGATCTTAATTTCTACTAGTTTCTCTCTAGTAAGGCATGCCAGAAGCCCAAGGTACCATATCATGAGTTCATATGTATTGTACCTTTTATTGGTGGTTAAATTGTATCAGATGCTTGGCACTGCTGCCATAATTATGAAATGCTTGTAAAGGATTAAATATCACTGAATACTTTAAATTGTTTTACTTAAGAGTCTAATCTGGGAAGTTTTCAAATCATACTATTAATGTGTAATCTAAGCTCTTTCAGATGTATCCATGAATAATCTTGGAACAATATTGCTTGTATTCCTGTCACAGAACAGGTTTTGTAATCTTTAAAAGAAATGAAAATTTATATAATAAAGTTTCAAATAAATGCATGTATGTTCCTTTATCAGATTATTTCAATGACATGATGATCAGTCCTTCATATTATCAAATTATTCTATCCAAAGTATAAATCTATCAAGTTGGATTGATAGAACTTCAAACAGGAATGTTTCTGAGTTAAGTGCAAACTAATTTTTCTGTGCAAAGTTTTGGTTGGCCTAAAGAGTTTGTCAGATCAGACCCACATCAGTCATAGATCTTACCCAAACCAAACTTGATTGTTCCGAGGATACAGGTTAATCATCAGGCACATATGAGAATCTTTCCTTGGAGAAGTCCAAGGTTATCAGTTTAACTCCAAAATAACCTTTTTTTCTTATTATAATACATTTTGGATTCAGAATTAAAGGACAAGTTTGTTTTGAGCAATGTATGCGGAGACATTGTTTAAACAAAGGGAGTTATTTGGTTTTGCAACATCCTCTTTTTACACCTCATTAATTACACAATTAAAATGATAAGCTCCCATTCTCCAGCCAACTATGCCTCATAAATCCAGAAATTCCTGGTTTTACAATAAGCCATCTCTATAGACCAAGTGTATTTTGCTAAAAGCATTTTAGGGATAAGGACTTATTTCCTTTCTGCTAGTAAATATCATTAGCACGTTTAAAAGGAAATTTGAGGTCATCGATTTCTGGTAGAGAGGGTTATAGGCCTGCAGTTAGCCCTTTATTTCCCAGTTGATATTTTTAGTAGTTTTTTTGTTATGGCATCTTAGTTTGCTAGAACTGCCACAACAAAACACCACAGACTAAGTACCTTAAAAATTGATTATCTCATAGTTCTGGAGCCTAGAAGTCCAAGATCAAGGTGCTGGCAAGTCTGGTTTCTTCTGAGGCCTCTGTTCTTGGCTTGTGGACGGCCACCCTTTTGCTTCCTCTTCGTGTGGTCATCTCACCCCTGGTATCTTCCTTTTCTTTTAAGGATACCAGTCATATTGCATTAGGACCCCACTGTAACCGCCTCATTTTAACTCTATTACCTCTTTAAAGACTAACTCCAAGGTACTGGGGGTTAGGGTTTCAACATAGGAATTTAAAGGAGACACAGTTCAGCCCCAAACAGATGGTTTTGGGGCTATCCACTTGGGTTAATTTGGGTATTCAGGTTAAGATGGATTGCTTCAAGGTCTACTTGGCATTATATGGAGGCAATATATGAATGTTCCTCTATTTGTTTTCTACCACTGCTATAACAAATTACCACAAACTTCATGGTTTAAAACAACACAAACTTACTATCTTATAGTTCTGGAGATCAAAAGTCCAATATGAGTCTCATTGGGCTAACACCAAGGTGTCAGCCAGGCTACATTCCTTTCTGGGGCTCTAAGGGAGAATTATTTCCTTGCTCTTTCTGTTTTTAAAGGCCATTTGCATTCCTTGCCTCATGGCCCCCTCCTTTACCTTTACAACCAGCAATGGTGAGTGGAGTCCTCTTCGCATGCACCTCACTGACCCCTCTCTTCTGCCTCTTCCACTTCTACAGACTTATGTGATTATATTTGGCCCAATCAGGTAATCCAGAATAATATCCCCATCTCGAGGGTTGCACGTGCAATCTTAATTCTCTTTGCCATACAAGACAACATATTCACAGGCCAGCATGGGGGAGCTGCATTTGCCATGGTCAGTCTTCTGCAGCTTTGTAGATCCAGATATTAAATCTTGTTAATGAACTTTAAATTTATAGACTTGATACACACTAGCAAAGCTAGGTAAAGGAAGTGCAAGATGCTATAGGAATGTGTAGCAGAGTTGCCTAGGGATCAGAGTAGACCTTCTAAGAAAACAATGATTATGCTGAGACCTAAAAGGGGAAGGAAGGGTAGAAGAGAACATTCAGAGAGTCAGTGTTAGAGGCACTCAAGAAAATAAACAGTTCTGTATGAATGGAAGTTAAGAATCAAGACATGAGGCTCAAGAAATAGGCAGTAGCCAGACCATCAGACGTGAGTCATATTAAAGAATTTGTATTTTATCCCTATGGTTCACCTATCCCACCCTCGTCCTCATTCTTTATTTCCTTTGCTGCCACACTAAACCTCATGGACTTATAGTTGATCACCTGAATTTCTATCTCAGAAGCACCTTGAACTTCCTTACATCATTGCCTTTATACTGCACCCACTGAGCAATAACTGATATATTGGAAAAAAAAACATACAATCATGTACATTGATACCACTGCAATTTTATGTGTGTTTTCTAATCTCAGTACTGTTCGTCAATTCTTTTACATTTCCTTGGTCAGATCCATGTTCTCATTTTCTTTTTTTAACAGCTTTATTGAGATATAATTTACATGCATTAAAGTTTACCCATTTAAAGCAAACACATTAATTCAATGTTTTTTTAGTGTATTTACAGAGTTGTGCAACCATTATCATAATCTAATTTCAGAACAGTCTCTTTATCCCACAAAGAAACTTTGTACCAAGCCACCATCCCTTGCCTTTCTGCAGTCTGTTCTTAACACAGAAGCCCAAATTATCTGTTCAGAATCTACTGATTATAACAAGTGATCTGGTCTCTTTTCCTCTCCGATCTCATCTCCCCAAAGTCCCCTGGCTCACTGCCTTCTAACCACAGTGGCTTTCTTGCTATTTCTTGACTATACTAAGGAAGCTCCCACTCAGGGGCTTTGTCCTTGCTGTTCCCTCTACCCACTATGCATTTTCTCCAGATGTCTCTATGACTTACCTTCTTCCCAGTGATTCTGATCATCAGTCAGATACGGAAATCATCCTATAATAGACAAATGAAGCCCAATTTTTTTTCCTTTGGGATTTTACATTGAGTAATTGACAGAGACTTTTTGATTTTTACAGATTTAAACTTCCAGGCACTGGGAGTCAAACTGATTACTTACCATGTGTTAGGCACAATTGCTAAACACTGAATCCATTGTATCAATTAATTTCCTCAACTAACCCATATGGTTAAGAACTATTCCTATACCCGATTTACAGATGAGAAAACTGAGACTTATAAACAGGTTAAGTAACTTGTCCAACATCATAGAGTAATAAGTTGCTGCAGAGCTGAATTTGAACCCGGGTCTCTTTAACTCTAAATCCCAAATTCATGTACGTTGTCCTTGAAACAGAGTTTAAATAAATTTCATAGGCATCCTTTCATCCTCAATTGTGTAAACTGCAAAATATTATGAATGGAAAGAGAAAACTAGAACTTTTAAGTTCAGTTTCTCTCTAAAAAGTGCATCTGTCATTGGTTTCTCATCCTCAACTCTTAATATTTTGAACTGGGTAATGCTTTGTTTGGGGGTGAGGGGCCAGTACTGTGCACTATAGGGTGTTTAACAGCACCCCTGGCCTCTGCCTACTAGATGCCATCAGCATTGCCCTCCTTTCCCAGTTGCGACGATCAGAAATACCTCCAAATGTCCCTGGTAGAGAACCGATTTATTCAATGATTGTACTTTATTTTTCTGTCACTTAGGTGTGTCCATTTCCCTAGAGTGATAACGTTGAAACTGTAATGTTTGCAGAAATGGGATTTATTTAAAATAAGCTTACTTAAAAGTGAAGCTATTTGTCTTGCATAGTCAGCTGTATTAATTTGCTGAGGTTACTATAATAATACTACAGACTGGGTGGCTTAAACAACAAAAATTTATTTTCTCTGGAGGCTAGAAGTCTGAGATCAAATTGGCAGTGTTGGTTTACTCCGAGGTCTCTCTCCTTGGCTTGTAGATAGCCACCTTGTCGTTCACAGGGAGTTTTCCCTCTGTGCCTGAGACCTAACCTCTTCTTTATAATAAAAGAACACTAATTGCATTGGCTTAGGGCTCACCCTAACGACCTCATTTCAACTTAATTACCTCCTTAAAGACCCTATCTCCAAATACAGTCACATTCTAAGATATTAGAGGGTAGAAATTCAACATATGAATTTTGGGAGGACACCATTCAGCCTATAGCACTGAGTTTAGGTCTTCATCTCTCCCTCCCGTCCTTTCTTTCTGTGTGTACTGAGCACCTACTATGTGTCAGACATTCTCCTAAGTGCTGGTAATAGTAACTAAAAGATGTGGTCTCTGCCTAGTACGGTTCACAGTGAGGTAGGGAAGACATATTTATTAAGTGATAACGAGTGCCATGCAAGTATTATGCTTTGGTAATGGGGATGACAGGAAAGCCTTGCCCTTCCACGCAGACTCTCAACCTAGTAGGTCGGGCGAAAAGGCCAAGTTAAAATTGAAATGTGAATTAGAGTTTTTGAGTCAGCTGCTCAAACCCAGAGTGCCTCTTTTGTCACAAAGCAGCAGAGGTCTGGCGTCAGCCAGCAGCGTCTGCTACCTGAATCCGCCCTTCACTGTGACTCGTGGGCCCCGCCCACTCACTCCGCGACTGCTCCTCCTCTCTGCTCACAACTCGGTCCCCGTGTGCTCGGCGAACTTCAGTGAAAGCAGAGAGAGCGCGTATCTCTCTGTTTTAACACTAGGGGTCAGTAGTTTACGCTTGCGCAATAGAGCTGGGGGCGGGTTCAGACGGTGTTGGGAGGCGGGGACATGCGACGCAAGGAGCCGCGACGCCATTTGCTGCGGCCGAACGTGATCGCCGGCGGATCTCGGAAGAGCTGGGTCTCGGAGACTCCAGCGCACGCGACCCGGCCTCTCGCGCCTGTTTGGTTCCGCGCGGACCCACGCGTCGTCCCACGCGCTTCGTGAAGGAGTCACCGCCGCCGTGCCGCTTCTACCGCCGCTCCCGGAATAGAAGTCAGAGACGCCGCGGAGCCGCCGTCACCGCCATGCCCAAGAATAAAGGTAATGCCGCCTGGACCCCGGGACCACGACTCCGCTCGGCCGGGTCTCCCCGGCCCTGCCTGAGGCCTCGGTATAGTTCAGGCCGCAGTGACCCTCCTCTCCGCTCTGGCAGCGGGCGGCTGAGCCATACGGACGCGATTCTGGGCTCGGGAGTGGAGCTAGGAACTTACTCCTGTCTGCCAGTTTGGTCACATTGGGGTGGAGCCGACGCCATTTTTGTAGGGCCTCCTGCAGGAGAATGGGCTTTTGCTCCCAATTCGCGCCAGACGATAGGGACCTGTAGGAGCATCTCCCCTGGGGCGGCCTGGGTATCGCTAATAGACGCCTTTGGTGTTCCCGGGCAAGGGGAGTTAAACCTAGAAGCCGTTCTTAACTTTCAGAGGCTGATGCTCGCTTTAGTGACCATCAGGTCCCCCTGCATGGGTTCCTTCATGGGCAGTTGGATATTGCTGAGACTGCCCCTTCTCCCTTGTAAACAGTGTACTAAACCTTGCTGCATTTTTAAGGTTCATCTCGAGAGATATACTCTTCGCCATCCCTTGACGGGGTTTAACTTTTTCCCCCGAACACTTGTTCCATATTTAGCCCAGTTTTCTACTTTTCCTTGGCATCATGTATAGATACATATCGTGGGTGGGAGTAAGGACCTTTAAGTTACCTTCGTTCAGAAGCTAAACTTTCACAAATTATCAGACTTCAAGATGAGTTTATTTAGTATTTTTTAAATAGAAGGCCTAATGTAGGTAAAAGCAGAACAGTCCTAAAGAAATTCTCCTTATTTTAGACTTAAGGATGTTTCTGCTTTTTAAGTATCCTTATAATTTCAAAGGAAATTGTGTCTGTAGGAAGTGAGGAAAAACACTATTTCCAATAGGAGAGGAGAATTTCACAACCCACAAGAAGTTTCCTTGGATTATTCATCCTGAGACCCCCTGCCTGACCCCGGCCTACTTCTGTTTTCTACTTCCCAGCTGGCTCCAGGGATTCTACCTCATTTCCTCTGTAGCTGCCACTACTCATTTAATCTCTGGGGCTATTTGGTTGCGGTTTTGTGCAAGATTTGGTGCAGTTCTCTCAGGGCACTCCACTTTATTGCCCTTAGAAATCTAACTCATAGCTCCTTTTTGTAACAAGGATTTTACTGCTAGTTCTGGAAAAGAGACGGGGTAGTAAAATAGGGTTTTAAGAGTCATAGTTTTCTTGTACTCTATATTATCTTTTATTCTCTCAGATGGTAACAGTTGCTTCATTAGGTATCTTATTCTCACTTTTGTTTCTAGTGATGAGATTTCCAATTCCCTAACCTATAAGCTCTAAAGGGCAGTACTAGTATCTGTCTTAATTGCATTGAATTGCTAGCACTCGACACTTAGTAGATGCTCAATAAATATTCATTGCATTAATTCATCTCCCTTCTATTGACTCCACCCTTAGGTGAATAATAGGTTCCCCTTTGGTTCCAAGTGGACAGGACTTCAACATTAAGTCACATCAAATTCACTGGCCTCCTATGAAGTTCATTCCATTGCATGGCAGTAAAATAAGGGGGTGATCAGGGTATGGTTAATTTTGCTAAATGGACAAGCGATGAATCATTCTTTTATAAATACCATTTGAGGCGTGTAAAAATTATAGATAATGCAATGGACATCTGGTAATCCATTACCCTGAACTTGAGAATTACAACACAGATTCAGTTAAAGCCTTCTGCATCCCCCTCCCCGATCCCTTTCCCCTCTCACCACCATTCTGAATTTAGTGTTTATCGTTCCTATACATTTAAAGCCAATCTTCTCTTAGTAGTAATTTTACTTAAAGGAACAGTACTTTTTAATGCACCTGAATTTTATGACATGAGGTTTAATGTAGAAATAAATTTATGTTAATATTTATGTTTTTCTTTCTTGGAAAAGCCAGAAGCCCTGCGATTTTGGTGATGGTTATACAAGTAAGGATATAAATTGCCATAAACTGTGTGTCGAAAGACTTTTGCTTATTTCCTCTAGATTCTGTCAGCATATTACCTGAGGGAAAAGGGTTTCCTTTGGCCCACTCAGAAGAGTATTTGGGGTAAGGTACTCCTACACTTTGAGGAAATTACTACCTTTGATTTTTAAATTACCGTTCCTTGAGGAATATATGGACTACTCTTGACTGATTGATTCAGAATTGCCAACTTGGATATATAACTCAGTGAACAAAGCAGGTTGCCTTAATGGAGCTTTCTTCCTAGTTTTAAGATCTGGCCTGATTAATGACTTTAAGCAGGAGATAACTTTTGCTTGGGGATTTATTTGGCGTGCCCTAAGAATACCTCAAATACTGAACTCTTAAGGACTCTGGGTGGGTCAGGAAATTTGAGAGGCCCACCTAACAAGAGTACAGAACAGGTGAGACTGCCCCCAGGACAGAGTATGTCCACTCTATGCAAGTTAAGTGTCTTCATAGTGGTCAAGTGCACATTCTTTATTCTGTTGCAGCTGTGAACCTTTTGCTTCCTCCAGGCTCTTCCCATGAGTCCCTTCGTATTACTACCACTTATCGCCTTTCTCCTACCTTTTAGAAATGACTAAATGTGGTTGAGGTTCTGGGAGGGGAACAGAATGCTTTGGAGAAATATCCTAATGTAGGGGCCAGGAACAAAAAAGATGATGTTTGAATCTGGTCACTCCCACTCATTGACTAATGTTAAGTGAGTCACCTCTCTGAGCTTGAATGGACTCACTGGTAAAATAGATAATTGACTATTAATTGCCTCAGGGTGATTGTGACAAGTAAATGGGTGGCATTACATAGTGGGTAAGGCATAGTCACTGGGGTCTCACATCCTAGATCTCACTTCATGCGATCAAGCTTCGAATAAGTCACTTAACCTTTTGAAGATCATTATTTCTTGAGAAATAAAGACAAAATCTCATAGGCATGGATGTGTTAGGGGTGAGTTACTGGGGCAGCAAGAAGTCTACTTGGATAGCAGCATAAGGTAATAGAAGTATTGAGAGGTACATTTTTAGGTTGAGAGGCACATTCTTTAAGGTAGTTATGTTACCAGTAACAGAAACAAGGATGTTGACTAAGGATTAGCTTTGTGAAAGGAAAGTAAATTGGGTTTTGAATAAAACTGAGCCCGAGATGATAGCTCATTCACTGAAATGTACTGAGCCATTAGAAATATGAGACCAAGGCTTAGTTGAAATAGTGGACTGAGGTGTAAAATTACTAGCATAGAAGTGATAGGTGAGAGAAAAATAAATTTCCTTAGAATCTGGGAATTTCAGCTTAATGAAGCTCCAAAGGGAAAGGCAGAATGAAGTGGGGCTGATGAAAGGTCAAGAATAGTGCAAGTGGCCTTTAAAAGTCAGAAAAAGGAGACTTGAGAAATGGTCAGCGGTGTCATTAAAATACGAAAAACAAAGGGGGAGGGAGAATGATGTTTAAGGACACCAATAGATAGAAGAGTTCTAAAATGCTGAATTGTTCTAATTTCCCTCATTTTAAAGAGGCTGAAACATTCTAAGCAGTTGTTGTGAAAGCCCCATGTATCCTTTACTCCTCCCTCCACATCTGGTCACAGTTCTCTTGTTTCCATCTCTTAACATATATATAAAAATTTTCCTCTGAATAGTATTCCACTGTATGGATGTAGCACAGTTTACCCGCTCACCTACTGAAGGACATCTTTGTGCCTTCCAAGTTCCTTTCCTCTTCATGGCTAAGTTCGGCCTGCTTCGTTCTGTGGATAATAAGGACAGTGACATTCTTACCAGTTTTCCTACCCAGAGGATCATATAACACCTCTGCTTTTTGATGAAGTAGTTTGTATTTAAAAATCTTGAATGGTAAGTATATTCATGATTCAACTTTAAAAAGGTATAAAAAGCAAAATCTCTTTCCTAAATGTGTCCCATAGCCAACCAGTTCTCTCTCTCTCACAGGCAGTCACTGTTAACTTTTTGTTACATGCTCTTTCAGAAATGTTTTATGTATATATAAGCAAATATGAATATGAATTTCTTTTTTTTTTTTTACACCAATGGTTTCTTTATGTTCTTCACCTTGCTCTATTTCTTTTTTAAATAGGAAGAATTTCAAATATATACAGAAGTACAGTAAACCTTCATGTACTTCTCTTCTGGCTTCAGGCATATCAGTTCATAGCTAAACTTCAAGTTTTCACACCAAATTGAGATCTAGACATGGTCTACACTTTACCATTGGTTGATATGTCTTTTAAGTCTCTCTTGAATCTGCAGGTTCCCCATCCATCCATGATGATGTTATTGAAGAAAACATTATCTTGTAGAATTGCCCCCACAGTCTGGATGTTGCAGATTGTGTCTCTATTACACCTTTCTTTTTATTATTATTTTTAATAGACTTTATTTTTCAGAGCAGCTATATATTTACAGATAAATGAGCAGAAAGTTCGAAGTTCCCATGTGCAGCCCCCCCACCAGTTTCCTCTTATTCACATTGTGCACGAGCCAGTATAGATGCATCATTATTAACTCCAGTCCGTAGTTTATATTAAGGTTCATTCTTTATGTTGTACATTGTATGGGTTTTGACAAATGTCTGGTGACATATATCCACCATTACAGTATCATACAGAAGATTGTCTCTGCCCTTAAAAGTCCCGTAAGCTCTACCTCTTTATCTGTCCTTTGCAACTACTGATCTTTTTACTGTCTCCAGAGTTGGATTTTTCCAAAATGTTACATGGTTGGAATCATAATTCAGCCTTTACAGATCAGATGGCTTCTTTTCACTTAAGGGAACATTAAAGGTTCCTCCATGTCTTTAGGGAGCCTGACAGCTCATCCTTTATTGCTGAATAATATCCCATTGTATAGCCATACGACAGTTCATCTGTACACCTAGTAGAGAACGTGTTAGTTGCTTCCGAGTTCAGGCAGTTAGCACTTTGCTTTTTAACTTTAAATATCTTGCTCAATGTGTCCTACAGCTATAGGATAAAATTCCAACTCTCAGAGCTGCCAGTTGTTGCTCTCCTTCCACGACCACAAAATCAGTATGTCGTGTTCCAGTAGTTATAACTTTTCCTTCTTTCTTTTCTTTCAGTCATCTCCCACTTGTACTCAGGCCTTTCATGGTGGTTGGGGGGAAGAGGTCAGACACAAGAGAGACAAGACCTTTTTATAAAATATCTCAAGATCCATTACATATCTCCGACCTCGGCCCACATTGTGGGCCACGTAGAAGGGATTCACTGAGCACTGTAATCAACCAAGTGGTCATTATCTTTACGATCCCTGGCAGTTTGGTCATTGAATACAGATGTCTTTAGAAAGAGCTCTATATATTTTTTTATAATTTCTACTTTTGGTTGGTTGGTTTGTATTTTATGTCAGAAATATTCCAAAAGGAATTTCCCAGAAGGGTAGGGGAGTGTCAGTATTTATATGATTAATACAATATGATTGGAGATTGTAAATTTAATATTATGTGACCAAATTAGGTGAATTTTTACATTAAGTGATTTCTTTCAAAAACGTTTTGAAAGCTTTAGTTTCTTTTTATTGTTTTGCAGACAATTAACGTCTTTCTCTTTCTTTAAAACCATTAGGTAAAGGAGGTAAAAACAGACGTAGAGGTAAGAATGAAAATGAATCTGAAAAAAGAGAGCTGGTGTTTAAAGAAGATGGACAAGGTAAACTTTTTCATAAGTTAGGTTTCTTTTAGTATTAGTTTTCCTTTTTAAATATGGAATTTCAATTTCTAAACATAAAAGAGAGAGTATTTATAATCCTGAATAATAAATCACATGTCCCTTTTTGCTCTTCTCCATTTCTAATTCCCCATACTTCTTTGGATAATCATTTCTTGGTATACTCAGTCTGTGTTGAAGATGGGTAGTATTTCTGTAAACACGTAGGTTTCATTATTTTTCATGAACACTCATAAGAACGAATTGTACAGTTGAAAGAGAATTAAGCCTCAGAAGTGCTGGTTGACAATCCATGATTTAATAGACCTATTTTGATAGTAAATGGTGTTACTTAATATGTTCAGTAGACTGTCGTACTTGAGGGATGAATCTGAAGCCTTTCCCTCACTTCTCTAGTGCCATAAGCATACAGTTTCATAAAATAGAATAAACTGAAACTGAACGATCGACTAACCTTTTCAGACCGATTAAGATTTTGTAAGTGCCAGACCAGGATATGTAACAACTGGTTTCCCATATTTATATTTTGAGTAATATCAAACCTTCAGAAAAGTTGCAGTATTTAATACAGTGAACTCCTTTAAACCCTTCATCTCGGCACGTGTGTGTGTGTGTGTGTGTGTGTATTTTTCTTGAACCATTTGAAAGTTAGTTGCAGACATTACAATTTTTCCTTTACTACGTCATCATATGTCTCCTAAGAATAGGTATGTTTTTTACAGAACTACAACAGAACAGTCAGGTAACTTAACATGAATATATTATATATTTAGTATATAGTCCATATTCAGAATTGTTCAGTCATCCCAATTTCCAACACTTTTTAGCAAAGAACTTTTTTTTTATTGTCTTTTTATAGAACTTTGGTGGATTTGTTCATGCTGTGCAAATAAGCCACTAAAAATTAAACATTTTCTGGCTAGCAGACTCTTTTGTTTCTTCACCTTAGTTATTCTAGCCTCCATTAGCAGTCAACCTGATTTTGACTGCCACTACTTATTCTTTTCCCCATTTTTCCCCCACTTTGGAAGAGAGGCTACCTTTGAATTGACCAAGCATGTTGAGGCTTTAGGTTCACTGTTCTCTGAGTAACTCACTTCTGTGTGTCAACCCAGTCAATGGCTGTCCTCTTTGGAGGTTAGTCTGATGTACAGCTTGGGTAAGCTAAAGGTTCTGAAGTGATGTGCTCCCTCTCTCCGTCTTCCATCATTTAATAACAGAAGAGACAGGCCCATGTGCAAGCTAATACTCATAATCTCAGTTTTTCAGATGGCAGTGAAACCAGGTAGCTTCCTGGGTACAAAGGTTGCCATTTTGCCTGAGGGCATCTTTCTAGCTGTACAAAAACTTGAGAATAATCACTAAGATCATCTAATTTAACAAAGACATTATTCATGCTTAATTTACTTTTATTTGCCAAATGTACCAAATTCTGAACGTTTAGTCTCTAAATGTTCTGACCCAAATTTGGGCAAGGATTCAAATGTGAAAGTTTGGGAAAGTGTAATGTACGTTTTAGGACAAGCCGCCTTGATCTCCAAAAGTAAAACATAGTCATGAAGACAGTAGTCAATTTGCTTCTCAAAACAAGTACATAATTAAAACATTTCTGATGGCAGCAACAGCTTGTCATGTAAGTGGCATTACAGAGTTTGGTTCTGGCTCTGTTGTTAACTGGTTGCTGTTTATCTCTCCCTTTTATTTATTTTACTCTATTGTCAAACAGTACATTGATGTCAGTATTATGTGAGCTTTTAATTTGCTGTTATCTGAAGTTGAGCAATATATCTTATGCTCTTTTTCCTTCCCTCAGAGTATGCTCAGGTAATCAAAATGTTGGGAAATGGGCGATTAGAAGCAATGTGTTTTGATGGTGTTAAGAGGTTGTGTCACATCAGAGGAAAATTGAGAAAAAAGGTAGGTATAAAGGTTTGTTTTAATTTAATATAAAACTGTAAGAGGGGAAAATGGCTCTACAGTTTTTATGGGCCAAGGACCTCATTTTTTAAGTTCTCAAAAGACTTCATTTCAGTAGAACAATGACTTACAGATTCGTGTTAAAGACTCATATGCGTCATTCATGTTGTATTCCTGCTAAAAATATTTAACTTGAATCTGATCGTGAGGAAACAATCAATATTCAAATTGAGGCACAGTCTGCAAAACAAGAGGCCTGGTTCTTAATACATTATTGGTGTTGGGAAAGGAAAAAAAGGCTGAGATTGCTATTGTTATATTAATGTTAAACTTCCTGAATTTTTATCATGAATGGGCTCCCTTGAGAAGTAATGACAAATTTCCAATCACAGTAGGTGTTCAGGCAGATTTATTAATCAGATTGGTTAAAAGTTCCTCTAACTCTGATTTAAAATTTTTTTTAAATTTTGGTTTGCTCTTTCTGTTACAAACTAAAGGGGTTTTGTTTACCAGCTATGTTTGTGTGTGGGTGGGTAAGTGGAAGGAGCAGAGGGAGGGTGATAAAGCCACATTTCTAATTTTCTATCGCATGTAATGTATAGATAATTAAATACATGGAGTGATTCACTACTAAAAATTTCTTAATTTTAAAACTTATCATCATTCCTCCGGGATTCTTAAACTGTCAAGTAATTCAATAAGATTATTTTTAACATTCCAAATTACTGAAAATTTGAAATAGGCACAGCTGCTTGCTACAATTTTTTCCCTGATTCTAAATATAGGTGCTTCAACCCAGTTGGATGAATACTATTTTATGGGAATGCTGATGCTACGATGCTCTTGATTCTTTATTTTTTATTTCTTTTACAGGTTTGGATAAATACTTCAGACATTATATTGGTTGGTCTTCGTGACTACCAGGTAAAAACAATTAAAATTTTCATTGTTCACTTGCTTAATTTTGATGAGCCATTAATGTTTACAACATAAGTCATAACCATATTTGACTAGTTCCAGCCTTTTGTGTCACCAGCCTTTCTTAAGGCCTAGTTATGTTGTGGGCATTGTGCTAGGTACCCCAGGGGTTATGGTTCCCAAATGCCAATCTGTAGAGTTTCACATTTCCATTGTAAAAGAAATACAGGCCATGTGAATTTTTTGTGAAGCTAAATAATCCTTTTGCCTTTTTGATTTTTAAAAGATTCCTTTTTTGGAATGAGTGATATATAATCATGGTTTTGTTAGTGTTCTTAGTTGGCAAAATAAAAATATTATCTTATGTTGGACTTCCCACCTCAATTTTTTTTTTTTTTTAATTTATATGTCTTAAAATCAAAATCTAGAAACTTACTCTAGGGTGTACAGTGGAATGACTCAAACTTCCATTCCACAAAATGCTTAGGGCCTGATAATGGGAAGAATGAAAGGCACAAGAGTAATTACAATACGAATCACGATAGAGATTTGTGCTTTAAATTTAGATGAGTGCTTAGGCAAGAAAATGGTAGTTGCCCCTTGTGATCTCAACCTGGAGACTGTACTCATTATGGATCTTTGAAATCCATTTGGTTTCTACGTGTTGGAACTCATACCATGTGTTCAGTCACATTGTGAGTGATAAGATGTTTCTGTTTTCATAATCTTGGTTGTATTTTAATTTCTTAAAAATATATATTCCAGAATGAAAAATTTAAGATCTTTAAATCAATGGTTCTCAACCATGGGTGATTTTTTTCCTCCAGGGGACATTTGCCAGTGTCTGGAGACATTTCTGGTTGTCACAACTGATGGGGGGAGGGGGGCCGTGCTGCTGGCATCTAATGGATTGAGACGAGGGGCTGCTGCTAAACATCCTACAATGCACAGGACAGTCCCTGCAACAAAGGATTAGTCCAAAATAACAGTAGTGATGAGGTTGAGAAAGCCTGCTTTATATTCATACCATTTTCATGTCTGTTTTCTTCATTTAAAAAATAACTCTAGAAGCAGGAAGAATAATTATTTTCCTGTTTGACAGATAAGGAAACCAAGGTTCTGAAAGGTGTAATATTCTCTCTGTAAAATGACAGCCAGGACCAACTTTTCTGATCTTCTATGCCCCTGCCACTCACTCAAAGGGTGATTCAGAGACCAGTAACATCACTAGCTTTGGGAACTTGTTAGAAACGCAGATTCTTGGACCCCACCCAGGCCTCCTAAATCAGAATATGCACGTTAAGAAGATTGCCTGGGCTTCTATACACATTACAGTCTAAGAAGTGCTGGTCTGAATCACCTGCCCTTGCAGCACTTACTGTGATAATTTTCATTACGAAACAATCAACAATTGTTTCATTATGAAACAATCAACTTCAAACCTTTTTTCTTCTCTGAGTCAGATTCTTTTCAAATGGGTAAGTGTGAAGGTTCTAAGGCAATAGTTTTCAGTGGAACATTGCATTAAAAACACCCAAAGAGCTTTTAAAAATACAAACTTATGGCTTCACATCTACTTATCTATCTTCAGGGGGTGTAAGAGCTCCACAGGAGATTGTGATCTGTTCTTCCCTAAGAACCACTGGTAAATGAGAAGCTATATTAAAATTTCCTTAGTTCATTACACCAGTCTCAATTTCTGAATTAGAGCATTTAATTTACACTGTAAATGATAGTCCCAGGGAGTTTTTGTATTTCAAAAGACATAATCAAAGGGTAACAATAAATCCAAAAGATTGGGTATGTACAATTCTGCTCTTATTAAAGTGAGGTCTGTAAGTATCTTCCCTAAGCTTGTTGATCATTGTTCATGTGTGCATGCAAGCTTCTTCAACTGTGTTAAACCCAAGGATATTTTTCAGAGGGTAGGAGAAAACTGAACATTTTTAAAAAGAAGAGTTTGTAATAGAACAGTGAGATCTAATTTTTTATCCAGTTCGAAAGTAATTTGTGAAATAACATAATAATTTGGCATAATCAGTCTAAAAGTTACTTGTCTCTTTTTCAAGGATAATAAAGCTGATGTAATCTTAAAATACAATGCGGATGAAGCAAGAAGTCTGAAGGCATATGGCGAGCTTCCAGAGCATGGTAATGTCTAAGTTATTATGTTAACCTGTCATAGTGCTATTACCTGGTAGTATTTAGATGAAGGGATTTTGGTAGAATTTTGTGGATTTTGAATACTTTGGTGCTTACATGATTCATTTTAAGTCTGACTACCTATGCTTCATAATACTAGATACCTTAAGAAAAAAGCATCTTGGGTTCTAATAAATATATTTCTGATGAGGAGTTGTACTTGATAAGCCCTGGACTTCTGCATAATTCCAGTCATAGGAAAATTTTTGTTACAATATTTCTTTTAAAATTCCTTTCTCAAGAGACTCAGTGTTCATCTACTTTAAAGGTGAAGCAAGGATAGTAATTAGGTAATACTGTAGATTTTTATTAAAAAGTCAGTCTTCAGTTCATCTTATTCTAGTATCATAGTATCCCATAGGATTTTTTAAGCCAACATTCTTTATTCCTCCCGCAATACAAAAGTTAATACATTCTTAATGCAGAAAACTCAAAAAACAAAAGTCCTCATAACCCCTTCAAAGGGGAAATACACTTTCCATATTATTTTCTAAGTCTACATTTTTCACCTGGCAGTTATTTTTTAATTTTTTGGCCCTTGCATATCATGAAAACAGTATAATTTTACATAAGCACAAAAATCCTGCCGAAATTAATTACTTGGCATTTTCAGTCTAAGCAGTGTATCGCATATACCTGGGAATAGGACTAGCACCTCCTGGTTCATTTTCATGGCTTAGGGATAGCATGATTTGACCAGATCTTTGATTGATGAATCTGTCTGATGATTGGTGAGTTTGTTAGCACGTACTCACACGTTTTTTAAAGCATAGCCACGAGTTGTAATAGCTTCAGAATTGGTGTAATTAGAGCCTGCCATACTAAAATACCTTTGTAAACAAAAGAAAATTATAACACAGGTCCTTTCCATCTTGACTTAGCAGTGGCTTTGTCTGGATTTGTTGTATAAAATACTGTTCTGTAAAGTAGGGTTGTTAGGTAGAAGTCAAGAGGATCTTTCTGAGTATAAAACTTAGATTTAATTAAAAGTTAGACTTGTAAGAGTCTCCTTTTATAGTTCAATATTTGATGTCAGACCACTTTTAGTGGGCATTATTCATTTTCATAACATCTTGGTCATATGAGTATATTTGTTGTTTCTTTAGCTAAAATCAATGAAACTGATACATTTGGTCCTGGAGATGACGATGAAATCCAGTTTGATGACATTGGAGATGATGATGAAGATATTGATGACGTAAGTAGATGCACCTTGTGTTTTTCACCATTTGTGAATTATCTACAGAGAAACCAGCTCTTTCCCCTAACTTCCTTTAATGTAAGAATGTTGAACAATTAAATAAGGGTATATTTTGAGACTTGTCCGTGAATTAAAATACTCAGTAGACAGCTAGTCAAACTGTTTATAGTTTGAGAATTCATATAATCTTCCCCAACATTTCCTAGAAAGATTGATATTTGTTTTGTCAATATGAACGCCAGGCATTGGGAGCATAACTTGTTTAATTAAGAGTGTCTAGAGAGATAGCTGTTAAGAAATTTAATTGTGAGAAGGATCAAAGAAACTTGCCTTCTCAGTCGAAATACTTGTATGTTAAAAGAAGAATCTTGATTGAGCCAGCCTTGATAAGAAGTGTTAAAATTATAACCATACATTAAAAAAAGCTTTGTTGAAATTGAGGCCTTTTGCCATTACGTTATTTTATCTGTCAGATATGCATTATTGGCAAACTCTTGGTTGGAAGTTAGTGTATTTATTTTGAGGAAAGTATCGATTTTTCTAACAATAAAGCTGTAAGGCTCAAAAGAGTATATGTCTCATTGCCCTTCTGTTCTTACAATATTTAAATGAAGTTCACACTTATTTTTTGGCAATATAAACTTATTTATTGGAGTGATATCGTAAATTACTCTTAAATCTGGACTCTTCTTTTTAACCTCCTTTAGACAAAATGCAGTTCAGAAGCCACATGTATAGATAAGTCTAAAAATACTAATGTTTGATTTGATTGAAAGACGAAATTTTCAAATACCTAGAGCAGCTGTTCCTGACCAAGACTGTGTAAAAAAATTACCAGAGTTTTTAAATACAAAGACTGGTCTTAGGAAAGTCTTGAGTTAGGCTTCACAAGTGAGATGCACCACTGAGATTCTACAATTAACATTCTTCTATACTTGATTTATTATGTGTGTACCTTTATTTATCCCGCTTATATTTTGATGCATCTCCAAACCATTTAGAATACTCACACCATGAATTAAAGAAAATTTGAGTACATACTCCCAATGTGTGCATGCACTTTTGAATTTTTTAACATATAGTACCACTCTATTAATGCTCTGTTCATTTTGAAGCATGCCCTGAAATAGAAAAAAATATAAGAAATAAATACACCATTTTATTATTTTTTTAATGTTACTCCCTTCTGAGCCAGAGGATTCTTATGACTAAACTGTCAGTGATATTTGGGCAGTAGATTTATCAGTAATATTCTGTGACAGGAGCCTGACGTGGACCTACTGTGTTGTAGATTAAGGGGAGTGATCCAAACATTTTGACATCTGAGCTGCGGTAGAAGGCCTCTTTAAGAAATTAGCCTAACCAGAGAACACGTTGCCTGAATATGTTATCTTGAACGTTCTCTATGGGTTGCTTTATCACCTGAGAATTGTACTTCCCCAAGACTTTTCTCTGGATGGTTCTAGCCTTCACTTCTATAACCCAGGTTGACACAGGAGGAGAATTTGGTCAGTTTCACACTTGTTCCTTTCTTAAATGATGCTCCCCTGTGTCTGCTCCCACCCCCAAAATAAAAAATCACCAACCCAAAAGGAAAGAGACGCTAAACTTTATTCAGCATAGCATGTAACATTCTGAAGGAGGATGTAAATAAAGATTTAATGACAGCAGACCAGAACTGAGAAAAGCCTGGATACAGAATTTCCTCTTAGAACTGGATTTGTTTCCCAGATACCTAAGGGGATGCAAGTCTCCCTTACATGGTAGACTACTGAAATATAAGAATTCGTTTTTCAGTTGATCTGATGTTCTTTTCCCTTTCAGATCTAAATGGAACTCAACATTTTACATTCCGATTTCTCTGAGGATTGTTCGACAGTTTGGATTTTGGCTATGACCTGTTAAAATTAAAATTTCCTTCATTTGAGTGCCATTTATTAAAGCAGACCGATTCATCTCTAAGATATTACTTTAAAAATTGGTAGTGCTGAATTAAGAGAAATGTAAGCCCACTTTGTCATTTCGTTGTAATGGAGCTTATGGGTAAAAGAGCACATGTGTTTTTAAAAAGAGGAAAACATGCATTACCTTTTCTATTTTGACCACTTCCAGTAAGTAAATGGATGTTTTGAATAAACCGCCCTACACTCACCATAGATCATGATTAAGCCCTAGTTGACTTGCCCGTTGACTGTATGCTGACTTTCTGTATGTTCCTGTTACCTAGATGTTCCCTTGAGATTAAAATATAAGGGTGCAGAAAACCGTATTTGAAGTCAACATTAATTAGGTCTGTTTTTCATATTTAAGTAGCATGTGGCTATTTTTAGACTAATTTTGATATCATGTACATGGTTTTCATGACCTGATTTTGCCACTAGAAACATCAACAAAAAAGCATTTAAAAATGCAGTTTTTAGAACCTGAGTTTTAATAGCAATTTTGAATTTGTAAGGTTAGTAATTGCAGAAATTGAACACTAGGCGGCACACACTTAACATTGGAAATCCTAGTACAATTTTTGTCAATTTTTTTTTAACTTACTGTGCATAGGAAATTACCCAACCAAGAAAATATCTTGATCATATGCATGTATGTAGAATATTTTTATAGGACAAAAAGATTATATTGTCATTTTGTTTCAGAAGTTATACACATGTAAGGTACAATTTTGAGTGCTTTATAAACACTTAAATTATAAATAAATGAACATTTAATTTCATAACAACCTGTACAAATTAAGCCTTTTTCAAATTATCCCTAAGCTGGGGAAATAGGGAATAACAACTTAATGAAAAGATGGTCTCCAATTTATGAATGAACAAGTTATAGCTGAGAAATATAATAAAGATAGTGTCATACTGCATAGTACAGTATATTAACCTTTACTTTAGGGTGTATTTTGTGTGTACAGAATTTTTTGCTCGTATCTTATTGGGCATTTTGATTGACTCTTACTGAGTTTTTTGTTATCAGCTCTGGTAAAATAAAATGAAGGGCTGGACTGATTAGACCCACTAGGCACATTGAAATTGTATGCAACTTTACAACAAGAGACCCATCATGGAGTTTTCTAGAAAACTTCAGTGATGAAAAGTAATATCAAGGGGTATGAATAAACCGTAACATGGCTTCCAAAAAACAAGCAGATCTCTCATCCCACATTTAATGTAACTTCCTAAGTGTGTAGGCTCTGTAATCAGAGCCTGAGGTTCTACAAAACATTAAAGACTAGAAATTGAGATTGGACAGTTGCAGTCCGTGTTTCTTATTTGGCATTTTTACGTGGAATGCATCTGAGACCATGGGCTGCTTTTTAATACAAGAAACCTTAGCCTCTAGGTATTGACTTAGTGATTGTCTTCCATCAGTAATCTAAAACCTCCTAAGATAAGGCTTTTGTACATGAAAGTGTTTTGCTAAATTTGTAGTAGATACAGATCTACATTATTTTACCAAGAATGTTTAAACTCTGATACAGTTTACTGTAGTAGGGATGATGCAACTCAAACATTAGTTTTTCTGCTTACCTCCTGTAATAAATATGGTTATCTAAAGATTCTTTAAAAATTACAACAATGCTCAAATTCATGTGTTTGCCAGTGATTTTTTTTTTCTTTCCTTGGTAGCAACAGCTCAATACAGTACTCTTGCATCCTGGAAAATCTCAAATCAATAATTAAAATAGTTGGGGTAAAGTTGTAGCTCATATCCAACACTACTTGGAGGGATTATTTTACTAACTGGTCTTTAATGTAGTCTTTAATTGTATAATTTCATTGATTTGTTTCTGTTTCAAATGAGGAATGGAAGTGGTCCTTAAATTTTTTGGGGGGGGAGGCAGTGGTTTTGTGTTTTTTGGTTTTTTGTTTTGTTTTTTGTTTTGCTATACTCTTTGGTTCCTAAAATAACAATGCTATAAGGTATGCCCTGAAAGAAAAGAAAATGTTTGAAATCCAAGAATAATAGTTCTTACTAAGAGGGTATAATAGTTACTACTAATGAATTTGATAGGCTTGCATTTTTCATGTGTTTTTTGCATTTCGAGTTATAGTATAAATATGTTGTTTTACTAAGGTGACTAAATAACCAAACCGAGTGTTTGTGTAAAAAAAGATTTGCCAAAATTTGACTGTTGATTCTTTCTTGAACATCCAGATTCTTAAAGAGAACGCCTCTTAAGGTGCCTCTAAACTATGCATGATGAAAATTCTTGTATTTTATTAAGGAATGGCCATTGATTTACTCACCACACTTATGGTATCATGGCTATAAATATAGTTGCTTACAAAACTCTTTGTGATTTGTAGTGTAACTTAATCTCATCTATCTTGTGTAAATATTTAATTACAGGATGTTGAATAATATCTTTAATAGCTATAAACTGCTGTCAGTATTGACTTCAGAGCAACTGAGTAATCAAATAGGTAAAAGCATGTTTCAAATAAAATACCTAGCAGGGTTTATACTTTATTTGTATTGTGTACAGATTTAACAACATCCAGTATTAACTATGTCTTGACAGTTAATTTAGCAGAATGGAAGTGAAGTTCTTTTTGTTATCTGACTCATAAAGATTAAAAAAGATTTGTGTTAGTATAAGACGTTTAGATCTTTATCCTGCTAAGCAAGGGGAAGTTTCATTTATATTGTTTGGACTCCCATGAATTTTGTTTTTAATTTACCTTACACTACCATTCTTTTTATCCTTGCTTTTTTCTTCTTATTCAGAAAAGAACAAAATCTGAGTGTGATAAGACACTAGCCTCCTGGGTATAGAGTGAAGTGAGGAGTTAGGAGAGTTGATTGGACTGTATCCTCTATCCCCCAGCTGCCAGGTACTTAGGAAGCAGTGTGATGGAGAGTGAAGGGCATGGGCCCTGGGGTCAGGTGGCCTATCCCAGCTTCCAGTCTTTACCTGCAGGTGACGGAGGACACCTTCTCCAGCTTGTCTGAGCTTCAGGCTCCTCACCTATAAGATAATGGTGAGAACAGTAACTGAGGAATTGTTGGGAGTATTAATAATTTATGTGTTAATATGTATAGAGGACTTAGAGCAGTGTCTGCCGCTTTTCACTTGACGTCCAGGACTGTTTAAGATAGAATATGCATGTCTTGTATGTTGTTTACCATTTCTTTTACTTGTGGTCTTTGGTTCCTATAATAAATGTGTAGAATATATATTTGTATATTCATGTCTACATGATATTTAAAATAATTGCTACACCCTCATTCAGCATAAGACTAACAGATGGAAGTCTCTAAATTGCTTGATGTTTTGCAAAATACCAACTGCTCTATATTTCTTTAGAGTAAGTGTATAGTTATTAACATTGATAGCTCTGGTTATACTTCATTCTTAGGTCTTTAATAATATTAGAGTCCTTTTACATCCTTTTATTATAGATTCATAAAAGCTAATACTGACAAGGTTTTCTTTCCCATGATTTGGAATTATGTAAAAAGTCAGATGCAAAATATTGCAATTAGAAAATAAAATATTAAATAATACTGTATGCAATTGATTATTTTCAAACTGTTTAATGACATTTTTAAACTAAACTTATACGTGGTGATTTTTTTCTGAAAATTTGACTTAAAAATTTGTGCTATATAAGGGAGCTGTATATTTTTATTTTATTTACTTTTGTGTGTGTGTGGTTGCTTGATTTGGATGAATCCATTCTATCAGACTTCACATACAGGGTTGCATTTTCTGGGTGAATATGTTACAGACCTGTGCTGAAAATTACATTTCCTAATGGTCAATCAGTTGTCCAGAATGACCTAAAATTGCCAAAATCATATTCGATGGATCCTGTTCTATAGTGTGCGAAGATAAATAGTTAAAGTAGGTATTTATCCTCTGGTCAACTTGCTCACTTTTAAAAAGCCAGTCTTTTCTGTCCCAATCCAGGCTTTGTCCAGTTCACAATTTGATAATGGCAGATCAAAAAGTGGAGACAAAAGTAAAGTACCATTGCCTATTTGATCCACTGGACTGTCGGGTGTATAGAGTTGATTGGACTTCTGCAAATTTGATAAAGGTCAATATATATTCATGATTTTAAATATCTCAGAAATGTAATAATTGGAATTTTAACTTGATAAGAGTACCAAAAACATAGAAACTCACAATTTTGTTAAGTCAATTTTAAGAGTGTTCCTGACAAGCAGTAAAAATAATCTCATTAAATCCAACCCTTCAGTATACATCTTTTTAATATTTCATGTGACAAAGTAGGAAGTGCTACATAAAACACTTCTGCTGCATACTCAAAAACACTTGTGCGATTGAGTTGCCAAGTGTCCGCTGCTTTTCAAGAAAGACCATTTTTACTCTAAAGAACAACTGACAAACTGGTCATTCAAACTTTGGTTTGTGGTCAAAATTTTCTCAAAAGTGAACGAAATGAGCCTGTCACTTAAAGGGAAACTGACGGCATTTCTTGGCAATGATAAAGTTTGAGCTTTCAAGTGAAAATTAAGACTTGGAAAACTAGTGCCATTAGCTTGACACCTTCACAGTAAAGACTTCTGAAGAGATCAGTGATGGTATTAATGAATGTGACAGTTTAAATATTGTAGAATGAAATGTGTTGACATTTGGAAGCTCTTCATAGCTGAGTCAGCCAATATTTTCTAAATGATCAGTAGGTTTTAATGTAACTGCAAAGATCACTGATTCAGTGTTAAATTTCACACTGCAACTAACCTTTAAAAAATTACCATTTGTCAAGATTGAGTGTAGTCTCAAGAACTAACAGTTATTTAAAAAGATTAGTAAAATATCTTTTTCCAACTACCACCTCTGAAGCCAGATTTTCTTCATATGCTTTAACTGAAACAACATACTGGAACACATTGGTTACAAAAGCAGATAGGAGACTCTGTCTTAGATTTGCAAAAATGTGACAGTGCCACTAATTCTTTCGTTACTTTTCATTCAAAGTATGTTAAAGCACTGGGTTTATTTTTTAGACTAACACTAAATATTTTTTTAAATCTTTCATACATCCACATTCATAGTTCTACCCACAAGTGAACTTGTCATTTCAAGGACAATGGATAGTGTTTATTGCCAGTATTACATTAGTACTTTCAAGTAAAATTAAAAGTTTTGGGAAAATCCACCACCATTAACAGAAATGTTATTTGGGAGTCTCAATTATATGTGTAAAGTAGGGGTTGGAGAGCTTTCTCTTAAGGACCAAATAGTAAATATTTTGAGGCTTTGTAGGCCATGTGGTCTCTCAAACGACTCAGTTCTGCCATTTAGTGCAAAAGCATCTGTAGACAACATGTAAACCAAATGAATGACCGTGTTCCTATAAAATTCTATTAACAAAAATGGGTGGCAGGCTTCATTTGGCCCCCAAGCCATACTGCCAACCCCTGCTTTAAAGGCTCTGAGACAAAAATTGGGAACAACTGCACTAGACTAACAACTAGATATAATAGATTTTAAGATGCCATTCAACTACAACTAGATTTTTACAAATATAACCTAATGGGAAAAGCCAAGCAAACTAATGTCATTTTTTAAACAGCGTAAATAGACATTGTGTTCATAGATGGTATGACGTGTTATAAAAATGCCAGTTCTCCAAATTAACCTCTGACTTTAATATGATTCCAGTATTCCAGCTGGATTGGGGGGTGGGGGGAGAGTGGTAGAAAAACTGACCCTAAAATAATTCATATGGAAATTATGAATTTCCCAAAATTCTAAAAAACAAAGATGAACTCTCCAGATACTTAACTCACATATAAGCCATAGTAATAAAGAACAGATACCATAACAGATCAGAATGAAGAGCTCAGAATGAAGTCCATATACATATAGGAATTTGATATAAACGTTTCAGAATTGGAGAAAGGATTAATAGATGGTGCTGGGGAAGCCACATTTTACAATGAAAAATAAATGTAGATCTCTGTCACTATATACAGGAAATAAATTGCTTTAAAGGTAAATCTATAAACTAATGGAAGAAAATAATAGCCTTTCTTGGAGCTAGGGAAGTATATATTAAGCAAGACATCTTTGATCTTTGTACTTCCTTCTAACTACATGATGCTGCAGTTTGAGTATCCATTTTGCTTTGACTCCCAACTCCACTGGGTTGAAGGGTGGCAATAAACTTCCCACAATTAGACCTTTTATATCTGCATCAAAAACCTTACAGCATTAACCGTAAGAGGAAAAATTAATAGATTTTATTTTGCAACCATGGGAAATATTGGATCAAACAAGAACTATGAAATGCTAAATCTAAGTTAAGTTTTGATGAAGTAGAATATTTACATGGCCTTAAAGTGCCTTCCCACAGATTGCTTATTAGTTGCAAGGGAAAAATAGTGCCTCTACAGTGGAGCAATTGACAACCAATTAGATAAAGTCATAATTAATGTGGTGGTGCAATATCCTTATTCTTAGGAAATACACTTTGAAGTATTTAGGGGTAAAGGGCCATGCACACATGTATGCAACTTTTGAAACAGTTAATAAAAAATCTTAGATATATAGAAGTACAAATGATAAAATGGGTAAAATGGCAATGATAGGTGAATCTGAGTAAAGGGTATATGAGTGTTCTTTGTAAACTCTTATTCTTGCAACTTTTCTGTAAATTTGAGATTATTTCCATATAAGAGGCTTTTAAAATGGGTTGATTTTGGCATAAAAAGGAGGTTTGCTCATTTTAGAAAAGGTTAGTTGACTAGTGTGAAAAATTTGCAACATTTAGACCCACAAGAAATTATCTAGAATAGGAGAAATTCTGGAATTCAACAAGATAAAGACAAACAGCTCAATAGAAAGATGGGCAAGGACTGAATAGGCAGTTTACAGAAGAGTAAACCAGAACGAATGACTAATCTATTTCTGAATGATTTTTATACAGCTGCAATGAGTAGATGTCGAAAACAATTCCAAGCAAAGAAAGAAAAACAATGGTATCTGTTGTGCAATATTATATAAATTAAAGCCTAGCATATCTTCACAAAACTATACCTTTGAAAAATAAAGCTACAAAAAATACATTGAACAGAGGTGTCTATTACTAGAACGAGGAGGGCTGGGAGTGTGAATAGAAAGTAAAAAGAGGGAAACATAAAACTAGAGAGGGGTGCTACTCATGTCAGCAAGCCACGAGATCAAGAATTCGTTGAATTATAAACTTGTACCCAAGATCTGTAAGAAAAAAAAAAGGAAAAAGTGGAAAACAGCTCTCATGCTCTAATTAACTTGGCTCAATCTTACTGGGTTAGAAACAACTTTCTTTATAGCCGACAAGCCAGCCCCCACTTGCCCGCTTTCCTGCTCAATTGTATCCAAACTCCCCTTCTGGCTTTCTCAGCAAGGTCGCACCCTACTCCCCTCCCGGTACACCTTCCGGAGTGTCAAGAACACGTTCATATTTTTATTCCACAAAGGGACTTTTTCCAAGCTTTTCATTAAGAATGCAGATGCCCGTTCTTGAGGGTTTTAGGGTTTTTTTAATTGTATAATTTACATACTATAAAGTTCACCAGTAGAGTCAACCGTCACTATAATTCTAGAACATTTTCATCATCCTCCAGAGAAACCTTGTATTTTTGTTTAACTTCATTTGGCTTTTTAATCCTGTATTTCTCCCCTAGAGGTGGGAGTTAGAACCTCAGAGGGCTGGTCACCGTCCAACAGAGAAAAGTGTAGCACCACTGGGATGGATGATCACTTGGCAGGCTATACCTGGGTAAACACCTGGAAGCTTGAGCTGGCGATGCTAAGATGTATTTTAAAAGGTGATAAATGCTCATGGCAGAGGTAAAAGGATGTCCAAGGAAAAGACACCCCCCCCACACACACACACACCGACCCTACTTCCAAGGCTACACGTTTAGCAGTTTCTCCTGCGTCTTCCCAGAAATGTCCTCCTCGCCTAGATTTCTCAACTGCGCATAATTTGCACACCAGGAAAAAAAGAAACCATAAGAGTAGCTCTCGGGTGGAATCAGCAGGGGAGTGGGGCATGGTTGGAAGGCCGGGGTCCATCCGACTCCATGCCCTTACCCTTCCTTGAAGGTCGCCCCTGCTGGCTTACTGGAGTTCCGCCCTGGGTGGTCGCACGCCTGGTTGGGGGGAGGGAGAAAGGAGACCCCGCCTCCCAAAAAACTGCCTAGAAAACTGGAACCGGCTTGTTGGGAGGGTCCACTTTGTCTGCACACGACGGCACTGACCCAAGGGGCACCTGCCTGAGGCCTTTATCGGAACTGTTTCCAGAGCTCCAGCGCTGAGTATGTTTGTGGACGCCTTAGTGTGTGAACGCATGCGAGCCTTGTGAGGATGTGTGTGCACGGTGTGTGAGAACGTGCGTTCTGGGTGAGCACATGTGTGCACGTGGTGTTTGTGCGCTTTGTTCACACGCTGGGAAGATGTGTGCGCACACTGAGA
Source organism: Macroglossus sobrinus (assembly GCA_004027375.1). Classification (NCBI taxonomy): domain Eukaryota; kingdom Metazoa; phylum Chordata; class Mammalia; order Chiroptera; family Pteropodidae; genus Macroglossus; species Macroglossus sobrinus. The sequence goes on from PVKZ01000289.1 coordinate 868,019, forward strand.
AACTGCATCCTATGTGTATAACGCTTTGAGTGTATGGGGAAGTGTGTTTGCACTGGTGTGTGCACGTCGTGTGTGCATGAGCGCTGTGTGAGGACCGGTGGCTGTTCACATCGCACGTGCACGCGGTATGTGCGCGCGCTCTGAGAACTAGTGCGCACATTGCATGTACACCTCGTGCGTGCGTGCTGTGGTGAGAACCGTTGGTTACATTGCGAGTGCACGCGGTGCGAGGACGCGGACGCGTGCGGGCGTGCGCGGGTCCGGTGCGGTGCGGCGCGGCGGTCCAGGCAGTGCGCCTGTGCAGCCAGCGCATCCCGATGGAGCGCGCCGGCGGCTGCGGGGCGGAACCTGGGACGGAGGGGACTGCGCGGGGCCACCAGTTCCCTGGGAAGATGGCCGAACCGAGTGCGGTGCGGACCTCGCCACCCAACCACCGACTTTCGGGTAGGGCCCCTGGGGTTCGGCCGGAGCCTGGGGGATTTAGGCCCCCCAGGGGGGCGGGTCCGACCCGGCGCGGGCCGTGCAGGGCAGCGGCTCCGGAGCGCATCGGATGGAGACGAGGCACAGGGGTTGTCTGAACGCCCTTGCTCCGGCTCGGGGTCGATAGGGCACGAGATCAAGGGCTGCGCCTCTCGCGGTGCGGGGGGCAGGGTCCCCTCTCATGTGGCGTGAGTGAGTGGGTGCACTTGGGGTGGACTAGGGTGGGTGGCAAGTGTGTTTGGCGTGGGGTGCCGAGGCCCACGATTGATGTCCCCGAGGTTGGGGGCCCTCTCTCAAGCAGCAGGCATGGGGGACACTGGGGCAGACGGAGCGGGCTCGGAAGGATTGCCCGGGCCTGCGCGCCCGCCCACTCTGCGTCTAGAAAAACGCGCGGCTGCAGCCGGCCGCGAAGGTAGCCAAGCTGAGAGCTTTGCAGCGTCCCCGGGGGGCAGAAACCGCGGGTCACCCACTGGCAGGTGCGGATGGAGCACCGCCGCGGCGGCTGGGCGCGAGCCCCCGGGTCGGGTTCCCCGGACGCCCTAATATGCTCCCGGAGGCCTTGGGTGCGCTGCCCAGGGGTCTGGCGGGGCCGCGCGACCCCTTCGCATGGCAGCGCGACACATGAGTCTCCGAGCCCGCGAGGCTGCAGCTGCTGGGAACTATAGAGGGCTGGTCCCCGGACTGGCTGCCCAGAGATGAGCGGAGCAGGGAGAGATTGCGAGGACATTTGTCAGAATTTTAGATAAGCAGGTCTCGCGTCTTCTAACGTTTTGTAAAGTGGTCGCAGGTAGTGAGGGGTGTAAGTAACGTGGAAACGGATTTCATGCTGTTTTTCTTCACAACACCTTTTTCTTTTTAGTTAATATGAGCTATTTTTAAAACACTTTTAACTGCAGTATAACATGCAGACCACAAAAGCACACAGATCTTAAGTGCACGATTTGGAGGATTATCACATTGTAAAGATCTGACTATTTTATGTAAAGTGTACGAAGAAAGGGAAAGAAATTAAGGGAAATGTTCTTTAGTCATTAAAACATGCTTTTCATTGGGGGAGGGGAGTTATTTGTGACTGAACCTTCATTTGCATCATTCATAGAAGGAGGAGGTATCTTAAATCTTTTCCATGCATTTTTCATCATGCATTTTTAAAAGTAGAATTTAACAAATATCTCAGGATAGTGATATAAATACTATAAATATGTACTTCTGTTTTTATCCTTTTTGCTTCAGAAACTCCACTGCATCTGCTGGAGAAGAACTCAGAATCCACTGTGGGGGGGGGGAAGGCACAAAAAAAAACTTTCCTCCCACTTTTTAAATTCTTGTAGCCTGGCTAACAATCAGATTAACAGAAACAGATTAACAAGAGAAAATGTACAAAGTTTAACACAGATGTGCGTGTGGGGGTGTTAATGTTAAAATATACGCGACAGCGAACACATTGGGTGGTTAAGGATTATAAGCCATTCTGGACAAAGGAGAAGGGGGGGCAGGGGTCTGGGATTTCAGAGGGGAAGTGGGTAATTCACAGGTAGGAGAAAGAGCAAACATATGGTAAACAATTCTCATGGGGCCATTCTGAAGAGAGGGGAGGCAGAGAAAAAGAGGCTTTGCCAGTTTTCTTCCTGTCCACGTGGTCCTTCATATGTGCTAAGGTGATAATACTGATTCCCTTCCTGAAGCAGGTTTTTCTATCTGAATTCCTTTAGGCAGGAAGGGGGAGGGGTGGAGGCTTCTTTCTGAATCTTTTGTTTCTTAATAACCGGCTTAAATCAGTATCCCAGGAGGCATATTTTGGGGTAGCAAAATTGGTCCCTCTCACCACCCACTCGCCTATCAGAACCAGCCTTGGGGGAGAGGGACCTGGTATAATAAAACATTGGCAAGGGGAAGTTATTGAAGTTCACAGTTTTATTTGGTTGATAATTTAAGAGGCTATTTTGCTGTTTTATAGGCAGGGAGGGAGGGGCTGTTTGGTTGGGCCTGCAATTTATCGCGGGATTTTAATTTATTCGAAGCAACTTAAAAAGAACATTTTTACCCAGTTTTAGTTAGAAACTTGATTGTAGAACCGTTTAATATACTCTCTACTGATATATGATTAGCCTAACGCCATTTTCTTTTGTTTGAAATTGGAAATATGGAAAGATGTGTGAAGGTTTAAAATATTAAACTTCTATATGCATTAGAGTCGATGTGGGAAAATTGGTTTAGGTGCCAGTAATATCATGGTTTGTTCTTTTGAGGGTTCGTGGGTCAGGTACTTAAGAATAACATCCTCTTTAGAAAATTTTTGATTATTGAGGTTTTATTATCATCCATCCTGGACTTTGATAATTTTTCGGTTGCCCAGGACCTTATTCTAACCCTGCATTTTTTGAGAGTCAGCCTTTGTTCCTAAGCTTGTGCTCAGTGAAGGCTGGAAAAAACGGAAAGGCCTGCGATGAAAAGGCTGTCCAACAATTTCATGCCGCCTCGTTGGGGGATGGATATAAATTAGGGTGGGCTTTTCCTAGGCGCTGTTGCACGGGGACTGCCTCAGGTTGTTTCCTCTAGCAACAGGTTTTTAGTACTGAAATCCTGTGCGTGTTCCAATTCTCCACCAGTGATGCTTTCTTTCCTTTTAATTACGTACCTCACCCCCATGGAAATTACTAAATGTAGTGTTCTTTTAGGTGCTTGTGTTACATATGCATATGTAATGAAGGAGGAGCAACCACCTGTTGCTTGGATCTGCTTAAATACCTTTAGACAGCAGGTAGAATCACCAGATCTCAGCTGTCAGAATGCCTCAAGATCCCATAAATTCTGTGCTCCCCTCAGCCTGAAGTGCCCCCTTACCCCTTTTTTCCCATGGGTTTCCCTTCCTCTAGGCTCCACTCAGTCAGAATTAAGGAACGCCCTTTTGTCTGTGCCTGTGGCACCTCCGGCGACACATTCTTGTTATTCTGCCCTGTGTCACTTTAATCTACCCGTTCCTCTCAGGTGCCCACTGTAAGCAGGACTCTGCTGTCGCTAGAGCTGAATAGATTCAGGTCCAGATCACCTGGGTGTGAATGTCACCTCTCCCCTTCCTGCTCTCTCACCGTGGGAAAGTTATTTGATATCTCTGAGCTTTAGTTTTCTCACCTTTAAAGTGGGCTGAAGAAACAACACAGAGAGATAGAAGCACTGCTTTGAGGATGAAGGACTTAATATCTGTACAGCAGTGCCTGACACACAGTAAGTGCTTAAGCTGGTCAGCCATTATCTTCTTTATTAAATCATTAGCTGAAGGGATAGGCCTTGCTTGGCCCAAGTTATATGTGCTGCCCTTGGCACTACCTGGTGCTGAGGGAGGCTGGATAGTCATCCTACCCCTTAGAATTTTCGCACACAGTAGGTCTATAACCGATGTTTGACAATTGTGTTACACTGGCAGCAGCTACACCGGTTGGATGCTCAGTAAATACTTAGGAAGTGGGTTAAGGAAGTGTGTTGTTGGAGGACTTTCAGGTAGTGGAATTATAGAGCACGTTTCTTGAGGCCTGTTGAGCCACCCAGTGCATTCTGCAGGTGAACGTTGTTTGCTTAGTGGAGCTCATTTGCCCACTGCTCCCTAGTGAGGAGGGAGTGGCTTTGAGGTAAGATGAGGTTCCCCGCTGTCCTTTGGCCTGCATTTTCCATCCCCTACCCTAGATCAGGAGAACATAAGGGTGCAAACCAGAAGTTGAGGAGTGCCCAGAGTAGGGTGGGGCTGAGTAGGTAAGGCTGAGAGTAGGGCCCCAAAAACATCAGAGTTCTTCATCCTTTCTCAAACTTGCATTTAAAACCAATCTTAAACACTTTAACCCTAAAACTGATTGGACCTGAGAAGAGCAAGTTGGGTTTGTGCATGTGTGTTAACATCTCCAGTCCCTTTGGGAACGGGAAGGACCTCCAGATAAAGAGGGAAAGATACAAAGTTGTGTTTAGTGTCGGACTTCTGACCTTTTTTGTGATGGCACTAAAGGACTGGGACTTGGCAGGACCTTCAGGACAAACTGCTGAAAATCTGCTTGACCATCAGTGGTTTCTTTTCTGATGTCCTGACCCTGGTGACACAACTGGTCAAAGTCTTGTTATTTCTTTTCCTAACCCTTCTTACTCTCTAAGATTAAAGGAAGTTTTTCTCTTATTCTGATGCTCCATCTTCTGCAGTGGTTTGTTTTTTAAGAGAACTTCTCGTCTTCCCTAGTAATTATCCTGATTCACAGATAAAACAGAAAAACTTGCAGAGTTAATTTGGGCAGGAGGGACATGGGAATTTTGAGGGGATGCTGGTAAATTGGTGGGTTTTGTTGGGAAGACTTAAGTTATAACTTGTATTGTCAGCATAGTAAGCGCTCACAGGACAGGTGGTGTGAAGCTGACCATATTGCCTGGTTTGGGAGAGCTTCTCGCAGCAGTTTGAGAACTTGGAAGTTTCCCATGGCACTGCCCTCTAGCTTCCTTCGAAGGAAATACACCACAGGAAGGAAGAGGTAATGGTTGAGGGGTGGCTGTCTTTGGGGCGCTGTGGCCCAGGGATGACTTGCTCACTGTCCACCGCATGTCTGAGGGGACCCCCGCTTTGAATGTGGATTCTGCCAGCTCAGCCTCAGGCTCTGGGGCAGGCAGGGTGTTGGGGTCCCCTCCTCCTGAATGTGGGCCTGATCTGCTTTTCTGTCGGGAACCATTGCTTTCCTCTTGTTTACGGGAGTCTCCTCTTTTATAAAGCCCTGTGATAGCAGAGGTTAGCTTGTGATTTAAGTGAAAGGAAAGCAGATCTGAGTGAACCACACACACAGTGTTTGAGGGAACAGCTGGCAGCAGTCATGCCAAATGCCCCTGATCCCTTGGAACGGCAGTTCTGTCCCCAAGGTACATAGCTCCTGGCTGGTGCTGGGTTCATTCACTATCTGAAAGTACACGCTTTTTTTCTTAATGCCAAATAGGCTGGTGTCTCATAGTCCCCAGACAACACTATGGAACACTTTTTTTTTTTTTAAATGGATTTTCACTTTTTATGTTTTAATTTTTTAACATTTAATTAATTCATTTTTTTAACATTTTATTTATTTTTCCCCCTTCCCTCCTCCCCTCGGTAACCACTAGTCCATTGTTATGGAACACTTCTTAACTCTTGTCATCTCACCCTCTTCATTTTTACCCTCCTTCTCCCATTCGTGTAATAACAGCTTTATTGAGACAACTTTCACATACCGCACATTTCACCCATTTAAAATGCACAAATCAGTGGTTTTCAGCATGTTCACAGAGTTGTACAGCCATCACCATAATCAGTTCTTTTTTCATCACTCCACAGAGAAAGCCCATCCCCATCAGCCGCCATCCTCCATTACCCCTCACTGCCCACCTTCAGGCTCTGACAGCCACTCTGTCTCTAAAGACCACTAGGCTTCTGCCATTGGTGGCCTTTAGCTTTTGGTGCATGCACGTGGCGTGGTTGGCCAGAAGTCCACAGGTGAGTCTTCATGTGGCAGAGGTATGGAAGCCACCATTCTGCCCTCTCTGTCCTTCAGGTCCAGGATTGGCTTCCCCCACAAGGCCTTGCCTTGTCACCTTCTGTGCATCCTGCTGCTTGGGGCCCGCTGAGCCCTCAGGACCTGGATGTACCCTGCCGGCAGTCTGCAGCCACACACTGCACATGTGTGCATTTTAGCTCCTCAGGTAGTAACCAGTGTTCATTGTTGGGCACTGATGTGCCAAGCACAGTTATAAGCCCTTACTCACAAACACCATTTATACTGTTTTTATGCTCATTATAGACATGTTTCAATTATCTATTCCTGTGAAACACCCCTGCAAGCTTGTTATTTCTCAAGATTCTGGGGATTGGTTGGGCTCATTTGAGCAGTTAGCAGTTCTTTTGCTCCATGTGGTGTCAGCCAGAGTTGCTCACGCTGCCACAGTCAGCAGGCAGCTCAATGGGCTTGAAGTATTCAAGATGACCTCTCATGGTCTACGTGTCTAGTCACAGGGAGTCTGTCCTGGATCCGTAGTGCGTGGCAACTGCAGTTCAAGAGCAAGGAAGCAGAAGTTGCCACTTCTCTTCAAGCCTGGGCTTGGAAGTAACAGAGTGACACTTTTGTTGCATTTGGCGGTCAAAGCAAGTCACAAGGCCAACCCAGATTCAAGGAGAGGGGAATAAGACTCCACTTCTTTATATGAAGGGTGGTAAGCACCTGCCTGGGAGAGGAGGAATCTGTCATTTTGGAGATGCTCTACTAACACAGGTAAGTCCATTTACATTAAGAGAAGTAGTTTGCTCAAGGTCACACACACAGTACGCAGCAATCCAGGCCTCACACCCAAGTATTTGACTCCAGAGTCAAGTATTTTTAACTTCCATGCTGCGGTGCCTTCCCAGATGGCTTATAACCAATTCCTTTCACACTTGGGCCGTGCCGCCCACATCTTCTATACCCCTGTCAAGATCTAGCTCAGTACTGCCAAGCCACATCTTATAAAGATTTTCTGTGCCTTTTCCTTAGTACACAGTTGTTTTTCTCCCCAGAGCTGATGAGGGCCCTCATTTCTTAGAATTACAGCAAAATTTGTATTAACTAAAATGCTTAGAGGAAGATAAGTTCCATTTAACAGAATTTTGGTTTGCCAGGAATTAAGCCCCCAGGTGTCTCTATGCCAGCCTTTATTGTTGGGGCCTGGAGGATCTCCTTAGTCACCCCCACCCCCAGGTTCCTGTATGTTCTCTTTGCTTAGCACCTGGGCACGCATTTCCCCCAGTGCGCAGTCCTCATGCGGGGGTAGTGTCGCCTCTTAGGGGGCTTTTCTCTTCTCTACCTTAATGTGTGTTCAGTTCTCCTGAGCACCAGTCAAGGGTGACAGTCGGTGGTGAAATATTGTGACAGCCTTCAGTGGAAGCTTAAGCTCACACTCGAGTCATTTTTCCCCCAGTGGAGATACACGTTATGAAAAAAATTTAACAGTGATCATTTTCATTAGCTAGGTAACCAATATTATGTAAGCAGTTTTAATTACATCCTCAGACTAAAAGCTCTCTTTTAAAAATTACTGATTCTGATTGTAGTTTTCTTACTGCAAAACATGTTTCTGTCTCCTTTTTCACCCTCCTCACCCACCCCAATTTACACTTTGCTTGATTTTGTTTTCATCAGTCATGAATTATTTCTGGAGAATAATTGCTTCTTATTAATGGTCCATTAATTTCCACATATCCCTAATCTTCTGGAATGAGATTAACTCTTGATAGTGAAACAATCAGGAGAACGAAATGGACCATTTCACTCTACCCTGTTCAGCTTTCATTTCTAATAGTTGTCTTTTACTTTCTCTCAGTTTTGACTGAGGGACCCGAGAAGATTCAGTGGCTTTCTACTAAGGAGTATCGAATGTCCTTTGTGGTATACAATTTTATCTTTGTTAATTAAAAATTAAAAGGATTCTTGCCACTTTGGCATGTAAAGATGATTTCAAAGTGAATGCCTGTTATAATCAGGCCAGTTAGAGAAAGAGATACCACCCATGAGGCATGGCGCTGTCCAATAGAACTTTTTGTGAGGATGGAAATGTTCTGTGTTCCATATGGTAGCCACCAGCCACGTGTAGCCGTTGACAACTGAGGAACTGAATTTTTAAATGTATCTGATTTTAAATTAAATCAAAATAGCCACAAGTGGCAGTGGCTCCTGAATTGGACTGTGTGGATAACTGGATGTTGACTGACCTGGCCAGGTTAGGATCAATGAGGAGGAATGAGTTTCAGGACTCATATAAGTCACTTCAGGCCCCTCTGTTCTTGGTTTCACCTCTACAAGCACAGGTGCTTGGCACTTGTCATTCACCCACTTTCAGATGTGCACAGGCCACCAAGAACAGAGCCAGCAGTTAGCTCCTGTGGTTCATACCAGGTCCATACGGCCAGTATGAAACCAGGTGGCTGAGGCTTATTTTTGGCTCCTGGTGGCTCTGGGCTGCCCATGGTCAGCCAGCCCCTCTCTGTTCCTGCCTCGGTTTTGGTTGCACAGTTTGATTGAAGGAGAAACCAGATTGACTTACAAGGTATTACCAAACCATTAGATGGAATCATTAGTTATACAGTATTTGGGTGGGCTGTGGGGAGAACTTTTCCAGTGGGAGGTTGGCAGGGACTGGGACCTCAGGCCTAGGCTGGAGAACCCCGTGGTGGGAGATGATGTTGGCAAGGGCATTTGGGAAGGCATTGGGCACCACGGCTGAGTGAGTCATATTCTCTCTTCTAGGAAGTGCTCACTAAAGTAGATAAACCTCAGCTCTCTCGTTCCAGCTTGTTCTTCACAAAAGTGTGGCCTCAGGTGTTGGCCTGTGAGAAGAACTTGGTTGCTTGTTGCTTATCTGTAAGTAAGATGGTACACTAAGCATTCTGGCGCTTTCCAATTCAGATGCCTTGATCCTCCACTGCTGGCCCAGGAGGTGGGGGCTGGGATAGTTTGGTCTTCATGCTTTTTGTTAGCAGAGTCACCAGCCATGTACACTTGGACCCAACAGACTTACCAGCCCCCTTCCCAACCCTCTCCCATTAGATTTGAGACAGGGAGTTCTGCCTCCTTCACTTCTCATGACCCTGTCCTTATCGCCAAGGCCTAGGTCACACCCTGTTATCTAGGGCCTGACCATTATCACAAGAGCCTTAGTTCTCTCTGTCCCTCTGTCCAGGTCACCCTCCCTGTCATGTATCCATTATGTCACTCTCTGGCTTAACTTCCTCTGATGTCTGCTAGCATGAGTACAGTCTAAACTGCTGATGGAGTTTCCCAGGCATGTTAGGATGGGGATTCTGCTTACCTCCCCCGACCCCAGCTCCCTTTCTGTGGCCAGTGACCACCCCCAGTTTGTAGTGTGCACCTCACAGTGCACCTCACTGCTCATGTATGTCCCCTTCCCTCTGCTCAGAAAACCTTTCTCTGTGTCCACCATGTTCGTCTTTCAGTATTTGGCTTACACCTCACTTCTTTCCTGAAGCCTTCCCCAACCATTCACACTTTGGGTGTTTTATTCTTTTCTCTTCCGTTTTCATTATAGTGTTGTTAACAGTGCTAAATGCAGGTAAATGAAATTATGTGCAAATAAACTTGAGGTTGGCATTTGGAAACAAAAGTTCATAGATATTAAGCATGCAGTCTGATGAACATTTACCTATACACCCATGTAACCAGCACTTGGTTCAAGAAGCTAAACATTTTCAGCACCTAGGAGAGTCTCTCATGCCTCTCCTAGACAGTAACCCCCCAAAGGTAACTATTATTCTTACCCCCTTTCACTATAGATTAGTGTTGCTTGTTTTTGAACTTTATTAAAATAGATTCATGTAGCACATACATTGTTATTTTGGCAAAATATACATAACATAAAATTTACCATTTTAGCTATTTTTAAGAGTACGGTTCACATTGTTGTGTGACCATCATCACCATCTACCTTCAGAACTTTTTCATCAAGTATATACTTTTTTCGTGTCTGACGTTTTCACTCACCATTACATCTGTAAGATGCACCTGTGTTGTTGCAGATCTTAAGCTTTAATTTCTTTTTATTTCTGAGTATTATTATTACATGGTGTGACTGTACTGAAATTTATTTTATCCATTCTCTTGCTGATGGACAATTGGGTTATTTCTAGCTTTTTATTCTTTTGACTAAAACTGCTGTGAATATGCTGGTACACGTCTCTTGGTGCCCATACAGATGCATTTGAGCTGTGGACATACCTAGGAGTGGCATTGCTGGGTCACACGGTAGGCATATGTTCAGCTTTAGGAGATAGTGCCAAACTATTTTCCAAACAGTTGGCAGTAGTTTCCTGTGCTGTTATAACAAATTACCATAAAATTTTTGGCTTATAGCAACACTAACTTATTACCTTATAATTCTGGAAGTCACAAGTCTTGCAATCAAGGTGTCAGCAGAACCTTTCTTGAGGCTCTAGGGGGAAATCTGTTGGCTTTGCCCTCTCTAGCTCCTGGAGGCTGCCTGTACTCCTTGTCTCATGGTGCCAGCCTCCATCTTCAAGGCTAGCAGTGTATCATCTTCTAATTTGTCCTTCTCCAACTTCTCCCATTGTCCCATCTTCTCTCACTTTAATACTCCTACTTCCCTTGTGATTACATTGAGCTCACTTGGAAAATCCTGGATCATCTCCCCATCCCAAGAGCCTTAACTTAATCACATCTGCAAAGGTGACATTTTCACAGATTCCAGGGACTAGAATGTGGACATCTTTGGGAGGCCATTATTCTGCCTCCGACATGACCATACCATCTTGATTCCTACCAGGAAAGCATGAGACTTCTAATTCTTCAACATCATGATCAGCACATGGTATTGTCATTCTTTTTAATTTTAGCCATTTTTGTGGGGATGTGGGGGCAGGTCCACAGCTACCATGCCCAAGCAGTATGTCCTCCTTTGCTCCCTTACAGCTTTATTGCAACTTTATTACAAGTGTTATAGCTGTAAATATGTGTTTGCATGCCCCTGGCCTGGCCAAATCATACACTCCTTTATGAGGCAGGTCATATAGTAGCAGGTTCAGTAAATGCTCCTTGAATGGTGAGAAATCAGAGGGCAATTTTCAGCAGAGGAGTGAGCAGAGCTAAAGATGGAAACCAAAGCTGGTGCTTAGAGTCCATCTCTGGCACGAGGTAGGGTTCTTCCCAAGTAAAAATAGGACCAGAGCAAAGAACCTGGTTTCTAGCTTCTACACGTTGTTGTCTTCCCCAAGATAGTTCATCTGCAAGTGAGTAATGCCCTGGAAGGAGACGTGGGCCCCAGCTCCTGAGGGCGTTGGTTGGAATGACTTCACCATGTATGTAAATGAGAGGGGAAACTCAGTTCCGGCAGGCAGGCTTCTGGGGAGTCTGACCCGGACCTTCTGCACACTCCAGTTTTCCTCTTCCTGGACTCTGCTCATGTAGCAACACACGGCGCCTTCTGCAGAAAGACCGGAAGGTAAGTAGATCTTTCTGGATCTCAGGGAGTGTCATGTGCATAGACTTAAACCTGCCTTGGAAACTGGAGGCCAGAATCTCTGAGGAAAGTAAAGCCAGAGTAGAAATGAACCTCCGCTGCCCCTGGGCACAGGTTGGTGGGTGCAGATGTCGCGGTGCTGGGGATATAAGCCTGGCAGGGAGATCAGTATTAGGCAAAAAAGATGGATAGGCTCGTGGCTTCCTTTGGGAACATCCTGATGTGAGTAACCACTTTCTATGTTCTAGTTTGTTCCCCGACTTACTTTGCTGAGCACACACCTGGTTTCAGGACAGCTATCAGGTTTCAGGGCCTCAGTCTTACTTTTCCGGGCCGCCAAGATGTTGGCAGCATTCCTGTAGCTTGGCATGACTCTGACCCTCTGGGGTGTGGTGTATGTGTGAGAAGTTTTGCCATCTCTGTGGCAGAGGACTTCTTTTGACCCTCATAGGAAATTCTGTTTGTAGTCGAACGGGACCTGGCTGGTTGGTATTTAGCTCACAGAGGAATCAGCCTGTTGAGAAAAATATTATCTCAAGGTAGGAGTTACTGTGATGGCCTGTGCTGGGGTTATCGGTCCCTCTTTAAAGACATATTGACTATCATAGTGTAGTGTTAGTGACTTGAATAAGTGCACATGGGATTCACAGGCTGATCTGAAAACAAGCCAGCTGTGACAGAGTGGAGGCATGTCTGAGCCTTCAGTGCTGTGGCCGGCACACATACCAGGAGGTTTGGGTCAGGCTGAACAGGGGGGCCATGGCCCTGTGTTCATGGAGTCCCAGTGACTTTCTGGAGGTCCTCTACTTTCTGCCTGTTGTATTCAAGTTGTAGCAAAGGTCTGGAGGCGGCATTCCTGCTAAGAACTGTCCCTCCAAGACTTGGACCCAGCTCCGGCTTCCCTCTCCATCATCCTAGACCAAGAAGGCCAAGGGCTTGATCTTTTGGGGTTCCCCTCTGTGGACTCCAGGTCTGGATGGGGATGGAGAGAGAGAATGGGGGTGACTGCACCCTGTAAGCAAGTGCATGTTAACTTTTTCCAGGACAGGTAGTAGATCTTCGCTCCACATGCTCTGAGGCTGGAGGGTCATCCCTCACCTCCTGGGTCAAGAAGTCCTTTATGCTCATAGAAATGTCTCTCCTCTAAAGGCCTCTCCTCTTGCTATGCCCTCCGTGGACAGGCAGGACAAACACTCAGCATCCTTTTCACAAAACCTCATAGTCTCCATAAAGAGACAGGCGACCTTCTGTGGGGCTTAGTTCCTTAAACCCTCCTAATGTGACTTGCTCTGGCATTTATGCCTGTAATAATGGTATTTCCCTTCTCTAACCTTTTGCATCAATTACCCATAACATTGCCTTTTCACCTCCTTCTTCATTTAAGAATTTACTGATGAAATATCCCCTCACACCTGTCAGGATGACACCAGAAAAAAAAAATGCTGGCGAGAACGGGGAGAAATTAGAACCCTTGTGTGCTGTTGGTGGGATTGTCAGTTGGTGCAGCTGCTGTGGAAACTATGGAAGTTCCTCAGAAATTGAAAATAGAACTACCTATGATCCAGAAATCCTGCTTCTGGGTATATAGCCAAAAGAACTGAAATCAGGGTCTCCAAAACATTTTAGCACTATTCACAATAGCTAACATATGGAAACAACCTAAATGTCCTTGGACAAATCAGCAGGTAAAGAAAATTTGGTATATACATCTGATGTAATATTATTCAGCCAAAAAGAAGGAAATTCTGCAATATGCGACATGGATGGACATTGAGGGTATTATGAAATAAGCCAGTCACAGAAAGACAAATACTACATGATTCTACTTACAGGAATTATCTGAAATAGTCAAATTCATAAGCTCAAAGAGTGGAATGGTGGTCGCCAGGGCCTGGGGGAGGGGGAGATGGGGCGCTGCTAGTCAGTGGGTGCAAAGTGTCAGTTAAGCCAGGTGAACATGCTTGAGAGGCCTGCTGCACAGCATCGTAGCTAGAGTCACCGAGACAGTGCCATGCATGTAAAAGTTATTACAAGGATAGATCTCATGTTAGCTGTTCTTACCACAACAAAATAACAATTTAAAAATAAAAAAGGAATTTTTAAGAAACTACCACTTAATCTGATCAGATACTGGCTTGGCCACTAACTAGCTGGGGGGAAATGGGTTAGTGTTTTGGTTTATTTTAGCCCTGGTTCCTTATAAAATGGGTCTAATAACAGAAACTCCCAATGGGGTCGACAGGAGGATTCTACGAGGTAATGCATGGAAAGCACTTAGCACAGTGTCTTGCTCCTAGGTAGTGCTTCATGAGGTAGCACCATCATCTCAAAGTACATCTCATCGAGTACAACGCCCCAGGTCCATGCATATAGACACAAAAAACATTTTTGTATATAGTATACATTTATATCAATATATTTATACCGATATTACATATAGAGTACACTGCCTTCCAAGGAGCTAGTGACCTAGTGAAAACAAGGTTTCTCTAATTTACTGTAATCCACATTTAACACTGAAAAGTACCATAAATGAAAATAGAAAAATGGACCATGAAGCCTTAGATGATGCTCTCCAGTTTCTGCACAGGAATCGTACTTCATTTTCTCTCTCAGCTTAATTTGCATGCTGCAATTCTTCAAGTATACCCTTGTGCCCTGTTCAGGAGTATGTACAGCCAGTGGCATTCCTTTTCCTCTTCCTTTATATATGTCAGAGTCTCGTCTTAGGTCCTATTTCCCATTGTCCTAGGTGAGCTTTCTCTTTGTATTTTATGCAGTTAGCATTTTTCCACGGAGGATACAAAAGAATCAAGGGGACACTCTTATTTTTTGCCTTCTACTCCTCTTTGACACCTACTGCTAGGTGCTTTACCTCACACCAAGGCCAGAGCTCAAAGAGAAGACTATCTAACTTTCTGCAGTCGTGGAAACTGCATGTGGGTTCTGACAAGATAAGACTTGTGTGGCATGCTGTAAATTTGTAAGTTTAGGATTTTAGACTCTGTGCTGGCCAATATGGTGGCCAGTTGTCACATGTGACTATTTAAATTAATTAAAATTAAATAAACTTTAAAATTGAGCTTCTCAGTTGCAGTAGCCACATTTTAAGTGCTCAAGAGTCCCATGTGGTCAGTGGCATTTTGTATTGGACAGCACAGATATAGAACATTCTCATCATTGCAGAACATTCCATGGGACAGCGCTGGTCTAGGATGTTATCTGATAGTTGTAAGCTATTTAATAGAGAGAGGAAGACATAGATGTTCATCCATGCTGTTATGGTTTTGGTCCTTCTTCCAAATGACCAAGCAGATGTATAAGCATTAAATCTAACTGCCTAATCAACTGAAACTTGACTTAGGCAATTAAAATATTTTGACCTCAAATATGTAATACAAAAAGGGCGTTTACTTTCCCAAGCCTTTTTTGTACTGCCTTGAAGCAGATATCAAGTGTGGATTCTTAGATGAGAGGGCCCTAATTTTTTTGAATTGTCTTTTATTGTGGTAAAATATATATAATATATACTTTAATATTTGAACTGTTTTTAAATGTACAATTCAGTGGCATTAAGTTCATTCACAATGTTGTATAATCACCACTATCTTTTTTAGAACTTTTCAGCATCCCAAACAGAAACCGTACTCATTAAATAGTAACTTCCCATTACTCCATTTCCCTAGTCCTTGGTAACTAATATTCTATTTTCTGTTTCTATGCATTTGTCTGCTCTAGGTGCCTCATATAAGTGGAATCATATAATATTTATTTTTTTGATAGGAGCTTATTTCACTTAGCATAATGTCTTCCAGGTTCATCCATATTGTGACGTGTCAGATCTTCATTCCTTTTTAAGGCTGAATAATACTCCACGGTATGTATATACCACATTTTGCTTATCTACTCATCTGTCCATGGACACTTGGATTGCTTCTACCTTTTGGCTATTGTGAACAGTGCTGCTATGCATCTGGATGTATAAGTATCTGTTTGAGTCCCTGCTTTCAATTCTTTGGGTTATATACCCAGAAGTGGAATTGTTGGGTAATATGGTCATTTAGCTCTGATTTTTAAAAAGGTTTTAAAATTATTATTATGATATAATTCATATAACATAAATTTTGTCCTTGTAAAGTATATAGTTCAGTGGTTTTTAGTACATTCACAAGGTTGTGCAATCATCCCCACCCACTAGTCACTGATTTTTATAGCATCTTAAAAACTAGAGGGATTGAGAGAGAATCTTGAAGGTAACTTGGATATAAGGAGGGGAGCTTTCAGGATTAAAATTGGACCCTTAAAAACAGAAGGTTGATTGTACAAAATCATTTGAACGCTGCACAGCCTTTAGCAAGAATACTCTGCCCACTGCAAGGCTTTCACACGGAAATGTAGAAAGGCTCCCCTGCTACCTGACATATTTTCAGCTACTTATGAGGCCTTGTTTTATGGAACAGGATGTCGAATAACCTCACAAATGGGTCAGACTCCTCAGGAATGCCCTGGAAGCCTGGTTTTGTAGGATCAGACAGGTCTTTACGTGGCTTCTTTCTGCTTTGTCGCACCTTTCATGTTTGTCAGATGTCTTTCCCTGGCTTAGAACTGGTCCTGTTTCTTCTCTGGTTCTGATCACAAATTCTGCAAGTACTTGCATTTCTAAACATAAAACAGATTGTTTATAATGAATGCTTTGAAGCAAAGAATAAAGCTCATCTACTTTTGTTACATGCCATTCGGGGTGCTCTAATTTTTACTCATTCTCATTATATAGTTGTAGTTTTAATATTTTATGCTTTGGGGATGGTTTTATGGTGGTCTGTTACTCAGCCAGCTTTATTTCTTTTAATACCATGCAGTTCACCCATTCAAAGTGTACAATTCAGTGTTTTTTAGTGTACGCACAGACTTGCGCAATGTACAACCATTACCACAGTTAATTTGAGAACATCTTTATCACCCCCAAAAGAAATCCCCCCACCCATTAGCAGGCGCTCCCCATTTCTTTCCACCCGAAGCCTTAAGCAACCCAGCCACTAATATACTCTGTCTCTAAGGATTTGAAGCCAGCTTTCTTGCATTCTTAACAGTAATTTCCTCCCCCCTAAATTATAGTGTAAACCACCCACCCTAATTTCCTTCCCTGTTGCATTCTTGTCATTTGCTCCTTGTTTTTTTAAACAATTTTTCTGATATTAGCAGGTTAGCTATAAGTCCTCCTTTAAAAACTTTCAAAGTGGATGACTTGGTGAATGGGGCACACCGGCAAAATTCATCCAAAAGAGCAGGGATGGACAGATAGCTACAATTGAGCCCTGGGATGCCCTTCTGAGTCACAAGTGTTGATTCTCTTACCCTGCGGCTGGCTTTCCTTTCCCTGGCTGAGCTGTAGGGACCTTAAGAGCTAAGTCAGTGAGACCCACAAGGCCAGAAGCTGCCGTGGGATTGTGCAGTTTCTAGATATGAAAATTCAGTAACTTGCTTCTCTAAAAAAGTATTTTAATAGCCACTGATCGTAGAGCAGTTTCAGAATCTGCAAATGTCAGTATGTAGAATGCCCCTCACTGTTACTGACAGTGAGAAAATATCATTGTGCTTGGACATAAATGGTTTATTCATTCAGTATAGCTTTTGCTTGCTTTGTAGCCAGATTCTTTGGGTTTGAATCCTGCTTCTGCTCCTTTTGTTACCTAGGTGACCTAGAGCAAGTCAGTTCACCTTTCTGGAAGCCTCTCCTCTGTGAAAGGGAAGAGTAATAAATCTAACTGTGCAGGGTTGTGAGATTTAAGATGTGTGAAAAGCACTTAATATAGCATCTGGCAGAGAGTAAGGGCTCAATAAATGTTGGCTGGTATTAAGGATCCATATTTGATTGTGCGCCTGCTGTATACAAGGCATCAGGTTAGGGGCTGCGAGGAATAAGCCAAAGCCCTGTGAATGGAACTAGAGCCTGTTGATATTATAGTCGTGCCTGGAGCTTGGTGGTTAATGCTGGGGACGCAAAGACTGGCTGGCATCCACACTTTACTCTTCTCTTCAGAACTGTAAGTTTTATTAAGTAATTTTTATAAAAACTCTTGTTTATAAACATCGGCACAGGAAGGATTTGGCTAAGCTTAGGTTCTTGCTAAAAATAGTAGATACCGTAATTTCTTGTGGGAAAATTAAAACATTTTATCATGTACTGTTGGTAACTGGTTGCTTTAATCAAGGCAAACCATCTTGCTCAAAACAAATAATCTTGACACAAAAGAGTGGTCAGGATCCTACGTAATAGATCTACTGTTTTTGGTGTTAAAAAGATATCAGCATGCTATGTCTGCCTCCCGTTCTTTTCCATCTCCATACGCTGCAAATGGACGAGTACCAGCAGGCCCCTTCTGTGGAATTTTCTGAGCCACGTGAGAGAGAAGCACAGCGGACTCTTAGAACAAGATCTGTCCTGCCTTTTCTTGTGTTCCAGAATATACGTTGGTTAACAGAAATAGAGTAAGCTCCTGTTTGGGGAGAAACTTTTAGTTTTTGCTTATTTTTTATTATTTTTATTTTTCTATTAAGTTAACATTCAGTAATATTTTATATTAGTTTCAGGTATGTAGTTTAGTGGTTAGACACATAATTAATAAACCAATTCCCCCGATCAGTCCAGCACCCACCCGGCAGCACACATAGCCTTATAGTATTACTGACTGCACTCCCCATGCTGCATTCCACACCTCCACAACTGCTCTGCAACTCCCAGTTTGCACCTCTCAGTCCCTGCACCATCTTAGCCCAGCCACCCAACCCCTCTTCCATCTGGCAGCCATTGGTTTGTTCTCTGTATCTATGAGTTTGTTTCTGCTTTGACCATTTATTTTGTTTTTTAGACTCCACATATAAGTGAAATCATATGGTGTTTGTCTCTGATTTATTTCACTTAGCATAATATTCTCTAGTTCCATCCATGTTGTCACAAATGGTAGAATTTCATCCTTTTTTATGGCTGAGTAATACTCCATTGTATATATGTACAACCTCTTTTTAATCCAGTTCTCTATTGATGGACACTTAAGTTGCTTCCATATCTCTGCTATTGTAAATAGGGCTGTTGTGAATATAGGTAGTAGTATATCTTTTCAAATTAGTGTTTTGGGTTTCTTTGGCTAAATACCCAGAAGTGGAATTCCTGGGTCGTAACGTAGTTATATTTTTAATTTTTTGAGGACCCTCCATACTGATTTTCATAGTGGCTGCACCAATTTGCAGTCCCACCAGCAATGTATGAGGGTTCCCTTTTCTCCACATCCTCCCCAACACTTGTTTGTTGATTTATTGATGATTGCCTTTCTGGCAGGCATGAGGTGATATCTCATTGTGGTTTTAATTTGCATTTTTCTGATGATTAGTGACCTTGAGCACCTTTTCATATGTCTGTTGACCACCTGTATGTCCTCTTTGGAGAAATGTCTATTCAGGTCCTTTGCTCATTTTTTAATTGGATTTTTTTGGTATTGAGTTATATGAGTTCTTTATAAATTTTGGATAACCCTTTATTAGATGTATCCTTGATGAATATCTTCTCTCATTCACTAGACTGTCTTCATTTTGTTGATGATTTGCTGTTCTGTGCAAAAACCTTTTTGGCTTCAGGGACCGGTGCTCCTATGAGTACCTAATGCCTGATCTGAGGTGGAGCTGAGGCGGTGATGCCAGCGATGGGGAGTGGCTGCAAATACAGATGAAGCTCTGCTGCTCACCCACTGCTCACCTCTTGTGTCACCCGGTTCCTAACAGGCCACAGACCAATGCCGGTCCATGGCCTGGAAGTTGGGGACCCCTGTCATATTAGGTTTAGCCAGAGAGAATTACTTTAGACCTGGTTCTAGATAATCAGTCAATGGGACTTGGTGCAGGCTCAGCCTTCAGACCCCAAGACAGGGCCAGTGGCCAGACATTAAAGTCCCTCCCAGAGGCATCTTCAGATAATTAGCATGAGCCCCTTAACTCAGTGTTGTCTTGGGAAAAAAATCTTTCAGGACCTCAGTTTCCTGTCAGTAAAATGGGATCAATAACGTCTATTTCTTGAGATTATATTAAGAATCAGAAAAAATACATCTAAAGCAGGCAACACAATGCTTTTCCTGGGTCAGAGCTGTTGACTAGCCATTCTAGGCCTACAAAGGATTGGTGAGTTTGTTTTGTGGCACCTTCAGATGAGCACCAAATACCAGGCCAGTCAATTACTTTTGGTCACAGTAAGCATCCCTGGATTATTTCATCTAGGGAAAGCAAAACATGTGTGACACATATGCTGACATTCCCCTATCCTGTCCACCCCATGCCAGACTCAAGTCATTACCTAGAAGTGGCAACATCCTCAACATCCAGTTGGTCAAGGTTGGCAGGAGAAACTTTTGCAGCCTGATTGTCACCCTTGCAGCCTGTTGTTTGGGTGAGGTTGCTGACCCGCGCACCCATTTCTCCATGGCAGTATCTTTTGAGCACCCTGTCTAAACATGAGCCTAATTGAATCACAACCCTGTAATACTCTTTGCTCCGTTTTTACAGCAGCTAGCCTTTTCTACTTGTCATCTGTGTTAGTCCTCATTTCCTTCGAGCTTCGGTTTCAGCAGCATTGCCTTTAGTGTGAAAATCCCCAGAAGGTATTTCTATTAATGGCCTTGACAGAGTCAAGGACAGATGATTAAAAGAAGCTCTCGGTCCACTCCACGTGTTTTGATCACTTGATTTGTACCAACCTGTGA
Organism: Macroglossus sobrinus; assembly: GCA_004027375.1. NCBI lineage: Eukaryota > Metazoa > Chordata > Mammalia > Chiroptera > Pteropodidae > Macroglossus > Macroglossus sobrinus. The sequence continues at coordinate 888,256 of PVKZ01000289.1, forward strand.
TGCGTGATAGAGCCAACACGGTCCCTGGCTTTCCAGAACTCAGTCTGGTAAACATAAAAAATGGACAAACCCATTCTTTTATTTAGTTCTTCCTCCACCCTGTGGCAAAGGCAGAGAACTAACCTCATTTTATAAGGAGAAAGGAAGTCGAGCGAGCTGTTTAAGTTCATTGAATAGCTGTTGCATGGAGGCAAATTGGTTTTTAGCAGCATGCTGGTAGAAGCTTTGTTGGGGAACATGCTCTTCCTGGCTGGCAGTGGGGCATTCACATGGGAGCTTCAATACCCAGCAGCCATTCGTCTCTTCTTACAGAGCTCAGGAATGGGGGTAGACAGCAGTGGGACCTAGCTATGAGTCCCTTCAGGCCTAAGTTATTCTTGGTGGTTCTATTCCCCTTTGCCATGTAGTGACTCTCCTGGCTCCCTCGCAGCCATGTGACCCATTACCAGCCAAGGAGACTTAAGGGGAAGAGGATGAGAGGTCTTTGTGGGTTCAAAGAGGAATGAGCATGAGAAGAGAACCCTTTCCTCCCTGTTTTGGCTCCTACACTCTTCCTTCCACTTTGCCTGCTCAATTGTGGGAATGAGATGCTGGAACTGTCAGTCATGAGGGCAGACACAGTGAAGATGGCTGAACAGAAAAGCAAAAGAATCTTGAGTCCTTCATCATCCTGCCACCGAAGGAACCCCAAGACTCTTTTTCCTAAATGCCTCTTGATGAATGAGATCACAGATGTCTTTCTGCTTAAGTGTAGTCTCTGGACCAGTGACAGGGCCATCACCTGGGAGCTTGTCAGAAGTGCAGATGCATTGGTCCCACCCCTACCCTCACTGAACTAGGATCTTTGGGTGTTGGGGCCAAGCACGTGTGTTTCTACAAGCCCCCAAGGTGATTCTGATGCAAACTCAGGTTTGAGAACCACTGGTCTAAGCCATGTAACCTTCCTAAAACTGATCATATCCGGTTCAATGAGGAAAGAGCTGGCATTTACCAGTCAGTTTTCCATGTCTGGATGTGGACCAGGTTTGTCTATACTGACAGCCAATCATGCCAGTGGCTGTGACACTGATCTATTGGCTTAATCAGTTTGATGATGCTCTTTCCAGGGGCCCCAGTCAAACCTGCCCGGGCTCTGGGGTGTCAGTATCTGGGTCTACAAGGACCTGCCCGCGCCTGTTGAGGCCTCCACAACCTGCCACTCCATGGGAAACCGTAGAAGTTATTTTCTCCTCAGAACTGAATGTGACAGGTATATTATTTAATTGTTTCCAATGAGGAAAAGTATTATTTTATCCAATAGTTAGAGGCAAATGGAGAAGATGCTAGATGTAAGGGTCACACAGATATGTGGGTGGAATGACATCTGAGGTGTTCAGACCGCGTACACTTGCAGGGAGCCTGCTCTGGGCCGAGTGCTGGGAAAGCAGTAGTAGACAAGATAAAAGGACATAGTGGAGCTGGCATCACAACTGCAATGATGAGCAACAGGGGCCATGGGGACACATGGAGTGCTCCCTCCTGGGGTACCTGTGTGGAGCAGGGAATGCTTCCTGGAGGAAATAGCCACTCATCTGATGGTACTCAAGTGTGTGTTCTGGGGTCAAGGGAGGGTGTTCCAGGAAGGGGGCCCAGCTTGTACAAAGACCTGGAGCTGGCAGAGACCCTGGCTCTTGCAAACAGGAGACAGGAGTTTAGTGCAGCAGGAGGGCACAGTCTCCTGGGAAATGGTTGTGTTCAAGCTCTCAGACCCTGGGATGCATCTGAGTGGCAGGTTGAGATGTAGACAGAACGACATTTAAATGAATTATTAATATGAACTGGACTTTTATTGTCTTAAATGGAAATAATGTATTTACTGCTTTTTATTATGGCCTGCTAAATGCTATGTGGACAAAGCGGGCCATGTCGTGGGTACTGCTCGCTCCTCCTCCCCTCCCTGCCCTGCTCTGTCCTCCTCATGTTTGCTGTTAGGTAAAGTATTGATGTATACTCTTTCCTGTGAGCAGGGGCACTTGCTAACTAGTTGTTTGGGACCCTTATAAAGCCACTTCATCTCACTACACCTCCCTTTTCTGCTCCCGTGATGTGGACTAAAACAGTATTTCCCTTACTTTTCCAACCCTGACAACCATCTGGGCTGGATTTTGGGAAGTCAGGTTGTCTGCCTCCTCTTGGGAGATGCTGGTTCACCACGTTTGAGGAGGACTTTGGGAGCCTGTATGTTTTAAACTAACTGTAGTATATATATAATTTATGGACATCCATACATTTGTATGTATAATTTGGATACAAGAAAATGCACCCATTTTGAGTGTACCAACAGATGTGCTTTGACAAATGTGTGTGAGTGTCACATTTGTGGGAAATCACTACCACAATCCAAATGCAGACAGTCCCATCACTGCATCTTGCACACTGCCCCCTCCCAGCCCCAGGCAACCACTGACGTGCTTGCTTTCTGTCATTAGAGATTTGTTTTGCTACTTGTAACATTTCAAATACATAGAATCACATAGAATGTACTCTGTTTTCCATGGCTTCTTCCACTCACCATGTTTTCGAGATTCATCCATTTTGCATGTGTGTATAAGTAATTCATTCTTTTTATTGCTGAGAAGTACTCTCACTGACAATATACTACTGTTTTCAATGTGTTGCCATTTTAGCTATTCTCTTGCTGATGGATAATTGGTTGGTTTCCAGTTTTGGGCCATTACAGACAAAGATACAGTGAACATTCATGTGCAAACTGCTTTGTGGACACATGTTTGCATTTCTTTTGGGTAAATCCCTAGGAGTGGGTTACTGGGTCATGTGACAAATGTCTGCCTGAACTAGGAAAGGAACTGCTAACCTCTTCTCCCAAGTGGTTGGACTGGTTTACATTTTTACCTGCAGTGTAGGTGAGTTCTGGTTGCTTGCCATCTTCACCAGCACTTAGTTCAGTCAGCTTTTTTGTGGTATTTAAGAAATTTTTTGTTTGCCATTATAGTGATTGTGTAGTGTTGTCTCATTGTGGTTTTACTTTCCATTTCTCTGATAATACAGGATATTGAGCACCTTTTCTTTTGCTTCTTGGTATTTGAAGTGTTCATATATTTTGCATATTTTTAATTGTTTATTTTACTGTAAGATTTTTTTATATTTTCAGACTTTCACATCTTTTTTCACAAGTAGGATGGGTCAATATTTTTCTTTTTTTACATTAGATTTGAGTATTTTTTAACACTATTTTTTTTTATTCTGACTCCAAGTTTTTGTCATACATCTGTAATGTGAATATTTTCTTCTTTTCTGGCTTGCCTTTTCATTTTCTTTTTCTTTCTTTCTTTTTTTTTTTTTTATGCCTACAGCACCTGGTCTTCCTAGGTGGTTTCCCATCCAAGTACTGACCAGGCCCGACCCTGCTTAGCTTCCAAGATCAGACGAGAGCAGGCGTGTTCAGGGTGGCATGGCCGTAGAAGCCATTTCATTTTCTTAATGGTGTCTTTTGAAGATCAGAAGATTTAAATTTTGTGATGAAGTCCAACTTACCGATTTTTTTTCTTTTCTACTTTAAGTTTTTTGTGTTCTAAGAAATCCTTGCCTACCCTAAGGTCATAAAGATTTTCTCCTGTGTTTCCTTCTGGAAGTTTTGTAGGTCCATTTTGAATTAATTTTTATCTATGATGTGAGGTGTGGATCGAGGTTCATTTTTTTGCAGGTGGATGTCCAGTTCCAGCACCATTTGTTGTAAAGACTGTTCTTTCCCCATTGCGTTACCTTGACACCTTTGTCAAATATTTCATTGCTCATATACATATGGGTCTATTTCTGGACTCTTCATTGTGTTCTATTGATCTATGTGTCAACCTTATGCCAATACTATACTGTCTTGATTATGGGAATCTGTATTTTTAGTAAGTGCCCCTGGAAGGTTCTCACGATAATGTCCATTTGGGAAACACCATACAAGATTTTTCTAAGGATCCTTCCAACTACGATATAAGTCTTATGTATTCCTAGCAGCTCAGCTTCAATTTATACCCAAATTCCTTGCTTCTCAAAATGGAGTTCACAGGCCATCCAGGAGAGCTTGTTCAAAATACAGACTCTCTCCCAGCCCCAGATCTACTGAATAGAACCTGCATTATAACGAGATCCCCAGGGGATCCCCACCAGGGTTGCACAGCACTTCCCAAAAAGTCACTGCCCTGAAGCAGGAGCTTTCCAGCTTTGGGGATCATGCATGAGTCCACAATTAGGAACACATGTTACAGTGTATGTGTCGCTGTAGCTGAAACAGATTTTCACAAATGCCTTCCCTGCCTGGGTTTGTGCTTGCTTTGCTCTTCATTTTCCTCTCCTCTCCTCTCATCTTCTCTCCTCTTTTCCCTATTCCTTCCTCCCTTTCTTCCTATTACAGCTTTCTTGAGGTATAATTTACATACTATAAAGCTGACCCATTTTAAGTAAACAGTTTGAGCTTATGTAGTTGTGCAGCTATCTCTACAATTAAGTTTTAGAACACTTCTATCATCTCAAAACATTCCATGTTGTCTCTTCATAGTCGGTCCTGCACTGTCTATTTCAGTACTGGTTGCTGCCTACAGCGTGCAGTCCCATACTTGAGTTGGACCAGCGCTGCAGAAGCAATGCTCAGACTGGGCTAAAAGTGGCTCTGTATGGTGCCAAGGACCCTATGACATGACTGCCAAGCACAGAACTGTTTTTACACAAATAAGTTATATTTAGTATATATCTGGCACATAGTAATGCATCGTATATTTACAGGCACTTGAATTTGTAGAAATTAGTTGCTGAATCTATAATGAAAAGAATCTTGACCTTTCTCAATCCTCAAGTTGATTTGTGTATGTATTTTTACACCTGGACTGACTAGTTGTGGGTTAGAACGTGATGGTTTGCAGAGAGGTGAAATGATTTCAGATTTTTTGCTCAGCAATACTTAGTCACATGTGTCTGAAATAATGCAATTTCTTAAAATACAGAGGGCAAGATTTGTGATGTTTTATTGTCCAAGGCAGGTTCTAAAAGTCCTTTTCTTAGATGCATAGAAGCCGAGTATTCAACTGAATACCTATTGCAGGTTTCTGTTGTGGATGTAGAATGTATTTTTCTCTAGGATCACTGCCTTTGAGGCAAGATCTTACCTTTCACCTCATAGGCAACCATCACCCCTCCAGTCTGTAGTTCTGGAGTCAGATGGCCTGAGTTCGAATCTCGCCTCTGCCATTTACCAGTTCTGTGATTTCAGGAAAGTGTTTAACCTCTCAGTTTTTCCCTCCTGGGAAATGGGGACAATAATCGTACTTACCACATAGATTTGTTGGGAAAATTGGAAAATTAAATGAGTTTAAACATGTCAAGCATTTAGGACTGGGCTGGGCACAAGTGAGGTTGGTTATCACCATCATTATTATTATCATTAGTTTCTAAACTGGCTACTGGCGAAATCTCCCATTTAGCTATTTCCCAAGCTCCCCAAATTCTTTAACAACCAAACTTAACTCATCACCTTCCCCCCGAGTCTCCCAGGGCTACTTCCCCATTTCTGTAAATGGTGCCACATTTCTTTCAGCTCCCCAGGCCCAGAAACTCAGGCTTCCTTTGCCTCTTCCTGTGTGCATTCAGTTGCATATGTTTGTAGCATCTACCTCTCTGGGCTAGAATCCATCCTTTCCTTTCCACTTAGCTCTTGTTAAAATCCTCATAAACTCTCATCTGGATTATTCATTCACTGTGTAGTTGAAATGGCGGGACAGGGTTTCTGGGGGTTGGTCCCTGGACTCACGTGGTTGGGCTGGGAGAACAGGATTGGGTACAGAGTGAGCCTTAGCGGTGTGAGTGGCAGGGCGAAAGGACAGTGGGAAGAGAGCTCTGAGGACTAAGTCACATCTCAGGGCCCCCTTGTATTGGAACTGCCTATGGCTTTTATGTGTTCCTGGTGGCTGCCTCTCTGTATTGTGTGAAGACCTTAGATCGAATTGGACAATTGGCTTGTCATCAGCTTGAATGATAACCTGGAGAAAAACTTTAGAAAGTGTGTTACCCCAGTATCTGTTCTTTTGTTTCTGACTTTTGGTGACTGTCTCAACTATGGTGTGTGTAGGACATCAGAACCTGAGCTCCAGTTTTGAAGCCCTAAGAGATTGCTACTACTCTCAGTGACAGTACTCAGTGCAGTATTGATGAGTGAAACCTCAGGTTGCCTTGGGAACACAAGCATCCTTCCTGTTACTATAAAAAGGGGTGCCGTGGCTGCACTCATGAAGGAAGCAGCCTATATTTTACTGATTCTCTGTGATAGGTGCCCAAAGGGAAATGCTATATTTTGTAATAACTCTGATCAAATACTTAAGACTTCCTTTTAGTGCTGATCAAATCAAGTAAACTCAGTCTTCAAATGCTTATTGGATTTTATAAGAATTAGGGCCACCTCCATCCATCTCTGTTCCCTGGTGCCCCTGGTAAGTGGGCAGGATATTTGTTGTAAGACACAATATGGATCGCTTTCATCAGCAGGGTTAGGATTAAGGGTATAATTCATACTAAAGTCCCTTAGGAGGGAACTTGTTTGCAGGACTGTGAAGGTCATGTGAAGGTCATGTAAAGGCAGGTGGAGTATGTTTTGCCTCTCTGGTGGGCTGCTCTGGGGGGGTGACCCTGTCTTGTAAGCCTTCTCACTCCCAGTCCCAAGGGCAGCGGGTTGTCTTTGTCTCCGTTGCAGATTTGTACCATGGTTTCACTGCACTGGCATCTAAGAAAGCAGCATTGGGCCAGTTTCTTCCATGATGATTGTTATAAAACCCTTACCATTACTCTTAATGCATTTAGACAAGTCCTATCTGGAGGAGTAAATTATGCCTATTGATGGTGTCGAACACCTATAAGAAGTTGATTGGTTGTCTATTTTTGAAGAAAGATTTTGTAATATAATAGATATTACTACAGATTGCTAGAGTTTTTAACAGATGTTTGAATGAGAATAGTTTATTGCATATTTGTCATTTTTTAGCTTTTTTTAATGCTGTATATTGATTTGGCATGAAGCAAGGTATATACAGTGTAAAGGAGGTTTTGCTACTTGTCACATGCCACAGGGTTTACTGGAGCAGGGTTTCTTAATCTTGGCACTGCTTCCATTTTGGGCTGGGTGATTATCTGTTGTGTGTGTGTATGTGAGGGGGTGTCCTATGCACTGTGGGATGTTTAGCAGCACCTCTGACCTCAACCCACTAGATGCCCCCATCTCAGTTGTGACAACTCAGAATATCTCTGGACATTACCAAGTGTCCCTGCCAAGTGTCCCCTGGAGGCATAGTCACCCTTGGTTGAGAACCACTGTATTAGAGTTTAAGGTTTGTGCAGCGTGCTGTTGTTAAAGGCAATGGCTGTTTAAGCACTGGTTTGCTGTCAGCTGTAAAAGAACTGTGTACAGTGACCTTTAAGTGTGACAGTTTGGCTAATTTAAAATAATGGGGTGAATCCCAAATCCCATTGCCATGATGGGCTAGCATGCTTGTGTTGTGGCGCAGGTGAGAACAGGGACCCACAGAGCCGAATCAGAGAGAATTAAGAGCCATTATTAGCTGGCCAGTGACTGACTCCACCATGCAGGGTTAGAGGAGATCAGCCCCCACCCTCCAGAGGAGGCAGCTTATAAAGCCTCCAACTACGTATGTCCTTGAATAAGCAAGCAAGCAGATTACAGAAAGCAGAAGTCAGGAGTTCAAGTCTTGCACAAAGATAAATGTATTCATTCAGAGGACTCTCAGATAGAACAGGGCCTAGTAGACAGTTACATTATGTGCACCTTGGAATGTTGTGTTCCTCCTTGAGACTGGAGCCTGGAGATATTACTACCTCCCTGTAGCTGGAGAAGTTCCACTTTTTACACTTGGATAGCATGCTTGTTCTTTGATGATGGTTTTGCGCATGCTTGTTCTTTGATGACATTTTGCAAGTGGAAAGCAACAGGCAGGATTTGAGAATACATATATTACCAGTTTTTATCTTCCTGCCCTGAGAAACAAGGAGAGAACCAGTGACAGCCACAATAGGCAAGGTACCCATGCTCAGACAGAGCTGTAGTGCACAAAAGGCCATTTCTCCTGTGCTGTTTTCCATGGCAGGGGCCTTTTCTATGAAACAGCCAAAAGAGAAGCCTGCACATGTCCATAAACCTTGAGAATTCACCTCTGAAGACCTTGTCTTACTTTGTAAAATTTTTTCCCAGAAACAAACATCAAGATTCACATTTTACCTTTTCTCATGTCAGTATCCCAATCTGTAATCTTACTATTTTAAAAATAAACTTTTGAACCACTGGCAGCAGTAAGTAGAACTTTAAGATTTAGTGCCTTTTGTTTTTGTAAAGATGTGTTTAGGGGGAATGGAGTGAAGAGTAGGCTTGGAGGGGCTGAGCTGGGGTATATAGAATCAACAAGCTGGCGATATGGGCAAGGCTGTGTAAAAGGCAGCCAGATTGTCCTGAATGCGGTGGGGAGGGGGTGTGCAAATGTCTTCTGCTGCTCCTGCAGTTTAAAAAGAATCCATTTCAGCCAGGGAGCTGTTTCTGCCTCAAAGCCTCAAAGTACCCTTGAAGATGTCCTTGCTGAAGAATTATGGCTGAGCTGCAGGTGCCAGATGCCTGGTCTGTCGGTTGGGGTGGGGTTGAGCAACATTGTTGGGAGTGTTTTTCAGGGACAAAATGAACAGGAGGTTGCAACTTTGAAAATTCTTAATATGGCTACAAATTGTTTGCAAGTCTAGAGTTATTTTTTAGCCTCTTTATATCCCCTTTGTATTTTGTTATAAAGCTAAGGAACCATTTTGGAACTAAGGCCAGCTGGTGAGGAAGCAGGGCTGAGCACCAAACTGACGATTCGGTTTCAGTGGCCCTGTCGGTGGCCCCTCAAATTCCTGGTGAAATTGCGGCCATTTCTGAAGTTGGGCTGAGCTGCGGTGAGCTGAAACTGGGAATAGAGGGGCTCGGGGCAGCGGGGGTTCACTTTGAATGGTTGAGGTCTGGTGCCCAGTGAGATGGTAGATGGGGGAGCAGGCAGCCTGAGACCCAACGGGGTATCCTCAGAGAGCTGTTTGTCAGTTTCTTGTACTTCATTGCTGCAAAAAGTAAATAAGAGGAATCATCTTTTCCCCCTGTTTCTGGTCCTCTTTCCAGATGTTGAGGACTTTAAGGACTTTCTGAGTCCTATCTCAGGATGGTGAGTTGGGAGGTTAGTGTTTTCACATTACACAGCCATTTCCCATTGTATGCAACCCCAGAACCTGCCTCTGCCCCGCAGCTGAAGGACAGACTTGGCTGGGTTAGGCTCCGAAATAACAATGCGTAACATTTCTTGAGCAGTGATTATGTAGCAGGCAGTATTCTGAGCAACACACACACATACTCACTTTCTCTCTCTCTCTTTCTCTCTCCACCCCCCAACTCTCCTTCTCTCCTTTTCTCCCTCTCCCCTTCCCCGTCCCCCCTTGCCCCTTCTCTCCCCCTCTCCATTGATGCTCCTTGATCTCTGAGGGAATAGGACCCAGGCCTTCTAGCTTGGAGCTCTCATGCCCAGCACTGGACCTAGCTGCCTTCTCCGTACTTTCTGAGGGATGGGGGGGAGGGTCCTTGTGTCTGCAGATGGAGCTTTCTCCTTGGTTGGTGCCCTGCATCAGGCGAGCCTCACGATACTTTCCATGGGTATGTCAGAGCCACTTTATTGCTGAAGGAACCTGAGCCCAAGTTTTTACACCTGGCTCTGTGTGCCCTGTCCATGGTAGAAACCTTAACACTTACTCTCCTGTCCAGGTTCACTCCCTTTTCTGGTGCCAGCTCTCACTTCCTTGTTTGTTTGTTTGTTTGTTTGTTTGTTTGTTTGTTTATGATCACCCTTGATCAGATGGGTAGATGCCAAATCCTGTGGCCACAGACAGTTCTGATGACCAGAGATGCACAGAGCAGGGGCGCATGGAGGTGGAGGAGAGATGAGGTGATTGTGTGGACACCACACGGCAAACAAAGCTGGGTGGGTGGACCTCGGCCCAGAGCTACTCAGTTACCTTGGCGAGCTCTGTGCTTGACTGTTGGTGGGGGCAGAAGATGTCACCCAAAATAATGTCTCTTTTGCATAAGGATTATTTTGAGAAACTGCAGACCCCAGAGAAGTTCTGAAAACAATAGAAGTCTATATTTAGAAAGGGAGCCTGTGTCAGGAAGGGAGTTATGACCAGAGATACAATTTTTCACCTGGGAGACTTATCTGAAAGGCAGAACAACCTCTGTTTAACAAACATTTTCTATTCTCACCCTCCATGAATTGTCACCCCTTACCCCATCTTACTTTTGTCTTTAGCTAAAGATGATATTTAGGGTGGTGGCTTGGGCCACCTTGGAGAATTTTACTGTTTTTCTGTCTCTCCCATGTAGACAGGAGGCATACATGTTGTTAAATTTTTCTTTGTATTACAGGGACTCCCAGCCAAGAACTCAGAAAAGTAGAGAGAAAATTATGTAGGTTTCATTTAACTAGCAAATCATGCTGTGAATAAAATATGCTGTGCATATTGGGTCCTTTTGAAATGATACATGTGTGTAATTTAACTTATTGCAGTAACGTAGGAATCCAGGTAACACCTGCCTTTCACGTGAGGATCAGGGCGGGAGTTAAGTTTGTACATCACAGTGTTCAGTCAGTAATTAAAGTAAATTTTTATAGCCCTTTCCTCTTTTAGCTACCTTTGACTTTGTCCATCCCACCTTTGAAGTCAATTATCAGCTAGGGAAGAGCAAGTCTTAGAATGGAAACTCTGACCTCTTAGGAAGTTGTGGGGGGTTTCCTCGGGGAATTTTGGGGGCTCTTCGGAAGACTGGAATGTGGAGTTTATGATTCCATGGCCCAAGGCTCAGGGCCCCAGTAAGCTTCTGCCACAACTTGTTTGGTGTGTGTTCTCATTTTTCATCAGGGGAAGAGAGCCAACTGTGACTGCTCCGCTGCCAAGTGTTTTCACAAGGCCCCCCATAATCCCGGGAAGTAGGTAATAGTGTTCCCACTTTACAGAAGAGGAGCCTGAAGCTCTGAGATGTGCAGGGATTTACTCAAGGTCCCTTGACTGGGTCCCGTTGGGCCAAGCTTTACGCATGAATGGGAAAGTGATCCAATGGAGACAGTTTTATGGTGGCTGTAGAGAGCACCAGGCCATTTAGACATTGGTAGCCCTGAGAGCCAATTTCTGGGCCTCTGCAGGTGACTTCAGTTTCCACTCTGGCCTTAGCAAGGCGTTCCTCCTGTCTTACATGCAGCCTTTGGAGTCCGAGTCCCCAGCCTCTTCACGGGGCTGCAGTGAGGATGTGGTTGCCTGGGAGATCCAGGGTTATTCTTTGTAGCCTTGGGCACTAAACTAATGCTGTATGGCAGGTCAGCCAGCATAGAATTTTGCCTTTTCTATTTGTTGCCATTGTTGTAGCATTAAAAATAGATGCCCTACACTAGCCCGTACATATTTGAAGTGTGCCATGTGGTGATTTTTGACAAATGTGTGCATTGCCTTGGCCCAGGCTCCCCTCATTAGCAGAGTGGTCCTCTAATGGGCCCAGCCTGCCAGCATCCCTGGCAGGAGCAGGAGTTCTTGAGATGCCCCATGGGTGCCCTGGTGGAGGAAAGCAGGGTTTAAAGATTGAGGGGGATCAGGAACTACTTCTAGGTTGTAGTAGTAACCACAATCAATGGTGGCAGGGTGATGATAATGCTGATACCGATGACTGCGTAGACTTGCTGAGAGCTTACTACGGCCTAAGCACTTGCACTTACATTCTCGTGTCAGGGCCACGTCTAAACCAATGATGATGCTGATGCCATTAGCTAATATTTATTAGGCATTTAATATGTGCTAACCGCTTTATGTATATTCTTCCCCAAGCTGCACATTACAACACAGGTATTACTACCATCCCTATTTAACAGATGGGAAAACTGAGGCTCAGAAGCTTCCCCAGTGGTCACACTGTTAGTGTGTGCTGAGCGGGGATTCACCTGAGCCCAGGTAGAGCCTGTTTTCTTACCACGCTCCGTCATGTGTCCTGGTAAGAACAGCCCCCAGTTTCTGGACATCGAGATCCCTAGGTCAGTGCTCTTTGCTTTAGTGCCCTTCCTTCCCTCTGAGTATTGAGTTGATGCCATCAACTTGCAAGTCAGCCAGACTGGCTTTAAATCTAACCTTTGCAGCTTAGCAGCTGTGACATTGAACAGATGTCTTAACCTCTCTGAGTCTCAGTTTCCTCATCTGTAAAATGGGGATGCCTCCCAATGCCTGGGATCATTGTGAATAGTAAATAACATTTGGAGGGCGTAATGCCTGGCAGGAAATAGGTACTTAATAAATTATACCTTTAAAAAAGACACTCTGGCCCATGAATATGTGTACAGTTCCCAAAACTGGGTGCAGTTGAATTTTGTAACTTGGCACTTTTTCATTTGGTTCTGGGGAGCTTATCTGAATTGTTGGCGCAGGAGTTCCTGGGACAGCTAAATACATGTGTATGAACATCATTAGGCAGTTTACTATTAAAATAATGAAGAGCAGCGTGGTCATATACCACCGTCACAATTAGTGTCTGTGTCATCTATGTATTCTTTTTTTTTTTTTTTTTTAAGTAAGGTGTTACTTATCCTGCTAAAGACAGGATCGATCTCATTTCTACTGATTTACCAGAAGGGGCGTGTGTCTACATGTGTAGACACAAATAGTGATCAGTAACTGATACCCTTGGCAGAAGATGAGAACCTTAATGCGATACATTCCTGTTCTACTATAATTTTTATGGAAAAAGGATGTGTGCTCTGGTTTTACCCTGGTAGGGTTGCGTGCTCTCATCACCTGTTAGGAAAGGTGGCATGCATGATGTGAAGGCATGTGTACAAAATACCTCAGGAAGGGGAGGAACACGTGGGCTAGAGTAGCTAGCATGGAAGAGGTCAAGTTGTTGAGCTCCCACTGCGTGCTGGGTGCCTGCGATTGATCTCTAACTCCCGCCTGTAAGACAGGCACCACTGCCACCTCCATTTTAGAGGACAGGTGAACCAGAGCATCGCTACAGGACTTGGCTGGCGTACCTTCTTCCAGTAACTGTGCAGAGGGTGTTGTGGCAGATTGGTTCTGGTATGGAACCAATTGGATTACATGCCAGAGTCCCAGGCCAGGAGGAGCGGATCCGTTCTCATTATGTTTGACCTTGATGTCAAAGTGCTCTGCTCTTCATGATTGTTTGGCCTTCACCCAGTTCTACACTAAAAAAGCAAAACCAAAAACTGGTTGTTCTCTTAGCTGTGCAATTGTGATTTAAGAAAATCATTTTGAGTCATTTTGTAACATTCTTATCACATCTGCACTTTTCTGGAAAATGTAGTTCAGTTAGCTATTTTAAAGGAAACCTCTAGGAATTTAGCAAGCATATTTTACAAAAACATAACAGCACAGTTTTATGTATATTCTTATAGTTCCCAACTTCACTACTTTCTTTCCAAGGACTTTTTTGGTACCTGTATACATATATATGTATTTTTGATGTATTTTGGTACCTGGCTTATAGTGGGTGAGAAATGGATTAGATCAGCTGTTCTCAAAATATATTCCCCCGACCAGCAGCATCAGCATCACCTGGAAACTTGAAATGCACGTTCCTAGGCCTCACCCACAGCTGCTGAATCCGAAGCTCTGGGGGTGGGGCCCAGCAGTCTCTGTGTAACAGGCCCCCAGGGGATTTTTCTGATGTATCTTAAAGCCTGAGAATCACTGGATTAGTGCTCCCTCTCCCCCGCCCCAAATTCTCAGCTGTTATTAAGCTTGGAAGAAATAGCATCTTCCAAAGACACAAATTGCTGTAGAAGCCACCTAGTTCTGCTCTTATCAGAGACAGAAAATGGAATTAATGGCCACTGAAGGGTTCTCTGTAACCCTAGAGTTCTCCTGAAAGTAATTCTTGTCTAGATATTTGTTTCTAAAATAAATATTCCAAACATACCAGAACCCCATGTGGTTGCTAAAGAAATAGAATTAAGTAGTCAACACAGAATAAAACCAACTCATATCTTTACTGGAAATGAGAAAAGTATCAAGATTGAATTCTAACCTGCAGCTCTGCCTGTCCCTTTGGCTCCCAATATCACATGCACACACACACTCTATACCTTCTGAGAGTCATTCAAAAGCCTTCCTGCACTCACCTCCCAGGCAGAATCCTCCTCAGAGGCAGCCTAACATGGCTCCTGACTCCCTTGTCCCCCATCTCTCACTTCCTTCTCTCTTTTGCCTTCTCATGCAGCTTTTGCTCCACTTTCCAGTGTCAGTAATCCAAGCTGATTCACTTCTTGCAGTTCTGAAACCCTTTCTGCCTGCATTCTCCATCTGTGTAACAAAACCTCAAACTGAGCCTCTATATTGGATGAGCAGAATGGAGGAAGCTGAGAGCGGAAAGTCAGTTCTCTTTTTGGTGGAGGAGTGTGAGCACCCATCTCTGTCCTGAAGCACGCAGAGGGTAGAAGCAGGCCCCTGGGAGCTCTTCCACCTGAAAATCCATGATTTGGGATTTTTAACATGCCAATCATGCATTAAATTTACTTTTCAGGGTTTTTTGCGATGTGTACACTGCTATGATTAAGCCCTGATTTTAACAGTGTTAAGGGTTGATTTATTAATATTCTCAGAGTGCCTTTAATGGATATGATTTTAATTTTGGAGAAAAATCAGATTGCCAGACAAGAATCTTCTTTAGCGGTTAGTATTGTTGCTTTCATCACAGTCCACTGCATTAAAGCAGCCATCCTGAGGTGTGGATAGATGCTGACAGAAAGTACTGGGAACTGAGGTTAAGCTTCACAAGGAAAAAAAATTTAAGTGGAAAGTGTATTGACCCTTTGGGATTGTAATTGGTTTTGAGATTTTAATGGAAAATATGAGGCAGGAATGTGTGATACTTTCTGAACAAAAGCAGTATATTCTCACACAAAGATGTAAAAGGTTCTGGAATCTGTCAATTGATTTTGACGTCCCATCGGTAGTACTGAAGTTCAATGAGATTTGAGGCTTTGACTACGATTTTCTAGCAGATTTTTACATATACCACTACCCCTTCCTGGTTTCAACTGTTCTACCCTTCATTGATCTGAATTGGATCTTGTCTCCCCTCCCCATAGGACAGCAGCAGTCTAGAAGTCTAAATGGATAAAGGGTCAGAAAGATAATGAGAGTCTTCCCACTTAATAGGACATTGGGGGGGGCGGTCACTTGACTTTTTATCTCCATTTCTTTAATCTCAAAGTATCCCCTCCCCTAAAAAAAGCCACTACCATTTAATGAGCATTTATTATAATGGAAAACCTTCACATACAGAATTTCATGTAATCACAATAAGTATTTCTTATAATACATTATCATCATTGGCAATTTTTTTTCATCCTTTTCCTCCCTTTTTTAAATAAACAGTAGCAAACTAATTTTCTTTCAACCTGCCAACGTTCATTTTTGCTCCCCAGTTTTACAAAATATAATAACAAAGCTCTTGAGATTATGTGGCAAAGACACTTCATGGGGATATATGATTTTTACATACACAAATGAAGCAATACATTTGCATTCTATTAAAACTATTTTGTTGGTTAACTAGCTGTAAGGACAATGAAAATCACAACCACAATGAGATACCACCTCACAACTGTTAGAATGGCTGTTATCAATAAGACAAGAAACAAGTGTTGGGGAGGATGTGGAGGAAAGGGAACCCTTGTTCACTGCTGGTGGGAATGTAAATTGGTGCAGCCACAATAGAAAACAGTATGGAGGCTCCTCAAAACGTTAAGAATAGAATTGGCATGTGATCCAGCAATTTGTCTTCTGGGTATGTACCAACAAAATTTGAAAACACTTATTTGTAAAGACGTATGTACTCTTATGTTCATTGAGCATTATTTACGATAGCCAAGACATGGAAACAACCTGAGTGTCCTTTGACTGATGATTGGATAAAGTTGTGGTACATATATACAATGGACTACTACTCAGCCATGAAAAAGGTGAAATTCTGCCATTTGCAGCAACATGGTTAGATCTTGAGAGTATCATGCTAAGCAAAATAAGTCAGGTGAAAAAGGACAAGAACTATATGATTTAACTTCTGCTGGGGATATAAAACGAAAAGCAACAAACAAAACAAAAATAAACTCAAAGATACAGTTATGAAAGAAGGGAGTCGGGAGGATGGAGAGAATAAAGGGGGTGAAATAATATGGTGACAGAAGGACATTAGATTTTAGGGGGTGAGCACACAATAGAGTATACAGATATATTACAAAGTTGTATATCTGAAATTTACATAGTTATTAATCAGTGTTATCCCAATACATTTAATTTAAACAATGCTTTGTGGAACCAGATATATCATCTGGATATTTGAGAGGAAAAAGTAAAACCGGAAACCTGGGACACCTGGGAGGCCGTCGCAGATGGGACTAACTCTGGGGAGCGCCATCCAGCAGTCTGAGGTCACAAGCCCTCCAGGCGGTTCCAGTGTGCCAGAGGGAGGAGCAGACTGAGGACAGTCTTCAGTCCTGCTGCTGCACGCTAGAGTCACATGGGAGCTTCTAAAGCACCAACACCCTGGCCACGCCTGTGACGACTAGGTCAGCCTCGGGAGGAAGACGCAGGCACCTGTAAGTTTTAAAGCTGCCTAGTGATTCGTAGTGTAGCCAGAGTTGAGAACTGTGGTGTCACTGTGCTTAGATCATTACAACACAAACCAGTCATTGTGCAGGTGTAAATGCATCAGTGCCCAGCAGTCCGCAGAGGGCAGGGCTCCTGGGGGAGGGCCTGGTGGGCATTGGATTCCCCATTTGATGAGCAATTCATTCCTGGTTCCTTTTCTTTTTTTTCTGGACATTGCAGTTGCACGGAAGGGTACGTTAAAATTCATTTGATGCAATTAATTTTTAAAAGTCGAACACAGCTGGCTTCCCCTAAAAACTTTGTATTTCTATAATGGTTATTACCAGTAACATGAATAATTGACTAATATCATCTCATTAATATTCTAGTGGAAGAGTGCCTCAGGGTAATGAAATTCATTTTAAAATTAGTTTTTCAAAATGTTTTGCTGCAGCCCAAGGATAACAGGAAGTTACTCCAAACAAGAGCAAATCAGTGGAACATGGAATTTTGTGCTGTTTTGTTAACATAAAATAGTTGTTTAGCAGCTCAGTATCCCTGTTTCATTCTCATTTACTGAAGGGGTCAATTGTCCAGGAAAAGGCCTCCATTTTAGGGGTGGGGGGTGCACATTACCTGGATGCGGTTGTCCGAGATGGGGGGAAGCATTACTGCATCAATAACAGGGCAGGGTGCTTCTGACATGGGTGCCCTTTGTTCTCCTGGGTGGGACACCTCTTCTGCTCCCTCTTTGTATGTGGGTGTCTTCCAGGACTTCACACTGGGCCAGAAGTTTTTAAATTAAACTTTCCATTTTAAGGTCATTGTAGAGTCACATACAATGATAAGTAGTAATACAGAGAGGTCACATGTACCCTTTACCCATTTTCCCCCAATGGTGCCGACTTGCAACATGTGCTACATTGTCACAGCCAGGATGTTGACACTGGTCCAGTCAAGATAGGGACATTCCCATCACCTCAAGGGCCCTTCATGATGTCCTTTTATAACCCCTCTTCCCTACCCCCTGGCAAGCACTGTTTTCCATTTGTTCTCATGGGGTTTAAAGATAAAATTGTGTCTCTGATTTAACAAATGAAGATAAGAAGTGTACACATTAAATACAAGGGCCAAGGACCAAAGGATGATTGTGTAGGAAAACTAAACACTTTAGGACTTTGACCTGTACAGGAGGCAGGCTTCCTTTTGGAACTGAATTCAGCATTGAGTATACCGTATCATCAGAGGAGTTTGCCTGGTATTGTTAGTGTTTAGGTATTACGGTTACCTGCCCTGGGTCTGTTAATCACAGTCTCCCTCAATTCCTCTGGCTGTGCTGCTATGGTGGTAATAACTGGTCAAGTCCATGGCCCCTAACCAATCAGGGCTGTCTGGTTTGTGCTTCACCCCTTCTTCTGTCAAGATGAGCCCAGGGCCTCTCAGCAGGGCCCCTGGAGGATCATCAAGAGTCACAAGGTAGAAGTTGGAGATGTGAGTTAATTTTCTCCTTGACAGTTCTTTTTTATTTTTATTGACGTAACATTGGTTAGTACCATTATTTAAGTTTCAGATACAGAACATTATATCTGTATATACTATAGCATGCTCCTCACCAAAATTCTAGTTTCTGTCCATCACCATATAATTGACTCCCTTTACTCATTTTACCATCTCTCCACCCAACTCCTCCTCCAGTAACCATCGATCTGTTGTCTGTATCTATGAATTTGTTTTTAGTTTGTTTGTTTCTCTTTCTCTGTTTTATATTCTACATATGAGTGAAATCATACTGTTCTTGGCCTTTTCCATCTGACTTATTTCACTTAGCAGAATACTCAAGTTCCATCCATGTTGTCATAAATGCAATATTTCGTCTTTTTATGGCTGAGTAGTATTCCATTATATATATACACCACACCTTATTTATCCATTCAGCCATCGAGGGATACTTAAGACTGTTTCCATATATTGGCTATTATAAATAGTGCTGTGTCTGCAGCCATGCCACCCTGAACAAGCTGGATCCTACCTGATCTCGGAAGCTAAGCAGGGTTGGGCCTGGTTAGTGCTTGGATGGGAGACCACCAAGAAGACCAGGTGCAATAGGCATAAAAAAATAAAATTAAAAAAAAAAATAAGGGATTGTAAACTGACAAGGTCCTTGCAGTCTGAGGTCAACCAAGGGTTGCCTAAATAAATAAATAAATAAATAAATAAATAAATAAATAAAATGATTTTAAAAGATAGCACTGCAATGAACATGGGGTGCACATATCTTTTAAAATTACCGTTTTCATATTCTTTCAATAAATACCCAGAAGAAGAATTGCTGGATAATATGGTAGTTCTATTCTCAATTTTTTTTTTTTTAGGCGAGGCAACCCTTGGTTGACTTCACAGATTGCAAGCAAGGATCCTGTCAGCTTACAATGCCTTATTTTTAATTTTTTACACCTACACCACCTGGTCTTCCTAGGTGGTCTCCCATCCAAGCACTAACCAGGCCTGACCCTGCTTAGCTTCCGAGATCAGATGGGATTGGGCTTGTTCAGGATAGCATGGCTGTAGACAAACTGAGCTTTTAATTACATTTAATTTTGATGATCTTAAGTTTAAATGGCCGCATATGGCTTATGGCTGCCATGCGATAGCACAGAGGTCCCAGGTTTACCCACGCTGGCCTTTTCGAATCACTCCACCCCTCTCAGTGGTGCCAAGGCAGAATTGCTTGCCACAGTTGTCCCCAGGGTTCTCTGGCTAGCCCTTCTCCACCCAGGAGCATCAACCTCTCTAAAACATCCTCTAGCAAACCATCAGTTGTGATAGTAGGGTTGTGATAGTAATACTGTCATCATAGGGATTGGGCCGAGTAAGTCCAAGCAGTACACTTGGTCCACAGTAACTGCTCAGTTGTCATCTCCTGTTATGATGAAGCAGGTGATGAGGACTATGAGCAAGCATGATTATCAAGATTTTCTGGAACTATTTGAAGGTGTGACTCTTACAAGTGCCCACGGGGGGGCAGCCTAGAATCATGCATGTCTCAGGAACTAAGAGCCTTCTGTATGTAAAGCCTCAAGATAACGTGGACAGTTTCAAATGTGCGTGACCCTTTCAGATTTTTCTTTCTTTCTTTCGTGTGAAGAGCACTTTCAGTGGGGCAGGCCTGTTAACATCTGGAGGGCGGCATGGGCAGTACAGAGTGAGGAGCAGCTCCTGAGGGGGTGGGCGAGTTGATGTGGGCGCTGACTAGGGCTCCTGGACTTCTCTTTGTAGCTTTTCACACAAATAGTCTTGCTAAGAAAACTCTTGAGGTAGAGACTAGAACCTGAGTATTTACAGAAAAGAAGAACCTGAATTGTTTTTTTTTTTCTCACCGCTCTCCTTTACTGACCACATGCCTGCCTTTGAGTGTATACCACAGGGCTGTTGTGGTGTGGGGGGTAGTGGTCTAAGTCGTGTGACCCAGAGATGTGTAAGCCATCTTGGCTCGGTAGCCTTTCCCTCCCCAGGAAGAGTGATTGATAGGAAAACACAACAACCAAACAGAATGAAATTATGGTTCTACGGCGGTGTGGGAGCACAGTGTACCCTGAGATCCGGGGACCTATACGGTCTTGAAGGTGGATGGGATTTAAACAGGTGCGGGAGTGGATGGGAGAAGGGGCGGTTTGAGCTGGAAGGTGCGTAGAAGGGAGCAGTGCTGAGGTCAAGCTGGGAAGAGAGTTTGGGGGCTGATTTGGGGGGCAGCAGTGATAAGCCGAGAAGTTGGGCCTTGTTTGTTTTTTTGTTTTTGTTTTTTTTTTTGATACCATTCATGGTGTTGTTGGTAGCTTTGTAATGATTAAGAGTTGACAGAAAACAAACATGGGGAGTAGCACTTGTGGTCCAGGTTGATTTTCTAGTACTCTCCAGCATTAATATCCCTGATCCATAATCCAGTCTGCAAACGGGACTGTGACAACCCAGTGTTTATTGCATCCATCCCTGTCCCATGTTCCCATGCCAACCCTGCTAACTCGTCCTCCAGGTCCCTCTCCTGGACAGAGCAGGCCCCTCCCTGAGAGGGGCGGGGCACATTATGAAGTCAGTGTGTGACCCTATCAGAGAGAAGGATCCAGGCACCGAGAAAGCCCGTCTGGTTGTACTAACACTATAACCGATTACTCCCAGATATTCTACTGGGACATGATATAAATAATACTCGTGAATGACTAGTTGTCATTCATGAGAGCAATAAATTGTTTCTCATCCTAAAACAACCATGAAGATCATTCACTCTTTGACTTAGAAAGCCTTTGGGGGCCTGTGGAAGGTGGCTGGAGGTGAGGAGCTCCTGGGACACTCCATGGGCATTTGATGGGGAGGGACCACTATTTGTTCCATTTTATTTCTTGTAGAAATTAAATGACAAACAGGAGTACATTATATTATTTCTTTGTGATTCAGAAATACTAAGAGTGCCATTGGAGCAAACTTAGTGGAAGTGAAATCAAACTGGAGCGTTTTGTTTCGCAGAGCTCACCTGAGGAACTCATGCATGCCCCTCGGCGGATGGTTCCTTCCAGACAGTAGAATGTTCATTATCTATGTAATAGTCGTGTCCACTGTTGTGCTTCTTCCCTCCCCTGGGGACCAGGCTGGGGGAGACCTGGTGGGCTTTTCTGCCAGGCCTCTCTATTACCTGTTACACTTTCTGATCCCTCGAAGGCCAGGCCCAGGGACAGAGGACTAGGGAAAGAGCGTCGTTCTCCAGGGCTCACATTGGTGGGTGAGTGTGGAAATCATGGCTACTGCCCATCAGCTCCCAGGGCGGACCTTGTGCATGATGAAGAGTGACAGATCAGGTCTCCGAGGATGAAGCAGTGGTGGTGGATGATGTGCGCATGCGGCCAGACCCGGAGAGCGGACCCAGCAACCCTTGCACTCAGCAAATAGGGAGAGTGAAAAAGTGTTTCATTGTGTTCTCTTTCTTTTTAGGCATGGATGGCTTTTTAAGATCCGATGAGAGACAGAGACTAGCTAAAGAAAGACGAGAAGAAAGAGAAAAATGTCTTGGTAAGTTGTGCCCTTTGCTGTTTAGGTCCACGGAAGTGGAGATATGGTGGTGTCTTTTCTCAGAGCCTTAGAGATGTGTGAGTGAATTGGAAGAGAACTAGGACAGTTGTTAGATGAATCTGGAGAATTGGGGGCAAACCCACACTGCCTCTGGCACATTCACAATTACGTAATTCTCAGGACAGAGTGGGAAGCAGCTGTTGCCCCCGCACCTTGGGCATCCACTGTGTGCTCTCACTCGGGCGCTCTCGGGCATCTAGAAGGGGCATCCTCGGGAGAACTGAGAAAATCTGCACTAAAGACATTTTCTGTGTTGGGATGGGGAATGTGGTTGAAAGGGCTCTTACCTTTTGGAGGCCATATATGGATAAGTATGGCATGTCCCATGGGGCGCTCTAAGGTGGGTGGGTAGTGATTTCCCCACTGAATTCAGATGAATGAGGAGCATTCAGGATCTCCTTGACCCCTGCTGGGTGGCTCAGGTATCGTGTCCTCCAAGGGACGCTTCCCTGATGCAGCCAGGTGGAGGTAAGGTCCCCTTGGGAATTGTCTTGTGGGGAAGACTGATCTTACGCATGTGTTCACCCCCTTGCCTAGCCCTGTGTCTGCTGCATGGTACGTACCCAGTTAACGTGTTTTGAATGAACGGAACTTTGCAACTCTCATTTCTCAACCCATGTATGGCTTAGCCAGGCCCATAAGTCTAACTTCATGATAGCAGTGGCTCCTGCGTGTAGAGACACTTACTGTACACTTTCTGTGCATTGCCTCATTCCGTCTTCACAACACCGTGATGTTGCAAACATGACTGTCCCCACTTCACAGAGGGGGATAACAAAGCAGAATACTTACATGGTTAACATGCCGAGGGTCACCCAACTAGTGGCTGAGGTGCCAGAACCCCTCCTCTCGGTTACTGCAGTCTGAGCCTACCGGGCTCTGTTTCGGTCTCACTTGCACTTCTGTGTTTTTGATCTGCTCTGGTAATGCCACCTCTCTTCCGATTTCCTTCCCCCAGCTGCCCGGGAGCAGCAGATCCTAGAGAAACAGAAAAGAGCCAAGCTCCAGTATGAAAAGCAGATTGAGGAGCGATGGCGGAAGCTGGAGGAGCAGCGGCAGCGGGAGGACCAGAAGAGGGCTGCCGTGGAAGAGAAGAGGAAGCAGAAGCTCCGGGAGGAGGAGGTAAGGTCCCGGGAGCCCCAGGCCATCTCAGCAGCTCACACATGGCTGGTGCGCTGGGCGCCTGAGTGTCCTGCCCAGTTCAGGGGTATGAGAGAGATCTGCGCCTAAGCTCTCTCCTTGGTGGCTCCCCGTGCCTTCTTTCAGCAGCGTGACACAATACGGTGGAAGCAACCCTAGAATAGGAGTGAAGTGACTTCTCCCTTCAGCTCAGCTGTTCATTTTCTGTGTGACCTTAGACAGGCCAGTTGGCCTCTCTGGGCCTTGAATTGCTCGTCTCTGAAGTGAAAGGATTGGGTTTGGCAGACTCCAAGGCCTCTTTTAGACCTAGCCTTCTCTGACTCTAGGACCTGAAGGGGATCGTGGACAGGGGATGGGTGATGTAGGCCTGGGGGTTACGCTGGGGGTACGTGCCTGCAGGGCAGACATGAGGCCAGAGGAAGGGCTGTGAGGAAGGATAGAAGAGAACTTGATCCGTTATTTACCACTGAAAAATCAAGTAGTCTATACCTTCAAATACAAAGATGCAGTATATTTAAGTTTTAATGCAGTTCCTTGCTTTAATCAACCTTTCTCTCCAGTTACCTTTCAAAAAAGAAAGGGAATGTAATTACCTCTGCAGAGTCCCTTATTACTAAACTTTGAAAATATATTTAGAAAGCTTATTTGGGGTATAAATTTTCTTAACAAGTATATTTTAAGGATGTAATCACAGCCTTGTATCAGGTGATGATCATATTTTATTCATAAGGTATAATGACTCATCATTTAGTATGAACAATATAGAGGTTTGTTAGTCGCCAACACTATAGCATACAGAAACATTTGTATAAACTCAGTATTTTTTAATCTCTGAATGGTTTATCGTGATATATCTTTATCTTTTCCTCTTTTTTTCAACTTAAAAAAAAACATGAACATGTACACGCGCACACACAATTACACCTATCTTTGCCCACAAAGCATTCATTTACACGGAGATTTCTTTGCTCCTCTTAGCAAATGAAGGTCTAAGCAGAGGTCTTAGACACAGTGCGCTGTTGCTAGCTGCAACCTGATCACTGTGTGGCTTCATCTCTTCCCTGTGCAACTCTCAGTTCTACCACTGGATAGCCAGTAACTAGTGGCAAGTCGCATAGCCCCTCATAACCCTCTAACTCAGTCTCTTTAGCCCAAAACAGAAGTGCTCACAGGAATTAAAGGAGGTGACTTTTATAAAAATGCCCAGCAAAACACCTAGCACACTGTAATGCTCAGAAATGTTCAAGCCCCTTCAGTGATTTCAGCTGACCTTGTCTGAAAGAAGGTTAAAAGCGAGCTACCCAGAAAAGGTGGTGGCACAGTCTATAGACTAAGAAAAAAGCCACAGTGTGCAAGGCTGCTGCAGTAACCTGGGACCAGTCTCCCCGTTCCCAGCCTGTGTGTATTTGTCCTGAGTCACCGGACTCTCCTGTGTTCTTCCCATGCTCCAATTCCTGACTCACAGCTTATCCCCTTTGTCCCTGGTCTCTCCATTTTGATTCCTGACATCCTGCGGGATTGCTGATTCCAGAGCGAGTGTGTCACTGCTGCTTCCAGGAAGGGAGGGGGTGCTGTGTAGTCATGAGAGACACTTCCTGAGCCTCTGACACACCTGACAGTGTCACAGAGGTTCACCTTTGAGGCACTCCCTGTCTGTAATTTTTCTTTATTGAACAGTAATGCCGGCAGCATTTTAAATCAAGCTAGCAGACTCTCTCCTCTTGCAGATGAGAGAATGTCATGCCAGGTGGTTGGTCTTGATGCAGCTGAATCTCGTGGTTGCGCCTCCAGATAATTTTCTCTTTGCTTCGTGTGCTCCCATTTATTCCTAACATGACAATGGCAGGGAAGGAGAGATGTCATCCATCCTTGTTGGCACAGACACAAGCCAAGCTTCCTTCCTTCTTTTCCCTGGACACAACGGGGTAGGGCTGAGAGCTGGGCCTCCCGTGGTCGTGTAGCAACGCAAGGAAGCTGCAGGCTCCTTCTGCCACCTGCTCCCAGCCTTGCGGCCCCCGGGAGACCTAGGTAGAGCTTAGGGACTTTCCATACACAGGCCGGCGTGTTAACCACATAGGGTTTGGCACTCTGCCCACGCACAGGCCTGTTTGGCATTCTCATGAGTGATGTTTGGAAAGAATGGATAAGCCTACACTGCATGAACCCCTTTCCTCAGGAAACCCTTGGCATTTGTCCCCATGGTTCACTGGAGATCTTTGGAGGGGCTGCTGCCTGCTTGGCACATGGCTGTGGAGATTCTCCATTTTCTTCCTAGTGGCTGATTTCACTTCTTTTGGTGACAGTCTGTCTTGAGAACCAGGATGAAGCCTCTGCCAGGAGACGTTGTTCATTCCATCACAGCCCATTTTGCTTCTCTAGCTTGTCTGATAGTGTTTAGGTTGCCCATCAAGTCCTACCTCTGTGGAGTTGATATTAGAAGCTTATAAAAGGCCTGATGACTCCGCCCCCCTCCAGCCCTGTTCTGGCTCCATATTCCCAGGGCAGCCATGATGTTGTTCTTGGTAGCTCTTCATAGCTGTTTGGGTGAGCCTCTGACTCGACCAGGAAGCCTCCTGTCTGCCAACACAGAGGAGGTCAACACAGATGGTCTGGCTCCCAGAGGTCTTGAGGGCTGGAGGTTTGTCAGGCCTACCCTGGAGAAGCAGGGCTGTTTCCAATGTCGTCTACTTGACACCCTAACCCTGAACTCATTCTCTCACTATAGGCCACCTTGTCCTCAAGGCGGGTTCCTCCGACCCTCACATGCCCCAAGAATCGAGCTTCTGGAACAAGCTCTTGTCACCTCCCTGAGTTAGGGCTGACAACACAATGTTTTCATGTTTTTCCCACTTGAGTATAGCCTCCTGATGAGAGGCCCTGGGAAATGAGATCTAGCAAAGCCAACTGCACATTCCTCTGCTAAACAGGTACCTAGGAAAGGCCTCTTTCAGAGAGAAGCTTCATCTCTACAAGATATTTTGACACATTACAACTTCACACATTCTTATTGCTTGATACCTAATGGTACCCACCAGGCTGAGTATAAAAACAAGAAATTTCTGAACTTAACTAAACAAAAGCTTCACTAAGCTGAAAGCCGGCCTCTCCCAGAGGGCATTGGCTGTCACGGGGACATGATGACTACCTGACCTTTCTTGGTCAGATGTGGATATCTGTTTGTAGAGAGAAAGATCCTCTACAGAACCATGCTGACGACCATTTGGGGCCTTGTCCCCACACTGTCATCCCCAGAACATATGTGTAATAAGGGCACTGGAAAAGGCACAGCCAGCCCTCCACTCCTACACTCCTACCAGAGCCAGCTGTCTGGGTAGCATTGCCTGCCTGGGCTATGCCCTGCTGGGGCCTTTTATGCCAGCTCAGTGGGTCACCTTGGTCATGATTCTCTTCTGGGTTCATCCAGGCAGATATAGGGCCACAGCTCAAAGGGTCAAGGGCGGGATTCTCCTGGTTCCTTCCTTCTACTAAGCCCCACCCAAAAGAGGACATTTTAGGGACAAGAATCTGCCTTGCCCTTTCTCTATTCTCTATCGATCATCAGGAGAACCAGAGCTTGGCAGGAACTGTTTATGCAGTATGCAACCCTAATATTTATTAATACTATTCTTCTGATGTGATTGAACTTTCTCAGACGCTCTCTCATGCTCAGCCTTTGCTCTAATCAGTGCTTCCCGCAGTGTAGCCCCAGGACCAGTATCACCAGCATCAACTGGGAGCCAGTCAGAAATGCACATTGTCAGCAGGCTTCACCTTAGACCTGCAGAATCTGAAATTCTGGGGGCCGGGCTCAGCAGTGGTACTGCAGGCCATCCAGGGGATTCTGATGCAGGCTCACTCTATCTAGTTTGGGAACCAGTGCTCTAAACTGCCCTGTTAATAATCTTCCTCTTCAAATTTGGATTCAGTTAGCATTGGCTCAGGACTTATTATGCTAGTCATTGTCTTGCAGACGTGGGTGGTCCACTGATGTAGGTAATATCATCCCCATTTTATACAGTAGGAAATTGATGCCCAATGATGTGAAATGAAGGTTACAAGGCTAAAAAAGTGGCAGAGGTAGGTTTTGAATCCATATCTCCTGACTCCAAAGCCAGAATTTTTTTCATTCTATCACAGGAAGGAACAAAAAGATTCATATTTGCTCTCGCTCTCACGCGCGCGCGCGCGCACACACACACACACACACACACACACACACACACACACAGAATAATACTGACCTATGTGGGACTAACCACTAACAAGAGTGAAATGGGCCAGTTTTGTTTTTGACATGTTTGAATCACCCCATTCTGATGACTTTGAGTTCCATAGTCCCTTGGTTACCACCTGTTTTTCATCATCTGTCCAAAGGTGGGTGACACAAAGTGATTGTGTCTTCCCTTAGGGATAGCTTCATTTTTATAATCCTACTTATGGGTCAAAGGAATGAATTTCTAATGGTGGAATTTAGAAGAGCTCAGTGGATTGGGGTTAGCTGATCGGTCCAGGAGTAGGTCTGGCTTTGGGTGAGCATTCCCTTCTAATTATGACCCTAAATAGCTACTCGGTGGTAAGGATGGCTTGACGAATCTTGGTAGTCTTATTTTTCATTGGCAGACAAGGGACTGCCTTGTGAAGTCCTTTTAGCATGCAGGAAATCTCTCAGAGCCCACTCAGTAGTAAATTCACTCTGAGGTGAATGGTTTGAACATTTAAATTATTTTATCGGTTAAATACTTTGTGTTAGATCCATATAACAAAGTTACTATTCAGCTCTAGTCTCAAAGTGACCATATTTCAAGTGTCTAATAGTCAACTTCTAGCCTGTCCACACTCCCAACTTTTCTCAAGCAGACCCCCCAGGCTTGGCTGTCAGCATTTGCTGAGCCAGAGTGGTGAGGACAGGACTCTGCCAGGAAATGCACACTCATGATTATAGGGCCTCAGCCAAAATCGAGAGCAAATACAAATCCGAGATGTACAGATGCTCACAGGTCCCTGGAGAAGCTGCCTCTTAGCAATGTGCTCTTCAAAGAGAAATTATGCAGATGAGGCTGAGATGGGGAGAAGCTCCTCCCATCCCTTTGGCATTGACAAAGGGATAGATCCAATCCCTCTTAAGTGACCTTTCTCTGTTTCTAGTAAGTGGAGTAAGGGAGTCTTTCCCCGATCCTTAAGCCACAAATCACGGCTACTCAGCTGGTGCTGCCCTAACTTAATTTGGCTTGTTTATTTAAGCCATGAGAAAAGAGTATCTTTTTGCTTTGGAGGTGGGCTATGATTAGCCCAGTTCCTGAAGCACCTCGAGGTGGGTTTTATGGGGGCCAGAGGGTATCAGTGTAACTGTTTACCTTGCTTTGGTCTGCTCCAGTGGAGGCAGAGAGAGGGTCTGGTATTTGCAGTGTCATTGGAGCAGTAAGGAGTGCAGAACTGGAACTCCAATGCCAGGGAAGTATTTGCCACCAGCCAGGCTCAACTTCATGAAAGTGACTATTGGGGTAATACAGAGGGGAGGGGAATGCTTTTGATAAAAGCTTTGCTAAAAGAGAAGGCTGCTTGTTGTTTTACTCTTCTGGCTAAGATCTGTTTAGTTCTCCCATCTAAGTCGGAGAATGCACAGATGTTTTTTTGTTTGTTTGTTTGTTTGTTTTGTAGCTAGAAGGTTCCCTACCCTTGTCTCTCTTAAATTTTGAAATATGGAGATCAAATATTTGATGACGGAAGGAAATCTAACTTTAGGTGGTGAACACACAATGTAGCATACATACGATACACTGTTTAACAGTACACTTGAAAATTATTTGGTTTTATTAATGTCACCCCCAAAATTTTTAATCAAAAAATAATAATTGAAATAAAAAATAAAATTTGATTTATATAGCATTATCCTCAGATAACTATGTAACAGAAAAGTGTTACGTGTGGAAAACAGTTGATTCCCCTTTAAGAAGCTCTGACATAAAAATGCAAAATAGATCTCACAGTCATGTGTTACCTTCAAAAAGTTAGGCTTAAGGCTATAAAATTCAAATAATATATAAATTTAAGTCTTTGCAAATCAGAACACTTCATGAATTTTCAACTAGGGAGCATGTGGTTAGTTCTAGTGCACAATTCCAGTTCTCCTGTTAGGTGGGGCAAACCAGGACTTGAGACAGGCCTCAAGGGGTTAATGCTTGTCTGGCATTATTCTTAAACAAATCAAGGCCTGGCTGCGGCAGCCTCGCCCAGGGATGAGGTGTTGGGGCAGAGAGCTGCACCAGCTGCATTGTTTACTCTCCACCCACTGAGAAGCGCCGGGTGTGGAAGAGAGCACGTGTGCCTAGGGTTTGGATGCTGAGCACAGAGCCCCACTTGGTGACTCACCCCAGCACTGAGGTGCGGCAGTGCTGAGGGGCCGGTGGTTAATCTTGCTCTCCCTTGCATGAACTGGGCAGGAACGGCTGGAGGCGATGATGCGCAGGTCCATAGAGCGCACACAGCAGCTGGAGCTGAAGAAGAAGTGCTCGTGGGGAACTTCGTCAGCTGCAGGGCCAGTAGGACGTGATGGTAAGTGCAGGGCTGCCCCTGCATTGCAGGGCCCCAGGACAGGTGGGAGATCTTAGACACAGCCTATAGGGTCTGGGGGATGCTTTGTACCAATCTGTAGGTACCTCTTTCAGATGCGATGTTTCAAACTGCCAAGCTTCCTGCATATGCATTTCTCCTTTTAGGAGATCTGTGCATTCTTTTTGCTGGCAGACAGCAGTTCATACAGTCACTGGGCTGTGAAATAAAGCAAAAGGAAAGCAATGAAAAGGAATGCAGTCTGGTTAACCCGGTCCACCTTGCAAGCCCAAGAATAATCCGATTTCACGGGAGGTGGGGGGTGTCAGTGGCAGTAGGCTAAGTCACTGCTGCAGCATGACCCGGAAAGCCTGGGCA
Source organism: Macroglossus sobrinus (assembly GCA_004027375.1). Classification (NCBI taxonomy): domain Eukaryota; kingdom Metazoa; phylum Chordata; class Mammalia; order Chiroptera; family Pteropodidae; genus Macroglossus; species Macroglossus sobrinus. The sequence continues at coordinate 918,142 of PVKZ01000289.1, forward strand.
GCAGTTACCCTCCAAAAGCAGCTGGGGTTTTTCCTTCTTCATTATTAATTTTTGTTGCTCTTTCAATTTTGTTTCAAGATGACTTATATTCCATTATCCAGTTCATACTCATCTTTAAATTTTCAAATGTTTAATTTAATGTATGGATTGTTATCAGTCTCTGGGTGGCTTTTCCCTGTCTTCAGAGTCTGCTTTTCTGAGATCTTGTCATTCTTTAATGCAGGAGTTCTATACTAGCTTTTACTGAGAGCTAATGCGTTTACGTTTAGTTTACATTTCTTGGCTTTTCTGTATTGTGTTTTTAATCTTTTGTCAGTGAATAGACCTTATTGTCTTCTGTTTTTGAGAAGTCAACAACTCATTTCAGTTACTTTTTCTAATTTCCTAATTAGAAACTAAAGTCAGCCAGAAAATGGGACTTTTTCCTTTTACCTCTCTTTGCTCTGATTTTTTGCTGTGTAGGTGAATCAGAAAATGCCCCACCCCCTCCTCTAGGTTTAACAGCCAGCACCCTCACTCCGGAACCAGGGACCACTGCCGCTGCTGCTGAGTCCACCAACGGTATATTTGAGCATCACAGTGTCGTGACGTTTTGTGATGACTGTTCTGATCACCCTCCTCCATCACCGTGTCTGTCTCAAGCACTTTACAACTAATTTCTTAGTCTGACCCCTTAGAGCTTTTTCCTAGCAATGTGAATGACATGTCCACATTTCTTTGTTCCTCTGTCACGGCGGAGCTGTGCATGCCTTGCATCCTAGTGCCCTGGAGACATTTCATCCTTAGCTCACTAATTTCTGCCTTGAAAATCTTGTCAATGTTTGACTTGTGTGCATTTAGATCTTTCACACTCATTAATCATCTGTTTTGGGCATTATGTAGTATTGTGTTTCAATCACTTCTGGTTACCAAAACCTGTGATCACACAGAGTTCTGGGTGTTAATGTGATGGATGTCTGGAGAGGCGTTTGTAAGGGAGTGGTAGGCAGTTTATCTGTCCTAACCCTGGGGATCTAAACAACATCAGTTGCCTTTATTCTTGATTTCATTTCTCCAATAGGCTCTCTGCTTTCCATGCAGGCATGGGAAATTCTTAGGGTCTAGATCAAAAACAGAACTAGCAAAACTTTGCTCCCATTGAATAATGATTTTAGAACCTCAACCCATCTTTGGCTGGCAAAGAAAAAACAAGATGTAAGAGAGATGTAGTATTTATCAGCAATGCAGAAGATCAATTTATTAGCAGTAGGAATAAATAATCTTGGTTTCCAGCATTCCTTTGACAAAGAATAATCTTTATTAGTCTTACTGAGTAGCACAGACTTTGATACATGGGCCGAGTGAGCTGTAGTGTGGGCAGTGGCCTTACCTCGACAGAGAAGGGCAGATAGAGTGATAATTACACCTTGGGAGTCACACCCAGGATCCAGGTCAGGGTCAGGTGAGTGCGGTACTGGACTCAGGCACACAATTTAAGGGGGCACCATACATCTCATTAATCAAGATAAAATAATACTCAAATAAATAAAAATTACTGTAGAATAATCCATGGTGAATAAAATATTGAATTTCTAAAGACCAGTGCCATGCTGCTGAGCAATATTACAACCTGAGGCAAAGAGAGAAATGTGTACCCCTCTCCAAATACATGGCTTTATGTAATTTCTAATGGTTCATTTTTTTCTAGAATATTAAATAGTTGCACAAGTACTGAAAACCTGAAAAGTAGGTGTACTGAATCTCTGATTTTAAGTTTAAATGTTTTATTTATACTAAAACAGAATTTATTATAATTTTACTTTGGCTTAAGTTAATTAAAATTTTTTTAAGATTGTCATTTGGTCAGACAAAATGGTCAAACATGGCGATTCTCTCATTTGAAAACATGAGGGGAGGAGTAAATTTTGATAATCCGATCGATAAATTTGTTTCCTTTAAAGCCAGGACACACATCTTTTCTTTCTGGTATGGCTTGGCAGGGCACTGTCAGCACCTCTTTGTTCGCTGTAATGGTTTAATGTAGAAACCAGTCTAAAATAATGGCTGGAAATTAAGAACATCAAGCCTGGGACCACATATTAAAATTCTAATTATAAACAGGCATAGCATTTGACAGAAGGCCATTGTGCCCCCCGTCTCTTGGTAAGAGGAAGAAACCGACTACTAAAGGTTGTTCTGCTTTAGTACAGCTCCTTGCCTTGCAAATTACTTCTCTCCGACCTGAGCTATAGATAACCCTCAGAAAGAGTCCATTTTCAGCTTACACAGTCTCAGTCAGACCATAGGACATTTTCCAATGGTGATTTGTCTCTGGGTCCAGGTCAGTTTTGTTTTCATGTGGTCTGAATATACTGAATAAAAGCCCCTAGACACAAGGAAATGATTCGCTGGTGGGATTAGTGTGGCTTTAGTTGAACAGTTGGGTGAGGTTGAACATTTGGAATCAAAGAGAAGAGAAGAGTTGAGAAATGGAAGACAAGACCTTGCCTCAGACCGGTAGCTGCTGTGGACATTTCCAGATAAGCTAGGTAGGCAGCAGGACGATGGAAGCAATGCGCTGTGCCCCAGCGGTTGGAAGGCGTGTGGATGAGGACAGGAAGAACGCTGGGATGTGTAGTTCTCAGTCTACAGTGGTGCGGATACCAATGTCTTTAATACATTTCTCTGCAGCATATGACAAACTTTCAACATCAACCATGAATTTGCCAAAGCAGACGGAGACTCCCATGAGTAAGCGCCTGTCTTCATCCACCGTGGCAATATCCCATTCCCCAGACCGAGGCAAGTGAACGTGCAGATTTGGTCTCTCCAGTTTTCTTTCTAGCGCGAGCGTCTTCATGTCAGTCTTTGTGAGAGCCTCTCTTGAGTCTTGTGCAAATACCTCCATTATCCTAGTCTTGTGGTAGCCCCAGGGCCTCACTAATGGGACTTTGGAAAGTAGCATCACCCTTTAGAGTCAGGTTGGCGTTGTATAGAGACAGGAGTTCTACAGTGCATGAAGGAGTTACCCTGTCTCAGAATTAACTGACCAGTGGGCAGATGTGACCTTTGAAATAATAACTGCTCTGATACCAGTTATTATCGATGCGATACAGTTGATTAGTCAGAAATAGCAGAATTGATGAGGCACAGGTACGTGGGAAACTCAGATGTGTGAAAAAATGGGGCTGTGGTATGTAGGCCTGCTTCGTCTGCTTTGAAAACAGAAGTTCGGCATTAATATGAAGCCTTTAAAATAGGAAAAGGATGGGTGGCCTTTCCTGGCATTCTGTTTTGAGGTGAGAGATGAGATGTAGAGGATGTGTGCCAGTTCCAGAAACTGAGTCCTAATTGAAGCTCAGATGTGTCACTAAAAGTCTGAATTTATACCTTTCAGAGTATATTAGGTTAAGGAAGGGGGAGGGAAGCTCTTCATGCATCAAACGTGTATTTTAAAGCATCAAAGAAGTGTCAGGTGCCAGTGGAGTATTTAACACATCAAGTCATCACCAGAGGGTGAGCAGAAGGATATTTGTGACTTTGAAGAGGCCAGTGTGTCTTCCTGGTTGTTTTTCAATGGCATTGATCTTGAACCTCCTGTGTCAGAGACCGCGTAAGTCAGTGTGGCTGATCTCTGATGTTTTTCGTGGGTAAGCCCTGGAAACCTTGAATTAATTTAGAGTTAAATGAGGAAACATCTTCATACTCTTAACTCTAGCTGTTCCTTTCACAAGTGTATTCCATGTTTTCATGAATTCATGTGGTTACAAATTAATGTTAAATTCATATTTGCATTGATTAGTATGTAAAGATATCAGTATGTTATTATATTTTGTTGGCAATGGAATTATCTGCTTGTGGATTATACATTGAAAGGTTTTAATTCTCAAACCATTTACTGGCTACTAGGTACCTGCAAAATATAAGGTAATGGAAAAGTTAATCCATTACCATACAATACGTTCCAAAACCATCAAAATGACATTGCAGTCACTGAATTTTGGATTATAAATACTACTCCTTCCATTAAAGTTGATAATCAGTGGGCTGTTTTTATTTTTGTGCTTACTTAATTTTTGCCCTTATTTACATGGAAAAAGTATGAAAGATTGCATATTTGTCCATTAACGAAATCAGTCTGTTATGAAATATTTCTTAACAGAGGGACCTAAAACAAGTGTTTTGCAGGAATAATCTCTTTTTCAATGCTAGATCTAGTTGGTGAGTAAATGGTTTCTTGAGTCCATATTACGTCGTGGAAGATGGGCTAATTCTCTTTGCGTGATAAGGGTAGTAGTATAATCGCATATTGAATGAATTCTGGCCCCATGAAAATTAACGTACTCTTTCACACTCTAGATGATACATCATTTATTTTAGTTTTCTCTGACAAACTCTGAAACCATCCTTTGCTAGAATATCTTTTAATTTCCACATTCATTCTACCATCCCAAACAATCTGCATCATGCACTGTGTTGTTTTAAGCATTTTGTTTTGTTTTAATTTTGCTTTTTTAAATTTTTATTTGATTCCGTCCCTCAGCTCATCGCATGCACCTTAGTCCCACGGAAAACTTTCTTATCATGCGACTGTTGACACCCACACAGGCTTCTTTAGCCAGAAGCAGAAGCACACTCACGCTCCCTGAGCAGGCCAGTGACTCAGGTAAAAGAGGTCAAGGTGGTAACACTGAGGAAAATGGCAGAAGTGGTGTTGGCCAGCCTATGAGTTATTCCTATATTTCTGTATTTTGCTTCCCATTTGCTGGCTTCGTGAAATGTTGTTAATGGTTAATAACATTTTCTATCCACCGGCGTTTTGCTATTGCTATTTTTAAGTGTCACAAAGGTGAGTAACTTATGTTATCATTGAGGGCATGTGGATTAGGGGGAAAATCCACTTCATGAGCTATGGAGGTTAGTAGACTTTTTTCAAGAGATGCTTTGGCACAATAGCCCATAAACCACAGTCTCTGCAGTCTCATAATGAACTCTACCACTTAGTAGTTCTTAACCACTTGGGTAAGTTAATTAATCTCTCTAAGCCTCAGTTTCCTCATCTATAAAATGGAGTTATTTTAAATCATCACGAGGATTAAATGAGACAGCACAGTGATCGGCACAGTAAGCACTCAACAAATAATCTAAAGCCTTGCTACTCAAGGCCTGGTCCATGGACCAGCAGTGTTGGCATCACCTGGGAGCTGGTCAGGAAGGCAGACTCAGGCCTCGCCAGACCTGCACGCTGATGTCCGAGAAACACTGGGCCATACCGTCAGAGCCCTTTTTTGACCAAAGTGAATCAAATGATCATGGCAAGATTAATGAAGGCTGGCACTCTCTGTCTGCACGTGAGCAATGCTGTGTCCATGTTAGGGTAGGTCTGGTCTCAGTTCCCATGATAGCATGTTCAGTGAGATGACATATAAATGATGTGGAGTCAATCCTCTACCTAGTTATAGCTGTTTCCTAGTAGTTGTACTATTTCCACAAAGAAGACGTACAAATGGCCAATAAGCACACGACAAGTTGCTCAACACCATTAGTTATTAGGGAAATGCAAATCAAAATCACAATGAGATACTATTTTACATTTACTAGAATGGCCACAATTCAAAGAAAAAAGGAAAATAGTGTTGGTGAGGATGTGGAGAAATTATAACCTTTATACATTGCTAGTGGGAATGAAAAATGGTACAGTTGCTTTGGAGAGCAGTCTGGCAAATTCCTCAGAAAGTTAAACATAGAGTTACTATATGACCCAGTAATTCCACTCTTAGGTATAGGGGCAAGGTATTTGAAATCGTGCTCATACAAAACTTTATATACAAGTATTCTAAGGAGCACTATGTATTATAGCCATACGTGTAAACAACGCAAATGTCCATCAACAGATGAATGGACAGATAAAATGGTGGTATAGCCATAAAGTGGAATATTATTCAGCCATAAAAAGGAATGAATTACTGATACATGTTACATGATAAGCCTTGAAAACATGCTCAGTGAAAGAAGCCAGATGCAAAATGCCACAAATTATGTAATTCTATTTATATGAAATGTCCAGAATAGGCAAATTCAGAGAAACAGTAAATTAGTGGTTGCTAGGGAATGAGGGAAGGGGAAAAGGGAAATGAATGCTTAATGGTTACAGGGGTTCTTTTGGGGGTGTTGAGACGTTTTGGAATTAGACTATAGTTATTTATGGTTGTGTGACCTTGTGAATATACTAAAAACACTGTATGTTAAAAGGATGAATTTTATGGTATGTGAATTATATCTCAAACAAATAAAAACGTCCTAGGAAGTAGGAAATATTTCCCTTTTGAGAAGGTGAATGCGTCAGGAATTCCCCACGACAACTCTCAGGATCGATGATTTTCTAGGAAGACTCATGGCTATGACTTATTATAACGAAAGGCTGCAGAGCAAAATTAACAAAGGGAAAGGTACATGGCATGAAGTCTTGGGAAGACTAGACACGAGCTTCCTGAGTCCTCTCCCAATATAGTCGCAGCAATGAGTTGTGACATATGTGAAACATTGCCAACCAGGAAAGTTCATTAGAGACTCAGCGCCTTGGGTTTTTATTGGGGCTGGTCACATAGGCAGCCCCTGCCAGGCTCATACCCAAATTCCAGGCTCTCAGAAAGAAAGCAGGAGAAGTCAGTTAATGGTTAGAACACTCCTGAAATCAAGGGCCAGCTTTGCAAGGACAGCAGTCAGGCCTGCTGTGTTAACTCTTTCTACACGAGGAAGTTGACATTTAGAGAGATGATCCCAAGATGATCTAGCTATTTATTAGGTGGCAGCACTAGGTCTGTCTCCTAAGCCCAGACTTAGAACTCCAGAAATGAACTGGACCCTCGAGCATTGAGTCTGGGAATCTTTTAAGATGGGGTCCCTTCTGAGAAAAAGTATGGTGTATTTTGAGTCTGTGTCACATTTTAATAGAAATATGGTATTCTTCCCAACTCCCTGCTCCCGCTCCTTTTTCGGTCTATGTCCCCATCTCTCTGGTTGTTAAACTCTAGTATTCCATGCTTGCCCTCATGTAGCTCCTGCTGGCCCTCTTAAATCTTCTTACAAGTCCTCTCCGACCCGTAACACCGAGAGGAAGAAGACTGCATCAACATCTGGCGTAGGAGATGGTGGGAAAGGAGCCCCAGCAGGAGCGGAGGCATCTCCGGTAGGTTTAGACCTCCTGGCTCGCCCCTGGAGACAATTTGTCTGACAGTGTGCCTGCTCCCTGCGCTTGACCTGGCCCTCTGTTTCCATCAGTCTCTGGGGCAGGTTTGGTTTAAAATTTCACCCCTTTGAAAATCATTTAACTTTTTGTACCCTCCTAAATCTTAGTGCCTCAGGGCAAATCCTAAAGACCTTGTTCTTGTTGTAACCTGCCCTCCAGAGGACAGGAGTCAGAAGTGATGTCCCAAGTGTCCCGTCTGCTTTTTTAAGGATGTCTGATTCTGAGCCGCTCTTGCCTCTATAGGCAACTAGAACCGAGGTCCTAGGTCAACCTTCATCCACAACAGTGGCCTTTAAACATTTTGGCTATTATAATGACACCATCAGCAAAACAAATGTTGAGCAGGTACCCCCAATTATCTATATCTACTTAGAAATTATACGTACTGTACTACTTCTGTTAGTTATCACTTGCTATGTAACAAATTATGCAAAATTTTAGCCGCTTAAAACAAATATTACCTCATTGGTTCTTTGGGTCAGAAATTGAGGCCAGCTTGGGTGGCTTTGGTTCAGGGTCTTGTGAGAGTGTGGTCAGGATGGCATCCAGCGCTACAGTCACCTGAAACTTGGCTGGGGCTCTCCTAAGATGGCTCCCTCACATGGCCTCAATTCCTAACTGTGTGGGCCTTCCCATAGAGCTGCTTGAGTGTCCTGACGACATGACAACATGACGGCCAGCTTCCCCAGAGGAAGAGACTCTGGAGGGAGAGGAAGAGGGGAGGGGGAAGGAGAGAGCTGCAGCACTTTTTATTCACCAGCCTCACGTGTTACACACTGTCAGTTCTGCAGGTGTAGAGGGGATTGAGATCCACCTGTTGAAGGGAGGCACATCCAACGATGTGTGGACTTCTTTTACAGCCACCACAGTGCATACTATTGGGCATTTATTTTTATAATGCTATATTTATTTTTTAAATCCATTTGTGGCCCTGCAGTTCTCACGAGAAGCGAATGCTTCATTCAGATCCTCAGATTTTGCCGTAGGGTGGATTACTATGGAAGGGGGCTGACGTACGTGGGTGCGGGGGCCAAATGAAAAGTACGATAGGGAGAGAAGGGAAGCACCCTTGCGGAGCACCCAAAGTGGACCAGGCACCGAGGCCCATGACTATGGCCTCCTGCCGAGGGAGACCATGGGGAAGACTTAGAGGGATGGGAGGCGTTGCAGGCCCCATTATACAGGGTACACTATTAGGGTCTACAGCTCACTGTCTTGAGTGTTAGAACCACACTGTTGTACCCACTTATAGCTTTTTTTAGTGATCATAGATCTTCATACTCTCATGTACCCGGGACCATAGCATGGTTCTGTCGTAGGTTCTTTAACAAAGAGAAAATAACAAAGAGAAAATCTTTGTGTTTTGAGCCTATTTTTCGAAACTAGATGACCTAAATGTGGTGACCTCATGCTGCTTCTCTGCAAACAGTTCCATTGTGGGGAACACTATAGTTTCATGTGGATCTTTGTGAAAGAAAGCTGTGTACTGCTTCCATGGGGGTATTTTTAGAAATTGTAGAAGTAGTGTTGATCATGGGCCATAGCTGTCCTATTCTGTGTCCCCTACAGACGGAGAAGATGAAGAGAGGACCGAGAGCAACAACTTCCATTCCCAGCATGAGCCCTGGGTCCCCTCTAAAAAGATGCGAGTTTCCAGGAGGAGGCATTCCTAAGAGGTCATCTTCTCCCGTGACACCCAAGTAAGCATCTTTCCCTTTTACTATAGTCAGACGATTAAAACAGATTGGCAGGGCTCTGTGCAGCACTGTGTGTGCCCCCTGCTCTGCATGGGACATGGCTGGCCTTAAACAGGTGGATAGGAGGAATGCTGGACGGTGAGCTACCTCCTTCACGCTCTGAGCATCTTCTGGATAAATGATGGACTTTTAATTTAAGGAGTTTTGTTGCCTGGTAAATGTAGGACTCTTAGCTACTGAGGTGATATATTTAGCATTTTCTCTTCTCAGGTCCATCCATTCCATTCTGCTTTTCTGGCATTCTCCTTTTTTCTCTTTCAATTGTATTTGGACTGAAGTGATTCTATTGTGCTTGACCACTTGAGCTCATGTGCTCTCCCCAGTCTCCTCTGTCCCTTTAAAGGAGAGACAGTCATAAGTTGTCAGCCACACTGGCAAATGTTTGTTTTAATGAAGCCATTATATTTTTTATTAAAACTTGGGTGAACTCACCAATGAAACCATGTAACTGAAAAGCAAACTTACGCTGTGCGACCACTATCTTAAGTCATTGAAATGTTTTACTGATGGTAACTGCTAAAAATGACTCAATAAATACCTCAATCCAGCAGTGGAATGAAAACATCTTCAGTAGTATTGACAGAGAAAGAGAAATATTTTAATTTTGAAAAATAGGAAACTTTATATAAAGTCATAAAACTTTATATGTAGAGTCATGTTTAGTGCATCAGTTTGGTTCAGAGAAATAGGATAAAACACAAGTTTAATGAAACACTTGGGAATTTATTAAAAATATTTCAAGGTGTCATCAGCTCTTATTTCTAATTTGTTGCTTTCTACAAGAGACCTTTTCAGAGATCACTATGGTTTTTATAGACAACTAATTCCTGGTATTGCTGTGTCCGTATACTATACAGAAAAGCCTTCCATAGCGCTTAGCTGAAGTAATAGTGTCTTGGTTTGTTGGTTTGTTGGTTTGTTTTTTCAGTCCATTGCATTCTTTATGTGCTCATATGGCCTATCTTTGCTTATGATATTGTTCTTTTGCAAACTAAATCCATTCACATGTCACTACTCTTGTGTTAGTTTGCAACATTGACATTCGCAGAGAGAAAAGCCTGTTCATACTGGGGTTTCTCCATATTCCACCCCTCTCTTTCCAGGACATTCACCCATGATGCTAGCATGGATAGTGGTTGGCAAGTTTCATCTTCGTCATTGTAAATTACACTAAGGTGAACAAGTTGTTATCCTCTAGAGAAGCAGTCCCCAACCTTTTTTGGCACCAGGGACCAGTGCTCCTATGAGAATCTAATGCCTGATGATCTGAGGTGGAGCTGAGGTGGTGATGCTAGCACTGGGGAGTAGCTAAATATGCAGGTGAGCTTTGCTCACTCGCCCTTTGCTCACCTCCTGCTATGCTGCCCAGTTCCTAACAGGCCATGGACTGGTACGGATCCACAGCCCAGGGCTTGGGGGACCCCTGCTCTACAGAGATGAGAATTTAGTTCTTGGAAGCAAACTCTCAGTGGACTCTGGTATATCTTTGAAATTGAAAATCTTGAAGGTTGTGTTTCAGGAACTATTTTATATTTTATTTTTCATTGAGGTATAATTAACATATATTAGGTTCAAGTGTATAACGCAATGATTTGATATTTGTATACATTTCAAAATGGTCACCACAATAAGTCTAATTACCATCTGTCACCATACATAGTTATGAAAATTTTTTTCTTATGATAAAGGACTTAAGATTAGATCTCTTAGCAACTTTCAAATATTCAGTACAGTATAGTTAACTATGGTCATGGTGCTCTACATTACATCCCCATGACTTACTTTATAATTGGAAGTTTGTACCTTTTGACACCCTTCACTCATTTCACCTACTGTCCATCCCATCTCCCCTGTCCTTTGGCAACCACCAACTTGTTATCTATATCTATGAGCTTGTTTTTTTTTCTGTTTTATTTGTTTTGTTTTTAATTCCACGTATAAATGAAATCATACAATATTTGTCTTTCTCTAACTTATATCACAGCATAATACTCTCAAGGTCCATCCATGTTGTTACAAATGGCAAGATTTCATTCTTTTTTATGGCTGAATAGTATTCCATTGTATGTATATACCACATGTTCTTTATGGAACTATTTTATGTTTTAAAGTACATATCATCTGGATTTTCCAAAAAACTCTCTCTGACCAAAGAGGCGTGAACAAAATTCCAGACTTTCTTTGTGCAGTTCAGTTGAAAGAAATTTAAATAATTTTTACTCTATCTACAACAGTGATGTCACCTAATAGGTGCTTCACATATGTTGGTGGAATGAATAAATGCGCAGCACTATGCCAGACACTTCAGAGGCTCTTCAGATAGAGAATAGTCTTCTCGTGAATAGGCCCCAAGCCAGGTGGGGGAGATAAGGATGCAGAGGAGGACAGTTCCAGGCCCAGTGCAAAGAGGCAGCTGTCCACCTGAGCTGCTCATTGCTCAGGGCTCAGCTCAGCCATTATCCTCTCCAGAACCAGCCAAAGCTGAATTCAACCCGTTCTCTGTGCTCACAGAGCATTATGTGCAGAGTTTTATGATTCATCCGCCCATTAAATATCTAGAGAGCAGCTTTTCTGTGTGCCATCTTCTTCTTAGCCCTCATGGAGCTTACATGACAATGAACAGCAAATACAGCGTCAGGTGGTAAGAAGTTTTATGAAGAAAAATAAAACTAGTAATGGCTATGTGTAGTACAAGCTGGGTACTAGAGTCATCAGAGGGATCACTTCATAAATTACATAAATGTCTAACCATTGTGCTGCATACCTGAAATTAAACTAAACTATAATAAAATAAAAATTAAAAATAGAATAAAATAAGAATAAAAAACCGGGCCGATGACAAAGAGTGGCAGAGGGAAGTAGCTAGAAATGGTGGTCAGGAAAGGCTTCCCTGAGGCGGTGACATTTGAGGAGAGTTCTGCATGAAATGAGGGATCAGGCCACGTTGATCTGTGTCTCACTGCATGTACCGTGTCACCTCCTGCCCCGAGGATGAGGACTGATTCTACTTGTTGTTGCACAGTATGTGCTCATTAAGTGTCTGGGATAAAAGCCAGAAGGGAAGGAGAGCCTGAAGGGCAGGGACGGGCTTGGCTGTTCGGGGTGGGCAGTGCTAGGACCAGTCCTGCCCAAGGACTCTGGCCTTTTGCCTCCTCTTCCCTTCCGGGCCATGCATTAGTTTATTTTCCTGCTGATGAACCCCTCAAACGTTCACCTTTCTGGGGTGCATATTTAACTTGGGGAATCTTTGGAGGATGTAGGATGCTGGCTTCTGCACTGTGCGGCGCGTTATTCTTGCCACTTTACCAAAGAGCAATGAATAGAGGGTCATATATTTTCAGAGCCCCGTATGTGTCATCTCTGGTGTAGGCAGGAAAAAAATAGGAAACTTGAACACAGCTGGACTACCTGTGTACCGTCCAAACTACCAGAATCATCATCAACTTGAGAGAGAGGGACCCTGGAGATAGAAGTTGCTCGGGTACCACTAAATCAGAATTATGTGTTGGGAGGTCTAAGGAGAAGCAAACATTTCTTGATTTCAAGAAGTTCAGAAGTTCAGAAAAAAAGATAGTTTCTCCCTGGGTGAAAAGTAATAGCTGAAGTACACTGGGTATGGACTAGGTCTGAGAAATGTGAGTAATCAGGTAGACTGTCGGTAAATTCTGAAAATCCAGCCAAGCCATACAGCATTGAAAAAGAATGGATGCAGCCAGCCGCCCACAACCAGTGGGTGGATCTCAGGAACATAGAGAAAAAGGAAGTTGTAGAAGAATGCCATTTACATATATTGAGTTCTCAGATGTGCAGACCTAAACAATGTGTTTTTAAGAATATAAATGAGCTAAATGATCTGTAAGTAAGAAAACAGCAGACACAAAATGCAGTGATGGCCACTGAGTAAGGAGGGGGTAGGCAGTCAGGGGGGATCACGCAGGAGATCGTGGCATAATTATAATGTCTTTCTTTTGAACTAGTTGGTGGGTGTGGGGTCATTTGTTATATCATTCTTTATACCTTTTGTATTTTTAGATGTTCTTTTGTATACTCAATATTGAAGAAAGACAAAAATGAAACCCTTGATTTTTAAAATGGTGTCACATACAAAATAAACCCCAACCAAAGTGGCATTTTTGACCTTCTTTCTGTGCAGACCAAGTCTGTGATCTTTAAAGCACACTCTTGTGGTGCGATGTGGCTTTGGGCTTGGTTAGTCCCTTTGAACTCTCATCCAGAAACCCAGAGGGGTTATGGGATAAATGGCTCTGACAGTACATTGTTCTCCTCCTGGATCTCAGATAAACTGAGCCTCGGTTAGGTGGCTGTGCATATTAATGGCATTGCTCTTTTAAGTGTTCAAGTTTATTTTCATTGTTCGCATTGTTGGGTGCTTGTGTGGGTTTTAGAAAACTAGCTTCAGCAACACTCTCAAAGACGGAGATGGAGGGAGCATAGCTTTCTTCTTGTAACCCAGAGAGAGGAAATCAAGTGTGGCCTAGGGGATTGACCAGCTTCTGAGCTCCAGCGCTGCCGGTATTCCCAGGTCTTCAGTGTGAAAATAGTCTCTAATGGTTTCAGGTTCTTAGAAGTATATTCCAAGTCAGTTTGGTCATTATGAATGGGGACTGTCACAGTTGTCTACTGCTGATGTAACAATTCCCCCCAGCCCCCAATTCAGTGTTCATCTATCTATATGAGGAAAAAACTAATTCTTACAGCTCTTTGACTCGGACTTACCAGGAGGGTCTCCTTGGTTCTTACCAGGTGCTTTTCACTTGGGGTCTTCCATGTAGTTACAGTTCACTGTCACCTGGGGCTACAGTTAACCAGGGCTCGACTGAGTTGCAGGTCCAATGTGGTCCATTCACATTGCTGGCAGTTGATGCTGGCTGTTGGCTGGAGCTCAGCTGGGGCTGTCAACCAGAATAGCATGCCCATATGTAGCCTCTCCATGACTTAGGCACCTCACAGCATGGCAGCTGGGTTCCAAGAGGGAGTGTCCCCCAAAATGGGTGTTTCCCAGTATAGGAAATGAAAACTGCCAGGCCAGTTAAGGACTATGCCCTGAATTGGCACAGCATTCCTTCTCTGCTGTATTTTATTGGTCAGACCAGTCAGGCCAACCCAGATTCGATGAGATAGAGAAATAAAAGGTTATGCAGAATGGAGGAGATATTATTGTAGCTGACTTTGGAAAATACAATCTGCCAAAGATCATTACTTTCAGATATAGCTCATATCTGAGATCAATTTTATATCAGGAACCTGGCCTACATATATTTCACTTTATCACGCATTAGAAACAAAATAGATTTTGTTTGTTCATATGAGGAAAAAAATTAAAACCAGGTTGTCTGGATGGCCCCAAGTAAGTACCTCCTACTCAGAATCACAGGCTCATGGACGGATCCTGGAACAAGCCTATTCCTATACTGGTTGAGAACAATAATTGATCATTCCTGGGTGCCATTCCCATAGGCTTCTCTGGTAAATGTATGATATGGTTACCCCTACCTACAGATGAGCGCTGACAATTTAACTTGTTTTTTTTTTTTTTGCCATCACCATTGTCAAATTGGCTTTTATATTCTTGCCTGAAAATTTTATTGAAAAGGATAATTAAAAAGGAAAGTGATACCCTTTCCTCACAGTCATACTTATAAATTCACCCAGTCCGTAGTCTTATATTTTTCAGTCTTACTAGAGGGTAATTTGAGTTTAGACCAATTTTTAAAAGCCTTTTCATTGTGAAATCATTTCAACCCTACAGAATAATTGCAAGCCTAGAACAAAGAACTCCTGTATATCTTTCTTCCGGTTAACATTTAGCCACATTTGCTTCATCATTTCCATCTCCCTACTCACTCTCATTCACCTTCCATAGATGCAACACACACACACACACACACACACACACACACACACACAATTTCCCAGAACCATTTGGGAGTCATAGACATCATGACCCTTTACCCCTAAGAATGAAGATGTTCTTTTATATAAGCGCAGTAGAATTGTGAAAGTCAGAAAATTTAACTTTCACATACTATTGTTACTTAATTTACAGTCTATATGCCTCTTTGCCCGTTGTTCCAATGAGATCCTTTATAGCATTTTTTCTCCTGGTCCAGGATCCAACCCAGAGTCACACTGCACTGACTTGTCTTGTCACCTTTAACCTGGAATAATTCTTTAGCCTGTCTTTTTCTTGACCTTGGCATTTTAAAAGAGCACAGGCCAGTTATTTTGACTTTTTTAATTTGGGTCGGTCTGCTGTTTCCTCAAGATTAGACTCAGGTTATTCATTTGGGGCAGGAATCCCACTGAAGGGATGTTGCCTTCTCCTCATTGCATTTTATCAGGAGGCCAAGGTGTTCGGTTGTTTCATTACTGATGATGGCAACTTAGATCACTTGCTTAAGGTGATATACCCACGTTTCTCTGTTATAAAATTGTTCTTTTCCTCTCTGGGAAGGAATAAACTGTGACCACAAATGAAGACTTTTCAAAACGTTGGCTGAGCTGTGCTGACAAGGCCACAGACCCCTCCCATCCTGTGGGTGGGCTTTATTCACTGTGCCTGGTGTCAAGTGGCTTTGGAAAAAATAGAACTAGATTCCAAGATGTAGAGGAAAAAAGTCCTTTGGGGTTCTGCTTTGCAGTATGCTCATGTTCAGAAGCGTGACAACCCTCTCCTGAGAGTTATTCTTGCTGCTCTACTTACAGAGGTGTTTGTTCATATTTCCTACAGTCATGGAACCACAGAAGGTTATATAATCCAGCCTTGTGCACTGGGAAGGCCTGTCTTTGCCACCCGAACAAAACTTGTGAATCCCCTTTGTCAGATTTTAAATACTGGAGGTATTGAACTTCTAACAATTAAAGTGGAGGCGCTATTAAAAAAAAAAAAGATGAAGAATCAGCGACTTGGGTGTCAGCCATGACTCTCTCATCTGTTGATATCTCTTGGGAAAGGTCATTTAAATGCTTAAGACTGATTTTCTTATCTGAAGTATAGTAAATAGTCATTTCCCATCTCCCTCAGTTGGTTATTGTGGTGATCAAATAGAGCCTTGTAAAATAGAGAAAGTACCTAAAAATAAAACACTGTGAAAACACAGTGAGTTTCTCCCAGTTAGTTTGTGTTTAATTTCTTTGATCAACCAAGATACTTATTTCTAGGAAATTGGAGGGAAGAGAGATGACTTTGCCAGACTTTGTTTGGCTTGCAGTAGTGTGAGCAGAGCTGGTCAGAGAGCTCTGAGAGATGCCTGACATGGTGCTAAAGGCACGGTGGCAAGGCAGGATGAGCAGGAAACTAAAGATACAGAGATAAAATAGGGAACTTCTAAGATTATCTTCTATATTTTGGTCACTTGCACTGTTAAAAAAATCTGAGTTGCCTGTACTTTCTAATTTGAAGGTTGTATGTGTGTGTGTGTCTCTTAAGTTTTTTGTTTATTGGGCAGAGGTTGGGGTAGGTGAGTGTAATCAGACTTCATATATTGAGTTTTATCCCAAATAATCCATTACTTTTCAGGTAGAAATGGTTTTTAGATGTGTGCTCATGGATAATTGGCCCAGTTTTATTTAGAATAGAACCTCACAGTCTGTGGTGTCAACAGAACCTAAGTGTGACTATTTTGTTAAAGTAAGTTGGGACAAGGCTGCTCGGGGCCGGGCTGACCCGAGGCTGTCAGACCCTTTTCCACCCAGGCCAGTCTGGCCTTCTTGGAATTGTGATCCTGCCCTGCATTGTCATCTACTAACTCCAGACACACTGATTAAGGATGACTTCATCAGGCTCCATTCCCTTCTGATAGTGAGCCATTTAAATCAGACCCAGGGGTCATGTTGGGATCCAGATGGGTCTGCTAAGGCTGGACCATCGAATGGATTGGACCTGCAGCCAGTTCAGGCCTCTTACCCACTCCCCTCGGTCCAGTCCTGGTCACCGCATGGTGGGAGTTCTGTCTGTAGGAAGGGTTCCCCATCCATCTGCCCACTCGTGGGCAGAGGCACCAGCACACTGCAAGTCCCCCAGGGTGGAGCCTGCCTCTTCAGGCACCAGTTAAAGAAGCTCAGAATGCAGACTTTGCCGCAAGGCAGGTCTGGAGAACACTCAAAGGCACCCAGCATCTGTCCCACCTATCAGAGAAATCATGTCTCACCCCTTGGGGAAGAGGATGAGGGCAAGGAAGAAGAGCAGATAACTTTTTGCCTGTCTTTTGAATACCAGAAATTCCTATTGAATAATTCAAGGTAGGAATGCTTATGGAGGAGAAGCTGTTTTTGTCAACATCATCTCTCATAAAAATAGAAGTCTTTCCTATTGCCTCTCTCTCCAGATCCCAAATCCAGGATGATTCTTTGCCATTTTCTGTCCCTGTTTTTGGACAGAAGCCACACCTAGCATGCACATGATATTCCAGGGAATGGGTAACTTGTTTGGATTTTCACAAGGCATTAGACCAGGTCCCTTGAGACTCGTGTGGTTATAGCTGCCCTGTGACCCTGGATGACAGCGTGCAAGGAGGGCATTGCTAAGCAAAAATATACTTGCCCTGTGTTTATACAGGTGACTTGAACCTAAACACAGGGTTTTACAGCTGATTTGAAAATGGTGCTCAATGGAGCATTGTCACCGTGAAAGGGCGGGGTCTGAGGTCCGTCCCCAGTATCACTGTTATTCTTCCTCGTTTTGGTTCATTCTTGTCTGTGAGGAGAATTCAGATTTTTAGTCTATCATATATTTAATCAACAGTTATATCTAACAGCTATTGGGCGTTTGCTCTGTGCTAGTTGTAAAGTGAGCATATGGGGGTCTTGGTGACTCTAAACTCAGGCTTAGCCACCACTGCAACACAGGGAATGGGGCAGAGTTGTAAGAAGTGGAGCCAGGGAGACGTGGGTTAAGACCACAGGTCAGTGGCCTCCTTAACCTCTGTCCACCCAGTTTCCTCCTCTGTTAAGTGACCCTAATAGTAGTAGTGTGTCGTATTGGGTTTTGATGACTAAAAGGCACATGTATACGCACATACATGCCCAAATTTGTGTAGGTGTACATGTAGCAGCACAGTGGCTGGTGTGTAGATAGCACTCAGGAAGCGGGGACACTGTTTTGGAGGATGATAATGGAAGGCTGAACTCCAGGTCGTTTGGGGAGGGGCCTAGGTGTGACTCTGTCAGAACACATAAGGCACTAGTCATTACCTCTCAATCTCAGGCTCTCAGGAAGCTCATTGGTGCGCCTTGACGATACTGGAGCTTAGGACATGGCCCCTCCAACCAGAGCAGCCCCACTTCTATCTGCTTTAGATAGACTGAAGTTGTGTGGGGGTGACTGTATGCCTATCTTGCCCCAGTGGTTCTCAGCTGAGGCCAGTCTTGCCCCTGAGGGGACATTTGACGATGTTTGGAGACATTTTTGGTTGTCATAGCCTGCGAGTGGCAACGGTGGAAAATGGAGACCCAGTGGGTCAAGGCCAGGGCTGCTGGTAAACATCCTGCAGTGCACTGGACAGACCCACAATAAAGAATGATTCGGCCCAAATGCCAGGAATGGCACGGTTTAGAAACCCTGATGCATGTGCTCCGATCTGTACATGGAGAGTACGAGGGTTCTGTGCACAACTTTTATTTGAGTAAGTCTAGCAATGAAATTAGAAAACCAGGGTTATAATAGTTCATCTGGAAAGAAACTCTTGGTTGCCGAGAGGTCCCTTAGGAACGGTGGGCTGAGTCAGCTGAGCCCAGGGTCGGATGGAGAACCGTTTGCAGAAGGGATGCACCATCCACACAGACGAGGTGTCACAGGAGTTCTGTGTGGCTTCTGGTCTCCCAGATGATGGCGCAGGGAAGTCAGTGCGGCTAGTGCGAAGAGACTCTCTCTGGGGTTAGAGCCGTCCAGTGCAGACTGCTGCAGAGGGGTATACAGCCCACCTGGAAGTGGGATCTGGACTGATTCCATATCAGTAAAATAGTTGATGCTGAGAAACTGAATTTCAAAAATTCAAACCATGTTCAAGTTGTATTTGTTGAGTCAAATGATCACATTACCGTGTAGCCCTCGGCCTGGCATTAACTGAGAGAGGTGTTCTGGGCACCTGGAGTTGGCCATTTAGCATGAGAGCATCGTTGGAAAACCTGCCTGCATTGTAGTCAATCCACATACCACCTAAGGGTTATTTTTCCAACTCAAGACCAAGTTTAATATTGATCTGATCATATGTTTTCTTCTCATCAGGATCTGATTAGGTAACTCTTAAAGCCTCTGGTGAAAAATTGGTCTTTAATATTAGATTGAGTTTCCATTTTTATTGCTGTTTTTATAGATTGAAAACAGTTAAATATTAGCAATTTCATATGGTTCAGCCTGCTACAGGATTGAAAGTGACAATTTGTAATTTACATGTAGATTATGTTATCCTTAAAAGAATTCTGCCACATCCCTGTGCAAACTGCTCCATAAAGTCGGTGTCTAAAGCTAGACTTTTACCTATGTAATCAACATCTAGGTCACATCAGGAGCCAGGCCTAGCCCAGCATACCTATAATGGACGTTCTTCCAACAGACATAAGACAAGCTCCTGCATTTTAACAAAGTGGTGTTTTCCTGGCTAGAAATGGCCTTGTCTTTACCTTTTGCATCTTCCTAGCAGCAAGAAAGATTCTTTTAAACCTGAAGACCTTCCAAAAAGACACCACCTCTCCCAACCTCTTGGCCGACTTTGTTCCTCAGCATTTAAAAAAGGAACCAAAATAAAAAATATAAAAAGGAACCAGATGTCAATTATATCTCAGTAAAGGTGAAATTTAAAAAAAAAAAAGGAAGAAACCAGGGACCTCGAGGACATTATGCTGAGCGAGATAAGCCACACACAAAAGGAAAAGTCCTGTTTGATTCTACTTCTGTAAGGTACCAGGAATAGGCAAATTCCTGGAGACAGAAAGTGGAAGGGAGGTTGCCAGGAGCCAGGGAGGGAGAAACGGGGAGTTAGTGTTTAATGGGCATTGAGTTCTGTGGGTGGCTGGAGGTGATGGTTACACAACAGTATACACTTAATATCATTAAACTGTATACTTACAAATGGGTAAGATGGTAAATTTTATGTTACATGAATTTTGCCACAATAGGAAAAAGGAGCCAGCTCGTCCACTGCCGTATGCTGAAGTCAGATCTAGCTCTGGTGTTCATTTAAAAAGAGGAGGTGGGAAAACGCCCAACACTCCATCTTTACATTGTCATCAAACTTAAGTGAAATTAGGACATGATGTTACCAGCTGGGCTTCCTAAAATATTGTCCCTTCTACCAGGACATCTTATAGCTACCATATGTTCCTGTTGCGGGAATAGTTTCAAGTGTGTGCTAAGCCTTCCATTTGTTCCTCTTG
This sequence comes from Macroglossus sobrinus, assembly GCA_004027375.1. Classification (NCBI taxonomy): domain Eukaryota; kingdom Metazoa; phylum Chordata; class Mammalia; order Chiroptera; family Pteropodidae; genus Macroglossus; species Macroglossus sobrinus. The sequence goes on from PVKZ01000289.1 coordinate 938,521, forward strand.
AAGAATGAAATCATTCAACTTTTTGGAACCAGGTGTCTCAAGAATAGAGAGTGCTGTGGTCAGACCCAGTGATTACCTCTTGGCCTATGTTTGCTTTCCAGGGGAACTTCAAAAGTATATCCACAGTCTCCAAAGAATGCGAAGTCGTCATACCCAGGATCTCCTGTGAAGTACCGTTTACCTGCTTTTCCCAGCCTGGACACACCCAAGAAGAAAGCAGAGAAAGAGAAGAGCAACAAGGAGAGGGAGGTGGCCCTGGCTCAGTGGGTGACTGGCCCATGGGGGGAGGATGCCCCGGAGAAGCACGTGGCGGACAAGCACGTCACTGAGAAGCATGTCGCCGAGAAGTATGCAGCTGCAGGTGGGAAGGCCAAGAGTGGTGGAGGTAGGCCCTCCGACCCAGTCCACGTCGGAGGCTTGTGTTTTGAGGGGGGAGAGGAGTGTTCCCTAGGAGAGCTACACACCCTCGTGCTTCCTCAGGCTTGCACGTTGCCCAAGTTCTTCCCCTTGGTCACCTGAGGGTCCCTAGAGGGAGAGGCGTCAGGGGGACTGAGCTGCACCTGGACAGCACCATCACATCCACACAGTCTCTTTCTTTAGCCCTGTGAGCTGCTGTGATGGATGTAGTGAGTTCACATCCAGATGAGAGCAGCAGTGGCGGCTGCTATGGAACTCGCTAGTGACCCTGTCTCTCCTCCTCACCTTTTCACCGTCGTCCACTGTGAAACACATCCAGGTCATAACCGTGTATTGCAGCGTCTGCTCAGTGGCCAGTTGTGCTAGTTCACAACAGAGGCAGATATTTTCATTGAGCATTTTCCATCGCCCACTGGGTTGAGCTTTTCATTTCCAAGTGGCAGCTGCCATGTGAGTCAATCACAATTTCATTGCCTTTGATCTTTTCCTCTGATGCAGCCTCAGGGAAGCCCACAGCAGGTACCACCGATGCAGGGGAAGCTGCAAGGATCCTGGCCGAAAAGAGACGACAGGCCCGGCTGCAGAAAGAACAGGAGGAACAGGAACGGCTGGAGAAGGAAGAGCAGGACAGGTACGGGGGTGCTCAGAGTTTTGCCATGATCTCGCATAAAAGGCTGTGGTGGAAAGAACAATTCATCTTCCTTTCTCAAGTTTTGGAATTGATAAAACCTCGGGAAAACTGTAGGTCTGTGTGGCAAGTGTTCAGGAGACTGCATCTCCTAGTAGATGTCATTAACAGCGATGGAACTTGGCCCTTTTCAGATGACCTGGGGACCCATAGCTCCTGGAGCCAACAGCTTCCAATTCTCCTCTTGGACTCTATGACCAGCCAGGCTTCATAGAACTATCAAAAGAGTTTGAGCTTCCTTTATAGAATGAGATTCTCCCTGAAAAAACATGGGATTCTAGATACAGAGGTTTCGATTCTGATTCCTAAATTGTTGTTCCCCAATTATCCTAAATTGCACCCTGCAAGTGAGAGGGAAGGGTTGAGCTGAGGCCCCTGGATGGGGTAGAAGCCAACCTCATAGTCTGAGAAATATGAGGTATGGGGACTCCCATCCTAGAGCATGACAGAAGAGGTCATGGCACTGGTCCCTAAGTTTGAAAGGTGTTCAAATCATCCTGGGAAAGTAGTGAAAATACACAGGCCCAGGCCCTGTCCTGACTCAACAACTCACCAAAGTGTGAGAGCCACTGCTTTATTAATGCCAGGCACTTGGTCAAGATCCAGGCAGTTTGCCTTTTCTGATCTCTATTCAGAAAGCAATGCATGTTGAAAGACAAGGTAGATTTTATTTCTAAACTGATAAAGGAAGCTTTTAAGATAATCACAGAGTGCAATCTAATGCTATTTAGAGAATTAACATGACAGGAAGCAAGCTATGTTGCAGGCACTGAACTGAGAGTAATAAATAATATAGTATTCTTCATCCTTAAGTGACCTTGGCAAGTCTTTTGTGCTCTGTGATTATAGGTTGGTTGATTTATTTTTTTTTAAGGGGTAAGGTGGTAGGTCTGGCTGGTTCATTCTTCAAATTCTGGACTTCTGTGATGATTTTCATAACTCCAGACTTTTAGTCAACAGAGGCAGAGCTTTTCATTGAGTTGTGTGCTTGGGCTGGTTTGGGTGGGTCACAGGATGTGCGAAGGGAGGTCACAGGAGATGAAGATGCATCCCAGGCCTTCAGATGATAGGCCTTGGTAATTGCAGGCACTGAGCCAGGTAAGTAACCTGACTGTAGCCATGCACTGTGGAAGGTGAAATTCTCTACCTTCCAGCGACTATTTTCTGTCACATTTTCTTCACAGCCCAGTGGCTGAAAGAACTGATTGTACTTACTATTTCCTCAGCCCACATCCGGTCTTCATATCTCACACTCGTCATTCCTTCTCAGTGCCGGACTCCTAACCCATTTGTTTGTTGGCTTTCACTCTGTCCATCTTGGCCTTGCTTCTTTGGACTATCCTTCTCGGTCTCTTTGGTCCACCCCTCACCCCCCTCACGTGTCACCTGGGTTCCCACCCTCAGTCCTTGGCCATCTTCACCTGACGAGCCCTCCTGAACAGTGGTGCTTCCTCCTCCTCCCAGTGCCCTCATCATGCTTCAAAAGATTTGGGGCTCACATGTCACGCCATGTTCTCATATTGAGTACTTGGTATGCTAAGCCAACTCTGCTCTCATCTCCCTACCTTCATTTTTCCTTTGTATCTGTTTCTGAAGCTGATTTTATCTTACATTGTTTTGTAAACCATCAATACTTTCTGGTACAAGGAAGGCACGAAGTTACATGTGTACTGGTGACTCCTGAGTCTGGGCCTACAGTTCAGTCTCTCACTAGGGCTGTGCTGTCCAGTACCATAGCCTCTAGTCCCGTGTGACTACTGAAAGGTAAATCACTAAAGTGTAGTAAACTTCAATTCCTCAGCTGTATTAGCCACATTTCAAGTGCACAGCCACTACATAGTACCTGCTAGTAGCTATCATTAGTGAGTGGCACAAATCTCTAGAACATTTCCCTCACCATAGAAAGTTCTATTGGATGGCACTGATCTCGAACTTAGAGCCTGTATTTCACATTGCCTGTGTGCTTTCATTTGAGTGTGTCTCATATGCACCTCTAATGGAACATTTTCAAAGAGACCTGATCTTTTCCCCAAACTTCCTGTTCCCTTCACAAGTTGTGCCTCCGAATCTGCAGCACCCAAATCAGAAGTGTCAGAGCCAGCTCTCTTAGGTCTTTGGTATCCCCTCAGTCCACAGGTCCGTCTGGGATGCCTCTTTAGCATCTCTCTCCTCTCTCTTTCTCTCCAGGCCCTTCTGTCCTCACCTATGGCCCCTGCTATCTCTCAACTGGACTATGTCTATGGCACCCCAGCTGAGCTCCCTGCTCTAGGTCTCAGAAACTAGCAAGCCAGAGGTCGTCCACACTGTGTCCCCAGTGATGGTTTGCACATAAGTGTCATTGTCATACTGCTGTTCTTTACCTAGGCAGAGACTCCCATGCCCACTGGATCCACTGAAACCCACCAACAGACCCTCAAGGCCAGCCCTGACCTGGCCACCGCCCACCCCTCCACCTCCAGCACTCTGGCACTGGCGTGCTGAGCTCTGTGACAGACCCCACCATGCAGTTCCATACCTCTGCTGTCACTCCGCACTACATAGACTCATGCTCCTCTCCAGAAAGGCTTTGCTCCAGACTTGGCTCAAGCCTAGCTCTCTGTCTGAAGCCTTTCTGTCCGTGCACCTGGGAGAGACCTGACCTCTCCCACTCTTCCCTCTTCCTGAGCCCAGGTGTCCAGCAGACTAGTAGCCTCATTTTTTTCACAGGCCCCCTTCCCCCTACTAAGCACCTTAAAAGGCTGAGATTGTCTTTGGATCACTGATGCTGGTGCTCAGTAAATGTACACGGAAGGCAGAGAAGGAGGAAGAGGCCAGCTAAGACTGCAGTTGTAGGCAAAGAGAAGGAGAGTACTAATGTAGTCCGGCAAAGGTAGACCTGGACAAAGGGCGAGCGAGCTCACAGCAGGTGTTCCAGCTCCATTCTGCGTCTGCGCATGCGCACAGCCGACAGAAACAGGCTGGTTCAAAGTTGATGCTAAGGTGTGAGTCTAAAGACTTAGGACAATGCTATACCCAATAACCGATGAAGAAAGGAGAGAAGAGATTAGTTTTAAAAGGATAAAAACTATTTATTTGATTTTAAATGAACTAAGTTGGAGGTGCCTACAAAATGTTCACGTGATTGGAAATGGAGTTGACACCTGGGGCCTAGGTAAAAATGAGAGCAATGCACTTGACCCAAAACCAATTTTCCTCTCTCTTGCCAGAATATGGAGCCTTGAATAGCACCACGTGAGAGGTGAGAAAGTCAGACAACCTGGGGCTGGAACACAGCGGATACCTCTTAAAATAAGATCATCCTCACATCTGTCTTGTGCTTAGAGTCAATAGTCAAAGCCACAAAAATGTGGTTTTTAGATAACAGAATATAGAGAAAAATAAAAATACTTGAGCCAAACTGTGAAAAGCCAATTATTGTCACAAACTGATGAGGGAAACACCATCAGGGACGAGACTGTTCAGAACAGAAGGGCAGACAAGAGTCCAGATAGCTAGGGCCTAGGAAGAAGACCAAAAGCTGGTCCAGTCCCCACCAGCAGTGACATCGCCTGGGTGTGTGGGTGGCCCCATCCCAGGATTCTTGGATTGAGGCAAGGAAGCCCAGAGCCCAGGTCCACCCTGGGGAAGGCACTGGCAGAAACTAGCAAGCCAGAGATCTTACTGTGATTCCAAAATGGGGCATGTTAAGTCATATTAAGAAGCTAAAATAGCTGCTAGGGGCCCACGTAGAAAAACATGCGAGTTAGGCAGACCCCACAAGCAAAGGCATGTAGCCAGGCCAAAGGTCAGTATCCGCACAAGAGTTAGCCCCAGGCCTGGGACTGCAGGCAGAGGTCCTTGTGCTGCTCAGACCTGGTGACTCACTGGCTGAGCCTCCAGGGTGTAGGCTCTTGGGGTGAGAGCTGAGGCCTGTGGGACCTGTCCTATTTGCCATGGTGTCAGGTGTGGCAGCAGCCGAGGCAAGAAGGGATGGCTCAGGTAACACAGCCTCGTGGGTGCAGGGTTAAGGAGAGAACTTCATGGGAAGGACATTTAATGCTGTCTAAACCTGCAAGATACGTCAAGGCTGAGGAAAGGCTGCTGGTCTTGGCATTTCGGAGATGAACTGAGATTTTGGAGGGATATTGTGGAGGTGGTGGAGACATAAGCCAGCTTGGAAGAGGTCAGAGGGCATAGGCTCTGAATGTCAGCTGGACGCTAAGAGGCTGTGGGTGGAAGGCAACAAAGAGTTGTTTGAAACTCCTGAGACCTGAGTATTTTTTCCAGCTGTGGAAAAGTACTTATAGAAGGGTGAGACAATGGAAGAAAGATGGGATGGTCGGTCATAGGAATACGGTATGAAAGAGTATGGAGTTAATAGCGCAAGTGGTGCCACTTACAATCCTTTGCCTCTAAGCAGAGGAAAAACGGGGAAATTTCTGAGCAGTAATGCCACAGAAAAGAGAAGCTCAAGTGGCCCCTGGCTTCTCTGTGAAGTGGATGGTGATGCCATCAAAGGAGGAGGATGTTGAAGACAGAAAAAGTTTGGACTGTTTCCACAGGGAGGGACCTGAGAGTCTGGAGTAGCCACGACACTCAGGGACAGATGACCAGTCAGCTTTGTTTGGGCCTTACTCAAACCAATGTTGGCAGCCCAGGAGGAGCACAGGTGGTCCTGAGGGCCACCCAGGCCTAGAATTGGGCAGCAGAGTGGCCTCCATGCTGTCCCAGAAATGCTCAGGAGGGCATCTGAGGGCTGGGGCACTGAGAGAAGAGGGAGCAGATGCAAGCGACTGCACAGTGCTACCCGGAACAGGGCTGGAGAAAAGGCGGTGAAGGATGCAGTGAGAACATTTCAAAGAGGGTGATGTTTAGGACGATAAATGTTAAGCTTTTTTTAAACAAAAGCTTTTAAGCACAAAAGGAAGAGAGTATAGTGAAATGCACATACTTGTCCACAGATTGAACAATTCAATTCTGAGCATGCATCGCAGTTGTGGTGCATGTGTGAAAGGGTGGGACAAGAGGGTCTGCTGGAGGTGGGGCAGTGTTAAATGAAGAACCTCACTAGTGACCAGTGACAGGGATAAGGATGCATCTGCTGAATGATGACCATGATGCAGTTTTCTGGTACTTTGCATCTGGGGAGGAAGGGGGATGGGTTCAGGGTGGGTGACAAGAACAAGATCTGGTGAACTCTGGAGGGAACTGCATAATGGTGGCAAGGGCAGTGGGGTGGAGGCAGCCCATAGCACAGGGGCGATGGGGAAATGACCAAATCCATACTCTCCTTGGTTCTTTAAGCAAGGAGAGAATGTTCATCCTTGGACAAGATATTGAGGGATTCGGTTTCACACAGGCGAAGCCAGTTTTTACCTACTCAGGGAGAACCAGAGTTTTGGTTAATGGAAAGAATTTTATCTGTCACAGGAGGGACAAGAAGGAACTAATGGGCCTGTGGGGAGGGATTTCAGTTGTGGGTGATTATGGAGACTTAAGGGCCAAGAGGATGTATTATTTACTGTGTATGTACACTGGACTCCTCTGAAGTCCTCATGGTAAAACAGGAGAAACTGGCCTTTCAGATCCTGAAGATGAAGATGAAGGTGAAGCAGCTTGGGCATTAATTCATACACAACATATCCTTTGTGTACTAACTTCTCTGGGACAATACCAACCAGACAATAACAATAACAATAACAATCTTAAAAGAGATGAGAACTGAATGCTCTGATTAACCTCTGATAAATCTTCACATGTTCATGTGTGATAATCCTGTGTTGGGCATACTTAGTGTGTCATTGAGGAATCTAAGAACTAGAGTTTCTTTCTGATTAGGCCCCAGAGTACTCCAAAATATCCGTTAATTTCAGTTGTTCCAGACATGCTTTGGGGCACTGCAACCCCTTCTAATGTAGAATATATTATCATATACTGTTATAGTCTGAGGCTAATATCTTTTTAAATATATATTTTTTGGTGACACATACGCTGACTGCCTCCGCAGTTCTGAAGCCGACCATTAGGATGGAAGGGTGTTCTTTTCAGGGCTTGATCTTTTTATAGCACTATACCAGCACCCTGTAAATCAGCGGCACATGTGTCCAAATAAAGGCAGCTTCCGAAAAATGTACAGATTTATTAACATACTTAAGGACATTGGGAGTTGGAGAGAGGATTCATTTTTAATTATAAGACAAACTAGCATCTGGGAATCCATCTAGAGCCAGGCATTGTGCTAAGTGCTTCTCACACATATCTCATTTCTCACAGTGATGTCATGGAGCCAGTAGTATAGCTATTCCTGTTTTTAAAATGGGCGTCACAAAAAGGAAAAATAAAAAAATAAAATGGGCATCAGAAATGTTGAGTGACTTTCCAAGGAAGGGTCACGTGGTGAGTTGCACAATCAGAACGCAATCTTGGTCTTGCCCATATGTCACATTGCCAATCAGTAACACACTGCGAAATGAGTGTGATTTCTCACATTTTTTTATAGATGAGGAAAGTGACATACATGTGAGCAAGAAGAACATCAGAAATTAAAAACAAGCACTTAGACATTACACTGTTTTTAGTTCTTTATCATCACATCACCAACCGTTTGTCTACGGATGAAAAACGTCTAAATGTCATTTAATTTTTATATAGCAAAGAATAAAAGCTGAAATAGATTTTTAAAGAGTGCTGAAATAAATGGAAATAGATATATTAATTTCTATCTTAAATGTCAAGTTTCTTTTGAGCATTTTCTTCCATTTCCTGCTTCAGAAGTCATATACCAGTCAGAACCCAAAGTGAATTTTTGAGCTCTTAGTCACTGCTCTAAAACTGCTGACTAGCATGGTTGTGGCCATTGAGACACTTAGTTTTTTCTAGCTTAAGTTGGTTTTCAATATTTATTTTCCTTAGTTTTCAAAGAATCATTAAATAAGAATGATGGGGCTATGGTCATTTGCATATTGACTAGGGAACATCTTTGTCTTTATTACAATATGTTCACAAATTAATACATCATTGCTCTTTGTATGCAGAATTTAAAGTCAATCCTGGTTAATATTTTTTTTTGTTATATGGATTGGAGTGGCTTTCCAGGAAGGATGAGTCATTTTCTTAAGTGGATACTAATTCAACTGCACGTGCCTATGACTGCGCTGCTCATTCTGCTCCACTGTCTGTCAGCACCTGGCTCTTTGGCAGTTTGCCTTTTGAGCGTGTCATTGTCTTCTAACAACAGTTATGTTCTCAAAAGGCTGGAGAAGGAGGAATTGAAAAGAAAGGCAGAAGAGGAAAGACTTCGCCTGGAAGAAGCAGCCCGTAAGCGGGAAGAGGAAAAGAAACGGCAGGAAGAGGAAGAGAAAAGACAGAAGGAAGAAGAGGCCAAGAGGAAGGCCAAGGAGGAGCTGTTGATGAAAGAAGAGGAAGAAAAGGAAAAACAAGAAAAAGAAAAGCAAGAAAAAGTCATAATTGAAAAGCAGGTACTGTATGCGTCTTCATAGAGATTTTCCTTAAGGGCCCTAGTTAATATTATGGAAAATTAGTTAAATTTGAATGACTCATTATATGTACTTGAAGTGTTTTCTTAAACTAATTGGGCTGGTATGTAAATATGAGTTACTTTGGGAAATAAAAGCGAAGTTGGTAATGTTTGCTGTATGCCAGTTCAGGTTCCCCAAAGGCAGGTCGTGGATGAGAATTCATGCTCCAGTAGTTTATTTGGGAGAAGATCCCAGGAAGCTGGCAGGGAAGTAAGGAAGGCCAGTGCAAGTGCACTGATGAGTGAGTTCCTGTGGACAGCGGGAACTCCCTCCCTTTGAGACTAAGAGACTGTAGAACAGGCCTCAGATTTGTCTCCCTGAGGGATGAGGAAACAGTTGTTTACCTACCAACTTCTGCCTCTTGTGATTGAATGTCAGTCCTTGGGGAATTAACTTCCTGAAACTCCTGCCACGTGCACATTTCATGGCCAGAGACTGCCCTCAGACACAGAAAGACCTTGACCATGCATGGGAACTGTCCGCAGGTTATCTGCATGGTGGGACCAGGGTGTGTATGAGTGAGGCCCGGCCATGTCGTGTCATGGAGCTGGCTGTGTAAATCCACGCTGAATATTGGAGCAGTACCCACTTTGGAGTAGATGATGCGGTGGAGGAACATATGCAAATCCCAGGGTATCAGTACAGTGTTTTCTTCGCTTAGTAAAGCCTATGCCTTGGTTTACCTGTTTCTATCAGAAGGAAGCAGCAGAAGCAAAGGCCCAGGAAGCAGCTAAACAGATGCGTCTGGAAAGAGAGCAGATCATGCTGCAGATTGAGCAGGAGCGAATGGAGAGGAAGAAGGTAAGGGCCAAAGCATTAGGAGAATTTAGGGTGAGGCCGAACAGGAAGTAAATCCAGTTCTGTTTGTAGTTGTTGGGTAGAGTGACCTTAGAAATGTCAAATTAGGTCAAGTTCATTGATAATGCTGTTAAAATCTTCTATATCTGAATTACTTTTGTAATTCATCTTGCTCTATCAGTTACTGAGAGAGGAATGTTAAAAGCTGCATCTCCTTCCAGTTCTGTCAACTTTCGTTTTATGTTTTGAAGCTCTGCTATTAGGTGAATATATATTTCAAAGTATTAAATTGTCTTTTTGAATTGACACCTTTATCATTATGAAATGTCCTTCTTTATCTCTAGTAAGACTTGCCTTAAAGTCCTCTTTGTCAGCCTTTTTTATGATTAGCATCTGCCTAGTAAATCTTTTTCTGTCCTTTTACTTTGAACCTATGTGTATCGTGTATCCTTATAAGTGTGCATCTTGTAAGCAGCATGTAGTCAGGACTTGTTATTTTAATCCAGCTCGATAGTCTTTGTCTTTAAATTGGAATTTTTAGTCCATTCACATTTAATACAATTATGAATAAAGTTGTATTTAAAGAGGCTTATTATAAATGTCCATTCTCATGGCATCCTGGCTCCAGCCTGGACTTTGTGTTGCTATAGGCCTGGCAGTTGGGAAAGCAATCTGTGGCTTCCCCTCCTGACTTGGACCCCAGCCTCTCTTTCTCTAGGGCGGTCCTTTTGAATGGTAGGTGGTGATTTAGTGATTTTTAGGTAACCTTAGAGGAGAGGAAGGAGAAAGATAGTATAAACTGAATGTGGACTTGAAATACTTTCTAGTTCACTTCTCAAGCACTTGACCTTGTTCATACAGCACAGGTGAACATCTGCAAAAGTAATGGAAAACATTTTGAATTTTCTAAGAAATGTGAAATTGCATATACACCCAGCTTTTTTTTTTTTCAGAGAATTGATGAAATCATGAAGAGAACAAGGAAGAGTGACGTGTCTCCAGAAGTGAAGGTAGGCATTCAGAGGACCATTTTAATAGTTCTTATATTGAGTAGAAATGAATGGCAGAATGTATTCAGTGGAATTGTAGGTCTTAGACAGGATTAGCCAAAGAAAATGGACTCTTCCTGCTTTGTTGCTGGCTAGGTTAAGGAGGCTGTTGGTGCCTGAAAAGAGAGGAGTTTCAGAGACAGAGTGGTACTTAAAAATTTCCTCAGAGAAATGGGGATGGGGATGCAGGAGAGATATAGTAGCCAATGAATAGAAAAGAGAATAGTAACCTATTAATTAATTTGTAATAAGCGCAGAAGACTCAAAGAATCATCACAGAGCAGGCAGATGGCTCAGCCTGATTCCAAACCTCTGATGCTTTTCCAAAGCATTCGTCTCTCTATGTAAAGTAAGCCTTCCTTCTCTTTGTTTGTAGAAGGAAGACCTGACCGTGGAGCTTCAGCCTGCTGTGTGCGTGGAAAATAAGACAAAACCAGATGTCCCGGACAAAATGGGTGTGTGTGGCGTCTGATTCTTGGGTTCCTCCTTTCAGCATGTGAGGGCCCAAAGTGCTTGTTGTTGCAGGGAACAAGCACCCGTGTGCCCTAAGAGTACACAGTTTCCCTGGTGGAGCCTCCATCTTTAGAGCGGGTCTGTCCGGCTCATGTGGAAGCCACTGGGTCCCTCGGTTACTCTAATAAAGCCAGCGCAGGAGCAGGCTGTCTGCTGGCCCGTGCTGCTGTCCACGGAGCTTAACTGCTGGGTAGATTCCTAAGGACTGACTGCTGTTCTGTGACGTTCTCCTGCCTTCTATACTTTGGGATCGTCTGGCTCTTTTCTAGCTTGTACACTGAAGACTCCTTAGGTTTGAATATTTTACGGCAGCCAAAGTCACAAAAAGTGTATCTAGCTCAAAGTCGCTCTTCGCATTTCTCCGTTGCCTTGTGGGTCAAGAACCTGCTACCAGAGCCTGGGGACCTATACAGTGTATGACACCAAGCCTCCTGGGTGGGTCATGAGCCCTGTGCAGACACTGGTAATACCATTTGTCTTCTCTTCCCCTGTGTGAAGATGATTACCTGAGGTTCTTTTTTGCCAAAGATGTTTCATTATTGGTAGATATCGATAGATATTTCCTCTGTTGCTCCATTGTTTTGGATATTTTATGATTAACAAAATGACCTTGTGTTCTCAATCAGAAATCAATGGATTGAACACCTCCCAGGAGGTTAACGGTGTGCAGTGTGCTGCCCCAGAAACTGTCCCCCAAGACATTTTCTCCAATGGGCTTAAACCAGCTGGGGGACTTGTTCATCTGGACGCCCTTGATGGGAAATCGAACAGTCTGGATGACTCAACCGAAGAAGTTCAGTCTATGGAAGTGAGGTAAGTCGATTTCTTTTACATTTGAGCCTCATCTCTTCCAGCAACACCTCCAGGGCCTTGTCGTCATCCCTTCATTGTTTACACACCCAGATCCCCTCAGAGAGGGTCATTTGCCATTCAGGAAAGCCCTCAGGGGTACATTAGTGTCTTGAGTCAGGCTCCTTAGAAGCAGAGCCTGCGGCAGAGGGTCTAGGGCCTGCAATTTATTGGAGAGGTTTCTCAGGAGAAAGTGGAGGCGGGGGGAGCAGGATGGAGCAGGGGAAGTCACTGGGCAATGATGCTGTCTCAGCTGGTCTCACAGGAGCTCTGGAGGATGCATTTCCACTAGAGTGGTCTGGATGATGTAAGGGAGGTGGTCTTCGTGTCACCGTATCCATCAGTCATTGGCTGTGGGCTCCTCAGGGTGAGAGGGGATGCAGGTATACTGTCCGTGTGGGTATGGGGCTCTTGTCAGCCTGAGGCACTTGTCGAAAAAAAAGGTGGCTCAAAGTCCTTAGCTGCTGGGGGATGGGTGCAGCCACAGGTACAGGGGATTGGGTGGGCCATCAACAGGGCCTACTGTGTCCAGTGTCTCATGTTCAAGTAAACTTGTCATTGGAGACTTGTTAAAGAAACTAATTTACTTTGAGATTCTAAAAACTTAAGGAATTCTTAAACTGGTATGTTTGTGGATGACAACCATTGGCAAATTAATCCCAGATGAAATGAGAACTCAGTTCACCCGGGGTTGGGGTAGAGGTGCTGGAACCCAGAGCCCTGTGCAGTGCCATTGGAATGGGGGTGGCCCTCTGAGTCAGGAGGGAACGACAGTGTTGTGCACAAGCTCTGCCAGAGCTCCAGCTGGCAAGGGCTTCCCTGCTCTCCATGGCCGTGAATTCTCAGCTTCGTCTGGGGAACAAGGCACGGGTGGGGGGGTCTTTCCCAGGGCACAGTGATTGTGCCAGCTAGTGCGCCCTGGCATGAGCCAGACATGTGAAAACCCAGGGTGCAGCAAGACCTGTGCAAACTGACAGCAGGGCCTCCTCAGCCCTTGCCTCGTCTCCCCTGCTGCCATGTGCCACCATCATGGCAGGTTTCCCCTAACTGGAATCATTCTGTCCCCAGGTGAAAACAGCTGAGACATCTTAAAGGTTAACACAATATTTTTCCTCCCACCTCTATTCTGAGCCAATGCTTATTCTTTATATCTTTGGGTGGGGGGAGGGGACAAGACATGCCCCTGCCAAGGTTCAAGAAGGTGAAGGGACTTTGTGTGTGCACTGCGTTTTCCCTGTGGCTGCCTCTGCATTTGGAAAGGGGATACCTGGAGGTGGCATCCCAACCTGAGAATGCCACAGGTTGGGATCCTCCCTAAGCTCTGACCAGCTGTTTCAACCCAGGGAATGAAGGTGGGGCAAGGTGGAGGTGGGGCAGGTATTTCAGCTAATGAGGTGGTTTGCCCAGGCTCCAGCCATCAGTAGTGTTAGGTTGGCTGGTGCTCAGTATGAGGGAAACGGGTCCTCTGCGCTTCTGCAGTTCAACAGGTTTTTCTGGATTCTTCTCTAAGATCTTATTAAGGAACAAAATAATAGACAAACCTTGCAGTGGCCTTACTCTGGCTATTCAGAGAGACTGCAGGTGACGGGCCCTCAAATTGCAGCCCACCACTCATCTGAGCTAGGCTTGTGGTTGACAAGCCGTGAAACTGCTTTCGTTTATAGAGAGATGAGAGGCAGAAGCTGGATAAGTCAGGTGGAATAGAAGCCTCATTTTAAAGGTGGAGCAGTGGGACAGATTTGCTCTGCAGTTGACTGAGTGGACCGCGAGCTCCTTGTTAACTATCGCCCCATCCTTAACTGAGCACCTGCTCCCGGCAGTTCCCCCTCAGCATGAGCACATCACGCTAGCATGAGCCCTGGTAAGAAATGACCATTCACCCATTTTACAGCAGAGGAACCTGAGGCCAGGGAAGAAAAAGCAGCTCACCCAAGGTGGCCCTGCTGGTGGGAGGAGCTCCTGAAGCCCCGATGCTAATTAGGACCCTTCCTCAGCTCACTTTTAACTTCTAGCACTTGCATTCTGTCTGTTTCCCATTCCGAAGGTTTCCGAAGTGCTTGGCTTCTCTGCAGTAGAGTGCTGACGCCTGCAGTTCTTATTTTCTGTCTTCTGTGGACAGTGTGAGCTTGACCTACACAGCCTTGCTCAGTCTGCTTTCCTTGTTCTCATCCCTGGGTCGTTGTGTCTGTCAGCATCTCAGATTTGAACTAACTTGTATTTTTTTTTTTACAATGTCTTACATACAAACTCTGGCTCTAAATCCATCTTCTCTAGAAGAGTGTAACAAAATGTTAGAATTAATAGTTCTATCTGTCTATCTGTCTCTCTTTTCTTTTCCCTCTCCCTTCTTCTCTCTGCCCTCCTCCACCCTTACCCCCTAGTCCTGTTTCCAAAGAAGAGCTTATCTCCATCCCAGAATTTTCACCAGTGAGTGAAATGATTCCTGGGGTATCTCTGGACCAAAATGGAACTGGTAATGCCCGAGCTCTTCAAGATCTCTTAGATTTCACCGGCCCCCCCATGTTCCCCAAGAGATCCAGTGAAAATCTCAGCCTGGATGACTGTAACAAAAACCTGATCGAAGGATTTAACAGTCCCAGCCAAGAAAATACTCTGAATACCTTCTGTTGACAAATACAACATCTCCTTAATGAAAGGTACAGTCTTTTGATGATAGTCTGAATTCGTAGCTCTCCATCAGGGGTCGTGAAGATAAACATCACTCATCCTCCTGGATGATCAGTTTTATGTGAAAAATGTGAACATGAGTATGAATACATGGTATATATACTGCAGCATACACAAGAATTGAGGTGGATTTCAAGTAAATCCTTCATGTGGGAGCCTTCAGTGCCACACCTGCCACGCCTGTCCCTGTTGTTCAGGGTGGAGGGTGTTAAGAAGCAATGGCTAAAAGTCTGACTGACCATCTGTCTCAACTAGCACCTCATTTAGAAGCAAAGAGAGTTTTCTAATAGTGGCGCAAGGCGGTGTTAATAAAATGAATTTCTCCCCTCATTTTACTCAGTGACATCCCACATTCTATCTAGAAACATTCTTACACATGAAAGAGTGTTGGACCAAATGATTTCCTGTTCTGTTGACCAGTTCTGGAGTCTTGCAAAGCGAACATCTGTTCTTGGCGCATACCTGAGGGAGTGAGGGAAGAACTAAGTTTGAGCCCTAAAGCTTTTGTTCCCCACTTTTGGCCTTTTTCTTGCCAAAGTCCTAGAAGCTCTTCTCATTTGATTAAGTTCTATCTGTGGGTTCTAAACACTCTGCATTTGTGTGCACTTAGTTATATACACCCCACACTGGATTTACTTGAGTTTGGGGCTTGTTTTTCAATGATGACAATGTAATTAGAACTTATCATAAATTTTTTTATAACTCAACAGTCTTCTCTCACTTGAGACTCTTTTGAAAACATTTTTTATATTCTCAGCATTCTCTCAGTCACTTTGTTTTTTTTTTTTAATGATGTTCCACTCCTGTAAGAAAATTTTGATGCCTGTTAGGATTTAGTCCAATCTTTCTCTTTCTCAAATGAGGGAAACGGGTTGTGGAGGCCACTCACCCAGCTGAGGTCAGTGTGTGTCATATACACCTGTCCTTCGATTTACACAATATTTTTTTACACGAGTTTTTTCAATATGTGATAAATATTCCCACCCCACCCCCATTTACGCAGACTTTTTATACACAATTTCCATTTACGTGGTCTCATTTTACATTTCTGTTATTGGCAATTACTCTTTCTGAAAAACAATAGCTTAACTCAGTAATATGCAAAGAACTAATACTAACACACAATTATTAATGATCTTCCTGTTCACTGGATGACAAATAAAAAAGCATGAGTGACTACAGATGTTTTTCAGGATTGGTTTCACAAATGTTTTGCTATAGAAACTGAAAATTATATGAAGGAAAAATATCTTCCTTTTAAAATACTTTTACTTTTAGATAATGCACCTAGTCATCCACATAATTTAGAACAAAATTTTCTTACAGGAGTGGAACATCATTTAAAAAAAAAAAACAAAGTGACTGAGAGAATGCTGAGAATATAAAAATGTTTTATATATAAAAAATATATATTTGCTACCAGATACAACTTCCTTGATCCAAACTTTAGATCAAGGCATTATTTCCACCTTTAAGATTAATTATATTAAATAGAGTTTTAATGATATTTTTAATAAAATTGAAGATAATGAATCACACATGTAGAAGCTTGGAATAAGTACACAATTTTAAGCTGCATCAAGAATATTGCTTTAGCTTTGAGTGATATAAAGCCATCAACTTTAAATGCTGGCCAGAAAGCAATATGACCAGAAGTGATTGTACCAGGGAATATGGTTCCAGTAACTGAAGAGGGATTAACTGGCATTATTCATTTATTAAATAAATTTCAGGAAGAAGGCTATAACAATTTGAATGTAGATTATATTAACGAATTACTGGTTGATCACAAATTAACTGATAATGAATTCACTTAATATTTGAAGCCCATCCTGATGATGAATATGGCAGTGACCTTGAACCAGTTTCATTCACTGCAGAAAATATTTACAAAGCTCTTCAATTGGCCACAGAACTGGAAACTGCAATTATATATATTGATCCAAACATCTAATGGGCCTTAAAATTTCAAAAAGATTTTTTAAAATGTTGCATCAACTATCCAAGAATTGATGACAACTTAGCAAAAGATGGGGTTGGGAAAAGATCATCCAGAACCATAAATAATGAAACTGAAGCTGTACATCCAAATATTTTTGAGTGATGAAAATAGTAATTTTGTGCCAGTTAAAAAGGAAAGGTTGATTGCTTTAGATTAACGGTATAGACACTGACAGCAAATAACATTTATTTTGTTTTTTCTGAATTTTCATTAGCATTTTTTGGTGCAATCATGTGAAATAAATATTTATATAACTTATATTGACCTATTTAGCATTCTTTTTCATATTGGTGGACTCTTTATGTGATTTTCTTCTGTGTAAAAAGAAGACACATGAAATGCATAATCCACGTAAATCAAGGAATGGGTGTACTCGTTTCTAGCTGACCTCAGCTACTGGCTGTGGGCAGTGCATTTTAGAGTTCTGTCTTGGATCTAGGGAAAGGAGTTGCATGACAGATAATTTTTAGAATAAATCATATTCCCGGTTTGGGAGTGCAGCTGCCTTGTTGGACACTCCAAAGGCAAAAACCACCTGATCATTTTATTTCCCTGATGGTTATATGACTTACTATTTAGTCAAAGTTTTCTTTTGTTGTTAGCATACCTTGAACCCTTCAGTACACTGGCCTGACTGTCCAGTAAGGACCAGAAAATCCATAAGATTTAGACTTCTTGAATCTATTTTCTACATTTCTAACTAAAAGAAGTGCATAATCCCAGTCCAAAAAGAAAAATAAATGTTGGCTAAGTAATTGTATTCACGCAGCTTGTATATTTTCATTTGTCATATAATCTAATTCTCAATTCTCGACTAGAGGTTGTACTATCCCCAAAGAGGGTATTTGGAAATGGGGGGTTTTGTTGTCACAACGGCTGGGGCAGCACTGGCGTTTAGAAAGCAAAGCTTGCTTGGGACATTGAGCAGGTTTTAGGACAGTCTCACCCAAAGAAAATTTGGCTCACCTAAAAGTATAGTCCTGCACAAAATGCTGTAGCACTTCTGTTGATAGATTCTGTATGAACCAAGGAAATATAATTACCAAGAAGGTAGAAAGTCACATAGTGTGTGAGCATTTTAGTGAGAGAGAATAGATACTACAAATTGCCAAATGCTCAGTGTCTTCATGTCTCACCAGGGTTTGTTTGTGAATTGACACAGGTTGTGTTGCGAGAATCCATGAAGCTGCTGGTGGTCAAATCCGAGCTGCTGGCCCTTAGAAGAAGCTCCTGTCATCCTTAACCACTGGATTCCAAATTATTAAATTGAAATGTAACTGTATTCCTAGTTAGTATGTCAGATACTGACCACTCTTGATAGAAACGTTACAACGTTGGCCTTGTTGGTCTTTAGCGAAGTCTCATGTTATGGTTCTATTTATGAGCTTCGGCTGCTAATAAAATGCTTCCTGTACTACTCTGTTATCATTAGTGATCCTCCCAAATGCAATCATTCCAACTTGGAAATTCACCCCGTAACCATTCTTATTCCCAAAGTTGGAGCATATAAACATTTAGATGTTATTTCCTGTAAATATTCTAGACATTTACCTAGACTCTACTTAATCATATACTGAACTTGAGCTGCATATCTCCCCATCTGTATTTAAGGGAGAAGAAATCCAGAGAGTTTTTCTCACCTCTGGGTTTTCTTTCTTAGAAGTTACTATTTAGAAGCCATTTTTTTTGTTTTATTTTCTTTTGGTTTTTTGTTTTTTATTAAGCTTAGTCACTTGCAAAATGTGTTGTCCCACATTACTTCTTGGGTGACTAACAGAATAAGTCCAGTTGAGTGAACACAGTGGGAAATGATTTCTGTTTCCTTATGCATAATCTTATAGACACGGGCAACTGAGCCTAGCAAAGAAATTTTCATGTCGTTCCTTAAAATCTCCAAGCTGTAGGCACTCCAAACCATCGAGTGGCTTTTGGACTGAATGAATTGTGTGTCTCATGCACAAGTGTTTGGTTTTCATGTTGTTGCTATTGTTTTTCTCTTGTATCTTGGGGCTTTTATTTGTTTATTTGCTCCTGTGTTTGCTCAATTCTAATAAAACCAGACACAAGTGGAAAATCATAGTGCTCTGAGACCAGGAGACCCTGAACTGGACCAGTATGTCACTTAAATGGACTTGAACATAAATACATCTGAATAGGGGACAAATGACACTAGAATGTATACTCTATATGTTTTATGCCATATAATAGATAAGGGGTTTTCTTAATTTTTTTCTTGTGGTGAAATGTAACTTTCAGATTAAAATGACCTTTTCTTCTTTGAAACTTTTTTTTTTTGATTTATACAATAAAGAGTTTGGAAAGATCCATAATCTGATTGAGGTTTGCAACCAGCAAATTTAAAGAAGTCTTGATAGAAATCTTGTTTATGTGCTTTTAGAACCAGCTACAGTTTAAGACTTAATTAGTTATGGAAATTGTATTTGTTCATGTATGCGCATATACGAAATAAAACATATACCTCCACTAATGCAGTGCCATTGATCTTGGTGATTATTGGGGAAAATCTCTTCTATGACAAGCACACAGAAAATGATAGCATGGTCTGACTTTCAAAAAATGCCTCCCCATGTTTTTTACAGCTTTATTTCACTAAAGGTCTGTTTTGTTGTGATCTGTTGTACCTCACAGCACTATTGTGACCGTGGTGATACCTCATTTGCATGATGTGTGCATTGTGTTTGACGTGAAATACATTTTCACGGAGGAGTCTGATGGCGTGCTAGCGTTTTGTTTGTTTTCTGTAGGCTCAATGAAGAAATATGCTGAAACCAAATCAGATTTTTTTTAACTTGTGGAAAAAACCAAAGTCCTGTGTGGGTGTCCTTTCCCTATCAAACTCATTAAGATTCCTCTGTTGTCACTTGCAAGTAAAGCTAACTAGAAATAAGTGATCAGCTTCTAAGTACTGTAAAGCTGCTGTACTTCAGACCTCCAATGGGAGGGGTTTCTAGCTAAGATGAAGTTAACCTTAATGTAGTTTACGAAAAACTGCCATGTAGCAGTCTGGCATTTAACCAATTATAATGGGAATGGTGACCCTTATTTTCCAGGAAGCTGAAACTCAGAACAGCTTTTATGTATCTAATTCATGGCTTGCCTACAGCCTGGGATTTGGTACCAGCCAGAATCGGGAGCCAGGGAGGCAGCCCTAGAATGAGGATGTTGGAACCCCCGTCAAACTTCTGGGTTGCTATCTCGAAAGCTGGGGGCCCAATCAATGCAGCCCTCTCTAGGTCTGCTGACACAGCCTCTGGTGACAGTGCAGGAATGGACATCTTAACTCCGTGTGCTGGACTTTGTGCACTTACAAGTAGTTCCTATTATCACGAGCTCTGGTCAGAGGGTCACAGTGGAGGCCAGTCACTAAGAGCAATTTCTAATTTGTGAACATTTAAACTTAGTATGCACGGGTTTCCTACTAGCAAATGCTTTTGTAAACCAAATTTAGAAAGCAAAGGTAAAGAACTAATTTGTTTTTAGAGGTATATCCATTACATTGGGGCACAACACAGGGTAACTGCCATCTTCAGCATCGTTCGGGAAGCTCAATTATGTAAGAAATGGAGCAAGAACTCTTAGAAACATTAGAAAATAGAAGCCTTTGCAAATAGTCCTTTTGGGAGAACCTGGAAAACAATAAGATCTCAACAAAACCCATGCAATTTCTAGAAATAAGCTGTCTAAAACTTGAACTTGTGAAACATTAGAATAGACATAAATGGAAAGACAAGCCATGTCCCCAAATGGGGAAACCTGTTTGTGAAGAAACCAATAGTAAGTGGCCCTCACATTTCTGCAGTATTTGTGAACTAAATGAAGCTCTAATCAATAAAATTTCTTTTTCACAACGTGAAAATATAATTTTACAGCTCATGTAAGAACATGAACACAAAGTTAAGAAACAAAATGAGTTTTTAAAAAGGGACCATTTTCTTGGACAAATAGTAAAATGTATGGTAAAACTTCCCTAACTAAAACAATGTAGTCTGATAGAGAAAAATAATCTGGAATAGAAATAAAGATCAGCAACATACCCGAGAGTTGTAAGAATTTAAAGTATGATGGGGTGGGATTAGAACATTTGTTTCTGTGGGGAGAGGGCACATGATTTAGTGTTTCCTGAGGGACTTAGTGTAACATCAATGGAGCAGAGGTAAGGACCCAGAAGTCAGTAGGGAAATGATAAAGACAGGAGTGGGGTCCAGTGCATGGGTACAAATTGTAGTTGAAGGTTTAAGTCAGAAAAATTTTGACACAGGGCTTGGTACCAGCCTCTCAAGATGCTGAATTGATGCCCCTTCCCCAGGTCGTGCTGTGATCTGAGGAGGTGAGAAGCAGTGGCCTCTACTCACCATAGTCTTAAGTTCCTGCAGGAGTGGAGCCATCTTGAGTTCTTGCCATATGTGAGCTGGCTCTAAGACCTCCAGGCTATGAGGTAGGTAGAAGAGAATTATATCCCCAAGGACCACAGTTGGAACTTGGCAGAGCTGGGGCTGAGTCCAGGGCTCCAGCTTTGGTACTGCCAGAGAAGCTGACAGGCTCTTCTGCCCCTGAGAGCAGTGGAAATGTTTTGCTGCAGCAGGTGCTTGTATCAGAGAACGGCCCAAGCCCCCGCAGGGAATCCTAGTTCTGGGTGTGCTTTTATTAAAAAACGATTGAGGCATCATTCACATACCATAAAAACGCCCCCTTTTAAAGTATACAACTCCACCTTTGATTTATTTGCAATCTTGTGCAACCATCACCACTATCATTTGAAAACGTTTTCATCCAAGTTGCTTTTGTAAGCAAAGGTTTCTTACCTACTCGTCTACTCAAAGCAGCAGAGCTTGGCTTTATTAGTTCTAGTTCCCATTGTACCTGGAAGCAAGAACATCAGATTCGAAAATCCTATTCCCTGAACCAGTCACATCCCCTTCTCCCACTTCCAGTATGTCCAATTAAGGGGCTATTTATGTAGCCTAATTCATGTGGGCTGTTTTGTGGATTTCGCTTTCTCTGTGCACAAATATTGAATTAAATGCCAAACAGATTCACTTATTAGATACCTGGCATGGACCTTCTAGGTCAAGGACAGTCATAGAGTGGGTGAAAATGATTTTAAATGCTTTGAAAATCCTGAACCTCTGGAGATGTGCCTTTAACCATGACCCTCAGATAGGGGAGACATGGGCTGGCTCTATCTGACCTTGTGTTACTGGGGCAGATAGCCCATATTAACAAGGAGGGATGGAGTGTTTCAGTGATGCCTTTTTTCTGTCTTGCACCTAAGGTCCAGGTGAGGGTCCAAAACAGCTGGTACTGTCGGCACTATGGAAAGAAATCACTCCCACAGATGCTGCACCTGGAGAATTCACTCCCCACCTCTCCCTTCAGCCGAGCAGTAAACAAGAGAGAAGCTTCTGCGAGGCAGTTAGGAAATGCCAACATTTAATCCTTCCAAGTGTCACTGAAGGGTGGTTGGCATTAGGGGAAATGTTAGGAGAAACATCTAAAGCATCCAGCCTCTTGCACTTCCAAGAAAGTATGAAGGCAGGCTTTTCACATCTCACCTTCTCTCAGGAAATGCAAAATACGAGAAATAAAGTCCCAAGGAATTGGACCTTTGGGTAAAGTCACTTCTTTTTTGGATTAGAGGCAACAGCTCTCTGTCGGCTATACTTGTTTTTTAATTATATTTTCCTAGTAGTTTGTAGGCTCATCTTTGAAACAACCAGAAAGTTGTTAATGAGGAAGTGATAGCTGGAAAAGGGCTAGGTCACCCACAGTAGATTGGGGAGTCCCCATGGGACAACTCAAAGGCTGTTTTAGAACAAACTGAATCTTCCTGGTGCCACTAAGAGGAAAGAATCCCATTTAGTCAGGGGACCTAGCCTTCTAAAGGGTTCTCAGGGGTCACGCCTATGTGATGACACTCTCGATAGCTAGTGTAAGGTGTTCAGTGTTCACCAATAGTAGGAAATTATCCGGAACATGAAAGTGGGGCCAAAAGTAGACCATGTACCCTTTCAAAACCCTCCTGGAGTGTGGTCTCAATGAGGCAGCACAGGAGCCGCTGAGGTCAGGGGGAGGTGACTTCCTATGACTGACCATGTCCTATTAATTACGCCAGTCTCTGGAGTTATTCACGTGTAGACAGAAAGTTGCAGATGACTTTCATCTTGTAGAAAAGCTAGTTCTAAAGCTTGTGTCTGTTTGGCCCTGTAGGACACCAAACAATTTTGTATCTAATCTTAATCCAGCATTGTTTCTCCACTAAATGTATGTGCATGTTGCTGGGTGAAGACCTATATCAGTGTGTGCATAACAATTAGTTCCCATATCCTTCTTTGATCCAGCTTTGTCATACTGCTCCTTAACAAGTTAAACACATTATTTATACATACTCACTGAGTATTTATATCACAATTATGCTTTTAACCTTTGGGAAGTTATATTTTGACAATGAGGAAGCTTTAAGTTCTCAGCAGGCTCTGGGAAATTTTAAACACCTGCTATAATGGCTTTAAAGGTTCATTTTAAATGCTAGTATAGTGGATGTCACGGTGCGCCACCCAAAGGACCACCCCTTTAGGACTGAGGCGTTTGTCTTTCTAGATGTCTCCTTCCAGATGCTGGAGGTGCAGTTGCCGAGTCTCGTTGGTGGAGTTCTTCCCTGGGAGTTGCCCTTGACTGAAGGAGGCTGCCTCGCCAAGGTTAAACACCCTCGCTTGAGCATCCTGTATCCTATGGCAGGAAAATTCAGTGTACCAAGTGGGCCAACTCAGAAGGGATGTCTTGGCTTCAGAGCTCCTGTGGATTCACTTGAGGCCTTTGTTGAGACTGCAGTGCAGCCTAAGTTCTCTGTCCTTTATCCTTCACTCCCCCAAGCACTCCCCATGCACTTTGTGCATGTTAATTCACTTAAGTCTGTACCTGGAGAACCAGACCTGTGCTAACTAGGCATTGTGCTAAGGGCTTTTCATGCATTTTGACTCTTAACCTTAAGAACAACTTTCTGAAATAATCACTGTTGTTGCCGTGCTCACTTTACCGTGAAGACCAAGACAGGAGAAGTTGCTTGTCCAAGGTCACATAAGGCCAGCAAGTGCACAACTGAACTTTAAGGCCAAGGCTTGCTTTGGAGTCTGCTTTTGCCCTAGCCCACCACACCACCACACACCCAACCTCTAGAGGCTCTTGCCAGTCTACAACAGCTTCTAGCTATATTTGGAGGCTTCCCAATTGATCTCAACCCGCTTCCCTCACCAGAAGTTGTTGCTGACTTTGTAAATTCCTAGAAATCTTTTGCTGAGGGCATTTGATCTATTTTTCTATTGCTCAGTCGAGCAGCATACCTGCACCCTCTTTCAGGAAGCACAGACACTTGGTATAGGATTTTTTTGTCATCTAGGAGAAAACCCAACTCATAAATGCTCATCTATTAAGCAACTATATATGAATACTTAAACGTTCTACTCCATGTCAAGCATTTTGCTAAGGATACAATGGAACAGAGAACAAGACTAGATATTGTCCTCAGCCTCCTGAAGCTCCTAGTCTAGCAGAGAAGAAAGACAGTAGACAAATAATTTAAGAAGTTATTATTTGTGACTGTGATGAGGTCAGGTCTGCTTTCATACATTTTCATATTACAGTTTGTGATGAGAATTTCTTTGTGTGATATTTTGATTAATGTTTATCTCCCTTACTGTAAGCCTCCTGATAGCAGGGCTGCAATATTCCTACCACCTAACACAGGTATTCAGTAAATATTTGTGAGTGAATAAACAGTTGTTACTGAGGAAGTCTATGAATTAAAACCCATAGCCTCTGATCTACGTATCTTTCTGCCAGACCCTATCATGAGCAGACAGTCTCAAGGATCCTGGTTTTTGTGTTTGCTTTTGGATCCCCAGCACCTAGAACAGCACCTGTCACAGAGTAGTCCTACAATAAATCATTGTGAAATAAATGGCTTTTAAAAATTGTACCAGTTTGGATGGTTCCACTACACACAGCAGAAAGTGATTTCAATATTCAGGGCATTTATTAATCACAGATAATACATAACAAGCTCCAATGGCAGCTCAATGACATCAGGATTCTGGGGCAGCACTTCTGTGAGTTTCGTGGCTCTTAAAAAGGTTACTGTGGCACCAGCATTTCATTCTCATTCCATGGTGGTCAAAGATATGAAGAAGTCTATGGCAGACTGATCCTTATACTTGTTCCTGCCACCAGGTAGGAAACTCCCAGAAGCTCTCAGCACATTTCAGCTTCTCATTGGCCAGTACTCAATCTTACATTGACCCTTAAGCTAATCACTAGCCAAAGGGAAGGAGGCGATCACATGTATTAAGGTAATGCTAGTTTCTATAACTAGGTGCAGAATGTCTCAAATACAATAGAAGTTTTTTCTCTTTCATGTGAAGTTCAAAACAGATGTGCCTTGTTACTACTCTTCTGAGTGATAATTCAGGGACCAGGCCTCTTCCATCTTGTAGCTCTCTCATCTTCTAACTTTATCATGTTTTTCTGCATCAAGCTAACAGAATAGAGAAAGAGTATGAAAAAGACTTACTGCTTCCCAACCACCTTAGCCTCTAAGTGGCTCATACAATGTTCGCTTGCATTTCATTGGCAAGAACTAGTCATATGACCCACTTAGATGCAAAGGATACTGGGATGTGTAGTCCCTGGCTGGTTTACTTCTTACAAGAGAGCACAGGGGTAATTTGGTACATATTTAGTTGTCTCTCTGCGCCATGATTGACTTAGATTGGAGCCATCCCATAGAGATATAATGTGAGTGAGATGTCATGTTCAGTTCAAATTGGGAGCCTGGAAAAAGAGAGGCAGTAAATATTTTTATTGTATTTTTATAAAACCTACCACAGGGTTCATTATGTTCTCTTTCCCTGTCAGTCTAAGGGAGAGTAAGAATTGGTATAAAAAGTTGAGAAGAAACTGTGGGGTTACTTAATAAATATGGAGGTAAAGCAAATTTATCAGGCAAATGAAATTTTTTGAGATAGTGTCTGGGTTGTGTTGGGACACAAAACAGACTGCTAATGGTAAGAAGAGATACATTAACTGAATCTATCAAGAATTCGAGGGGCACACTAAAGATTTAAATAAGGGGAGTAATGAACTTAAAAAAATATTTTGCAGTAAAATTAAGTTTTTAACCTAATATCATCGTTCCTTTTTGCTTTGCATCAATGTAGGTCATTCACATCAATCAATTTTTTTGAAGATATTGCTGAGTTGTGACACATTGTTTTAAAACCACAAATATTATATGACTTGCAGTACCAGGGCCAAGCCACTTCGCATATTACATTACAAAAAAGTTCGTCAGGCATAATTTATGGGACCAGTAGGTTGGTAGCAACTACCAAATCTTGTTTAGGAATTTATCCTCCATCTCAGTAGGAAAACAGACATAAAAGCAGTGCCTAGAATGAGCAAAAAGTAGTCTACAGTATAACCCTCTCTAAAAACCTGTTCTTCCAAACAATATGAATCATTTCTGTCTGTGCTTTGCTGTTGACAAAGCCCTTTAAAAAGTAAAGGTAAAGCAAGGACAGTATCCACACACACGTGCACACAAATACCTATCTCAAGGAAAAGAGGAGAAAACAGGGCCAGCTAAGCATTAGACATCACGATTCATTATCAGTATTAAGGAAAATAACTAAAGTCAGATAGTTAAGGAGAGAGAAAACTCACCTGGTTCTGTCAGTCCTGAGTTATAAGTACCAGTGTAGATTCTGAAGATATGACCAACACAATGCAAACTCTTTATACAAAACCTATGAGAAAAATCTAGGCCAGCAGCATTGTCAAGGGATGAGAAAGCTATTTGTCCTACTTCTCCCTAATTATTTTATTCTCACATCAATCAGCATTTTAAAAAGAAAGTTACACAGAAGGATGGCTGGAGATACATGTCAGAGCAGCTGGCAGGTTTCCACATAAGTAATGTTCCTCCAAAAAATGACAATGACAGTAGGCACTTAGTCTAAGTCTTTATCAAAGCCTGATTTCCTCTTTTTAAAAAATAAATTTATTTATTTAAATTAGTTTCAAGTATACAGTACATTTGTTAGACATTTATATAGTTCATAAAACGATTTCCCCAATTGCTCCCTCCCTCCCCTGGCCCTCCACTTAGCCATCATATTAATGCTGACTGCATTCCCTTTGCTGTGCTCTTCATCCCTGTGACCATCCATCGGCTTCTAATTTGTACTTCTTTAATCCTTCACCCCATTCTCCCAGCCCCCAAACTCCCTTCCCCTCTGTCTGTCACCAAATTGTCCACTATATTTGTGAGTCTGTTTTTGATTAGTAAGTTCATTTTGTTCCTTAGATTCCGTATATAAGTGAAATTGTACAGTATTTTTTAATTTGACTTTCTTCTCTGGTTTAAAAATAATTTTAAAACTACTTGAATTTCGTCAAGCCTCTATGTTTGTCTTCTTCTGTATAAAGAATACAAGCCATAGAGAAGTGGTTCTCAAACTTGAGTGTGCTTCAGAATCCTCTGGAGGGCTTGTTGAAACTCTACAGGGCTCCACCTTCAGAGTTCCTGATTCAGCTTTAAAGTCGAAGCTTTAAGATCTAGCTCAGGGTCCCATACTTGCTCCTTTTCTTCTGATATGACACCAGTAATGTCTCAGATAAGGTTTATTTCTTCAGGCTGGGTCCCAGGCAGAAGAACCAAAGTTGACCCATGAGGGACTTGTGAGAAATAAACATTTGTTGTTATAAGCCACTGAGATTTTGGGATTGCTATTATAGCATAACATATTCTTACTAATATAGAATCCTTGTATTAAGCATACTCGGCATTCTACAACAGATTTAGTTTTGTGTGAAAATCAAAGAAAAATAAAATAAGTAGAAAGACAGATAATATTTCATTTCTCTTAGACTTGTTCTGTGTATGTGTGTGCATGCTATTTATATGCACACCAAGAACCATGTGACTAAAGGGGTACAGAACAGGCCTCTCCAAGATGTGCCACTTTGGCACATGAATTATTTTATGCTGAAGGCAATTGAGACCCTATGGCCTCACAAAAAACTTTGATCTCTCCCCCTCTCCCTTCAAGAATTTAAATTTGAGGACTTCCCCATAATATGAGTTATTACAAGAAATAACTTTTTTTTGACTTATCTATAGAGCAGGATGAAAATCTGCTCTTCTTATCCTGTGAGTGAACTTTCCTCTTAAGTGTCAAGGCATCTTACCTCATTTTTAGCTCAGAATGCCATATATACCTCATTTTCCCCATTCTGTCTCTGACTCTCATGTATATGGGGTTCTCACATGTATGTGTGTAATTAAATTTGGTTATTTTCTCTTGTAATCTGTCTCATGTCAGTTTGATTTGATTATTAGACCAGCTGAAAGAACTTAGAAGAGTAGAGGAAAATGTGTCTTCTCACATGACCTTTTGCAAACTACTTAGCCTTTCTGTCCACACAAGTAGACAGCAAATAGGTCGAGGACCGTCCACTTGTGCTGTCTGTTAACCAATAAGAAGTCTGAACAAAGATCACTGGTTCAAAGATGAGTCTAAAATGTGTGTGTGTGTGTGTGTGTGTGTGTGTGTGTGTGTGTGTGTAATAGAGTGCACAAAAACTAATTGTGGAAGAGAAAGAACAGCATATTTATGAAAATGATTGATTACACAATCCAAAATAAAAATTTTATAACCTTTTTAGCATTCTCTTTTGCAAGAAAGAAATCCTTCTATAAAATCAGAACAGAAATTCATATGGAAATGAAAGGTTGAGATGGAAAGTCAATAGGATGAATTGAAAGCCAGAGGCAGGGGGTTGGGGGATTGATACAAGGAATCAAAAATTTCAATAATAGAATTTAAATAAAAACAGAGGTAGAAATAATGCTTTGAGAAACCGTATCAGTAATATTGAAAGAAAAGTTGAGATCTATCAGAATACCAAAAAAACTCAACAACAATAACAAAAAAAGGATAAAAAGATGAAAATGATAAAACAGAAAACTACTACAGACAATTGCTCTTCTTAAAAGAGAAACCAGAACAAATGGAGCAGAAACAATTCTTGAAGGTAGAATGGAAGAAAATCTTGAACTGAAGCCACATATATGCAGAAAGAAGGTCTCATACCTCCTAACGAGACAGAAAGGACAATATGTGCAACCGAATGGAAACCAAAGCAATATTCTTTTTAAAGTGCAAACATTTCGGTATAGCCAGAGTACTGAGTAAAAGGAGGAGAGAGGCTAGAGAGGTAAGTATGAACCAGTTAATAAAAGGCTTTATATATTATGGGGAGGAATTTTCTCTGCAAAATAGTAAAACCATGTATGAAGAGAGGAAAATGATCATGGATATGGGGCTTAAAGAGAGTGGTAAAAGTAACAGCAATTATTGAAAATGGGAGAGGTCACATAAAAGGATTCCTAAGAGGCACCAAGGCTCTCTACTGTGGTGGGTGTTCATAAATTTGTCATGGCTTTCATTATAGTTGTGTGGCTTTTTCCTCAGGGATAGTACTTGGCAATATGTAGGAATTGAAAATGCAGATAATTAGAGTGTTATAAAATGGTTGTTTGATGTTAGAATGTGTCAAAGGGCAATTCAGCAGACTCTGCTCACAAGAGTGGTTGACGTCAAAGGCCATGGGCTTATGTCAGGTAGACAGTTCAGGGGATGTGAAAGGTCTGGGGTCTTTGAAGAATAAATATATTGAGATTGTCTACAGCCATGCCACCCTGAATGTACCCCATCTTGTCTGTCTGAGCTAAGCAGGGTTGGGCTTGGTTAGTACTTGGATGGGAGACCACCTAGGAAGACCAGGTGCTGTAGCATTAAAAAAAAAAGTAATTGGGACTGAAGGAGAGATAGGACTGCAAGGATGAGGATTGTGAGTACAAATGAATGGGATTTGTAAACTTAAGGTTTTAGAGATGGAGCAGCACGAAGTGATGAATGTTTAGGTTTTCTAGAATATGTGTCTGGGAATGCGTGGAGCAAGCAGAGTAGAGGTAAGTCATCTAGGTTGAGGAAGTTAAGGAAACAGCTTAGTCACGGGTGTTGGATTCATCAGAATGATGGCAGTAATTTGGAAGGAGAAAGAAACTACTGCAGTTAGTAGATGAGTGACAGGAAGGGTAACATGTGGTACTACTAGATGGGATGGACCCAGAAAGAGAAATCTTGCAAGGAGTAAACATATCAAATTGTCAAGTGAGAAAGCTCCAAGAGGGAGGACATACCACTTTGGGGGCTAATGGAGTTTGGGAGGAGAGAAATCAAGAGAGCTGACAAATGAGTCAATATTTTGAATTGGATAGTGGAGAGATGTATCATTAACCTATTTGGAAGGTCCAGAGGAGAAGGTTTTGTTTTCCGGGTAGAAGCTTAATATGAGGCCCATGGGGAATAGTTAGAAATCGAGTAGGCAGGGAGAGAGGCTACAGTGGTACAGGTTCAGGTGGGCTGGATTTTGAGGGCCAAGCCAGGGGCTGGAAGGAACCAAGCTTCTGCCCCTGGCTAAGGGGTAAGCTCCATTCCTTGAACCTCAACCTCTAGGATCCCAGGACTTAGAATGCCCAATGCGGTCCTTTCTTCCCAGCGGGCGGGGCGGCAGACAGCGCACGCGCTCTAGACAGAGCGGCAGTGGTGGGAACGGTCAGTAGAGGGCGCAGGCGTTCTGACCAGAGCAGCCCAGACAGGACATCCAGGCAGGGAAACCGTTGAGAGCAGAAATCTGGAGAGCCGAGCCAGCGCGTGGCCGCGGCAGGAGGCGGGGATAGGGCGGAACGAGGCGGTTCCGGAAGGAAGTGGTTCCGGGTCCTGCAGCCCGGCAGAGGTAGCTGTGGATCCGTTGGGAGGCAACGGTCGTTGGAGGGGCGAGGCCTTAGGGACCGGTGGCGACGGCAGTGGCAGTTGCGGGGATCTCCCGGCCGGGTGAGTAGCTCTGGGGGCGGGCCGGGTAGGGAGGCTCGGGCTTGCAGGGAGGGAGTGACCGGTGCCCGGGAGGGGCAGCTCTTCGGGTGGCGGGTGGGGTGGCAGGGAGGATACGGGGGACCCAGTTTGGAATCCTGAGCGACCGCTACCCTGACTCAGGCCATTGGGCTGGTGCCTATCTCGAACGACCGTTCGTTCACCTGCCACTGCCTTGGCCGCTGGGCTGGTTCCATCTCATGCGCGGTGACTCGGGCACCTGCTGCCGCAGCCGCGATCTTACTGCGTCGTCGGGCGGGCTGGGTCCCCGGGGGTTGGAAACGTCTGCCTTTGGGGACGGGGAGAGTAGTGTCCGGGGACGGTGCCCTTGTCTCTGATGCGCCCCGGGCCGCGTTGCCTGCGGTACCCGAGCCGAAGAGCCTCTGCTTTGTCCTTTTCCAGAGGCGCTCCTGCTGCACCGCGGCATCTTCTGGTAACATCCAGAATGAGTAGCGAAGGCTGCTCTTTATCATGCATTGGGAAGTAAAACTTGTCTTTTTAGAAACGTAGACCGAAAATTGGCGCATCTCTTGTGCTCCACCAGAGTGCATTGGGAAACTGGGCTAGTCACTGTCTGGATTGTCCTATCGGTCGGTCGGGAGGGAAAAAAATGGGAGAGAAACTTATCCTCCCAAATATTTTCCGGCCCATGTGCTTTTCGAGCTGCCCCTTTAATGCTTTTTTTTTTTTTTTTCTGGAACAAAGTAAAAACTACAGGTAGAAATCAAGGAGGTCTCTCAGACTTCTGGTAAGGCCACCTTTTTAGCTTTTTTTTTTTTTTTCCTGAATGCAAACTGCTGCTACAAATAAAGATTAGAATTTGAAAAGAGGTTTTGGTGTGTATTCATGCTTTATTTTCCAGCGGTATTTTTTTTTTAATTGAAGTAACATCTGTTGGGAACATATAAGTTGCGTGTGTACAACATTATAATTTAATGCAATTTTAATAGTAATGGTATAGTAATGCTTTACTTTTTAATGGTATTTTAAAAATGGCTACTAAAACGTTCTTTTGAAAGCCTTGCTGCTTCACAACCCCAGAGGAATTTAAAACGTCTATTAGAAACGTTTATATATAGAAATAGTAATACTCACTCAACATTTCTAAAATTCTAAAAAACCATAATAAAAAAAGGCACACTATTTCACCATTTCAAGTAACATTGTGAATATGGTCGCACTGGGTGTACATCGTTAGTCTTTTCTATGCAGAGACAAATAAATGAATTTTTCTTAAGTGAATTCTCTTTGGTAACCATTTTTTTTTTCTGACTACAGAGAAATGCCATTATATAGCTGTAATAATTTATTTAGTTGGTTATTCCCAGTTTTTCACTACTTAAACACATCGCTGGAGAAATGTAAAGTCTTTATCATGATTACTTAATGTACATTCCTAGATGATTTAGAATTGTTGGTTTTTTAAAAAAATGTGAATTACTCAATTTTCCTTAAGAAAAGATGCTATTTTGCATTCCCACCAACATTCTGTAGCAAAAGGCAACATTTAGAGGATTTCTATGGGAAGACTTGGGCATTTATGTTCTTCTTTCCAATGACGTGTAGGGATTTTTTTTTCTAACTATTCTTTTTTTATTTGTTGATAGCATTTTAGTTTTCATTTTTTATTCCACCTTTACCAGTTTAGTAAAGAAAAATTATCTAGGTGAGACAAAGGCATCATAGATTGAGTAGGAGGTTTGAAGTCAGGACTTCCTTGAATTCCTTTGTATCTGATTACCTTGAATAAGTAACTCACTTATCCTCTCTAAGGGACTATTTCCTCAACTCTGAATGAGAGATTATAGACCATTTTGCCTTACCTTTCTTACAGGATGTTAAGGATCAAAAGACATTTATGGAAAAGTACATTTAAGCATACTTTGTCTTGTTGTAAACTATTTTCATCTTGTAAAAATTTCAGAGCACAAAAATATTTTGACTTTTTAAAAGTAATAGCTAAATTCAAAAAGCCATTCTCTGATACCCTTTGCCCCCTGTACTCTTTCAGTCCTTAAATCTGAAGTTTTATATTGCTGCCCTAGATTATATTAAAAATGATATCAGAGTTATGGAGTTAGGCGAATGAATGAAGCTATACCAATGAGAAAATATTTAAAGCCACTATATATAAAGTTGAGGGGGACAGATACAAAGCTAAATAAAACATAATCCTTGGGATCAAAATAAATAAAACATAGTCTTTGTGTCCTACAAGCTACAGAATGTCCAGGCAGCTAGAGGGCATAAAAACTGCTTTCCAAATTTAGACAGCAATTTTAGATGCGATGCAGGATGTCAACTATTCTCAAGTGTGCTAAAGTCCAGTTCTGCTGACTGAGCATCTACACAAAGATCCAGGCGGTCTCTACAGGGTCATCTTTCTGAAGGTAAGAATTGCAAGGTGGGGAAGTGTTAGTATTGGAGTCTGAGAACCTGGATTCTAGTTTCAGATCCTGCACTGGAGCAGATTGGTTAACTTTTTTGAGGCTCGGTTTATTCACCTTTGAAATGGAGGTAATTCTAGCTTATTTAAAGGCTTACAGAGATTAAATGAGAGTAGATTTAACACACTTAGTGGACCAGGAATTACTGGCACTCGTGATCCTTTTTATCCACTGAAGACTTAGCATCTCTTAGGTCTCTTTTAACTTTGTAAGCCTTGCCTCTAGCAGTCACCGGCAGTAATATTTGCTAAATCATCATAAAATGTGACCGCTGATAAAAATTTAATTTGGATCATTGAGGAAGGTAATAAGTAAATTTAGAATATTGGGGGAGATGGACTATTTATTATTTGGAGTCAATATTAAGGAATCAAAGGAAACACTGAACTTAGAGGCATCTCTACTATGACTGTTATTTACAATATACCCTCAGTGCCAGGCACATAACATAGTTCCTCCCTATCAATAATAAACTTACTCAAGTTGCTGCCATTTTGAAACCTCTTCCCTAGACCCCTATTATTCAACTGAAACCCAGTTTCTCTCCTCCTCTTCCAGCTAGCCTGATAAGAAGGAGTTAATAATTGGCTTTCTAAGTCTCCTTACCTTTGGCCACATTCTTCATTCCTTTTAGTGGATCTCTATGCAGCTTTTTGCCATGAATGAAAGTTTCCTTTCTTGAAACATCCTTGTTTAGTTGCTGAGATTCTATGCTCCAGAGTTTCCACCTTCTTCAGAGAATATAACTTCTAGTCTCTTTGGCTAGTTCATTTTCTTCCAAAGGTTAGTGTTCTTGTAGGCTTGATATTTTTTTTTGTGTGTGATATATATAATGCTCTGGAATAATTTAGAGCACTGAGGCTATCTAGTGTTCGAAGGTTTGGTAGAATTTCCCTGTGAAACCATTTGGACCTGATGCTTTTTCACGGGATAAATTATTTCCTTAATAATTTTCTCTGTTTCCTCTATTGAAATTGTTTTGTTTAAGCTTTCTAACTCTAATGGGGCCAATTTTAGTAATTAATATTTTTTTCTAGCAAATTTTTTTCATTGGGATTTTTAAATTTATTAGAGGGCTACATAGTAATTTCTTGTGATTTAAATTTTTTTCTTCTATTTCAGTGTTTATTTCCCCCTTGCCATTTCTTATTTTGTGTACTTGTGTTTTATCCCTTTTTTCTAGATTTATATAGCAGTTTATTTTAATTTTTTCAAAAACTACAGAATTTTAAATTATTACTTAGATCTAGTGTTTCATTCTCTTCCTCTACTTTTATGTTTTTATTTCCTTGTGCTTTCTTTTGGTTTACCTTGTTATTTTTTAGGTTATTTCTTTTTTATCATGGAAACAAAATTATTTTTATTCTTTCATTTTTATTGGTAAATATATTTAGTGCAATGAATTTTTCTTTGATCACTGCATCCCATAGAATCTGTTATGTAGTGCTTTCGTTATTATCATTTCTCTAAAAATCTGTAATTTTAGTTATAGAATACCAGGAATGATTTAATAGGAGGCTTTAAAATTTCCAGGTGGATGGGCCTTTATGGTGTGGGTTTTTATTTTTGTTGTTGTTATTGTTGTTAGTAAATTCTAGTTTTATTGCACTATGATTAGAGAGTATTGTCTGTAATATTTCTATTTTATGGAAGTTACTGATGTTTTCTTTGTGATCTAATATATGATTATTTTTGGTGAATACGTGGAGGCACTTGAAAAGAATGTATTCTCTAGTATTAGAGTGTAGAGTTTGATAAATATCCTTAAGATTTACCTTATTGATTATGCTGTTTAAATCCCCTATCTCCTTGTTTTAGGTTCACCTGATCTAATATTACCAGTGAGAGTGCCATATTAAAGTACCCTATTTAGTGTGTTTCTATCTATATCTCCTGGCATCTCTTGTAGATTTTGTTTCATAAATATTGTTGGTATGTTATATTCAGGTGAATATATATATATATATATATATATATATATATATATATTTTATTCTGTCTTCATCGTGGATTGTGGCTTTTAGCATTAAAAAGTGTTTTTGTTTGTATCAGTGCTTTGGGGCTTGATTTCTGCTTTGCTATATATCAGGATTACCACCCTTGCTCTCTTTTTTTGCCATCTGCCTGGTGTAATTTAGCCACTCTTTTATTTTTAGATTTTCAGAATTACTTCATTTTAGATGCATCTTTTGTATAACTTTTTGAATTTTGTTTTGTGATCCAAACTGAAACTTTTTATTTATAGTAGGTGAGTGAAGCCCATTCACATTTATTGCTAGAACTGATATAATTGGTCTCAACTCTATCATAATATTTTATTTATATGTATTTTGTAACATTTGCTATTTTTTTCTATAAGATGTGTTTTTTTTGCTCTTTTATTTAAAACAATTAGGGTATTTAGGAAGGTTTGTGTTTTTGTTAACCTTTTTAAATGCCCTTAACCAGTTTGTTTTTTAACCTTTTATGTGTTCTTGATAAATATATTACTCCTTGTAATCAAAATAGGTCAATGATAGGCAACAGTGGGATTCTATATCTACTTCCAGCTCCTTACTAGAGAACTGGTGAGAACACCTAGCTTCTTTGGCTCTGTGGGCTCTGACTTGGTTTGGTTCTGTGCTGGGAGTGTGGCTGCTTTGTTGCAGAGGCTTTCCTGAGAGAATTCTTTGCATTTTTAAATACTGAACTCACAGTTAGTATGGAATCTCTGTCAGTTGATGTTTTGGGGGAGGGGGTAACAGATTTACTGAGATATAATTTACATACCATACGATTCACTCACTTAAAAGTGTATAATTAAGTTCTTTAGTATATTCACAGTTATGCAACCATCATCACAGTCTAATTTTATAACATATTCATCACCCCAAAAAGAACCCCCCATTCCCCTGTCCAGGCAACCACCAATCTACTTTCCGTATCTGTGGATTTTCCTAGTCTGGACCTCTTATATGTGACTGACTTCTTTTCTTTAGCGTAATGATTTCAAAGTTCATCCCTGTTTAACCATGTGCCAGTACTTCATTCCTTTTTATGGCCAAATAATATTACATTGTGTGAGTATGCCACATCTTTAAAATTCATTTATCTCTCAGTGGACATTTGAGTCGTTTCTACTTTTTTTAGCTATTATGAATAATACTGCTATGAATATTTATGTACAAATTTTGTGTGGACATGTATTTTTATTTCTGTCAGGTAAATATACCTGGGAGTGGAATTACTGGGTCATATGATAACTCTATGTTTAATTTTTTTAAGGAAGTGCCAAACTTTTTCAAAACAGCTGCATTATTTTACATTTCTGCCTGCAATATGAAGGTTCCATTATTTCTACACCTTTTTAGTACTTGTTATTATTGTTGAATATGGCTCTCCTGATTGGTGTGAAGTGGTATCTCATTGATTTGATTTTTGCATTTCTCTAATGATTAGTGATGTGCATCTTTTCTTGTGTTTGTTGGGCATTTGTACATCATCTTTGCAGAAATATCTCTTCAGCACCTTTGCCCATTTTTAATTGGATCATCTTTTATTATTGTAAGTTTTTAATATGTTCTAGATATAATCTCTTATCAGATATGATTTGCACAAAATTTTCTCCATCCAATGGGTTATATTTTTACTTAATGGCATCTTTTATACTGTAAACATTTTTAATTATGATAATGCCCAGTTTACCTATTTTTGTTTTTGATATCAGATCTAAGAAACCACTTCCTGATCCACAGCCTCAGATTATTTATCCTTATGTTTTCTTCTAAGTTTCATAGTTTTAGCTCTTACATATAAGTTTTTAATCCGTTTTGAGTTCATTTTCTTGGTTGTTTTCTTGACTTCCTTCACTGTCCCTTATTAAATTTTTATTTGAGTTTATTCTTTGGGCACCTTGTAATTTATTCACTTCTGAGATAATTTAGTCTTATTCTCCCATTTTTTTCTGAATTCAATTAACTTTTTTGTCATTTTACTCTGAGTTTTGGTCTGTTTCTGTTCTTAGTTTTTAAATTTTTGATTCAAGATGAAGTTTTAAATATTTTAAAAGCTTTTGCATATTGTTTTGAATATAGGCTTAGAGCTTTCTTCTGCTTCATGGTTTTTTTAGGGGAGGAATTTTCCTTAGTGGAGAAATTCTTTTTCAAGTTTCTTGTAAATACACAGGATATCAGACTTAATTTTCTTTTTTGCAAATCCAGGGGGTATGAAATGGTATCTTATTGTTTCAATTTTATGTTCCTGGTTAGGTTAGCCTTGAGTATCTTTTCCTATGTTTATTGGACATTTATGTTAAACTTAAAGCAAATGTTGCCATTTACTGAAGTGTAGGGCAAAGTGTAGGAGAAGCAGATTTTGGAGGGTGGTCAGGACTTTGGAGGGTGCTTTTGTACTGTTTACAGCATGAAGTCGGCTGTTGGATATGTAAGTCCACAGTACAGAAGGTAAGTAGCTGAGGGCTGGAAATATAAATTTGGGAGTTGTTGATTTATAGAGAGTATTGAAATCCATGAGACTGAATGAGAGTGTGGACTGGAGAGAGTTTAGACGATGGAAAGTGTAAAGACTGAAGTTACTATTTAAAGAAAGACTGGGTTCACTATTTAGGGGAGAGGGTGGTGGCTGCGGGGAGACGAGGAGAAGCTAGCAAAGGAGACAGGAGGAAAACCAGGGCAGTGTAGTATTCTGGAATCCAAGTGAAAAATGTTTCTGAGAGGAAGGTGTGATTGACTGCCAAGAGCTGCTGTGGGTCTAGGAGGAAGAGACATAACCTTTGGATTTGGCAATGTGGATTTCACTAGTGATCTTGACTACAGCGATTTGGTGGATTTGGTGCAGAGGCAGAGCAGAAAGCCAGATTGGTGGGGGGCCAAGCTCGAACGGAGGGTAAGAATCCGAGAGAAAGACTGTGGTTTGTTTATAGGCATCCCTTTGCAGGAATTTGGTTGTAAAAGGAGAGCTCAGGTGGTAACCCCGGGGGGCTATGGCTCAGAGAGAATTGCTGGTGATTGGTGAGGTCTGAGGGGGAGCAAAAGCCTTGTTGTGGGAGGAAGAGAATTGCTGAGGCTGGGTCTTTCATCCGGTGAGGAATGTACCCAGTGCTGTCCTGGTAGGGGCTGTCTCTTTTGGCACCAGCATCCCCCACAGCATCCTCTTGTGAGTGGATGCCTCTATTGTCCAGTCATCTATGTTCAAGGGCAGATGGGTTCATTCACTACCCCTGGCTCTGTACAGTTCACTCTGAAGTAGTAGTGTAAAGGAATTTATCTTCTATTGCTGACATCTTCCCAGTCTGCTGGTGTTTCAGCTTTCTCTCTCCCTCTCTCCCTCCCCTCCCCCCTTCTCTCTTCCCCCCTCCTCCTTCTCCGGGGCCCCTCTTCTTACCCCCATTCCTCCTTCCCCTCCCCCTCTTCCTTCCGTCCTGTCTTCCTCCCCTCCTAAAGCTGGTGCCTTTAATTTTGCTAGTCATAAGTTAGTGTAAATCAGGAATCAGCATACCTTTTTTTATGTAAAGGAGCAGTAAATAAAATACCCAAGATAGTAAATATTTTAGGCTTTGTGGACTACATACAGTTTCTGTCTGTTGCATATTCCTTTTTTTACAACACTTTAAAAATGTAAAAACCATTCTTAGCTTAGATTTTAGGGTTTAAATTAACTTTCCTCTTTTATCCAGGAAGCCCCTGAGCCAGTGTTTTTCATTACTAGCTGAGGTGCACTAAGCAATTGCAAACAAAGTAACTTTTTAAGAAGCAGCTTTACTGAGATAGAATTTGCAGGTTTAAAGTGCACGATTCACTGATTTTTAGTATGTTTGCAGAGCTGTGCAACCATCTCCATAATATTTGATCTAATCTTAGGGCATTTTCATCACCCCAAAGCAGTTTTGAGGTATAATTTGTATGCATTAAAAGTCACCGATTTTTGACTGAATAGTTTGAATTTTAATAAAGCTCATTTTAATGTTAGCAAGAAAAATACCTTTTTTAATTGTATAATCAGTGATTCTCACTTGTAAACATTTTCCCCCAAGTGGTCTCCACCTTTCCCTGTAAACCAACAGTACTGTAGTCCCTGGACCAGCAGTCTCCACGACACCTGGAAACTTGCTAGAAGTGGGGCCTACCCCAGGATAGGGCCCAGCAATTTGTGCTTTAACCAGCCTTTTGGGTGATTCTGACACACAGTAAAGTTTGACAGTGACTCTTCTAAGGTCTGACCCTGAGTGGAATTACTGGGCTGCGGGATATGAGCATGTTCAACTTTAACAGGTACTGCCAACTCCTTCCAAACTGGTCATACTCATGTATACTTGGCTAGAAATATATGGAAGTCCTTATTATTCCATGTCCTCATCAACACTCTGGAGTATGGAACTTAAATTTTTTTTGGTCAATCCGATGTGTGTGGAATGATTTTGATAATAATTTGTGTTTACTCAATTATTAATGTGCTTGACTTTCTCAAGATGTCCATAGGTCATTTGAGTTTTGTGTTCTGTAATGTGCTTTTTAGAGTCTTTTGTCAATTGAAATAAATACAATTACGTAAACAAATAATCACAACATATTGAAACAATCATAGAATAAACCCAGATAGAATTCCCAAAAATAAAGAGACTCAGGGGGGTGGAAATATCAAGTCAAGGAGAAAATCCCAGGAGAAATGATGGTCAGACAGTCCTGAAAGAAGAGGGATTTGTCAAGCTGAGTGAGGGAAAGCCACCTACCTATATGGTAGGAACAGCACGACCTGATAAGGGAAAAGCAAGTAGTGTGGTGTGGTAGACTGAGGTGTGTGGAGGAAAAGACATACATAAGGCTAGGAGAAAGGTAGGAAGTGACCAGATGTATATATTTTGAATTCATTTAATCTTAGTGACTGTTGGGCATTTGGGTTATAATTAGTTTGGGTGGGCTTTTTTTTCTATTATAAATAAAGCGCATGCAGACATCTTAGTATATATAGCTGCCTTTTTTCTTTTAAATTTTTACCTTAGAAAAACAAGTTTAAACTGAAATTATTAGATTAAAGGAAAGTAGAGAAGATTAGTTTTGTAATTTCTTACATATTTGAAGATTACCCATCATGAGGGAAATGCAAAT
Source organism: Macroglossus sobrinus (assembly GCA_004027375.1). Classification (NCBI taxonomy): domain Eukaryota; kingdom Metazoa; phylum Chordata; class Mammalia; order Chiroptera; family Pteropodidae; genus Macroglossus; species Macroglossus sobrinus. Next base: position 978,601 of record PVKZ01000289.1, read on the forward strand.
TAAAACCACAGTTGAGGTACCACTTCACTCCCACTAAGATTGCTATTCAAAAGACAGACAACAGATTGTGGTGAAGGTGTAGAATATTGTAACCATGATATATTGGTGGTGGGAATGTAAAATAATGGTGCTGCTTGGAAAAATTTATTAGTCTCTCAGTTTGCTAGCATTATCATATGATCTGACAATTATACTCCTAGGTGTATACTCAAGAGATATAAAAACATATGTCCTCACAAAAATTTGTACACAGAAGTTCATAGCATTATATATAATAACCCAAAAATACAAACAATCTAAATATCAATTGAGAGATGAAGGAATAAAGATGTGGTGTACTGATAGAGTGGAATATTATTCAACTATACAAAGAATGAAGTACAGAAACATGGTAAAATAAGAATGGCCTTTGCAAACATGCTAAAGGAAAGAATCAGTCACAAAAGACCACATATCGTATAATTCTATTTTTATGAAAGGTACAGAATATGCACATCCATAGAAGCTAAGTCAGGGGCTAATGGAAGGAGGGAAGGAATGAGGAGAGATTACCAATGGGGTTTCTTTTAGAGGGAATAAAAATGTCCTAAAGTTAGATTGTGGTGATGGTTGTACATCCCTGTGACTATACTAAAAAAAACATTAGATGGTACACTTTAAATGAGTGAATTGTATGATCTGAATTATACCTCAATCAATCTGTTTTTCAAAATAATAAAATGGAAAAAAAGAATACCTTTCAGAAAAATTACGCTTTTTGTCATCACCATCAATATTTGGTGTCCCCCTCCACCACATATAACCTTTGGGTTCATTAATTTTGTTCAGTTTAATAGAACAAAATAAAATTGAACTGATACTAAGAGCCTCTTTGGTTATATTATAACACCCTCGATAGAATGCAAGCTCCAGGAGGGCAGGAATTTTTGCCTTTTTGTTCACTGCTGTACCCCCCCGCATAGTGCTTGGCAAAAACAGGTGCTCAGTAACATCTGCCGAATGAACGCATTTTGATATTTCTAGTTACTAAGTAAACATTTTCTCCTTAAGTGTCTTAATTTCATAGTATGTCTGAACAAATTGTTCTTACTAGCTTCAAATTCTTTTTTTGCAAAGAGGCAGTGTTATAATTAAATGAATTGAATATACTTCTGCTAAGTGATCTGGTTCAAGTCCTTTTACCAATAGTTTGCAAATGTTTGACTATGAGGACTCTCTTTTTAAAATGATGTTCACATATTAACAGTTGTACCTTTTGAATCAGTCAGTGGAAAAACTACATATAGTGGCAAGAAGTCATTTTTATTGCAATAATCACCACAGTGGCTTCATAAATTTGCAAAATAGAGATTATAATATATGAGATCTGTGTTATGTAGTTTGTGCATGGTTGCTGTGTGTATTATTCATGGACCCATGGTAATAATTTTGAAAGCCACCAGAGATTTGGGGCCAGTAGGTTGGGAACTACTTAATTATAGTATCAGAACTGAGGAGGATTACTAAAGTGTAACTAATAGCTAGTATAGACGATTATACCCTAATCATGTATTTTTAAGTTCAGTTCCTAAGGCTATCAGTTTCTTTTAAAGACTAAAGAATATTTTTAAAATCAAGTTTATGTGTCTTTTAAAATTTGCTTATTTGACATTATTTATTTTGGCAAAAAATCAGAAGCAAGCTAAATGTCTAGTCATGCTTAATTAAGTTTCGGTATATTTATCTGGTGGAAATTAGGTAGCAATTGAGTACTATAATTAGGCATTGTAATTCTTATTATCCAACCATTTAAAAAGCTGGAGATTTCATCAAGTGTTCCTAAACACGTTGACTGTGATTGTATGAAATGTTTATGTGCCTGGTGAAAGACAGGCGAGTAGTAGTGGTTGTGTTGAGAGAGAAGAATTCTGGGTAATTTTTCCCTCTCTTTGGAACCCTTATTTAGCAGTTGCTGTGTGTGAGGCAAGTATTCTAAGCTCTTTTCATGCTCAGAGATAATAAAGTTACACTGCATTTGGTATTTGGGGCCAGTTGTGTGTGTAAGGGGCCAGTGGGGCCTTGAGCTAAAAATAGTTTTTACATTTTTAAAAGGTTTAAGGAAAAAGATGCATAGAGACCTTATATGTCCTGTAAACCTAAAAAAAGTTATTATTGGGCCCTTTACAAAAAATGTTTGCTGACCCCTGATTTAATTCATTTTAATCTCACAACATTCCAATAAGGTAGGTCCTATTATTATCATCTCCATTTTACAGATGAGGAAACTGAAGCACAGAGGGCTTAAGTAACTTTTTGTCTGTAGCATTCACTATTTTTAGAGGAAGTTGCAGGCTCTTTCTACAAACTTGCTAATACTGTGTTTTTTTGCAGCGTAAAAAGTGGATATTGGCTCACGTGTCAAAGAATGGCACGGTCACACTCTAGATCGCCCAGGTGGAAACCCAGGTGAGCAGTTCTTAGTTTAGTAGAGCAAGCTTGGATTTAGGATGTACTTCGACTTTCAGATTCACAAGTACTGTTAAAAACCTATTTTAATAAGCTCATGGGACTTGGTGATTCACAGTAGGTGCTTTACAGTGATAGAGATTATATTTCTAGGTTCTAGGATATGCCAGCTTTCTTTCATTATAGCTGGCAGCTGAGATGAATTCATAACAAAAAGAAATGCCATGATCACAGCAAGAGAGAGTAAGGAATGTCTCTGAGAGTGTTACATATTTTGTAACAGTAAGTGGTTTAGAACTTTCCAGTGTGTATTTTATTTTATTTATTTTTTTCATAATCAATATGTTTGAAGAAATTGGCAGTTAGAAAATTGGGAGGGAGTTTCTTGTTTCTTCTTCATGACAGAATAATGGAGTTTTGAGTAACTCAGTTGTAGCTAAACCCCTTTCTTACATGGTTGGTAGTATTAGAAGTACATATAATTAGATTGCAACTTCGACCAGGATTTATTGTATACCTGCTACAGGTAGGTTCTGGGGCTACAGAGACAAATACGACATTTTATGGGCCCTCAGGAAGCACACATGCTAGGCTGGGGAGATTGATGCCCTGGCTAATTATGATACAATGGGAAAAGTGCAGTGCTGCTGACTGAGACAAAGTACCCACAGTGAGGGAATAATTCTGCTTTTGTAGGGGGGAGAGAGAGATACTAAGAAAGTCTTTAAAGAAAAGATGAGATTTTTAGCCAGCTATTTACGAATGAGTAAAATTTCTAAAGGTAGAAGGAGAAGAAAAGTATTTCAATTAAGGACAGCAGGAGCAAAGGTGCAGAGCTGTGAAAGTGACTGGTATGTTACAAAGGACCATAATTACACACACCAAGGGCAGATCAAAATTTTTCATGTTAATATGACTTGGCCGTTATGCTGGTTCATTATGGTTCTACAATGACTAATCCGTCATTTCTCCAACAGTTTTAATTTGGAGTTTAGAAGACCAAATTATAATGGGGAGGAGCTTAAAAAAAAGAGGAAATGTAAAGTGAATGATTTTAACATGAGGGGGGAGCACAGAAGTCATTTTGTTTCACCCTTTTGTGGTAGACCTTAGTGAGGGAGCAGGAAAGACCCCGCCAAGCTTAGTGCCTGGTTTCCAGAATCCTTCTCAGGACTCTTTGCCAAAAACTTGAAAGAATTAATATTTCGCTTTACTTGCAAGCTAACACATTAGCCTGTCACAAGGCCCTGCTGGGTCAGAGGCAAAGGTCTGTTTTACTCATAGTACAGCAGGCAGCCTGAGTTTCCTATTCCTGTGTTCCCCTTCCCTCCAGCCCCCTGAGGGCAGGTGGTGGCAGTGCAGCTGAGGAACTGAACCCCATCAGGGGTTTTTGCCTTAGAAGAGACATTATCGTATTATGGACAGCAAACAAGCAAACAAGCCGGCCCTCGGCCCCTGGGGGAGGTGCTAGCTCCATCTTCCCAACTTCCCAGGCCGTTTGCATCAAAACAAAAGCTGTCAGTGCTTCTGCTCACAAGGCATGCAGAACACAGGATACCCACAGAGAATTGTCTCCAACAGACTCCTAGGGTCTCCTTTGTCCCTTTAGGAGAACTAAAAATGATAGCAACTATTCCAGTAATCTCCTTCAGAAGAAAGGGCCTCTATTCAATAAAACCCAGATAGGAAATATAATATCAAAGTGGTATTCAACATGAAGTATGGATTAAAATAAGAGATTGACTGTTTTGTCCAGTCTGGAAGAAATCAGCCTCTCTGGCTGACAGCTTTTCTACTTAATGGCGGAAGAGATGAAATCTTTCAGGAAGTCCTCAAAGGCTCCAGTTACTTCTTCCTGTGATGAGGTGCAGCCAGCTGGATGACAGAGCTTCTGCTTCAGCTAAATAATGCTCTTGCCAGTACATCTAGCTCGGTGATTCCAGAGGGAGATATTGCTGAGTCCAGTAAATAAATCCCAGTATATATGTGAGGAAGCCAAGTCTGCCTCCTTTCTTGTAAGGGAGACACAGACAGGTCACCAAATGGAAAGAGTTTTATTCATGGTTGCTCCAGCTCTGTGGCAGCTTCTCAAGAGGGGGCAATAACAAAAGCTGCAAGGCTAGCCACCTCTTTGGTTAGAAGATATTAAACCCTCAAGGAGGAGATGGGGAGATTAGACAGGTGGGATGGGAGGAAGTGGCCCAGGTGCAAAATTGAACCTCACTGTGGTCCAGATAGTGTCTCTTGTCTCTTATCCTGGACTCTAGGCAACTCTGACTTGTTTCTCTGGATACAGAAGCCTTCCTCCTCAGTGGGAATGAAAGGCTTGGTGGTGGCAGTGCTGAGGTATTGGAAAAGGTAGTTTCAGAAAGGATGCGCTGTCCCTGGAGAGCATTATAGCAGCAGTAAGGCACACACCCACCGAAGTTACAAGCTCTGTTTCAACAGCACATCTTCCATTTTATATGTAAGGGAATAGGTCCGAGGGGGGAAAGCAACTTATCTATGTTAGTATTTATGGAGGAACTAAGTATGAGATTTGAGTCTTAAGACTCTCTTCTTTCCCCACCTCCACATACCATTTAAGTATGTATTTTTTTGCTCCTCGATATCATCTTAGTAGAGAGAATAAACAATTGGAAAAACTGTGGAATTCGAGTTTATTGTGGCTTCATAAACTCTTAGAATCTAATTTAATTTCAGAGGTTATGTTCATTTTGCCAGAGACTCTCCTATACATTTATTTGCACGAGTCTGTCCCTTCTTCTGCTTGTTTCTTAGCTGGCCATAGGACCTGATGTAAGCTTTTGCCATCCGGCCCTTTTGCCAGAATTTTGTTGTCAGCAGTTTTCCAAAATGGATCCTGCTGTGTACCTAAGCTGGTCCTCCTCCAACAGGACAGGTGTGCTCAGCCCATTTTGATATGCACATGGGATATATTATTTCAGATGGAAAGAGTATGCTTGTTGGATTGGGCAGAAAGCGTAATCAGACCCTCATGTGGACAATTTAGAATACAGATAAAGTAATTTGATGGATTTAATTTGAGTGGAAGAGCAAATATTTTATTTAGGTAAGTCATGTTAAGACAAACTTATATTGGCTTTAAATGAACTAAACTGTTCTGTGTTTGTTTACATAGGTCTTTATCACCAATACCTAGAAATTCTGAATACTACAGGCAAAGACGTTCTCATGAGCGTTTTGACTATGACCATAGGAAGGATCCGAAAAGACCCTTTGCTTGGAGAGTGGACAGCGACAAACATGGACAGAATAAAGCAAGGATTCCTTTTCGTGGAAATGTACACTACCGATCTTATGAGCCTAAATCACCTTCCCCAAACATGAGAAGAAATTCATTAGACAATTTTTATACTTCTAAGCCTCGCCAAGTCTATTTAGCAAGAAGAGGGGATGATAACAGAGGTTCTCAGTATGTGCCCCAATACTCAGAAGGTGTAGCCTACAATGAGCACCAGAGCAATTATTATCCCCAGCAAGGGCAAGGAAGGTATATTCCTGGTGACCAGAGAGCTAGAGGAAGTGAAAAAGGGAAAACACCTCAGAGGTCAGTAGCAGATTCTTCTAGATTCGAAGGAAAGTGGCATGAAGATGAAATGAGGCACCAGAGGACACAAGATGAACAATATTCTCGGTCACTTAGAAGAGGCTCTGAAGATTTTGAGACAAGGAGCTCTTTTCAGAACAGGTACAGGGAAACCTTAAACCTGGGTCGTTTGGTATAAAGCCCCAAGTGGAAAGTGTGTTTGCTTTGTAGTTGAAGATAACCACCTTGCAAAGCTTTTGTCTAAAAAGCTAAAAGGCATTATAATATAGTCATGGTTTATTGGTAGTAGTGAAGTATTTATTTGTAGAGTAAATCATGTTGATTGCTATAATACTGAAAAAAATGATATTCCCTTTTTAATTGTCTTGGGCCTCTATGAGTTTGCTTGAGGGATTATAGGTTAACTTGCCACTGCATTCCACATTTAAAGCCATGCTACCCAACATCCCACACATACATTCTCACCTTCTTGTCTTTAGTGCAACTGTAAAACTGCTTTATGTCAACACAGGTATCCTGAGGATCGTTATTTCAGAAACTATGGACACACATCAGAAAGATCTACAGATGTGGAGAGGTATGAAAACAGAGAGTCTGCCAGAAATCCGCAGTGGAAGTCCAGGCATTCTTTTCTGCCTTACCAAGAGAAGAAAGATCAGCGGAATCTTTCACCCCAAGCCCATCGACACTTTCAGAGGGAAAACTCTCAGAGGGAAAACTCGGAGACCAGTTCAGCAACCAGGGTATCCAATGACTATCGCTACAAACGTCAGAAGACCTCAGATGAGGACCAGGGCTTTTCTGATGGAAGAACTCAGAAGTACTCTGCAGAGGAAGATAGAAAATACAGTTCTCTAAAAGGTTCTATAAATAGAGAGTCCAGTTGCTTTAATGCTGGAAGAGGGAGAGAGACTGAAGGTGGGCAAGTTAAAGAACCTTTTAAACCATCTCTGAAAAACTGCACTGCCTATACTCATTCAAATAAAAATGATGATGATGTGAGACCCTGTGATGACAACTGGAAGAACAAAATAAAGAAAAGGGATGACAGAAGAGAGAGCAGCCCTCCCAGAGAGCAACCCAACCAACTTGATGAGAATAAACTTTCCGATAAGAAGGCTTCACCTACCCTTCTTAGAAAGAAATCACTTACAGTTAAATTAGATGTGAAGGACACAGAAAATACATCCAGGTATTATTTTTGTTTTTTTCTTAACGATATTTAATAACTTTCTGCCACCTTTATTTGAAGCTTTGACAGTGGAATTAATCTAATCGTGTGTTTAGAGTCCATCGAGGCGGGAGGGATGGCCTAGATGCTTTTCAAAAAAGCCCTGTAATGAGGATGAATCCCATGATTGGTAATACGGGGTGATCTCATGTCCACTTGTTTCCACGTCGCATCTGAAGGTGCTTGATGGGGGCAGATATATATATATATAGAATTGTTCCTCTTCATGAATTTGTGTGTTTTTATACTTCCATATTTTCTGTGTCCAGGGATAGGCTGGGCAGAATTCAAGGAACCTATTTCTTGCTCACTTTCTCAGAGCCTGTTTTATTAATGTTTTTTTTTTATAAATGTTGATTACCCTGTTGCCTGTTTCAGAGAATTTTGACCTGTAAGGGATCTTAGCAATCCCCAATTTTATAGAGCAGGAGAATGAGGCCCTGAGACATGAAGTGACTTATCTAGGTCAGAATGCCTGAGTCTCAAATGCATGTGTCCCCTTATGAGTCAAGAAGGCTGGTGACTTAACGTGGTTCTTGCCACCATCTCAAAATGATTTGTGCTCAACTGACTAGATTCTCTTAGGTAGAGGAAATTAGGCTGGAGTCTAGAAAGAGGCCTATTTATAAGACATTTGATTTAGCTCTTAATAACTCTTTAAAAAATAGACTACTGTCGTAATTGGTTATATTCTCCTAAAGTGGTTTGCATGTTTCTTCCATGATGAATACTACCTCTCTTTCTGAATTCTGAGGAAAATAAGGCACTGCAGTTGGCTATTTCAGCTAAGTCTGTTTATTACCTTATTACATTACCAGGATGTGAATTTAAAAAAGAGATGGACCATGTTGATTTGGTGCATTTGTGTTCACAGTTGACAAAAACAAGAGAAAACAAAATCCAAGGTTAGCACATGACAGGGAGGAAGGCAAACCCATGTCCTTTTTTTTTTTTTAACAAAATATATTTTGTTCCTTTTAAAGTTAGGTATGGCAGTCCCTGTATATACTTTTTTTATTATTAGTTTCAAGTATACAGTACATTGGTTAGACATTTTACATTTATTGTACTTGAAAAAAATTTTAAATATGCATGTATATATTTATATGTGCACTGAAAAACATTTACAATTATGATTATATTACAGAAAGTTGAACAAATAAAGGTGGGAAAATAACCCATAATCCTTTTACATGGTTGTCATAATACTATGTTAGTTTTGTGTTCTCTTTCATATACTGTGTCTTAAATCATTTTGTGCTATTTCTTTTCTAGTTCTAAATCTTAAGAGCACAAAGGCTGTTTTCTGTAAGCATCCAAGTTTAGGGATGTTAAGCTTTTTTTATTTCCAATATATCATGGAAATGTCCAAATCTACAGAAAAAGTTGAAAGAAATGTACGGTGAACACTTATATACCCACCACCTAGAGTCTACTATTAACATTTACTTTTGTAATCACATATCTGCCCATCTATTCGTCTGTCACTCCATCTTATTTTTTTGATTCATGTCAAAATGAATTGCAGGTATCAGTACATTCCCCTTTAAATACTTCACTATATAATTTTTGTTTACAGTTTTTTTTTTGTTTTGAGGTAAAATTATACACAGTTCAATTGAAAAAAATCTCAAATTCTTTTATAAAAGCGATGATACCCCCCATTTAATAATGAAGTGTTTTATATTTAAAAGAGAGTTAATAGATTGGCTGTAGCACTTTTAAAGAGTACTAGAAATACCAATTTTGAAGGATTTTATTTTAAAGATACTGAACACAGTTAATTTTATAATTCGATATTGAGAAATGGAAGCTTGATCAGCATGTGTCAAAAAAGTGAGCTTCCTAAAATTGAGGCTACTGTATTTTTTATTTGAGTTTATAAACTATAATTCTGTGAAAGTTTTATGCCCTGGCAATGGGGCCTATCAACACATGTTTGAATTCTCTGACGAGGATCTGTAAGATGGCTTATGTAATAAGGAGCTTCCATTGCAAATCCTTTCTGTTCAAAAACCTGAATAATAAATAACTTAATAACATATGCATCTTTTCCACATAACAAAGCATCATAGACAACAAAATATTTATTACAATCACTGATGAATAAGTGGAAGAGTTTTGTGGGGTTGGATTGAATTATGTATGGACTGATGGACTATGCATGTACTATGCATAAAACAAAGGTAGTTAACTCCCTCAATGTCATATTCTCAGCTGTTAACATAAATTAAATTTTACTCTGCTTGAAAAGATTAAAATAATGCTAGAGTGGAGAGAAGTTTAGTTATTGGTTAAAATCTAGAGAGTTTATCCACTTTTTTGAAAGACTAAGATGGTTCATTTTGTGCATTTGTTTACTTTCTTAGCTTTGCTCAACTATCAATATATGTAGTTGAAAACATGATTATCACCTAGTGATTTTTTAAGGTTCCAGTTTGTATCTAGAGCAGCAGTAGACGCTTGCTTGAATGTTTATGGCATATAATACTTATATTAATGAAGACCATATTCTAGAGATCCACTTTATCAGAAACTGCATTACCAGAGGTAGAAGTTACATATGAGTCATATGTTTCAGAATGGAAGTTAGGGAGTCACAATATGAAAATTTGTGCTATGGGTTTTTGTGTATGTGTATGTGCTAAGGTTTTTATGAACCCCAAACACTAACTGTTGTATATGTCTGGGAGTCTTGGGGGCAGATAAAAAGAGTTTTGGTTAATGCTGGACACAGTAGGTGAGAGCTTGAACCTTGGTCAAGCTAGGAAGGAAGTAAGAGGGAGGAGCAGGGGGGGTCCCAGTCTCTGGAGGAGAATAAGCTGGTGCAGACGGACCCGAGGCTCCTCTGACCTCCCTGGATGCTGGTTACTGGGCATCCAGGCTGGGAAGGTTGGCTAGCAAAGTGATGTTGGTCTGAGTGTATTGGCCACAGTTGCATTTAATCCTTTTATTTTCTACTGGAGAGATACAAAAAGGATCTCCTCACCCCCTTCAGATCTTTACCTTTTATGAAAGGGGATGAGGTGGGTGATGGGTCCCAGAAGACATTGGAGCCCTTATGTCCTGAGGAAAGGGATGTGTGTGGTGTAGGTGGGAGAACAATGTAAAAACTATAGCGAGGACTGAAGAAAGGTAACCTAATCACACAAGTTTACCTATGATAGGTATTGTTCAGCTGGGGGCAAGATAAGTTCTGGGTGGAGATATTTTTGTCATATACAAACCTGCTATCTCACTGTTATGTATCACAAAAAAGTAAGGCTTTTTTTTCTCCTAAAATAATTCTCATATACATTTTTTAATCAAAAATCAATCGAGAGAAGGTTTCTTTTTATTCCTGTTCTCCACCCTAGCTTCTCTTAGTATCTCTTCAGTGTCTTAGTATAGGAAGGTGAACATTCTGTTTGGGGTTGGGGTGCATAGGTTTTTGTCTTTTGGTGGGCCACTGAGCAGCTCTGTGACATTGGACAGGTCACCTGGCCATGCCTTTTTGGGCCAAAATTAATCTGCGATTCCTCCTGGCTCTTGAGTCTGCTTTGATTAGCCATGTGTTGATAACTGTTGCAGCTGGGTTGACAGGCTCATCATAGGATTCCCTGAACTTTTGTTATATATTTGAGATTCTATATTATAAAAAAGAAATCTTTAAATTTTAAATTGCTCTAAATTAAGTAAAAAATTTAAAATAAGAAGCCAAGAAAGTTCAATAAATTGGCCTCAATGAAAATTTTGAAGTTTGTCATCTTTTTAGCTGAAACTCACATTTCAAATTGTCCAGGTCATTTTCCATTTATTCATTCAGCTGGTATTTTTTGAGGACCCACCCTGTGTGAGACAGCCTCTTAGGGTGCCCTTGGACTACAGGTGGCCATAAGATTGGGTTTCTTGTCCTCTGGTCTTAATAAACAGTAGGGCAGTGTTGGTCATAGCGTGGCACAGTGAGGGATGCGTGAAGTGATGTGTGATTCCATTGATCTCAAGCTGGGGCTTGAGAAGGCTTCAGGGAAGGCTTCTTTCAGGAGTTGATGGGTGAGCTAGCTTCAAAGGCTGTGGTGTATTTTAGATATGTGATGATGAGATGAAAGATATTTTATGTTTCTACGTTAACAAAGACAGAAATGACTCACAGGAACTTTGAACTCTGTAGTGCCAAGGTGCTGGTAAAAGGGAGTAGGGATACAGGAGTCTGTGAAGATAAGACTGCCACACTGCCAGCCTGATTTGACAGGATTAGCTAATAGGAGAGAGCAGGTGGCTGGGTTCTGGCTGCCAGAGGAGACTTGGAAGGGGGTTGGGGTGGGAAGGGCCAGTTGGGGGACTCTTGTGGAACAAGTTAAGAGGTGCCGAATGAAGGGAGTAACAGTCACCCTAACTGTTTCTCCTCAACTCCACAAATTCTAAAAGTGTTCTTAGGGAGACTTGAACAAATTTATAATTGAGAGAGTCTTTATGAACTGTAGGATGCTGTATAAAATGTTCGTTATATTTGGAAGAAAACCGAGCAAGGAAAACCTTTGTGTTGTATGGATTTTGTTATCTAAAATAAGCTTCCGGAGGCCAGGGGATTATCCATTGGTTTTGGTCGTTGTTGTTTTTTTTCTTACTGTTGTTTTTCCATGCAGTTGGTATTTTTTTTGATAGATTTTAGCTGTGTACAAAAGGAAATTAAGGTTTAACGCAGCTTTTTATGTTTTCATTGTTATTATGCACAGCACTCAGTGAAAACACCAGGGGAAATATCCCTAAACAGAGTAAAAAAATGGGGAGGGGTTGAGGGAGGGAAAAGAAAAATCTGGAAGTTTTAATCAGACCAGTATTAGAATAGAGGTGTTTGGCTATATTTTAATTTTTTAACTCTCTAAAATGCATCTCGAATGAGAACATTTGGTCTTTTCAGCTTAACTACTTGTGTTGGGGGTATTTCCTGAAATTGTTAATTTGATCAATGATGTCTTTCTTAGGAAATAGTGAAAAGGAAAATTTGAACTAACATGTGATTACATTGACAAATGGTAAATACTTAGAACATTTTGCTTTCTCACGTTTTTCACATAGCAAAAGTATAATTGTTTTTAAATGACTAAAATTCAGATTATGCTATTTTTATGTATAGTTTCTCAAAAATCATTATTTTAGTGTTTTAAATTAAAAATCTGGCAGTGGGGTAACTAGAATAAGTTTTTTAAATGATAATAAGTTTAAACACTAAAATTTGAGGCATTAAGTATAGTTTCAGTGTATACCATAGCACTCCTATAAACTGAGGGTTTGGCATGGAGTGGGGATGTTATTCTGGTAATAATAAATTAGAAATAAATTTTAATAATTACTTGTGGAAAAACTAGAAGCCTTTATCAGCTGGTTTCCTCTTGGGAGAAACTTGAAACTGCAATAAAAAACATTATCAACTGATTTCTCCTTATGGATGGACTATTTTTATAGTTTAAATAATGCGACATTTTCTTCTGTGATTCATTTTAAACATCTTGTTTTTCTCCTGTAAAATGTTTTTTAAAGGTATGGTTTTTTGTTTTGTTTTTGGTATGGCACAGACGTTCTGTACCATTAAACCTCTGTAAACAGCATTTGTAGTTCTTTGTTAGTGGAGATTATTACAGTGCCATTCTAGCTTCTAGAGTTTATCACTATATGTATGTTAGCTAGTTATCAGATACACAGTGGGAAGCTGGCAGCACATTAAGAGGAAAGAAGGGAAATGAGCCTTCTCACGAGAGTCTTTCTAATGAATCAGAACTCCACGGTAGTGGCATCAACCTGCTGCATAATCACTTTTTCATGTTTTTGCCTTGGCAGGGGGTGGTTTTGACTGGTTTGAGAGCAGGGAGCATGGAAAGTCAGATGGAAACCTTTCCTCTGTTGAGTTAAAATTAGGCACTTAAAACTATCTTGTTAGAGGAGTTATATTTTTTGAGTTAAAGAATATCTGTAAGCCCCTCATAACCCTGGAGCAGGTTTGGATATATGGCATTAAGTGACTTAAATAAATAAGTATACTGTGCATGCATACACCCACACCCCAAAATGTATCCATCTGATTGGTTTTTGTTATATCATTTTTTTTTTCCAGTGGTGCTGCTGTTATTTAAAACATATTTCAGGCTTTTCTTTTGGATGTATCTTCAGAGCCTGTAACATACTCATAAAGCTCCCTAGCAGTGCTTAATCTCATTTCTTTGGATGGTGAACTTGATTTTTTGGCAAAAGCTGAAAGAAAAGCTATTTAGAGTTAAGTGCAGAGGAGTAAGATTGGTGTAATTTGGTTAGTGCCATTTTGAGTCCAAAATGAGGTATAAATATAAAATAATGAGACATTTTCATTGTGACACATAAACTACCTCCAGACAAAGAACTTAAGAGTAGTTTTAAGCAAGAGCGGTATTCTTGGAATAAGGTATAGTTCCCCATTATGGCACTTGGAAGGATTATGTTCATATGAAGTACAAAACAAAACAACCAAGACATCCATTGTCTCAGTGTCATGACACTTTCCCTAATCGTGCTGCTGTAAGGATTAAATGAGATAATGCTCTAAACTCGAAGCCCTTGTGTTTGGTATGTGGTAAGCCCACAATATTTGTTAGCTGTATGTCATAGTCGTGGCTTTATAATGGTATCTAAAGGTCAGGAGAACTTCTAATGAAAATTATAAAGATTCAGAAAGCATTAAAGTGGTAAGATAGTCGGGGTTCTATAATAAATGATAGTATTTCTTTAAGGATAAACACTATAATTGGTTCTAATGATCATAACGTTGTTAACAACTAAGACTATTTTCTGAGTTTAGTGAAACTTTCTAAATGATTAAATTAATCTTAACAGAATTTGGTTCCAAAATACTATTCAAAGCTTCTTATTACTGATATAGAAGTATAAGGATTTCTCTTAAGTCAGACAAGTTATTACGTTTGATGTCAGCTTTTTAAGTGTAATAGTATTTCAAGACAGTATAAGCTTGCTAGATTTATAATTTTATGGACATTTGAGAGTAGAAAATAATCTAATTGATTAATTTTTTTGCATATGGAAGAATATATTTAATGCCTTGCTATATATTTTGAAGTAAAAATGGTTTCACTTAGGATTTTGAGGTTCTTATTATTAAAGTGGCAAATATGTAATGACTTCTGATTTGAAAAGGAGAACTCAAAACCATGCATCTATAGCTATTTTTCTCCTCCTCATTATTGTACATGTTTTATGGCATACAATTTAGTACCTTAATTATAAGAAAAGATAAACATCTTTTTATTTTAATTTTATAGCTATCTTGATTAATCTTTAAGTTCTTTTCTCAGTAAAATAGTTTCACATTTAGTTAAACATTTACAAATTATTCTAGGGTTGCTTCTAGCAACACAGAGAGACAGATGTCACATGATTTGGTTGCTGTTGGCAGGAAAAGGGAGAACTTTCATCCAGTGTTTGAACATCTTGACTCAACTCAGAATACTGAAAACAAACCTACAGGAGAATTTGCTCAGGAAATCATAACTATAATCCATCAAATTAAAGGTTGGTATATTTTACACATACATTAGGGATAACACAAAAATAATGTTCTTTTTACAAGATAATAGGTAAAAATATCTGTAATATTGTAATAGTAATTAATATTTTATTACAAGTTAGATCATTAATTAGGAAATCTGTTGAAGAGAGTAGCAGGTATTAATTCAGGCCTAATTGTTCTTTTTTAAAAATTATTTTAAAGAATAGTAGACTTGAGGCAGCCATGAAACCTAGGTCTAGTTATTCTTGATATACAGTTCCAATAACAAAAGTAACAAAGGGAGAGGTTCGCTGTTGCAAAAGACAAGCATCTTGAGGGCAGCAATAAACAATAACGGATAACTGAACAGGAAGAAAGAAACAACAAAAACCAGATATGAATGAAACTCAAGACACTGAAGAAATCTGGAAATCTTGGTCATTTGGTGATATTCTTAAAGCCCCTGAGGGCATTATGGGGACTTCGTGCCAGGAACAAGCATAAAAGATTCCAGTTTGATTTGGCATACTTAATGACATCAGAGAATTGCATAATATAGTAAATACTTTAAATTATTGCATTGAGTTGTTTTGTTTTTACTTCTGGCCAATTTACATTAACTGGAAAATTCAGTTATGTAGAACTTAAGTGAATTTCCTCACTGATGCTGCGTAAATAAGACAATTGTGGGTGTTATAAACAAGACCTTCAAGATTTCAAAATTTTTATTTTATGTATCTTACTAGATAATTGCATTAGTATTTTACCTTCAAAAAACATATTTCAAAATAAGTTATTTTCTCTGCATCCCTCAAACTAAGGCACATGTTTATTTTAAAGCATGAAGTTTGTCTGAAACAGTTCACCTTCTCAGTTCCAGCTGGTATTGCAGAGAAATTTAGATCGTCTCAGAACAGGAACAGCAAGTTAGGGGAAAAAATTGCTTAAGTAGCATTCTGATGGGTCAAGTGTATTATCTTTCTCTCTATCCTGTCAAAAGCCTATAGCATAGCTGATTTCAGAATGCCTTCATGCACTTCAGTTAAAGTTAAATGGTATTAGGAGGCCTGTGATATGCAAACATGACATTTAGCATTTGTTCACAATCGTTTTACTGTTTCATGGTTGTTTTGGGGGTTATCATTTACTTGAGGTGAACTGTAGAGCGCTGTACTATCTTTATTTCCCAGGTATAGTAAGGTCTTCTCCTGAAGAAGGTCCTCACTTTGAGAGAGCCACTACCTTTTTCCCCGACAAGTAAGCAGGCCTGTCAAATAGAAACAGAATCCTTGGGTTTATAAATCAGGTGTTTTACTATTGCTTGGGCTTGAGAAAGCACGTGAGCACTACAGATTAGTCTGTGGAATAAGTTTAGGTCCTACATATTTTCAAGAGAAAAGAGGTTGAATGTTTTTTAAATAATCTCTTCTTTCTGTGCTTATATATAATCTTTTAAGTGGAATCGGTATTACACTGAGATTAAACTATTTGTTTCTTTTTTTCAGCAAATTATTTTCCATCACCTCAGGTTACTCTACATGAGCGTTTCTCAAAACTGCAGGATACACAGGCTGCAGATGAAAATGAGGTTAAATTGAATACAGATCCAGAAATTCACAGGTAATGAATGCTTCATTATTGTATGCCCATTTAACTCATGGGAATAAGCCTCAGAACAGATGTGGGAAGGTGCTGCCTCCTGGGCTTTCTGTAGACTCTAGGACTGCATTTCCTACCAGCAGCAAGACCAAACCCAAGCAGGTACTGGGCATGTGCACTTTCATGAAATAGGGTATATCGAAGCCATTGACTAACATTGTTTAAATGTGCAGGACTCCGAAAATATTTACCTGCCTGATTCTGCTGTGTCTATAGTAATGGCCTACTGAAGTTATCACTGGAAGAATGAGAGACAGTTGTCGAGCCATTGAAATCATGAGTTGCTTCATGTGGTCAGAAATGGCTGTTCTGAGGACAGCCGGATAAAAACATATGTCTTCTGCTACTGGCACCTGTCTGAGCAGGTGGCACACCCTGTCTTATAAGCTGAGTTGAATCAGTGTTAGAATGCAATAGATCACCAGAACAAAGTTTAAGGTTACACGGACTAGTGATTTGAGAAATACTAAGGCATCACTATGACGTTGTTCCCAGGGTATGTATGGCTTGGGAGACTGCCACATAGACGAAACCACCTGGTGGCAAGTTTCTTTGCTTCCTCCAAGACACACCAGCTTTATTTAAAATTCCATTCTGTAGTAATGGAATCAGAGTATCAGTGTATAATATAATTATTTAATTGTAATATTCCTTTATTATTTTAGGAGAATAGATATGTCTTTGACTGATCTTCGGAATAAACAAACTGTGGTATATGATTCAGAAAAGGTAAGTGAAGACAATTTTTGATGAGAGATTATCTTACTGTTGGTATACTACTAGGAAAGGGAACAGGTGATTGAGAGTGAAAAAAGAAAGTTAAAGTAGATGAGGAAGAAGGGTCAAGACCCAAGAATCTGAAATTTACGAAGCTCTTCAGGTGATTCTAGTTATTAGCCAGGTTGCATGGAGAACACTGATAAAAGACAAAAATATTCCCTGAGAGAGCCGGTCCCTAAGGGCAACAGCTTTGTGCAATTAACACAAAAATATAGCATTTAATATTCATTCCAAAACTTCACACTGTTAAGTATGTTTGGTACCTGTTTTTTTCCAAAGCAGGCATGTGGAATATATTTTTAAATTGTACGTGGAATAAATGCAAAGGAACTTAGTTTCATTTGATATTGCCCTTCTGTTTATTGTAGAACGTATGAAAGATTATGTGCTATACGAACTAGCAAAATAATGGAAATAATACTTCATTTTTTTATTGTCACATGTTGGATGTGGTGGTTCCCACCCAACACTTCTCCAACCCCGCCCTCCACTCATTTCTTTGCTAATTAGAAAAACTATCTTAACTAGCCAGGGAGCAGAAAACTGGTGCTTGTTTTAGAAGTATATCAAGATCTAAAAAAGCTGCTAATTTATTCATTGAGAGTCAAAAGAGTTTTTGTAGAAGAGAGATTTTAGTACATTTCTAATAAAACATAAATAATTTTTTTAGTTTGTGAAGTTACAATTTTTATTGAACTTATGGAGACAGTTTATTGAATAAATGATATTTTTAGAAAATTTCTACTCCTCTAAGTACTGTAATCACCTTATAGGAAATTTGAGGATTTTTAGAAATCAGAGATTAAAAATTAGAGTTTAAAAAACTTCTAATTCAATCACAACACAAAATATTGTTTGATCATCTTTTCTTGCAGTTTTACATCTGACATTTTAATGTAGTCACTATCATAGTATAGGTAGTTTTAAATGCTTTTTTCTTTTTACTTAAACCATAATAACACTCTATGTAAAATCTCTGAACTCCCCATGACCTTTTATGATTGAGGCTTTTTAAATTTTAATTAACTTTTTTCAATAAGTGTTTTTCCATGTTTATTTCCTCATAGTCTATATTATCATAATTTAAATGCTTGTACGTTATTCCTTTGACTTAAATTTACCATAAAATCATTCTTTCCTTTTAAGTTTTTTAATATTTAAGTTGCATCCATTTTTTGTTGTTATTTTAAATATAACACTTGGGATATATTTGGGTATATATCCTTTTCTTTGAGATAGAATTATAGAAGTGGGATTTCTGGTTTAAAGTTATAAACTTTTCTGATTCTTGTGTTGCAATGTTTTAATCATTTTACACTACTGTTAGCAAGATGAGTACAAAATAACTTGTGTAGGACTTTTACTTAAGATTCTTGTTAGATATGGTCTTCGTGCAACTAACAGTAATCTGAATGGTTTGTTTTCTGTCAAAATTCCTTAGACTCCGGTCAAAGTTATAGATCCAAATGACCTACGGCATGACATTGAAAGGAGGAGAAAAGAACGGTTACAGAATGAAGATGAGCACATTTTTCAAATAGATAGTGCTGCAGAGAGGTAATCAATAGATGAAAAACATCCTGTTATCAGGGAGCTTTTGTTATCAGCATATTTTTCAATTTTTTTGTGTGATGATAATTTTCATTTTAGTGTAGGGATTAAATCTTTCCAATCCATTTTATATGTTTAAGTGAAATCTATTTAATTTAAATGTTTCGGTTATTCAGTGATCATCATATGCTGTTTGATTTAAACAACACAAATTGTGGGGGGTAGGTGAGTGTTTCGGTCTTTTTAATTGCAGAGAGGAGTGTAACAGCTTTTTTTAATATTAGCAGGAACCAGGACCAGCAAGTTTGTTGACAGTTTGACTCAAGCTGATTCAAACTCTGACACATTCTGCCCTTTAGATTCTGGTATTCTTTGAATATTACAAAACTTTTTGAACTTAGTGCAATTCTTTTTCAGAACTCTTCATGGATATCGGACTTTGAAACAGAGGCAAGTGTAGTAGAAAATGCAGTGGAGACCCGAGTTTGTATCCCATCTCTATCAGTTTATAAACTGTTTGCTCTTGGGCAAATATGCTTAGTTTCTGGAGCCTTTTCCTTTATAAAATGAAAATAACCAATTTATGATGGAGAGTTTAGATTAGTAAATAAACTGGCACATGCAGAGCATTTATGCCATGCATGGCAAACTATCAGTAGATTCTTGTTTTTCTTTCCCAATTGTATACCTCTTTTTAGGGGCTCTGAGTATTCTCGATTGGCCCTAGTTTATCTCTACTTCTGAAAACTATGTGGAATTCATGGCAACTCTGGGACCTTATGTGATTATGATGTATAATTGAATGGGACAAAATTTCCAGTTTACCAAGGGATCCTCAAAACTATTTGGAACTCCTAGAAAGTGGGAATGTATGAATAGGAAGGCCAATGCTAATTCCCTTTCCATAGTCCTTAGTGTTGAATTACTAAGATATTTGACAGACTTTTAACGCCTACAGCACCTGGTCTTCCTAAGTGGTCTCCCATCCAAATACTTACCAGGCTCAACCCTTCTTAGCTTCCAAGATCTGACGAGATCAGGCATGTTCAGGGTAGCATGGCTGTAGTTACTAGACTATTAAGTCAAGTCTATGACTAACTAGGTCTTAGTCAGGATACATGGAGCTTGTTTAAAACTGGATTTGATGCTGACAATAAGTTTGGGACTAATTAAAAGATAACAAAACTGTGTGTTGAGGCATATAAAACAATTGAAAGTAAAATAGTTAAAATCTCATCCCTTGGTGGGTGCAAGTCTCCAATTTCCTAATATGACACACATGACTGTGCTCTTTAGTGACAAAAGCTTTCTGTCATGCTTTTCTTGACTCAACAAGTGTGAGAAACTCAGTGTACCAAGAAAGAGGATTTCAAAAACAGAGTTGAGATAATCAGCATATTATAAAGGCTATGGAATGGTTCAGAATATATCTTCACCCTTTGAGATGATTAAGAGCTCACGCGTTGGAATCATACCTGAGTTCAATGCCTGGCTCTGCAGACCCTTAGCTATGTGACTGAACTTGGACAACTTGCTTAATCTCTATTTCCTCAACTGTAAAATAGAGAAAAAAAATTATACCTACCTCACAATGGCGGTTAAGGTTAATTAAAGTGATTCATGTACGGTACAGAGTAGCTGGTCAGCATTACCTATTATTATTGGTAGCTTTGAGGATGGTGTTGGAACATGCAAATGTGTCTTTCTGCAAGGTGTCTTTCTGGGTCTTTTGGACTATTTTATTTGTATTGGATAGCTGGTGTGGCATAGTAGAACTATGAAGATTTTTAAAAGTTGAGATATTATTTACTGTAAAATTCATCCTTTGAAATTGAACAATTCAGTAGTTTTTAGTATAGTCACAAAGTTGTGCAACTGTTAACTACTATCTAATACCAGAACATTTTCTTCACCCCAAAAAGAAACCCCCATAGACATTAGTTGTCATTCCCTGTATTTCTACCTCCAGCCCCTGGCAACTGCTAATCTACTTTCTGTCTCTGTGAGTTTGAGTATTCTTGACATTCTGTATAATTGCAGTCATATAATATGTGGCCTTTTGTGACTGACTTTTTTCATGTAGCATAATGTTTTTGATGTTACTCCATGTTGTAGCATGAATATTTCTTTCATGGCTGTATAATATTCTATTGTATGTATATATCATATTCTGTTTATCCATTCACCATCTGATGGCTTGTTGGGTTGTTTCCACTGTCTATTGTGAATAATGGTGCCGTGAACATTTGTGTACAAGTTTTTTGTGTGGACATATGTTTTCATTTCTCTTCTGTATATACCTGAGAGTGGAATTACTGTGTCATATTGATAACTGTGATAACTGTGATAACTGTGATAACTTGATGAACTGTCCAACTGTTTTCCACAATGGCTGTACCATTTTACGTTTTCCCAGCAGTGTATGAGTATATGGAGGATTCTATACTCACCTGCATTTGTTAATGTTCATCTTTTTTTAAAAAAGTAATATAGAACCTTTAATCTCCTACTTTCTTCTAATTTAATTTCCTTATTAAAATAAGAAAAAAATTTTATTTTGTCATTTTATATTAGAAATTTAGTTTGCCAAAATTGACCTCATTAGTATTTTTGCATAAACTTTTTCAGTGAAGTGATATGTGTAGTGTGATTTTATTTAGGATAGTTATAGAATGCACTTATGATGTTTTTTAAATTGAGCAGAGATGTGAATTATGTGAGAGAATTAACTTTAGGGTTTTTTTATTGGTTTTTTTTTTTTTTTTTTTTTTTTGCTTTTTGAGGAGATAGAATTTCAAGAGAGGGAACCACAAATGCAAAGATCCTGAGGCAGGATCACACTTACTCCTGTTTAAGGAATAGAAAGGGGCCAGTGAGGCTGGAACCATGAAATAGAGAGTTAGAAAAAGCCAAATCATGAAGGGCCTTGAAGGACATGAAGAATTTGTAATTTACTCTGAGTAAGATTAGAAAACATTTTGGGTTCTCACCTGAGGAGAGACATAATCTTATTTAAATTTTAAAAGAGTTACTCTTATTGCTGGGTGGAGAATGGACTGACTGTAAGAGCTAGAGAAAAAGTTCTTTCTCATGTCAAAAAAAAGATTAGAGGCAGGAAGTTAGAGCATGGTAGGGAGGACCCATCTTGCTCCTCAGATGTACTCTGCACAGGGCATCTGCTTCATGTCCAAGATGGGTGTTTGGGCCCCAGTTCTCATGTCCTTATTCTAGCCATTCCTTTCAATACTTCCTGGAATGTACATGTGACACTTCCGCAACATGTGTCAAAATTTATCTCATAGCCTAGCTGCAGGGAGACTGGGAAGTAGATTCTTTACCCCAGACACTCATTTGCCTGATCAAAAATTAAATACCAAAGGGTTTTATTTTTTTATTGTGGTAAAATATATATATCATAAATTTTACCATTTTAACCATTTTTAAGTGTATAGTTAATTGGCATGAAGTACCAACTAAACAGTAACTCCCTACCCCTTCTGCCCTCAGCCCCTGATAACCTCTATTCTTTCCATCTCTATAAATTTATTGTAGATAACAGATATATGTAGACTCATATAATAATTGTCGTTTTATGTCTGGCTTGTTTCACTTAGTATAATGTTTTCATCCATGTTGTATCATGTCAGAATTCCATTCTTTTTTTCTACATTTCTTTTATCGGGCTGAATAATATCCCCTTGTATGGATATACACCTTTTGTTTATCCACTTTTCTGTTGAATGGACATTTGGGTTTCCGTCTTTTGGCTATTGTGAATAATGAATGTTGCGAACATTGGTGTTATCATCTTTTTGATTATAGCCATCCTAGTGGACGTGATGTAATATTTCATTGAAGTTTTGATTTGTTTTTCTAATGACTAATGATGTTGATCATCTTTTTATATGCTTTTCGGGTATCTCCTTCAGAGAAATATCTATTTAAATCCTTTGTCCATTTTTAAATTGGATTATTTTTATTATTGAGCTGTAAGAGTTCTTATATATCCTGGATACTATCTTATCAGATAGATGCTTGGCAAAGAGGATTTTTGAAGTTCATTGTTTTGTTTCTAGAAGTAGTAGTACATGCTAATGGTAAACATTTGGGAAAATATAACAAAATTTAAAAGCAAAAATATCAAGCATTCTTAATTTCACCAGTTGGAAATGACCACTGTTAATATTTAGTGCATTTTCTGTGTTTTTTTTTTCTGGGCATATATGTGTATATTTTAAATTATTGAAATTATCCTCATGATATGGCTTTGTACCCTCCTCTCTAGACTTACTGTCCTATCATGAGCACTTTGACAGAACATGGGCTGTTTTTAACATTAAAAAAAACCCTAAGTGGCTATTTCACATGAGGTTGTGGGGTCAGAGCTGGGGCCACAAAATGAACGATCCACAGTGCCTCCTCTGAAGATGAGACACACAGGTGCCGCAGCAGTTACAAACGTGAGTGATACCTGTGGAGACCTCGAATGCTACATGTGCACCTAACAGGGCTGCTTAGTCCACATCCGAGGGGTCTGGGAAAGCCTTCCTGGAACAGGTACACATGAAACTAAATCTTGAAGTTGCTCTAAGTTGAAAGGAAATTACAAGAGAAGGAACTGCACATGCAAACATTTAGAAGCATTGTGGTGTGTGCTGGGAACCACACATAGCTGAATGTTCCTGAGCCTCAGTGTGAGTGTGTTGGGAGGATTGGAATGTAGCAGCAGGTGAAGCAGTAAAGGACAGAGCAGGAAAGGCCTTGGGGGTCATGATGACTGTGGCTTTTATCCCCATGTCAGTGAGGGGCCTGTGGGAGGGACTGAAGCAGGGCTGAGGTGGTGAGAAGTTTGTTCATCTCATATCTCCCCTCAATGCTCCTCAGACCTATCTCACTCCATGGGAAAGGTCTGAGGAGCATTGAGGGGAGATACGAGATGTGACAGGGGAAGACTCCCCGAGGACTATAAAAATGAGGCCCCAGGGTCAGAGGAGAAGCCCAGGGAAAGACCTTCCTCCCAGGTAGGGGTGCCTGGGAAGAGCCCTTGGCAGCCTCCGGACCTAGCAAGGACAGTAGAGGGGAGCTGTCCTTTGCTTCTGTGACCCAGCAATATCAGAGGCCCCAGCTCTGTCAGTGTAGGGACCTTGAACCTGTCACACACTTCTTTTCTGGTGCTTTCATCAATAAGAGTCTGTAAGCAAAGGGGGTCCAGGACTGCCAAAAGCTTGAGAGCAATGATTATCTACCCTCAGAAAACACACATTCTGCATATGGTTTCAAGTGGTTACAGCTCTTAGGATGCTTGTCCTTGGACTCCAGATTGAGACTTTGGTACAAGGAATACTGTTTTCCCCCTATTGCTAACTTCTAACTTAGCTAAATAAAATTTGTTGAAAAATGAGGGTTTTAATCCTGATAACTACCATTTGTGATTTTAGTAGTCATAGATCATTGAGGTTATTTTTACTGTTGTGCTGCTTTAATTTCATTTCTGAAGGGGTAATTTGATTTCTCTTGTTTATTTGTAGGATAAAGGTAAACTAATAAAAGATTCTTATTTTTTTCTCATTTTGTTAGGGATGATCAGCTTTCCAGTTTTTCAAGGTTGAATGATATTCATGTTGGTAGATTCCTAAAATCTTCATGTTTTGTAAAATCAAATTCTAGAAACTTTATTCAGAATCGTAACGTGGTAAGATTTTAATTAAAAAATTTTCATTTTTGTACATTCTATCCTCCTCACGTATATCTATGCATACAGGGATCACCAATATTTTTTACAATGTTTGTCATTATTCATTAAGTATGTGTTTATAATTCTTTTGTTCAATGTTAAGGTTCTGTTGAGGCTTATGGTTATTATGACAGAAGAAATTGTCATCTCTTATTTGATTTAGTTGGATTTTATTGCACTTTTTTGGAACAACTTTATTAAGTTATAATTTACATACCATAAAATTGACCTGTTTTAGGTATATAATTTAATAATTTTTCATAAATTCACCAAGATGTGTAATATTACCATAATCCACTTTTAGAACATTTTTTTTTGGTTATAAAATAACTAGTTGTATTAGTTCGCTCTGACAGTCATAACAAAGTACCACAGACTGAGTGGCTTCAACAACAGAAATTTATTTCTCAGTTTAAAACAGTTTAAAACAGTTTAAAACATTCTTATGACCCCAGTAAGAGCTCTCATGCCTGCTAACCACAATTCTGTTTTTTGATTTTAAAGGTTTGACTTTTCATAGGGCAGTTCTTTAATGGCTTCCATAAGAACAAGCAAGTGATGAGTAAAAAGATAGAAGCCAGAGTGTGTTTACAACCTAATCTCAGAAGTGACATCCTGTCACTTTAAAAAAATTTTTTTATAAGAGTTTATTTAAGCCAAAATTGATGACATACAAAGGGGAACAAGATCTCAAATGCTCCCCCATCACGTCTACCATACTCTATTTGTAAGAAGCAAGTCACTAGGTCCAGCCCATACTCAAAGGAATGGGGTGACATAGGGTCCTAGATACTAGAAGGTCAGGATGATTGGAAGCTTGATGAGGAACTGCCTGGTAGTGTCCTTCCACTGGCCCCAATGATTTACATCCCTTCACATGCAAAATACACCTCCTCCCTCCCAAAGTCCCCCAAATTCCATCTCATTACAGATATCTTTATGCACTTATTCAAATTTATAGACAGTATAAATTCAAGATGACTATTATGAAAAGGGTTTTATGTGACTTTTTTTTGACTGGGGAGAGAGGTAAACATGTGAAAGAGGAAGATTTGTGAGAGGTACAGACTCTATAGCAAATGGAATAAATAGGAGGTTATAAAACTATTATTCTGGGAAAAAAAAAACATCTTTCAGAGGAGCATCTACTCAAATCAGTTATCTGAGTCAGGAAAACTTGCCTCCTACAGTGCTAAGAATTTATTTTCTTCTTAGGCAGTGGGAACTCTTTAGCAACTCCTGATAATAATGGGTTTATTTCTCTTCTGGATGCCTCAATAAATACTAGATTTATAGTCCATTTTCTAAAAGTCACCCGTTGTGTTAACACAGGAGTAATTTTTTTTACGCTTCTTACATTTATAAATAAAACTAACCCTTCACAAACTAGCATGGGTTATGTGAAGGAAGATGTGTGTATGTTTCTATAGCTACATGCTACATGTTTTGTATTCTTAATCTTATACATTTAAAATGTGTTTTTTAAATGGTAAAACGAAGTTTTAACTTTAAGGTATATTAACCCATGGTAATACCTTTTTCATGCAGAATTATACTATGCAGAGAAAAGACACTACTCAAAACTCATTTGGAATTAGGGGAAACCTTCAAAACACAGGAAGACATTTTAAGGTACTGAGTGTTATTTTCCATTTAATTCCAGCTTTTGGTTTATGCTTTGAACATAATATTCTAAATATTAGTAAATTAAAAACTGTTTTTGTAATATTTCAAATAGTATCTATAAACTAATATTTCCAGACATTTATAGTTAACTGTAATCACTTTAATGATCACCTCTTTCCTTACATGTTATTTCAAATATTTTTTTTTTACCAGTAGAACTCCTTTTTCAAATATTACATTAAATACAAATACATGAAACAGATACAGATGGAGTGGCTTTATGTGGGGAGGCAGACAAGATCCCAAACCCTCCCCTTAAGTCTGTCCCTTTACCTCTAAGATGTAAGTGTATAGCTATAGAGACTTATCTAGGATTCATAGGTTGAAAATCCCTGCCCATAGATACACAACCCTCCAGAGGCCTTCTGGATTATCAAAGATTCTGGTCTAGCAAGCTTTGTTTAATTAGCATGTTCATCTCATTCTAATTATGTGTATAGCTATGTCTGATGTAAATGATGGTTTCACTCAACCAACATGTTTGGTTATCCAGGAACTACCTACACAAACTTGATACATCAGAGGCAATCTTGAGATTTTATACTTCCATTTCTAATATCCAATAAGGTGATTCCTATCTGGCTTTGAATTAGTCCAATTAATGTAAAAAGTAAATTTTTATAAAATAGCTCTTTTTCTTAGGAAGCATTATTTCATCCTCCTATGTTACTATAAAGAATTATGAGCTTCTAAAATATCATATTCAATATCAAACATGTGGAATAAGAATTATAATATGAAATATTGTAGTTCTTTCTCCTTGCTCTTAGAAGCTGAGGTGCTTTTAAAATCCATTTTGGCTGATTTTCCTGCTTATGATAAGTATTTTATTCATATTTTTCACTCCAGAGTGTCTTTTCCTCCTCCCTCACAAAGAGAGAGAGAGAGAGAGAGAGAGAGAGAGAGAGAGAGAGAGAGAGAGAGAGAGAGAAGAGAGAGAGGAGAGAGAGGAGAAAGAGGAGAGAGAGGAGAGAGAAAAAAAGAAAAAAGAAAAGAAATCTGAACTTTTTTGTATGTGAAAGTAGCAAGCAGGCTGCATAGAGTTGTTAGCTCTGTTAGCTCATTAGTAGGAAGTTAGTAGAAAGGTGATAGAAACTATCCCTGAACTGTAGACTAGGAGGGTAGCTGAGTGTTCTACTAATGCCTGACTTCTTGAGAGTCAACATTTTTAGATGACAGAAGTTGTTTTTCCACTAGGAGCAACACAATTTGTAGACATCGAGTAGATAACATTTTTAGTCAGTGGTTTATGTATCTAAAAACATGTGTGACATCAGATTTTCAAAAATAGCTGTGGCCATAGAATATATAAATATGTTTCATACCATCTTTTAATACCTTGAGTCATAAAATCATTAACTGAAGATGTGATAATCTGTATAACTCAGAGATAGTGTAAATGGGCTTTCAGATTTAAATGCTTCCTACATGATGCTCTAATTGGTCAGATATACTTAATTGTAATATTTTCCCACAGTTATAAAATCTATTTCTTGTTACTCTTTCTCCTTAATGGAAAGTTCTTTGACATTTATTATAAATTTTTTTTCAAAATATATACAATAATTTTCTTAACCATTCATTTGAAGCTGTGTAATATCATATGATCTTTTAGAAGCTCACAATTCTTTATAGTAAAATAGGAGGATGAAATAATCTTTCCTAAGAAAAAAAGCTATTTCATAAAAATTTACTTTTTACATTAATTGGACTAATTCAAAGCCAGATAGGAGTCACCTTTTTGGATATTAGAAATGGAAGTATAAAATCTCAAGATTGCCTCTGATGTATCAAGTTTGTATATAGTTTCAATAAAATTATAGTCTCATTATAATTCTGTTTTGCCTGTATTTCTTTTGTGGCCTTAAGAAAATTGGAAAAGAGGTCTGTCATAAATACTTTTTGTAAACTTATGTGCTTCATTATGTATGACATACGCTTTGTTATCACAGAAATATTCATTGTCCCCTTAAAGCTATGGTAATACTGGGCATAGGCAGGCCAGAAAGTTTTTTAAGTATAACTCTTATCTTGAAAATATTTACTGTAATGGAACTTTTATGTTAGAAAGGATTGGCTTGAAGGTATGGACGGGAATAAAGTTAAGAGTTTTTGATTCTTAAATAGTCAATACCTAATGTCTTTTTCCTTCCATTTATGATTTGATATATTTGTCTATAAATCAGAAGGATAATTTTAGCTCATTAGAGGTTTTGAAAATTGTTTTTCTTAGGATAAATTTCAAGAACTTCAAATGTTTTTAGCTTAACAGTTTTAAAAATTGGTTTTATGTAAATTAAAAATACATATTATATAAAATAAGCTATGAAGCTAGTTTGAGGAAAATATACTTTATTACCATTATTAACCTCTTCCCTTTTAATATCAAAGGCAGCCCTAAGTACCACACATTTTTCCATTTTTTTATATTAATAAAATAGATTTCGAAGCTATATAGTTTTGACATTTAATTATTTTTTCCTTTACAGACCAACTTTAGAGATGGCATAGTCCAGCCCTATTATAAATCAGGCCTAATACAGAAGAGCTTGTACATTCAGGCTAAATATCAGCGTTTACGTTTCACTGGTTCAAAGGGATTTGTCACTAATAAATTCAGAGAAAGATTACTGAGGAGAAGAAAGGTTGGTTGGATTATGATTATGTAAAAATGTCAAGTGACTTTTGAACTCCTGAATTACCTATGTTTAATAGATAAATTGGGTTTTTTATTAAATTTTGACTTAAGAAATAGCCTAGATTTCATAAATGTTCTTATTGCATGATAGTTGAAGAAAAACTTCAAGGAGCATTGGAGTTATGAGACTGTTTAATCTAAAATGCTTTTAACTGTTATACCTCAAACACTTTGAATATACCAGCTGTTTGAATTTTTTTACTTTAGAATTTCTGTTGTATGATTAATCTTTGAAATGGAAATTTGGGTAAAGACTTTTAACTCTTATATTTTAGTCTTATACAACATGAATGATCTAAGTACCAAAAAATATTGAACTATATAAAAAGAGTACAAATTGCAAAATACATTAACTTTTCTTCTTTTCCCCCATTTGTATGTTTTGTGTGTGTGATAAAATATATAACCTAAAATTTGCCATTTAAACCATTTTTAAGTATACAATTCAATGGCATTAATTATATTCATAATGGTGTGCAGCCATCACCACTGTATGGTAATCTTAATGTTAATAAAACTTCTTTAGTCAAGAACTTTAATTTCACACTTTTAGTTTTAGATCGATTTTATTGAAATTCACCATGTTGGTATTTGAAAATACAGCATAAACATGATATAAAATTATATTCTACATATTACATTTTAAATGAGAATAGCATTACATCCATTAAGCAAGGCATATTTGGGAATTTTTGACTCATTTTTGTTAATAATTTTGGGCTAATATTTTAGTGTTGTTATCAGATAATCTAACTGTGGTTGTATAAACTTTTTAACCACAAATGCTTCCTAAAGTATTCATACTTATGAAACCTTTACACACAGCTTGCTTAGTAATTTTAGTAAAACTTATTTTTTGAAACAAAGATTAGTAGACTGGAGGTGATAACTGATTTTTTAAAAAGTTTCAGGTTAAATATATCTTCTATAACCTTTCTTACCCCCTCCCAAATTTTAACTGAGTATCTTAGAAGAGGTTTTTAATTTCACTGTGTATGTCACTCTCATGAAAGCCATCTCTTCTTTAAAAATGTGAATGTAGTGAAAAACTAAAAACCTTCTCTCTAAGATCATGAATAAGGCAAGGCTGTCCACTATCGCCTCTGTTATTCAATATAACATTGGAGGTCCTAGCGAGTGCAGTCAGACAAGAGAAAGGTATAAAAGGTATCCAAATAGGAAACGAAGAAGTCAGACTGTCACTATTTGTGGATGACATGAGTTTCTATATAGAAAACTCTAAAGACTCCACAAGAACACTACTAGAAACAATAAGCAAACACAGTAAAGTCTCTGGATACAAAATCAACGTTCAAAAGCCATAGCTTTCCTATACTCTAGTAATGAAGTATCAGAAAAAGAAGCGGAAAAAATAATTCCTTTTGTAATTGCACCAAAAAGAATAAAATACCTAGGAATAAATTTAATGAAACATGTGAAAGACCTATATAATGAAAACTGTAAGACCTATTAAAAGAAATAGAAGATTCAAAGAAATGGAAAGATTTTCCATGTCCTTGGATTGGAAGAATCAACATAGTTAAAATGGCCTTACTACCTAAGGCATTATTCAGATTTAATGCAATCCCCATCAAAATCCCATCAACATTTTTAAAAGAAATAGAACAAAAAATCATCAGATTTTTATGGTAACACAGAAGACCCTGAACTGCCAAAGCCATCCTGAGAAAAAAGAATGAGGCTGAAGGTATCACTCCACCCAACTTCAAATTATACCACAAAGTGACAGTAATCAAAACGGCATGGTATTGGCAGCAAAATAGACACATGGATCAGTGGAACAGAATCAAGAGTCCAGAATCCAGAAGTAAACCCTTATTTATACAGGCAAACAATTTTCAACCTAAAAGAGCCAGAAACATAACAGTGGAGAAAGGAAAGACTCTTCAATAAATGGTGATGGGAAAACTGGAAGGCCACCTGCAAAAGAATGAAACTAGACTGTTGTCTGTCACCACAC